>JAWWNH010000132.1:0-661133 GCA_034641385.1 Darevskia mixta | reverse complement strand
GGTTTTTTTTAAAAAAAACACCCATTGCCAAAAATTAAAGTTCGCTTTCGTTTTAAAACAACGCTTCTGTTCTTCCAACAAATATTAACAGGAAGTGAGAGATGAGGCAAGCAAGAACCTTCTAGAGAAAACAAAATAAAATAAAAAACTCCATCGGTTAATTAAAGTGACTAAAGAGGCATTATTGGGTTCAGTCAATATTTCCCCCTCAACTATGGCAGAACCAGTGGTTTTGTTTTGTTTTTTAATTTCATTTCTACCATCATCTTAGTGCAATGTGTGCCACTATTATAACAGATTAAAACAACTGTACACTAAAGGACGAACAGGGTCAGAGTAGATCCTATTTAGGAAAAAAAGAGAGGGGGGGGATGGCGGGGTGAGACAATTAAGACTGACAAGCTGCGTTTTTCACAGCCGCCGCGACCGTTTCCTCTGCGAGGGAATCAGAACAGCCGCCATGCCCAAAAGAAGCCTTTTGTCTGCCATTTTTTTTAAAAAAGCTGCTTGCAAGTCAAGAGAGAGATGGCAAGCTATTGCCACACAGAAGTCAAAAGTAGTATGGGGGGGGGACGCTTCAACCCCTGCAGCCGTTTGGACGGTTGCCACAGATTCTGCGCTTTCTAAAACCAGGAATAAGGGTTTACTGATTTACTGAGAGGACCGGCCAGCAGCAAAATGGCTGCCATCCAAAAACCAAGAGCGGCGGCCATTTTGTCCATCATGCAGAACTAAGAAAGTGCAGCCATTTCGCTCCATTCCGTGGGAATAATTGGGTTTAATCCTTCATTAAGTGTATTTAGAGAGCGCAGCAACACCCCCCCAAAAAAACCCCCGTGTTTAATGCATATTTTGACGTTCTTTTGCGCAGTTACGGCAGCCAGAAGCTTTCGGAGCGGCCAAGACAAAATGGCTTCCCAACGGTCAACAGTTGTAGGCCCCAAACCACAGCAATTCCCACCCAATTGGAGCCCCAAGGAACCAAGATGGCCCTGCGCTCCTCCCCGGGGCCAAAGCCATTGGAGTGCCCCCGTAGCCGAAGCCATTTTCATAACAAGGGTTTCGTGGCAGGAGCGAAACTGGTAGAAAAGATGGCGGGGGTGAAGAGGAGGGGGAAGGGAAAGAGCTCTGGAAAAGGATGAAAATACAGAGGACTCAGCAGTACCTTAATTTTTAATATATATAAAAAATATCTATATACATTTATTATTATATTAGGAAATATCTCCGGGAAGGGAAGGGAAAGGGTGGGTGGGGGGAGTTTCGTGGGACCTGGGCTTGGGGGTATCACAGCCTCTGAGCTCCCCACATATGTGGGGCGAGAAGGGGGAGAAAGCGGGAAATGTCGTTAGAACGAGCCAAAGCAGCATTCCCAAATATTTCGAGAGAGGTAAAGGGGACAAATGCGGGCCAGATGAAGGGGTGCAGGTGGAAGAAGCAAAGCCTTCGATTTCGGGGTTCGGGGAGCCGGGATTGTCTAACAGCAACGGTTAGCGACCCTAAAGGATGAGCAGCAGTGGGGTGTCGTCCGCCCCCTGCACCCCACAACCGCCTTGCTCTTCCTTCCAACATCAATGCGCCACCCTGATCTGAGCATGGAAGAAAAAAGTTAGCTTCCTTTTCTTTTCTTTTTTAGGGTGCTGGGGTGCAAGGGGATGGGCGGAGGGGAGGACGGACCGCGGAGTGGGGGACCTCATTCTTTGTTGACCCGGATCTTGAAAGCCACGCGGCCGGCAAACTTGTCCCGCTCGTCGTTCGTGTTGACGTTGGCGGCGTTGACCTTGCACTCGATGTTGTGGTCGAAGTTGAACGTGAGGTTAAGGAATTTGACGGCCACAACGGGCTGCGTGTAGTTTACCTGCGGAAGCGGGGAGCAAAAAATCAGTCGGGGGCCAACCCACGGATCTCTTCTCACACACCCCAAATCTCTCGCTCTTCCTCCGAAAACACAAAGGCAGCTTTGGCGCTCGGATTAAAGTGGCAGCCCGAAACATCTGGACGGCACCAGGTTGGCAAAAGTTAAGAGGTCCGACTCGCGAGGGGATTCCAAATCTACCGAAAATTTCAGCGCCA
Source organism: Darevskia mixta (assembly GCA_034641385.1). Taxonomy (NCBI): domain Eukaryota; kingdom Metazoa; phylum Chordata; class Lepidosauria; order Squamata; family Lacertidae; genus Darevskia; species Darevskia mixta. The sequence goes on along the minus strand of JAWWNH010000132.1, from coordinate 659,060 downwards.
AAAAACCCCCAAACCCTAGCTTGCTAAACCACAAACCGATTTTTTAAAAAAACCGAATTCATGTCGATTTTTATTTCTTGCCTAGCTGCTAAATACTGGAGAGACTTTAGCACAGGGGTCAGCAAACTTTTTCAGCAGGGGGCCGGTCCACTGTCCCTCAGACCTTGTGAGGGGCCAGACTATATTTTGGGGAAGAAAAAAAAAAGAACGAATTCCTATGCCCCACAAATAACCCAGAGATGCATTTTAAATAAAAGGACACATTCTACTCATGTAAAAACCTGCTGATTCCCCGACTGTCCGCAGGCCGGATTTAGAAGGTGATTGGGCCGGATCCAGCCCCCAGGCCTTAGTTTGCCTACCCATGCTTTAGCACTTTAATTTTGCTCCCGTTTCATTTTTAATTTGTACACAGCCTTTCTGTACCGCTATCTACAAAGCGGTTTACGAGCCACAGGAGCGGTAAAATACACAACGGAAATCACACATCCCCCAACAACGTGAGCCGGAGCAATCGAGTCAAAACGGTATATAGAACTTAAACAACGTGATATGCGACAGCCCATCAGAGTGTGCTGATCCAAGGAAATACTTACATGAATTTTTTTGCCATAGTAAGGAAAGTACATCAGGTCAATGTTTCCATTGGGAGGGAACATTGCTATCTCCCCCAGTTTCTGGGCATCCTCCTCTTTCTGTGGGAGGAGAAAAGAGGGGGGTCAGTACATATTTTATCCCTCCCCCCCTCCCTGACATGCGGCTAGCAACATGCCACCCCCATTCACCTTACGCTCACTATTCCATACTCACTTTCATTAACTATGATATCTCCCTTTCCTATTGGCTGGCTACACCAATGATCATTCTGCCCCCCATTCCCGGTGCTCACTCGCTGCCCCATTCAACTCTTCTGCCATCCGCTATGTGCATTCAATTATCAAAAGTCTCCCCTCCCACTAAGATACAGCCTCCAAGGCCGCCACCCCCTGCCCCCACTTTTCCCAAACCGCATCCAATGTTGTCCTTACTATGAGATCTTCCTTAGGGTTTTTTTTCTTCTGAAGACAGAAACGTAGAAGAAGACAGAGTGAACGCGTGAAGAGACAAAGAAGAAAAAAAGTGAACAAAGGAAGGGCTAAATGAACAGACGGCGTGCGAGGAGGGAGACAGCCATTTTTACAAAAAACGTAAAAGGAACGAACAAAACCAAGGACTATTAAGACTGTATTTTACACGACCGTGATCTTACACTATCTCTGTTTTTCTTACACTATCTCTGTATTTTCTTACACTATCTCTGTATTACCTTACGATGACGGAACAACTTCAAGTTTTTTTAGGGAAGGTGGGAGGGGAAAATCAAATGATACTGTTTATGTAAATTTCTTCTCTTTTTGAAAAATCAGTAAAACATCATTTTTTAAAGAAAAAAGACTGTATTCTGCACCATCCGGAAATCTGAATTGTACACTCAAACGAAAGATATTTTGGAAGCTCCAGCTTTCATAAATTCAACCACAGGCTGTGGAGATGAAGCTGAATGCAAGTCTGGTGACAAATCTCAGAAGCTGGGCGCTGATCCATGAATTGATAGGGAAAAGGAACTACCTCTCCGCCTCTTCCTCATATTGCAAAAACAAGGAAGTCGTTCGACGTTGCTTAACATAAAGGTGCGGCAAATTTCAACACCCTTGGTGCAAGAGTTTTAACTGGTTTTTCAGAAGGGTATCAACTGCCTTGATTACTCACAAAGGGAAAATCTACTGCAGGAGGCAAGAGGGAAAGGAAGTGAAGTTGCTGAGTGGGAGAGCATCTGCTTTGCATACAAAAGGTCCCGAATTCAATTTCCGACAGGATCTGCAGGTAGAGCTGGGGGGAAGGCCCTTTTCTGAAACCCCTTGAGGCCATTGTCAGCACTGAACCAGGTGGACTCATGCTCTGATTCAGTACAAGGGAGTTCCCCAAGTTCTTAACTTCAGGACAAGCAGTATTTAAATGCATCATCAAAGCTGTCAAATATCGCTTGGGGGGGGTTTGGGGGGGGTTGAGCCATCCCTTGGTAGGCTATCGGGATACCAAATGATGGAACTGCCCTGGAGAAGAAGAGTTTGGATTTGATATCCCGCTTGATCACTACCCGAAGGAGTCTCAAAGAGGCTCACATTCTCCTTTCCCTTCCTGCCCCACAACAAACACTTTGTGAGGTGAGTGGGGCTGAGAGACTTCAGAGAAGTGGGACTAGCCCAAGGTCACCCAGCAGCTGCATGTGGAGGAGAGGGGAAGCGAACCCGGTTCACCAGATTACGAGTCTACCGCTCTTAGCCACTACACCACACTGGAGAAATGTTTATACGTGATTTTGTGACCCCTATATAGCAATGCCAATTGAATTTAAAGGGTAAAGGGACCCCTGACCGTTAGGTCCAGTCGCGGACGACTCTGGGGTTGCGGCGCTCATCTCGCTTTACTGGCTGAGGGAGCCGGCCTACAGCTTCCAGGTCATGACTAAGCCGCTTCTGGCGAACCAGAGCAGCGCACGGAAATGCCGTTTACCTTCCCGCCGGAGCGGTACCTATTGATCTACTTGCACTTTGACGTGCTTTCGAACTGCTAGGTGGGCAGGAGCAGGGACCGAGCAACGGGAGCTCACCCTGTCGCGGGGATTCGAACCACCAACCTTCTGATCAGCAAGCCCTAGGCTCTGTGGTTTAACCCACAGCGCCACCCGCGTCCCATGAATTTAGAGGCTGACAGATCAACCTTTTTAAATAACCCCCCAGCCCTAACAAACCAAGTCTGCAGTCCTAAGCCACGTCTGCTCAGATGTAAGTCCACTGAATTTACTGGGGTCAGGATGACAGCTGTTGTGTTCCTTACATTTTGCTGGAAGCCGTCCAGAGTGGCTGGGGAACCCAGTCGCATGGGCAGGGTACAAGAAATTATTATGATTACAATTATTTTTTAGTATTATTCTTTCACAGGAGGCTGTGAAGTGTCCTTGGATAAATTTTGAAAAATCCCAGCCAATATGGATTTACCCCTGCTAAACATGAAAAAAAGGGGCACCCTCAACAGAATTCTACAATATTCATAGCTAGTGGCAAGGGAGAATGTCTCCCCTTTAGAAGTTAGTACTTTTGCGGGATATTCACGCAAAAGGTTTGAGTTGGGGGATATAAGACAAACTTGCTGGATCAGGCCTGTGGCCCATCTAGTCCATTATCCTGTTCTCACAGTGGCCACCTAGATGCCCATATTATGGGATGCCTGGAAGCAGGATTCGAACGCAAGATCACCCCCTCCCCTCCGCGTTTTCCAGAAGCATTCAGAAGCATTTGCTGCCTCCGACTGTGATGGGAGAGCATCGCCACCCATTGCCCTCTCTTCCTCCAGGAATTTGCCTGATCCTTTTTGAAATCAAGTTGGCGGCCATCCCTGCCTCCGGTGGGAGGGAGTTCCATAGGTTAACGACCCTCTGCATAAAGAAGTTCTTCCTTTTACCCAGCCTGAAACTTCCAACAAGGTCTTGTGGGACAGGAAGGTTTTGCGCAAGAGGAGGCGAGTGGGAATCTAGCCAGGAATGTGGACTTCTGGGTTCTTTCCAAAGAGCTAGGCTACTTTTGCGGGTCAGAGGTGATCGGCCCCCTATGTGGGTTCTCTACCCCTATATTACGGAAGCGTTGCAGGAAGAGCAGGAAGCAAAAGCTGCCAGGGTTCTAGGATACACTAAAGAACATCTCCCTAAACGGTTCTAGGTTTATCCTCTAATGCTTTGGCAAGCTAAGACCTTACCTCGTTCTTAGGCCGGGGTCTCTGAATGCACAGAATAATTATTTATTTATTTTTTTGAAAGAGACAAGGAGGAGAGGGGAAAGTAAAGCGTTAATGAAACGGAATGAAAAATAACAAGAAAAAAACAAGGAAGAAGAGAAGAAGGAGACACAAAAACCCGCAGAGCGGTGGCAGATCGGAGGCTTTTACCTTTGCCGTGCAAGAGACATTGATGGGCTTGCCTTCTCCCGCGTAGAACTTGATAACCTGCCGAGAGACAAGATTGGGGGGGGGGGGAGAAAAGGGTTCAGGACCTCCAAGTGGCTCTCACTCTGCCGTCCCCACCCCACAAAAAATGAACTGAGCTGGGCGGGGGGGGGGGGAAGGATGGGGAAGCATTTGCCTCACTCTGGGAAAGGCCGACACTTCTGTTTTCAAAACACCAGCCTTCAGTGACTTGGGTGCCGTCCGGTGGCTTCGCGCTACAACTCCCACGGGAGTTATAGTTCAAAACCACCGGGTCGGCGAAGGCTGCAATTCAACAGAATCGGAAACAGAATTCCTCCCATCTACGCAGAAGGAAAGGTTAGGCAGACTGGAGTTTTTAATGTGCTCCTGCGACCTATCCTTCTAAGTCCTCAGGTGTGGGGCACAGCTCTTGCCTGGGCTGCCCCCTTCCGAGGGAGTCTGTTCCACTGTCTTAGAAAGCTCTCCCAAATGTTTAGCTCTCCTTTCTTGCCGTTTGGATCCGTCGGTTCAGGCCTGCCGCGCGGGGAGGAGGAGGAAATAATGAAAAACTCAAGGTTTTTTTAATCGCGTTTTTAATATTCTGTTGGGAGCTGCCCAGAGTGGCTGGGAAGGCCCAGCCAGATGGGCGGGGTATAAGTAATAAATGATTATAAATTTTTAAAAAAATCCTTCCAGTAGCACCTTAGAGACCAACTAAGTTTGTTCTCGGTATGAGCTTTCGTGTGCATGCACACTTCTTCAGATACACTGAAACAGAAGCCACCAGACCATTAGATATAGTGAGAGGGTGGAGAGGGGTATTACTCAGAAGGGTGGTGGGAATGGGTGATTGGCTGATAGGTAAACAACCTGTTGACTGTTAACGACTGCAATTGGTCTTGCAGGAAAAAGGAAGGGGTGAGATGGCTAAAAATAGCTTTATCATGTATAATGAGATAAGAATCCAATGTCTCTATTCAGACCAGGTCTCTCCATGGTTTTAAGTTTGGTAAGGTAAAGGTAAAGGGACCCCTGACCATTAGGTCCAGTAGCAGACGACTCTGGGGTTGTGGCGCAATTGGTCTTGCAGGAAAAAGCAAGGGGTGAGATGGCAAAAAAAAGTTTTGTCATGTATAATGATATAAGAATCCAATGTCTCTATTCAGACCAGGTCTCTCCATGGTTTTAAGCTTGGTAATGAGTTGCAATTCAGCAACTTCTCTTTCCAGTTTATTTCTGAAATTCCTTTGTAATAAGACAGCTACTTTGAGATCTTGGATGGAGTGTCCTGGGGGATTGAAGTGCTCTCCTACTGGTTTCTCTGTCTTGTGATTCCTGATGCCAGATTTATGTCCATTTATCCTCTGGCGTAGGGTTTGGCCTGTTTGTCCAATATAGAGAGCTGAAGGGCACTGTTGGCATTTGATGGCATACACAATGTTAGACGATGAGCAATTAAATATTCCTGAGATCAGCCTATCACCCATTCCCACCACCCTTCTGAGTAATACCCTCCCACTATATATAAGGGTCTGGTGACTTCTGTTTCAGTGTATCTGAGGAAGTGTGCATGCACACGAAAGCTCATACCAAGAACAAACTTAGTTGGTCTCTAAGGTGCTACTGGAAGGAAATTTTTTATTTTGTTTCGACTACGGCAGACCAACATGGCTACCTACCTACCTGTAACTGATTATAAATTGTTATTACCGTATTTTTCGCTCTATAAGGCGCACCTGACCATAGGACACACCTAGTTTTTAGAGGGGAAAAGCCCCATTTTTTTGAGGATCAGCTCAAATTTCTGCAGCTTCTTTTGCAAAGGAGAAAAGCCCCATTTTTTGTGGATCAGCTCAAAGTTGTTGAGCTTACTTTGCAAAGGGAAAAAACCCTGTTTTATGGGGTTTAACTCACAGTTCTGCAGCTTCAGGAAAGGGAGTCATTTCTACAGTTTCCAGACAGATAATCTAATCAGCCAGTCACATGTCGCTGGGGAAACAGCCTCCCTCTGCAAGGGGGCGGGGCTGGAATCTCTCTCCCTTATCTCTCTCCCCGATCGTTTGCTGAGCAGCTGCTCAGGGGGCTTCCTTTCAACACCCCCTTCTCTCTCTCTTTTTTAAAAAAAGGACGATCTGCTTTTGCCCCTGGGCAGTTCAGCTCCAGGGACCCCACATTCGCTCCATAAGACGCAGACATTTCCCCTTACTTTTTAGGAGGAAAAAAGTGTGTCTTATGGAGTGAAAAATACGGTATTCCCTTCTGCAGACTGAACAGACCCTCAGGGCTTCTTAGCAGGGTCCACCTACCCGGTTCATCTTGACGAGGATGCAGGGGCGCCCGTCCCGGTACCCGTATGTGGTGTCGTTGAGGCCCGAGCATTCTCCCAGCATGGTGCGGTTGAACTGGCAAGCCGTCTTCGGGTAGTTCAGCACCCCGTTGTCCACCTGCTCGTTGTACTGCCCCGGGATACACTCCCGGTTGCTGGCCACTTGCTTGGCGTTGTCATAAGCTGCAAGAGAAGGAGGAATCTCAGAGTTCGAAAGGGACCCCTGGGGGTCATCTAGTCCAACCCCCAGCTATGCAGGAGGAGGAAAACGTAGCTCGGCGACAGAGCATCTCCTTGACCCAGTCAAGGAGCTCCAGGGTAGGGAAAGACCCTTTTGAGACTCCACAGCAGACAATTCTGGCGCAACAGCTGAGCGAGGGTACTTAAAAAAAAACCTGTTTTGTTTATTTTTACATTTTATCTCACTTTTCTGTTTTATGCTTCACAACAACCCTGTGAGGTTAGGCCAAGAGTTGAGCGACAGGCCCACTGAGTGACCTTCCTTTAAAGCTCATACGCCCACAGCCCCCCAATCCTGGGAACCGTAGTTTGCCGATGGTGCTGGGAAATGTAGTTCTACGAGGGGGCAAACTACAGTTCCCAGGATTTTCATTTTTTTTTATTAAATCTTTATTCATTTTAATAGTTGGTATGTATGGAATGCATGATATATATGAATGTATATTTTAAGACTTGTTTAAAATGGAAAAAAAAATTAAAAACGATTTTCATTTTTTATCAGCGCAATAACCCTGTGAGGTAGGCCGTTGTTGTTACTGTCTTCATTTAATATTTCCCCCCACCCCAAGCCCCTTTTAAAAACGCATCCAAGACAGGGCCAACTGCCTCCACATCTCACCATGTGAAAAATGTCTTGTAGGAAGATGCGAATAAATAAAGGCTGGCTGCAAAACATCATCTGGAAGGGCTGCAGGTGCACCACTGTGCACAGAATAAAACGAATGTTAAAAACCATCATCCTTCTGATGGGACAGATCAAACAGTCCAGGTTCAATCTTAATGAGGTTTGGTGGGGGCTGTTTGTTTGTCTTTGAAGCCGTTCCCCATCCACTAACAAGTGGGAATCGACAGTCCAGATGTCTACTGTAGCACAGATCAAAAAAGGCTAAATAATGCTTTCAGTGCCAGCTCCAAAAAGCACTTTGCATTTTTTATAGCGAGACCCTTTTTAAAAAGCAGCACGCACACGTCTAAATTATGCTGCTGTAATCCTGATAATGACCCTCCAGAAGAGGTCAATATTATCCTGGCATACAGATCTAATGGAGAAAATCACACACAATTTGAGATTTCGACAAGACACCTTTTAATAAGATTTGGCATTCCTTGATTAAATATACAGAGGAACCGTCATTTCCAAGACAGGCCTGGCAAATCTGGAACTAGACTTCATATTAAGATAGCCTTTCACTTGGACTTTGCTATTTTAAACTACTTGCGACTGCATTGTTCTATGCGCCTATTTTATTGTTTCGTTTCTCGTCTGAAACCTGGAAAGCCGCTGCCAGTCAGTGTAGACAGCACTGGCCTAGATGGACACCGTCTTGGGAGTCTAGGGCAGTTTCCTGCACGGCTCAGATCTTTGCAAATCCACTCTCTGCTCTGCCGCCTCTTCCCCACATAGCGCCAGGCAAGACACCCCCACCTCCAATTAACAATCCGCAAAGGATCCCGGTATATTTTAAATTACGTCTGATTTTATAAGAGAGTCGGAAACCCCTTGGAGGAAACCGAAGGCAGGGGATTATATAGATATATGCACGCGGCTGAAAGGGCATTGTGGAGTTTCACCCAGCAAGGAGTTCCGCCGGTTAATGCGCCCAGCTCGTTTTTCACACCTGCCACCTCTAGGGGGCCTCAGCTGCGCACGCTCGCCCCAGCCCCTCTCAAACTTGGGTCCCCAGGTGTTGTCGGACTACAACTGCCATCATCCATTCCTCCCAGGACCAGGGATGATGGGAGTTGTAGTCCAACAACATCCGGCGACGAGCACTTGAGAAAGGATGGACACAGGGAATTTTGCAAAAGTTTGGGGAAAGGGCGCATGCAGCCATTCCTTCCCTGTCCCTAATTAAGTAGTTAATTAGCATCATTAGGCAGAAAGGCGGGGGGGGGGGAAGGTGTTGCTCCTTCCCCCATTTTACTTACCCTCCAAGAACTTATTTAGCATCCTCACATAATCCTCCCAGGATTCAGTCTGGCTCATGTTGTAAGTGATTTCCAGCGCGTCCGTCTTGGGGCGAATCATCACGCCTGCGAGGTGGTCAAGAAGCCGCCAGCGGGCAGGGAGGGAGAAAAAGAGAGAAGCGGTTGAGTTTGGGAGCTCCGCCTGCCCACGCTCCTCGCTGAGGACCAGAAACTTGCCTAGTTCTCTCCTCGGAGAAACCGGCTATTTGGCAAGGAGGCAAAGGCTGGATAAAGTGCTGCCAACCCCAGGGGGCCACCTCTTCAAGCCAGCTGGGGTCTACTAGGCCACCTGGAGGTGTTCTGAACTACAACTCCCGTCTGGCTGGAAAGATCTCCGGGTCAGACTAGATGACCCCAGTAAGCCCCTCATGTGTGACAAGCTGAGACCAGTGGGGAGCCCCTAATTTAAGCCAGTTTAGCAAGGCTTGAAAGGGGCACATCCACACTGGGTTTACACATTCCTGTACACGGCCAGAGCTTGCCCCAAAGGATCCTGGGAGTTGTAGTTTGTGAGAGTGCCAAGAATAGCCCGGCTTTTAAGTCTGAAGTGTTAGCCTTCTTTTTTATTTCGGTGGTACTGTGGGGCGGGAGGGAGGCATTTCACCTGAGAACACCCCCATCTCTGAGCATGTACAGAGTTCAATGAATGACCCTAGCCAGATCCTGTGCACCTGTGCAGTTCCTAGGCCAGTGATGGCTAACCTTGACACTCCAGATGTTTTGGAACTACAACTCCCATCATCCCTAGCTAACAGGATCAGTGGTCAGGGATGATGGGAGTTGTAGTCCCAAAACATCTGGAGTGTCAAGGTTAGCCATCACTGTCCTAGGCAATATGGCTGGCCATCTGCCATGGGTGCATTGCAGGGGGTTGGACTAGATGACCGCCGGGGTCCCTTCCAACTCTATGATTCTTCTTTAGATACCAGTGCCTCATGCAAAAACCCTGACTTTTGCCTGAACTGCGTTAGAGGTCGCAGCGAACCCATGCCCCTCCCCGCAGAGCACCGCCCATCTGAAAACCACCCTTCAAGCAGAAAGCTAACACCTCAGGGAGAACGCCCCTCTCCTTGTTGCATCTGCTTTCTGCCTGCGGGGAATTTGTGCGCGATCTGCATCCTCCTTCCTGGGCCGGGCAGCGCAGGTGAAGGTTGGAAGCCAAGGCCTCACCTGGGATGGAGAGGCGGTCCTGGTATTTGGGGTTGAACTGGTCCACCGTCTGCAGCATCACCCACATCGTGAGGGTGAAGAGGGCCGTGAGGAAGCCATAAAAGACCAGGTAGAACAACAGGATCAGAGCTGCAGGTGGGGCAGGAAGGGGGGGGAATTAATTAAATTGAGAAAAGAGAGTCGGGCAGTGAGGTCCAAAAACTGTAGCCATTAGGATTGGCCGCCATTCTGTTTTCTTATCAGCCCCCACCTCATGCTCCCCCCTGCCGGAGGGGATGCTGTTCTTAGATAGGCCTGCAAATGAACATTGTAGAACAGCCTTCGCCAACCTGGCGCCCTCCGGGGCTATTGGGACTCACCAGCCTCCACCCAGAACCGCCATTCTGGACTACAACCAGCATTAGAAACTCAGATATATAAGCTAATCGCAAACCTCAAAGCTAGGTTTCGGTTGCCGCAGCGAGTTATTTCATTGAATATTATTAATTAATTATTATTATTAATGTATTTCATTTCTATACGGCTTCATATTTTAAAGAACAAATCTCAAAGCACACAAAAATGTCACATAGCACAATCCAGATTAACAAATGAAGTATTTCAAATTCTTCTCTATTTTTTTTTTAATATCATTTTTATTCGTTTTTCAAAAATAAATTTTTACAATAATGCCAATCTCATACATTTTCACAACTTGTACCTTTTTGGCTTTTAATAGCCTTGGTTTCCTTCAGACCTTTCAAGTGACTTTATAACCCCTATATTTCTTCTCTAAAGGACATTTTGCAGTCGCCAGCCGGCGGTCGCAATTGGACCCGCGCCGGTCGCAAAACGTGCCCAGCGCCTGGCTCATTTCTATCCCCTGCTACGACTCCCACCAGCCCCCAGCTAACAGGGGCGATTTCGGACTACAACTCCCATCAGCCTCAGCCAGCACACCTGCGGCACAGTCTAAAAGGAGCCCCGGTTCGACAAAGATCGCCCCAGAAACACAGCTTGCAAATTGCTACCGCCTTATGCCTTTGAAACGCCTACGAAATCATAACATCTTTCGCCCATCCCGAATTTTTCCTTTGCGGCACCTGCCTCAAATTGGCGTCCTGCCAATTTAATTAGATGATTGACGGAGCAAACGAAACCCGAGATGCCCCCCCCCCCGGTTTGGCACAGTCCCACGAGGTTCAGCAGGAGGGCAGCTGGGCTATAGATGGCTGGCAGGCTTTAGGGCCAGGGAATTAAAAGGGGGGGCTGCAATGAACCTCCGAACCCCCCCGAAAAAAATCTTTGATACTCCTTTAGCGTGTGTGTTGCATAGGGGAGGGCCGGGGGTACAGGATCAGTTCTTGACAGCTTGGTTGGTAAAGCAGGAGAATCTTCATCTCAGGGTCGTGGGTTCGAGTCCCACCTTGGACGAAAGGGTTAGGCTAGATGACCCTCGGAGATCCCAATTCTACGATAATCTCCCGGTCTGGCTAGGAGATGCCCTCCCTGCCTGAAATTCCAAAAAAGGAACAGTTCTGGGCACCACAGTTCAAGAAGGATACTGACAAGCTGGAACATGTCCAGAGGAGGGCAACCAAAATGGTCCAAGGCCTGGAAACGATGCCTTATGAGGAACGGCTTAGGGAGCTGGGTATGTTTAGCCTGGAGAAGAGAGGGTGATAGGATAGCCATGTTCAAATATATAAAAGGATGTCATATAGAGGAGGGAGAAAGGTTGTTTTCTGCTGCTCCTGAGAAGCGGACACGGAGCAATGGATTCAAACTACAAGAAAGAAGATTCCACCTCAACATTAGGAAGAACTTCCTGACAGTAAGAGCTGTTCGACAGTGGGATTTGCTGCCAAGGAGTGTGGTGGAGTCTCCTTCTTTAGACGTCTTTAAGCAGAGGCTTGGCAGCCACCTGTCAGGAATGCTTTGATGGTGTTTCCTGCTTGGCAGGGGGTTGGACTGGATGGCCCTTGGGGTCTCTTCCAACTCTAGGATTCTAGGATTCTATTATTCATTTGGTCGCAAGTGGCCAATGGCAAAATGTGCCGGGCACGTTTCGAACGCTCCCCAGGCCCCGACCTCAGTTTCTAAATCCCAGATTCGAGTAAATACGGTATATTCTTCGTGGAAAAGTCCCCGTGTCGGCCAAAGCAGACCAGCCCCTAATATCATCTCCCTCCTCTCCTCTACTGCTAGGCGAACCCTCCTACTAAATCTGCAGATTCCCAGCTATTCAGTTTCTTCAAATCTTCGGGATTCTTCCACCTTAGGGAGGAAAAAGTGGGGGGGGGGGTCAGGAGTTGGGGGGCACCACTCAAATTCGAGGAGGCACAAGGAGTTCGCAATGGGCAGGGCCCTTAATCTCACGGGGCATAGCTGAACTATGGAACTCCCTGCCACAAGATGGCCAACAACTTGGGGGGGGGGTTCAAAAGGGGATTAGGCAAATGCATGGAGGAAGGGGGGGAATATTCATAAACAGTCGGAAGCCCCCGAAAAGTGCAAAAGGTGGTCAACTTTACAGCCACTCTGCTAATTTGTAGCATAAAACTTAGCTGTGAAGACTCAGAATATGGAAGGCAAAAATACTGCTGACATGGTGGAACATTCAAGTAACCGGGGGTTGTTTTTTTAAACCCCCCTGGAGCCAATTATCAGGGTTTTTTTTTATTAACTTCCAACTATTCCTTATCTCTGGGCCGCCCAGAGTGGCTGGGGAGACCCGGCCAGATGGGCGGGGTACAAATAAAATTATTATTATTATTATTATTATTATTATTATTATTATTATTATTATTATTATTATTATTATTATCTCATTATTTAAGACAAGGAGAGGTTCCCAAAACAGTCAGCGAAGGGAAAAAGCCCAGGCTGTGAGCTTGCAAACTGAAGTCTTCAGCCTGACATATAAAGCCAGGTGGGATCCATGCTGTTCTCTAGAATCGCACGGGATTTGCTCAAAGTTTACACCCAGGTCTCCTAAGAAGTTGCAAGCTCCTCCTGAGCACAGGCCCCTTTGTGGAAATAAGCAGTTGCATTAATCCCAAAGACGACTCTGAGGCCAGGTCAGCGGAGCTCTCCGTTTACTATGTAATTTACTGAAGTGGGTCGCTGTTGCCATTTCACAGATTGGGGAACTGAGGCCAAGAGGAAGCGATTAGCTACAGACTCCACCCGGCGAGAGACTCTGGCCCACAGGAATCCCAGGTCCAGGTTTCAACACCTTCGTTCAATGTAGGCCACACAGCCGGAATAAGTAGGCTATCAGAAGGAACCAAAGGCAGGAGACACAATTTGACAGAAAGTAAACAGAGGGACAGAAACACTGTGTGTTTGTGTGCAGGAGCCTCAAACCTGTGTATGAAAATAAGGAGACACACACGAAAATATCAGAGTTGCCCAATTGCTTTGTTTAAAATACATCCCTATTTGTTTGAAATTCAAAGAGCCAAACTCAGTAAATCTCAGGGCAAATTTTTATCAAGCTGCCCCCCCCAAGGAACCCACAGCGCAACCTGCACCCCCCCCCAGCACTCTCAGCTGAGTGTTAAAATAAGCAACCCCTGGCAGCGGGGTCTAGGGGTCAGCCTCGCACAAACCCTGCGGCGTTTTTTCAACACGCAGCGACAAGACAGAGCAAAGCTCACATCCAGGGTGTTAGCCTTTAAACGCTTACTCAAGAGCCAAGCCCGGAATCGGACCTCCCATCACCTCCACAGGCACCAGGTAGCGCGGTGGAGTGGTTAGAGAGTCGGACTACGCAAGAGCAGGGTTCAGATCCCCTCGCCACTCAGCCACCTTGGGCCAGTGCCTGTCGTTCTGGGCCCAGCCTACCTCGCAGGGTTGTTGCGGAATGGAATGAGGATAGGGGAAAGCCATGTACACACCACACCGCCTTGAGCTCTCCGGAGGAAGGAAAAAAAAAGGAGAGTTGGGATGCCTGTGCAATAAATAAGTAATAGATAATGTGCATTTCTTCTCCAATGACACACACACAGAGAGAGCAAAGCTGGGAAACCTGCAGCTTGCAAGACATTAACCCCTGAACCTCTGGGCTGTGCAAGGCCGGAGCTGAGCTGACAGACAAGGGCTGCAAGATAATCCTGTTTGCTGTGTCTAGAGTTCCTGCTCTCTCTCCAAAACACACAGACATTATATATATATATATGCACACAGATCAGAGCCGAGCAAGATCAGAAGGAGAGCAGAAGAAATAAGGACATCCACAGAGGGGGGAGCCTGTCCCAGCTTTTATTTTAATGCATTTCTAGAACCCAAGATATAAGGCAGAACGTGCAAGCCCCCCTCTCCTGGCCATTTTTGTGAGAAATGTGTCTGTTCCTCCTTTCGGCGTTTGGCTTTGCCTGACACCCAAAAAACTTCAACACCCCCCAAAAAATCCTGTATATTCCCACGAGCAGAAATTAGATTACAAAATTACAATTAGATTAAAAAAATGATGGGGTTTTTACTCCCTCGAAGAATCCATAGTCTCTTCCCCAGCCCTCTAAATTATTCAGGCAGCCCCCCAATGTCTTAAGCTGCCCCCCTTTTACCACCTTCCTTCACGTTTTCTCTCTTTGCTACATTTAAGCACCTGCCTTGTCCTGTCTCCCCTCCCCGTGTTGGCCAAATCCTGCCATGAGCCCCCACTGTCTTCCTCCTAGTTCCAGAAATCTCCAGCCCTCAGATCAGGCCTCCTACTGTTCTCCCCCCCCCCCTATCCTTTTCACCTCGAAAAAAACACTCACAACTAGACACCTCCACTACCACAAACTGACTGTCTCAGATTAAAATCCTGAGCACCCACTGCTTGTTGTGTGGGTCTTATCTCCCTCACCCAATCCTGAAATATCAGGCCTCAATTCCACCCTAGAGAAGACCCCATAACTCTTTCAGGCTAACCCACCCCAGCTCTTTTGCCTAAAGTAAAGGAAAAGGGACCCCTGACCGTTAGGTCCAGTCGCGGATGACTCTGGGGTTGCGGCGCTCATCCCGCTTTACTGGCCGAGGGAGCCTGCATACAGCTTCCGGGTCATGTGGCCAGCATGACTAAGCCGCTTCTGGCGAACCAGAGCAGCGCACGGAAACGCCGTTTACCTTCCCGCCGGAGCGGTACCTATTTATCTACTTGCACTTTGATGTGCTTTCGAACTGCTAGGTGGGCAGGAGCAGGGACCGAGCAACGGGAGCTCACCCCATCGCGGGGATTCGAACCACCGACCTTCTGATCAGCAAGCCCTAGGCCAGGGGTAGGCAACCTAAGGCCCGTGGGCCGGATGCGGCCCAATCGCCTTCTAAATCCAGCCCGCGGAGGGTCCAGGAATCAGCGTGTTTTTACATGAGTAGAATATGTCCTTTTCTTTAAACTGCAGCTCTGGGTTATTTGTGGGGCCTGCCTGGTGTTTTTACCTGAGTAGAATATGTCCTTTTCTTTAAAATGCATCTCTGGGTTATTTGTGGGGCATAGGAATTCGTTCATTTCCCCCCAAAAAAATATAGTCTAGCCCACCACATGGTCTGAGGGACAGTGGACCGGTCCACGGCTGAAAAAGGTTGCTGACCCCTGCCCTGCTCTGTGGTTTAACCCACAGCGCCACCCGCACCCCTTTTGCCTAAGGAGCACCCCGATATTAGGGGGGTGTCCGATATTGACTGCCTGCATTGCTGTTCCCTCCACTTCCTGGCACCGGTGGGTACCAACTCCCCCCCCCCCCCAGACATGGCATGGGGTGGGGGGACCCACATATCTGACTGTGATGAGGTCCCTTAACCCTCAATAGATACCTTAATTACGGAGATAACTGCTTCTCTCCCCTAGAATAAACCCCGCAAGCGAAGCTTACATCCTTTCACCTGCCGCTAAAATGCTTTCAGATTGGCAAAGAAGTACATGGGAACGGTGCCCCCCCAAAAAAACGCCTTTTGCCCCATCGAGAGAGAAATCGAGCCAACGGTATCTCCTCTGCCAACTGTATTAGACAGCCTGCGCCAACTCTCTCTCTCCCCCCCCCTTGTCAATGTCTTCGCTCTGCAGTGCCAAAGGCAACTGAACCCCAAGCCAAGATGGGAACCCCCCCCCCCCCGCAAAAAAGTGCTGTCAGATCTTGGCCTGCTTTCCTTCCTTCCCCCGCACGCCGGATCAGGATCGGCTACTGCAACTGGGGTGAGGTGCCATCAGTGAAATGCAAGCCAGGATCAGGAAGGGGGGGTCTTGTGCCAAACAGGTCCCCCTCCAAAGCACCCCACACGTCGCCCCCGGTCTCAGGAGCGCACAAAAGCAGAGAGTCGTAAATTGCAATAAAAGGGAAAGACCACCGTTTGGGGGGGTGGAGGGAAAAAAGGGGGGAATCAGATTATCAACGCAGCTTTGTTTTACAATGAAAGGGTGACCCCCCCCCCCAAAAAAAACCAGAGCAGAAAAGGCTGGTGTTGAACCAGAGATACTGCAATTTTCTGCCAGAAAACTGCAAGAGATTCGAGATGGAGACTTGTGGGATATGACAAAAGCAGGGAGAGAGGGGGGCAGATTTGTGGGGGGGGGGACTGTGCAAGGAGGGGGCCAGAGCCTTGACAAGAGAGGTTGCAAGCTTTGGGGAAAGGAATTTTCCCACAGGCAAACAAGGCTTCCAAGGGAGAAGGAAATCCTGCCAGGTTTCTGAGGAGTTGCAATGCGACAGACCCAAAGGTTGGGCTCCTGTCGCAAGTCCTTCTCCGCCCCCCCCCCACCTGAAATTTTCTTCCCTCTCACCCTCCAGAAATTATTCAGCTGCCCCATTCCCAGTTTGAACCACCAGCTTAGCTTCGCAGCCATCCACACATTGTTCCAGTCCGTCCCCCCACCCCCAAAACAGCAAAACTTGGGGATGCCTTTAAGGTGGTTAAAATTGGCGGGGGGAGAAATCAAGAGGTACACAGAATTGGAAAGGGGGGGTAGGAAGTCTGCAAAGGGGAGAATTCCCAGAGTTCAAGGATCTAGAAAGGCCAGGCCACATTTACAGGGGTGGTTTGAAGAAGGAATCTCATAATGTCAGCTTGCTGGGGGGGGGCAGGGGGGAGAGAGAGATCTATAAATCCACTGTGTCACAGATCAAGGGGGTCACCATTGGAAGGGAGGGTCCGTTGCTCAAAGCATATTTGGGAATGCATCTAATTTTTATTTGGGGGGGGCATACAGATGATGGAAACCGGCACATTTTTGCCAAGGAGGGGGGGGGCGCATTTTAATCAACGTTTTTTGCAAGCCTGATTGTTTTTCGAAGCAGGACAAAGCAACAGAGGAGAAAAGCCCCCTCCTCTCTCTGGTGCCAGGAGACTGGGGGGGGGGGGGACGCTTGTTGACAGACTGGGCAGGCGGCGGTGGTGGGGGGAGGGGGGGCGCCGCAAGCCAACTCCACAGAAGGAAAATAATGACCTACTTTCCCTGCTGCTGCCCACAGCACCTTCTTCCCTGCATCAATCAATATCAAAAAAATTGGGGTGGGGTGGGGGAGGAGAGAGCCCACCGTCATCCCCCCTCCCCCAAGAAACTAGAGCATCAGGAAACAGAAAGCCCCATACAATCTCTGCCCTCTTTTTTCTGCCCACAGACCCTATACAGGACCTGATCGCTGGGACCATAAGGCCCCCCCCCAAAAAAATATATATATTTCAGGCCTATTCCACTGCCACATTTTCCCCGCACATTTAATATCGCCTCTCATCATGAGCAAATGATCGCCTCCCCTAATATTCAAGGATGCAGTGCCTCTGCCTCCCTAGACACCCCACTTCTCCTCCCCCCACCCCAAACACAGCAAATGCTCCCCCAGGATTTTTTTTCCCCTTCAAAGCATATAATGATTTTGCTTCCTGGGCAGCTTCCAAGCTCTGATCTGTTCTCCTTTCAAACTGGGGTCTTTCAGCTCTTTTAATGTCTGTCACACACACACTCTCCCTCCCCCCCAATCTGCCATCTCCAAGGGGTGCTGTGCCAGTCCCCCCTCCCTCGTAAAAACTGCAGCGAGATCCCCAGGATTAATCTCCTTCTGCACCCGCGTTCCATGACCGCTGCGTGTCTAATAGTCTCGGATCTCTCCATTTCTCAGGTTATGTTTGTGTGTGTTTTTTTTTTGGGGGGGGGGGGTAATGTCAATCTTTGACCACATAACCAGATACACCCCCCCTCCCCTGTTTATCAACCCGCCTTCTAGAACATTGCAAAGGCAGGATCCTCTCCATTTCCACTCTATCCCAGGGGAAATCCATAGACAGTTTTATCCATCTTAAAATTGCACTTCATGGCCTGGGTGGCGAGGAGTTGTTTATTTGGGGGTGCTTTGCCCAGGGTGTAAATAACCCAATGTGTCCCCCCCCCCCACCTTTCCTTTTTGGGGAACAGCCTTGGCTGCTATTTAAGGACTTAGATCATTTCAAAAAAACAAAACAAAACAAAAACCCCTTCAAATTCAAAAATTGAGAATTATTTTAGAAGTGGGGGCCCTGTTTGAATGGGGGTCCCTGCTTTTCTTCAACCCTAAATACTAATCTATAACATATATAGATTTTTTTAAAACGTAGACGCCTAATAAACCCCTACTGAAATTTCTCACAAGGGCCCTTGCCATATTAATCACCCTCCCCAAACAAATTCCACACGAAACCCAATTTCCCCCTTGCATTTCCTATTTTACCCCAAGGTCTGCAGTTTCCCTTTTCGGGGGGGGGGAACACCCCAGCAGTCCGCCATAACTGCATGCCCCCCCCGCCCAGGATCGCATCACCCATCACAACTCCCTCCTTTTTTTCCTAGTCCCCCCCACCAAAGGTCTCTATCTGTTAGAGAAATTTCCCATTTTCCCCTCCAGAAAGACCGCCCCCCCCCATCACAAAACTCCCCCTTACATAAGCCTCCCGAAGCACCCCTCTCTTTCAAAAAACCAAGGAAGGAAATCTTGCAGGGCGATGCCCCCTTTGAAATAAATAAATAAGAGGGAGATGAAATAATAATACCAAGGAGGGGGACCCCTATTTTCAGCAAAAGCTTTGCTTTGGCTCCCCCCCCCCGGATCCCTAAAATAATCCCTTTCGTGGCCCTGCTCTCTCTCCCCCCCCCCCATCTCCACTAATCTCCCCCTTTAAATAATCTCCCTTGGCTAGGAGTCCTTGAAACTATCTTGTCATTAAATCCTGCCCAGGGGAAGGAGGCGGCGGAGGCGGGCAGCCTCAAGATGCAGGATCATCCCCCCCCCTCTTCCCCATTCCCTGCCTGTGTGCGCCCCCCCAAAAAAACAGACAGACAGGCTCACCCCAGCTGCTCCCGGTGCGCCCCATAAACTGATGCGTGCGCGGGTTCCATATAAATTCCTTCCACTCCGTCATCACTTGCCCGCAGGTCTTCTTCTCCTTCTCGACGGCCATGGTGGGTGGGGGGCTTCAAAGTGTGTGTGGGGGGTCAGATCCTGCCCTAACCCGCTAACAAGCCAGAGGAGGGGGGCAGAGCGAGGAAACAAGGGGGCTGATCTCCCCAACAAGGATGCCCAGGGAGAAGGAGAGCTACCTGGAGACAGAGAGAGAGAAAGAGAGAGAGATGCAGGCGCAAAAATAAAAAGATGCTCAGAGCTGCTCCTCCTCTGGTGCAAAGGGAAAGAGGCTGGCGGAGAGGCAGGGCTCCTATTTATTGCCCTCGCCCCGCCCCCTCCCGCCCCGCCCCGCCCCCTGCTCATGAATATGCAAGCGCCGCCGCCGCCCCCTCCCTGCGTCGCCTTTTCCCCATTCAGGATTTTCCCATCGGGGCTGGGCGGTTTTATTGAAAGAGACGGTGGCCTGAGCCCCATTTGGGGAGGGGAGGGTATGTGGGGAGTGGGGAGGAGGAGGAGGGGGGAGGTGAGGGGAGTTCCCCCATCAAGTTTCCCAGGTCTGCTAAGTTTTGGTCAACCCCAATTAGAGAGGGGTGGTGGGAAAAATGCGCTCTTTTTATTTGCATCGCGTGGGAATTTTTTGCTGCATTTGCATCGCGTGGAGTTTACTGCCTTTGTATGGGCAGGGCATTTATTGCCACCTTTCCGAACTGCTGCCGGCAAACTCCTTTCCACTTTGCCGTCTCCTTGTCACCCAGGACAGGAGCCTGTGGTACTCCCTGCCACATGATGTGCCGGGGGAAACAGAACAAAAAACGATTTCTCCCTTCGCTCTTGAGTCCAACATTAGCAGCTAAACTCTCTAAGCCCTGAAGCAAGATTGCAAAAGCTTTGCCCAGCTCTCCAAAGCAGGAACGTCCGCTGACATTTTTATAGTTATTTGTTGCATTTCTATCCCCCTGCCCTAACACGCTTCTCCCCCTTCCTCATTTAGTCCCCACAGCAACCCTGTGAGGTCAGGCTGAGAGAAGCAATAACCGGCGCAAGGTCACACGGAGAGGTTCGTGTCTGAGTAGGGGATCGGGACCCATGTCTTTCCCAGGTTCTAGTCCGACACTCTAACCACTGCACCACGCTGCTTTTTATATATGTCACTTGATTGTAAGGGTGGGGAAACCCCAATAAAAGATGAAAATGAAATCATCACTAAGAGAAATCACCTAAAACTTTCCAAAATAATTAAAATAAGAATAAAAACAAATTCAAACTCTCATCGGATTTCCAAACATCCGGGTAGGCTTGTCCAACGGTTTTAGCAGGCGTCGAAAAGAGTGTGTTGAAAGCGTCTTCCTGAAATCAATCAGCAGGGAGTTCCAAAGTGTAACTTTTGCTGCCACACTGAAAGACCGAGTTCTGGCAAATAGGAAATCTGTACGATTTGGCTTTGGGAAGATGAAATTTCCTTACCACTCAGTTTTTGCTAACCTGGAGCTGCTGTTATTTTGGTGTTGTTGTTTTTTAACTGAACGTTATATCGGTAAGATTATGGGTTGCTGTTGTTTTTAATGTCATATGCCACCTTGTAATTTTTTATTTATGAAGTGCAGTTTATTAATATTTAAATGACTGCCTAATGCGCTTTGATGCTTTGCAAAAGGGCAAACCGGGGATGGATGGAGAGAGACTCCGCTGGGAGGAAATCTGGCCGCGTTGGGTTTAGACAAAAGAACAGGAAGAGGCAACAGGGTAGAAGCTTATAAAAATGACGCCTGGCATGGAGCAAGTGGAAACAGGAAAGTTTTCTTTCTCCCTCTGTTGTAATGAGCATTCACTGTAGCAGAATGTGGGGAGGTTCGGGACAGAGAAAAGAAAGCCGAGTTGAACTATGGAACTCCCTGCCACAGGAGGCAGGGATGGCCGTGAAACAGAGGGCTTTAAAAGAGGATGAGACAAATTCAAAAGGCTCTCGATGGCTACTAGCCACAACAGCCACGCTCTGCCCCTGCAGCGATATTTGTGAATACCAGTTGCTGGAAACCGCAGGAAGGGAGAGCGCTGCTCTTGCACTCGGGTCCTGCTTGCGGGGTTTTCCGGAAGAGGCATACGGTTGCTGGCCCCTGGGAGAACGGGATGCTGGACTAGATGGGTCACTGGCCTGGTCCTTTGAGGCCATTATTATGTGCTTATGATGGTTTGACGCATTTATATTCATAGGATCATAGAATCCTAGAGTTGGAAGAGACCCCAAGGGCCATCCAGTCCAACCCCCTGCCAAGCAGGAAACACCATCAAAGCATTCCTGACAGGTGGCTGTCAAGCCTCTGCTCAAAGACCTCCAAAGAAGGAGACTCCACCACACTCCTTGGCAGCAAATTCCACTGTCCAACAGCTCTTACTGTCAGGAAGTTCTTTCTAATGTTGAGGTGGAATCTTCTTTCTTGTAGTTTGAATCCAGTGCTCCGTGTCCGCTTCTCAGGAGCAGCAGAAAACAACTTTTCTCCCTCTCTATATGATATCTTTTTATATATTTGAACATGGCTATCATATCACCCCTTAACCTTCTCTTCTCCAGGCTAAACATACCCAGCTCCCTAAGCCGTTCCTCATAAGGCATCGTTTCCAGGCCTTGGACCATTTTGGTTGCCCTCCTCTGGACCCGTTCCAGCTTGTCAGTATCCTCCTTGAACTGTGGTGCCCAGAACAGGACACAGTATTCCAGGTGAGGTCTGACCAGAGCGGAATACAGTGGTACTATTACTTCCCTTGATCTAGATGCTATACTCCTATTGATGCAGCCCAGAATTGCATTGGCTTTTTAAGCTGCTGCATCACACTGTTGACTCATGTCAAGTTTGTGGTCTACCAAGACTCCTAGATATTGAGAGACAGGGTGCTCCCGAGCATATACTGGTGACTGGGAGCGGCCGCCGAGACCACATAACACCAGTCCTGAGAGACCTACACTGGCTCCCAGTACGTTTCCAAGCACAATTCAAAGTGTTGGTGCTGACCTTGAAAGCCCTAAATGGCCTCAAAGGCCCAGTATACCTGAAGGTGGGGGTGGAGACGCTCGTCTCCACCCCCACCGTTCAGCCTGGACACTGAGATCCAGCTCCGAGGGCCTTCTGGCGGTTCCCTCACTGCGAGAAGCAAAGCTACAGGGAACCAGGCAGAGGGCCTTCTCGGTGGTGGCGCCCGCCCTGTGGAACGCCCTCCCGTCAGATGTCAAAGAGAAAAGCAACTACCAGACCTTTAGAAGACATCTGAAGGCAGCCCTGTTTAGGGAAGCTTAATAGATTATTGTATTTTAATGTTCTGTTGGAAGTTCCCAGCCAGATGGGCAGGGTATAAATAATAAGAATAAGAATAATAATTACTATATTATTATTATTATTATTATTATTATTATTATTATTATTATTATATTATTATTATTATTATTATTATTATTATTATTATTATTATTATACAGAGGACCTTTCTCCCGTGGCACAACCAGCACAAAAAGTCCTGTGAGCATCTTGGGATTGAACAACCGCGATATAATTATCTCCTGTACGATGAAGTAATAAACCTGCTCTCTCGCACAGCCTACGCTCACCTAGGAGGAAACGGGAGACTTTGCAAGCAGGGAAGTCGATGCATCCTTCCTTGTATCCTTTGATGAACCTAATGGGTTTCACTTCTCTCTCTCACCTCCCTTTACTTCCTGCCTGGACTTACAGGTTGGAAGTCCTTATATAAGGTGCGAAAGCTCCCCTGGTCGCCAACTTACTACCTGGCCAAGTTCAATGAGTATCTAAAGCCCTAACGTCTTGGGATCATTTTACCGCAAGATCTACATTGGCTCCCAGTACGTTTCCGAGCACAATTCAAAGTGTTGGTGCTGACCTTGAAAACCCTAAACGGCCTTGGTCCAGTATACCTGAAGGAGCGTCTCCACTCCCATCATTCTGCCTGGACACTGAGGTCCAGCTCCGAGGGCCTTCTGGCGGTTCCCTCCCTGCGAGAAGCGGGGTTACAGGGAACCAGGCAGAGGGCCTTCTCGGTGGTGGCGCCCGCCCTGTGGAACGCCCTTCCATCAGAGCTCAAGGAAATAAGCAGCTATCCTATTTTTAAAAGACATCTGAAGGCAGCCCTGTTTAGGGAAGTTTTTAATATTTACCGGTAATGCTGTGTTGTTTTTTACACTCGATTGGGAGCCGCCCAGAGTGACTGGGGAAACTCAGCCAGATTGGCGGGGTACAAATAAATTATTATTATTATTATTATTATTATTATTATTATTATTATTATTGCCTCACTCCCCCAAATGCCCAGTCGACCGCTTTGACCTGCGGAACTGGCCCTGTTCCAGGTCCATACCATTTGGCATTTGTAAAGGAATCGATCTGGGCACCACAGTTCAAGAAGGATACTGACAAGCTGGAACGTGTCCAGAGGAGGGCAACCAAAATGGTCAAAGGCCTGGAAACGATGCCTTATGAGGAACGGCTTAGGGAGCTGGGTATGTTTAGCCTGGAGAAGAGAAGGTTCAGGGGGGATATGATAGCCATGTTCAAATATATAAAAGGATGTCATATAGAGGAGGGAGAAAGGTTGTTTTCTGCTGCTCCAGAGAAGCGGGCACGGAGCAATGGATTCAAACTACAAGAAAGAAGATTCCACCTAAACATTAGGAAGAACTTCCTGACAGTAAGAGCTGTTCGACAGTGGAATTTGCTGCCAAGGAGGGTGGTGGAGTCTCCTTCTTTGGAGGTCTTTAAGCAGAGGCTTGACAGCCACCTGTCAGGAATGCTTGGATGTTGTTTCCTGCTTGGCAGGGGGTTGGACTGGATGGCCCTTGGGGTCTCTTCCAACTCTAGGATTCTAAGATTCTATGATCTTTTTTGGTATGGTACTCTGGAACTCCCTGCCGATTGATACCAAACCGGTGCCTTCAAAGCGCTCGTTTCGGAGCCTGCTGGAAACATTCTTGTTTTACAAACCCACCCAGAAATGTACAATGCTGATGTGTGCTTTAATGTCTCTCTTTTTAAACTTCATTGTTGATTTCATTTTTTCAATACAGCTGTTTTTACGGATAATTTCATTGTTTTGTCCTCTTTGCAAACTGCTTTGACACCCTCCCCAAAAGCTGGGTATAAATTTGACGAAACAGAGTAACATAACAAAGGCAGATTTTTTCGAGAGCCACTCCATTTGAAGAGCACCAGGTTGCCAGAATCTGCTCTGCTCAGACACACATTTCCCCTGGCTTCGGAGTTTCAGCGCATAGGAACATGATGTCCTGAAAGCTTCTGATGGCTATCAGGGAGTTGACATCCATCAAGCAGAGAGGTCAACGGTCTGTTCCTGTTGGGGTGGAGGCCCATTCATCTGGGCTCTGGGTGTGCCACTCCTGAACCAGCTCCGGAGGTTTCGGAGATGACTGCTAGATTGCGACATCCCTGATCTCTTTATTTCTTCACGGTCTCGATCCATAGAATCCTAGAATCCTAGAATCCTAGAGTTGGAAGAGACCCCAAGGGCCATCCAGTCCAACCCCCTGCCAAGCAGGAAACACCATCCAAGCATTCCTGACAGGTGGCTGTCAAGCCTCTGCTTAAAGACCTCCAAAGAAGGAGACTCCATCACACTCCTTGGCAGCAAATCCCACTGTCGAACAGCTCTTACTGTCAGGAAGTTCTTCCTAATGTTTAGGGGGAATCTTCTTTCTTGTAGTTTGAATCCATTGCTCCATGTCTGCTTCTCTGGAGCAGCAGAAAACAACCTTTCTCCCTCCTCTATATGACATCCTTTTATATATTTGAACATGGCTATCATATCACCCCTTAACCTTCTCTTCTCCAGGCTAAACATACCCAGCTCCCTAAGCCGTTCCTCATAAGGCATCGTTTCCAGGCCTTGGACCATTTTGGTTGCCCTCCTCTGGACCCGTTCCAGCTTGTCAGTATCCTTCTTGAACTGTGGTGCCCAGAACTGGACACAGTATTCCAGGTGGGGTCTGACCAGAGCGGAATACAGTGGTACTATTCCTTCCCTTGATCTAGATGCTATACTCCTATGGATGCAGGTGGGTCTGCTGCACAGCACAACTTCCTTCCGCTTGGGATCAGCCCCTTCCCCAGCCAAAACATCTGGAGGGCCGTAGGCTGGTTTTCTCCTGCTCCAGAGGGTAGGACTCGAACCCACGGCTTCGAGTTATAAGAAAGGAGATTCCGACTAGAACTTCCTGGCGGTGAGAGCCGTTTGACGGTGGGACGGTTGTGGCCTCTCCTTCCTTGGAAGTTTTTAAGCGAGGTTGGGTGGCCCTCTGTTGTTGATAATAATAATAATAATAATAATAATAATAATAATAATAATAATAATAATAATTTTTATTTATACCCCGCCCTCCCCAGCCAAGACTGGGCTCAGGGCGGCTAACACCAAGTATAAAAACAATTAAAATACAACTTAGAAACAAGATTAAAAACAACATTAAAGTGCAGCCTCATTTCAGCAGAAACTCAAATCAAAACTATTTGGGGAAGAAACCGTCTTCTGAGATTCCTGCCTTGCAGGGGGTTGGACTGGATGACCCTCAGGGGTCCCTTGCAACCCTGCAATTCTATGACTCTGTGAAAGTGGGTTGGCAGTGGTCTGCCCTGCCCCATAGCAGTAGGAAACACAAAATCCTAGAAACGTAGCTTTGGAAAGGATCTGCCAAGGGTCATCTAGTCCAGGGGTAGGCAACTAAGGCCCGTGGGCCGGATGCAGCCCAATCGCCTTCTCAATCCAGCCCACAGACGGTCCGGGAATCAGCATGTTTTTACATGAGTAGAATGTGTCCTTTTATTTGAAACTAGTAGACTGTAAGCCCGTTAAATTAACGGGCGCTAGAACATCATGTGAACCGGCGCTCCGCACACGCGAACACTTCCGCAATTTCCCACGACCGCCTTCCCAAAACAACACGAAGGCGTGTGAAGGGAGCTACGAAGCCTGCCGGGCGTCGAGCTCCCTGC
Organism: Darevskia mixta; assembly: GCA_034641385.1. Classification (NCBI taxonomy): domain Eukaryota; kingdom Metazoa; phylum Chordata; class Lepidosauria; order Squamata; family Lacertidae; genus Darevskia; species Darevskia mixta. The sequence continues at coordinate 633,015 of JAWWNH010000132.1, read as the reverse complement.
TCTGAGCGCCCAAGGCCTGGGACGCTAGCTCGGGGCTCCCTCGGGCCCAGGCCCCTTGGGACACCCGGGGCTCCTGGCTCGGCCTCTAGGGCCGGTCGCGGAGCATCCTCGGAGCTCTGGGCGCCGCTCCCGTGCCAGGACTCGGCGCCGAGACCTGAATGTGCCAAACATTTACCTCAGAGGCGCCGCAGCGTTGTCTTCTCCTGGCCGCCATTATTGGGCTCCTTTCCCCCCTCTGCGCTCCAATCCCTGTGTCCGTGGGGCACATGCGCAGTAGGACACAGGGACGGACACAGGGACTGGACTCAGAGACACTTGCACTTTATTACTGTAGATGCATCTCTGGGTTATTTGTGGGGCATGGGAATTTGTTCTCCCCCCCAAAAAAAAAATATAGTCCGGCCCCCCATAAGGTCTGAGGGATGGTGGACCGGCCCACGGCTGAAAAAGGTTGCTGACCTCTGATCTAGTCCAACCCCCCTGCAATGCAGGACTCCTTTGTCCAAGGTGGGACTCGAACCCACGACCCTGAGATTAAAAGTCCCCTGCTCTACCCACTGAGCTATGAAGAAGTACGACGGACTTGTTCCAAGGCTAAGGTTCGGAACGTGGGCAAATGCAAGGTGCTAGCAGGTACTACAACGCCCTGAGCATGTGCAGAGTGCCTTCAGTCATCCGACTGCAGCCTCCAGGCACCTCGGGTTTAAAGGAAAGGCTTCCAGGTGAGACAGGTTATCCTTTTCCAGGTACCCCCAAACCCCTGCCATGTCCGATGGAGAGCCATGAAGGAGGAAAACTCAATAGGGTTGCAAAGTAAAAAATATATACATGGCAAGTGGTACCCACTGAATCGAGGCCTCTTCTTGCCTACCTTGCAGGGGAATAGGAGGAACTCCGCCCGTTCTTCCGGCTTATGCCATCGACACGGGGGCGAGAGGTTTACATAATGGCCTCCCACTCACTCCTTTCCGGATTTCTTTGGTTATCTTTGAACAAAGACGCTGAGCAAGACCTGGAAACCTGGCAGCCGGACGCCAAGGATTCTGCCAAGAAGGACCGGGAGAGGTTGGGTGGCAGGATGACGAAGCAAATCAAGAGGCCGGCCATTTCCCCAGCCCACTAAAAGCATCTGGGGTCTGTGGTGTAGAAAACTGGGGCGCCTCGGGGGTCTGTGGGGGGCCATTAGCCGGACGGGGTGATGTACTAAAGCCACTTTCAAGCTGGTCCGCGGCCAGATGAATCAATACCCTCCATCAAATGCAGAGAAGGCATTTGTCTTTACTTGCTTATAGAATCACAGAACTGTAGGCTCCAAGGGTCATCCAATCCAACCCCCTGCGATATCATTCCCTGGTTCCTTTCCACCCGGCGTTCCTGGTTTCCACACACACACACGGAGTCCCTATTGTGAGAGGTTTCTTATTCTGCGTTCCCGGCCGTAACAATGGGGCCCCGCCTAGCCCGGCGTCCCGTTCTCACAGTGGCCAACCCAAAGGGAGAACCGGCAAGCAGGATTCGAACCCAGGGGCATCTCTGAGTATTTAGAAACATCGCTGCCTCCAGGCAGAGCGCGGCCGTCAACATAGCAAGGGCCCCTCGATAAACCCTCTCCTCCGTGAGTTTGTCGAATCCCCTTTTAGCAGCCGTCCCTGCCTCCTGCGGCAGGGAGTTGCACAGTTTAACTGCATGCTGCATGAATCATAGGATCCACCAGGGACAACCCATTGCAATGCAGGAATCCTTTCTGTTATCTGTCCTGAACCTGCAGGTTCTGGGGTTACAGTGGTACCTGGGTTCTCAAACACCTTGGTTCCCAAATTCCGAAAACCCGGAAAACAGTGTTCCGGTTTTCGAACGTTTTTCGGAAGCCGAACGTCCAATGCGGCTGTCGGCTGTCGTTTCTGGGCCACCTGCACCAATCAGAAGCTGCGCCTTGGTTTTTGAACATTTCGGAAGTCAGACAGACTTACGGAACGGATTAAGTTTGGCACTTTTGTTTTTGCTATTTATTTTGCGTTTTTGTGGCTTTTTCGGTTCATTTGTTTTTGTGACTGTGTGGAACCCAGTTCAGCTACTGATTGATCGATTGTGTGACTGTGGAAATGGATAAAATCCCCCCATCCAAACAATGACCATCATCAGTGCGGGTAAGAAATTTTTTATTTTTTATTTTTATCATCTACAATAGTGTCTTATTTATTTTATAGTACAGTACATTGATTATTGCGGGACGCAGGTGGCACTGTGGGTTAAACCACTGAGCCTAGGGCTTGCCGATCAGAAGGTCGGTGGTTCGAATCCCCGAGACGGGGTGAGCTCCCGTTGCTCGGTCCCAGCTCCTGCCCACCTAGCAGTTTGAAAGCACGTCAAAGTGCAAGTAGATAAATAGGTACCGCTCCGGCGGGAAGGTAAACGGCGTTTCCGTGCGCTGCTCTGGTTCGCCAGAAGCGGCTTTGTCATGCTGGCCACATGACCCGGAAGCTGTACGCCGGCTCCCTCGGCCAGTAAAGCGAGATGAGCGCCGCAACCCCAGAGTCGTCCGCGACTGCACCTAACGGTCAGGGGTCCCTTTACCTTTACTCTTTCTCTTACTCCCTGAGTGGCCTGAGGCCTATCTACCTGGCTCGTTGTGCAAGCGAAGCTGAATGACCCCCCTCCACCCCAATTCCCACTACCCTGAACTCTTTGGAGAAAGAAAGAGCGAAAAACAAAGCGTGGTGTAGTGGTTAAGAGCGGTGGACTCGTAATCCGGTGAACCAGGTTCGCTTCCCCACTGCCCAAGAGAGACATCTGCCCAAGAGAGACCGTTCCTGTGATAGCAGGGTGCCTTGTTATGTTGTGATGTGTTGTGTTATGTTGTCCTTCCTTCCTTCCTTCCTTCCTTCCTTCCTTCCTTCCTTCCTTCCTTCCTTCCTTCCTTCCTTCCAGTGTGGTGTAGTGGTTAAGAGCAGTAGACTCGTAATCTGGTGAACCCGGTTCGCTTCCCCACTCCTCCACCTGCAGCTGCTGGGTGACCTTGGGCTAGTCACACTTCTCTGAAGTCTCTCAGCCCCACTCACCTCACAGAGTGTTTGTTGTGGGGCAGGAAGGGAAAGGAGATTGTTAGCTGCTTTGAGACTAATTCGAGTAGTGATAAAGCGGGATATCAAATTAAAACTCTACTTCTTCAAAGGCACCCTCACTCTTCGCCTTCGGTCCTCGCTTTTGAAGAGAAAGGTGTTGCGGACAGAAAACCACCTGGAGGGGTCCTGAGGGCAAGGCGCATGAAGAGATTTGCGTGTGGCCAAGCCTTCAAAGCTGGCAGGGTTGACCCGAGCTGCGCAACTGATCTGCCCTCCCCTCGCCCTTGAAGATAAGGGGGGGCGCGACCCCCTGAAGGAGGGCTCTGAGGCTCACCTGCAGCCGCCCGGTCGTCTTTAATGGGCAGGTGTGGAAAGACAGGCCCGATAACAGCCTGGAGGGGCCTGTCCGCTCTCAGCCGCACAGAGAGGGTATTTAGCCCTGAAGGACTAGTCAGACAGGATCTGTCCTCACCGCCACCCGCCCCCCCTTCCATGGTGGAAAAAATGAATTTGCTCCCTCGTCCGGAGGCGGATAACAGAGCAGGGCGAGAGACTCCCCTGACTGCAGCTGCCTGGGAGGAGATTCGCATCGGTGTCCACCTCGGGCGTCGCGCTGGCTGATGGGCCTTGTAGTCCGAAATGTCTGAAGGGCACAAGATCCCTCTTCCCCCTCCTGCGGTTCCCAGAAAGTAGGATTCAGAGGCGTTGCTGCCCCCGACTGTGGCATCCTGGATAGTAGCTGCCGATAGCGCTGTCCTCAATAAACGTTGCCCGCTTCCCTTTTAAAACCATCTAGATTAGTGGCCATCACTGTTTCCTGTGGGAGGGAGTTCCATAGGTCAACTCTGCACTGCTTGAGAACGGGGCCTTCCCAGTGGTGGCTCCCTGTCTGTGGCATGCTGTCCCCAGGGAGATGCGCCTGGCGGTTTTGAGTGATCGGTGACAAATAAAACAAAACAATAAAGTTATAAATAAGAACCAGGCCTCTCCACCTTGTGGCACCTGGAGCATGATTTGAATTGTGGGAAGGGGGCATGCAAATGAAATTATATATGTATGCATGTAAATTCACCTGCTCCCAACAACCCTCAAGGGTTTTAAAGACACCCTTGTAATTGAGATGTGCTCCAAATACAAAATAATTTTATTTTTATTAAAGATTTTCCTTGTTTGCAAAAGCACACGCATTTTCTCTTTCTTCAGGTTGTGCTTTTCTACAGATCAATTACATTTGTTGCGAGACATTGGTAAAAGCATTGTCTTTTTTTGAAAGCCTTGGTATCATCACTTTGTTGTTGAGTCGTTTAGTCGTGTCCGCCTCTTCGTGACCCCCTGGACCAGAGCACGCCAGGCACTCCTGTCTTCCGCTGCCTCCCGCAGTTTGGTCAGACTCATGTTGGTCGCTTCGAGAACACTGTCCCACCATCTCGTCCTCTGTCGTCCCCTTCTCCTTGTGCCCTCCATCTTTCCCAACATCAGGGTCTTTTCCAGGGAGTCTTCTCCTTTCATGAGGTGGCCAAAGTCTTGGAGCCTCAGCTTCAGGATCTGTCCTTCCAGTGAGCACTCAGGGCTGATTTCCTTCAGAATGGAGAGGTTTGATCTTCTTGCAGTCCATGGGACTCTCAAGAGTCTCCTGGTATCATCACTAGGATACCATTTAAAGAAATTACCATTGCAAATGTTTTGAACAACCTGTTGCTTTAGTTGCAACATAATCCTGAGGGCTTAGTTTCCTCCACCCCCCTCCACCTGAAATCGAACCCAATCCCAGGTGCCTTGGGAAGAGGAAGAGGAAGATTGAGGTTGAATCCTGACAAGACAGAAGTAATGTTTTTGGGGGACAGGAGGCGGGCGGGTGTGGGGGACTCCCTGGTCCTGAACGGGGTAACTGTGCCCCTGAAGGACCAGGTGTGTAGCCTGGGAGTCATTTTGGACTCACAGCTGTCCATGGAGGCACAGATTAATTCTGTGTCCAGGACGGCTGTCTACCAGCTCCATCTGGTACGCAAGATGAGACCCTCCCTGCCCGCGGACTGTCTCGCCAGAATGGTGCATGCTCTAGTTATCTCCCGCTTGGACTACTGCAATGCGCTCTAAGTGGGGCTACCTTTGAAGGTGACCTGGAAACTACAACTAAGCCAGAATGTGGCAGCTAGACTGGTGACTGGGAACTGCCGGTCTTGAAAGACCTACACTGGCTCCCAGTACGTTTCCGAGCACAATTCAAAGTGTTGGCGCTGACCTTGAAAGCCCTAAATGGCTTCGGTCCAGTATACCTGAAGGAGCGTCTCCACCCCCACCGTTCAGCCCGGACACTGAGATCCAGCGCTGAGGGCCTTCTGGCGGTTCCCTCACTGCGAGAAGCCAAGTTACAGGGAACCAGGCAGAGGGCCTTCTCGGTGGTGGTGCCTGCCCTGTGGAACGCCCTCCCTTCAGATGTCAAAGAGAACAACAACTACCAGACCTTTAGAAGACATCTGAAGGCAGCCCTGTTTAGGGAGGCTTTTAATGTTGAATAGATTATTGTATTTTAATGTTCTGTTGGAAGCCGCCCAGAGTGGCTGGGGAAACCCAGCCAGATGGGCGGGGTATAAATAATAAATTATTATTATTATTATTATTATTATTATTATTATTATTATTATATTCATAGAATCATGGAATTGTAGAGTTGGAAGGGGCCCCCAGAGCTATCTAGTCCATCCTCTTGCAATGCAGGAATCTTAGCTAAAGCATCCCTGACAGGTGGTCATCCACCCTCTGATTAAATGCCTCCAAGGACAGAGACCACCACCTCCCAAGGGCCGCTGTTCCACTGACCCATCGCTTGACAGAGGGCAGGGTCCAATCCTGCTGGAATCTGCTTTGCCTGAGGTTTCTAAGAGGGTCTGTTTGCAGAAGGGCTTTGAAGTCTCCATTTAGCCCTCTGGGGGTGGGCAGATTAGGATCTGGCATAGCTTGGCATATTGCTATCAGAATGCAAAATCTGGGAATCTTGCCTGTTTACCCTCCCGTTTTTTACAACATCCCACCCTAGATGTAGGAATGTCGCTTTTGAGGAACACAGAGCGCTTTTTCTCAGGCTGAAACCGTTTCTCTTCTGCTGGCTTAAGAGTCCTGTGAAGCTGAAAAGCTTGCGTACTTTGCCTCCCCTGTCTTTCGAGACCAATATGATCTGTTGGCAGTGCCGGATTTACGTATAAGCTAAACAAGCTATAGCTTAGGGCCCCACTCTCTTGGGGGCCCCCCAAAAATGTAAAGGGGGAAAAAAACCTGGATGTACATTTCCAAAATATAAGATAAAAATCAAATCAAATAAAACCTACATGCAGCAACAGTGTTTTGTGTTGTGTAGGCTCCTAGGATGTAAGTCATGGGCCCTGCCTTCTAGCCTGCTCCCTAAAATATCACTGGTTTGCTCCTTTCTATATATAGGGTGCCTACATTCTACATGTGCAAATGGCTTGAGATACCTATGAGGTCCATAAATTACCAACCCAAAAAACAGCGACAATTTGTTTTTGACAAAGGACAGCTGGACATATAAAGGGCCCTGTTACCTTCAGTAGCTCAGGGCCTCATCAAACCTAAATCCGGCCCTGTCTGCCGGACAAAACAGGCACGGATGGTTGTTCAACAAGGAAAGCAGCCTCTGTCGGTGCAGAAGTGTGCAAGCTTTTGGGTTACACCAGCAAGCGAGATGGAAATGCGTGTTCCCCAAATGATCTGACGGAACTCCCTTCCTAGAACCGGGAAGGACCCGGGAATTTTGGCGATTGTTCTGCCCTCTGCATTTTTCAGCCTTCATTTCTTCTGGAGCTAGTCAGGGATTAGAAGAATTCCAGGTGTGTGGTTGTTATTTCCAATTAAGCGTTGAGCCATGTTAGCTGCATCATTTTTTCCAATACAAAGCCGGTCAGACTGGTCCTTGCTATTAACTGTGACCCAAGTTACAGTTTTGGGCACCCCAGTTTCAAGGCTTCCATTCCCTCCCTCTTACTTCCTGGTCTCTTGGAATCATAGGCTTGGAAGATGAAGAAAAGAAAAAAACACCAGAGGTCATCCAGCCCAACCCCAGATCCCCAACAGACACTCTGCAAAGGGTTATAAACAAAATATGCCTTGCCCACTAGCCCTAAAAAAGAGAAGATATTGTACAGGCAGAAAAGGTGCAGGCAATATGATCCAGAGGCTGGAGCAGCTCTCCTATGAAAAATCTGTAGGGTTGGGTTGTTGTTTTTTTAGTTTTGAAACACAGCGGTTCGTGAAATTGCACCCTGTGTGGCAAAAACAGAGAGAACTTCCCCCCACCCTCATGAGACTAAATCCAATGGAAGTCGAATGATGGGAGGTTCAGGACGGCGTTTCTTCACTTGGCGCAGTTAAACTGTGGAACTCCCTGCCACAAGAACAAGTGACGGCTGCTGCCCATTCAGATGGCTCCGAAAGGGAATGAGACAAATTCGTGGCTGAGGAGTCGCAATGGCTGTGTACCACATCCAGTATCGGAGGTGGTATGTCTCTGAGGGGCCAGTTGGTGGGAATCACAAAAGTGGGGGGGAGAGAGCCGTTGTGCTCAGATGCTGATTGGCGGCTTTCCTTGGGGGCTTCCGGTCGGCCACCGGGAGAGCAAGGATGCTTGGCTAAGATGGGACTCCTTTGGCCTGATCCAGCAGCCAGGCACTGCTGACATCCTCGGTTCCATACAGACCCCAGCCCATGTGCCAGGAAATTTTCTGACACCCACCCCTTATGCGTGGCCGGTGTGCCCTGAAATGTCTCCGGTGCAGTTAGGGGTGAACTGGCGATGAGCAAAAGGCACTCTGGGCATTCTCAAGAACCTTCCCCAACTCATTGTATGTTCTTTGACATTCCTCCCCGCTGTCCATGGAGGCGCAGGTCAATTCTGTGTCCAGGGCAGCTGTCTGCCAGCTCCATCTGGTACGCAGGATGAGACCCTCCCTGCCCGCAGACTGTCTCGCCAGAGTGGTGCATGCTCTGGTTATCTCCCGCTTGGACTACTGCAATGCGCTCTATGTGGGGCTACCTTTGAAGGTGACCCGGAAACTGCAATTAATCCAGAATGTGGCAGCTAGACTGGGGACTGGGAGCAGCCGCCGGGACCACATAACACCGGTCCTGAGAGACCTACATTGGCTCCCAGGACGTTTCCGAGCACAATTCAAAGTGTTGGTGCTGACCTTGAAAGCCCTAAACGGCCTCAAAGGCCCAGTATACCTGAAGGAGCGTCTCCACCCCCATCATTCAGCCCAGACACAGAAGTCCAGCTCCAAGGGCCTTCTGGTGGTTCCCTCCCTGCGAGAAGGCAAGTTACAGGGAACCAGGCAGAGGGCCTTCTCGGTGGTGGCGCCCGCCCTGTGGAACGCCCTCCCACCAGATGTCAAGGAAATAAACAGCTGTCTGACATTTACAAGACACCTGAAGGCAGCCCTGTTTAGGGAAGTTTTTAATGACTGGTGTTTTGATGTATCTTTAAATCTTTTGTTGGAAGCTGCCCAGAGTGGCTGGGGAAACCCAGCCAGATGGGCGGGGTATAAATATATTATTATTATTATTATTATTATTATTATTATTATTATTATTATTATTATTATTATTATATTCCTGACATTGGGATTTCTCCAATACAGGGGGTTGGGATGGATGACCTTTGGGGGTCCCTCGCAACTCAACAATTCTATGATTCTGTGGCCTCTCCTTCACTTTCAAAAGGAGGTTGGATGGCCATCTGTCTGGTTTTTTTAGCCATGATTCCTACACTGCAGAGGGTTGGATAGGATGAGTTTGGGGTAAAGGGACCCCTGACCGTTAGGTCCAGTCGCGGACAACTCTGGGGTTGCGGCGCTCATCTCGCTTTACTGGCCGAGGGAGCCGGCGTACAGCTTCCAGGTCATGTGGCCAGCATGACTAAGCCGCTTCTGACGGACCAGAGCAGTGCACGGAAACGCCGTTTACCTTCCCACCGGAGCGGTACCTATTTATCTACTTGCACTTTGGCGTGCTTTCGAACTGCTAGGTGGGCAGGAGCAGGGACCGAGCAACAGGAGCTCACCCTGTCGCGGGGATTCGAACCGCCGACCTTCTGATCGGCAAGCCCTAGTCTCAGTGGTTTAACCCACAGCGCCACCCGCGTTTGGGGTATCCCTTCTGAACTCCCCAATTCCATTATTCTACCGTAAGTGTGTCTGGCAAATGGCATGCGGTTAAAAAAAGATAAAAACACAGTGCAAAGATTTATATGCCAATTTCATTCCATTAAAAGGCGGGGGGAGGTATTTTCAAATTTATTATGCTGTTTCTCATTCCGGCTCGGAAAATGCAGGCCTATCCATCCTGCAGGACTTTCTGCTCCAGGGGTCAACTTCACACCTTCGAGGGGAAGCTGGTAGATTAGGGAGATATGCAGATTGATATTCCAATTATTTTGCCAAAGAAACAGTGGAATGCTGGCAGGGTGGGTCTGAATCCTTGCTGGGTTATGGGTGAGGTTTTGTTGTTTTTTAAATAGAGAATCATTTCATTTTAACAGGTGTCCCTTGCGAAAGGATTCCTCAGAGGCAGGTGAGTCAGTGCCCAGGCGTGTGTTTCCGAACCCTCAATTGTGTCACCCTCACCTAGGAACTTGGTGCCTGCTCCAAACCAGGTCAGGCCACTGGGCCAGACGGCTTGAGTCGTAATCTCTCTGCCGCCTACGTCCTTCCTTGCAACCCATTTCGCAGATGGGGAAAAGAGAGGCCAACTGGAAAAATTGATTAGGGGTTAGGCAGAGAGGAGACACTGGCAGTGGCTCAGTTCCTCTCCTTACATGCCTGTTTGGTTCACCTATTAAAGAGTACAGGAGTCTTGCTAGGGTGTTTGGTTTTAGTGGAGGCAGTGTGTCGCAGTGGTTAGAGCTGCCTTCCCCGCCCTAGGGCCTTCAGATGTCTTTGTACTACCCGTTTTTATCTTCTGAACCGCCACGAGATCTTTCGATAAATCGAATATATTTTTTCTTAAAATAATCAGTGCTTTTTTTTCCTTTAAAAAATGTTTTTACTCTCATTTTCCTACTCATGTTGAAATACTGCCCCTCAATGAAGCCAAACTTAGATTTACAAAATATGTAGGGGTATGCGTCGTCATCCCCATGTCCCCCCCAGAAAAAAAGTACTGAAAAATAAAATAAAAGCTCCCATCTGCCCCATAACCTGCCTGCGCACAACCCCAACGGTCAGGAAATATTGGGTTTTTGACACCACAAGGGTCTGGTGACTCAAGGTTGAGAAGGGCTGGGTTCGAGTGTCGGGCTAGGACCAGGGTTCAAATCACGCTCGGCCACGAAGCTTACTGGGTGACCTTGGGAGTCAGACATTCGCTCAGCTTCTCCTACCTCACCAGGTTGTTGTCCGGATGACATGAGGAGTAGGAGAACTCCTTGGGAGAAAGGCTGCAGCTGGGACCTTTGAGCAGGGTTCTGAGTTCGAGTCCCAAGTCAGGCGATAGATTTCTCTATTGGAGGGGGCTGGACTAGATGCCCCTCGTGGTCCCTCCCAACTCTGCAATTCTACGATCCCATACATACAACAGAGAAAGAAAATCAATAATAAACAAAGCACTCTTACGCCACTGTGAAAAGAATCTTGGGAACTGTAGCTCTGGGAGAACTCCCGGCGCCCTTAAACTACAGTTCCCAGGATGATTTGGGGTTTTTTTAGGGGAAGTGTTCAAAGCGGTATTGGAAATGTGCGTCGCGAGGCAGTCAGGAGGACGTGCCCAGATCCTGTCTGCCGACGTGCCTACGCAAGGGATCTGAATCCAGGCACCCGAGGCTGGAATTTGGGTCTCTGAACCACACAAAGAAGCCTAAAGGTTCCCGGTGTTTGTTTTCGCAAAGGCCTTTGGAGCTGAGCAATGGCTTTGGGTGCCTGGAGCGACGCTGCATTTAGCACTCAGGGTGACCCACATTCAGCCAGGCTCCCCGGTTACGTGGAGGGAAAGAGCTTCCTTCCTTCCCGGGGAATCTGGGTCGAGCGTTTTGCAAAGCTGGCTCCCTCCCTTACGGAGGAATCAGGAAGCCCTCCGGAGACTGCAGTTCCCTGGGGGTGGGGAGGGGAGTCAGGATTGGAACCCAGAGCTCCCCAAAGCCACCGCCTCATCCTTAACCCTTCAGGTCCTACACCCTTGTCAGCTTGAGCTTTGATGAGAAACATTTTGGGGAGTTGGAAGGGCCCCGCAGAGTCATCCAGCCCAACCCCCTGCAGTACAGGAATTTGTGGGGGTGTACGGGTGGCGCTGTGGGTTAAACCACAGAGCCTAGGGCTTGCCGATCAGAAGGTCGGCGGTTCGAATCCCTGTGACGGGGTGAGCTCCTGCCAACCTAGCAGTTCGAAAGCACGTCAAAGTGCAAGTAGATAAATAGGTACTGCTCCGGTGGGAAGGTAAACGGCGTTTCTGTGTGCTGCTCTGGTTCGCCAGAAGCAGCTTAGTCATGCTGGCCACATGACACGGAAGCTGTACTCCGGCTCCCTCGGCCAGTAAAGCGAGATGAGCGCCGCAACCCCAGAGTCGTCCGCAACTGGACCTAATGGTCAGGGGTCCCTTTACCTTTACCTTTATGAACCCATAATAGTCGTCCCCCCCCCCCCGATTTCCTCAGATTTGGGAAACTAGAGAGGAGTCAGTCACCAGGCTATATGCTTTTGGATCAGGCAAAACTGTTCCCTTGTCTGATTCTTTAAAGTTGGGAAATACAGTTTTCATCAGTTCTGCCATAAAATATTCGAAAGTCTTTTGTTTTTTAAATTGCCATATATTTATTTATAACCTAACCAGCATAATAACAGATGCCCAGTGAGATGAAAGTAGACAGTAGAAGCAAATGGGTGGCCATTTGACACAGATGCTTTAGCTGAGATTCCTTCCAATGCTACAATTCTATGATTCTAAACGGCCTCAAAGGTCCAGTATACCTGAAGGAGCGTCTCCACCCCCACCGTTCTGCCCATACACTGAGATCCAGCGCCGAGGGCCTTCTGGCGGTTCCCTCCCTGCGAGAAGCCAAGTTACAGGGAACCAGGCAGAGGGCCTTCTCGGTAGTGGCGCCCGCCCTGTGGAACTCCCTCCCACCAGATGTCAAAGAGAACAACAACTACCAGACCTTTAGAAGACATATGAAGGCAGCCCTGTTTAGGGAGGCTTTTAATGTTTAATACATTATTGTATTTTAATATTCTTTTGGAAGCCGCCCAGAGTGGCTGGGGAAGCCCAGCCAGATGGGCGGGGTATAAATAATAAATTTATTATTATTATTATTATTATTATTATTATTATTAATCAGAACAATTTCCCAAACCAAAATCAAACACAACCAATGAGTACCACAAGGTTCAATGTAACACAAATGCGTTTACATTAGCCTGTCCCTTCTTCTTGCGGTACGTTATAAAAGAAACTCAATTTCTCGATAAAGGCGCTGTCTCCTTGTCTGCCCTCTCTGCTTCTCACCGTATACGCACTCGGGGGAGAGCCTGCTTTGGTTTTGCACATCTCACTACGAAGGAGTATCTGCAAAGACAACATATTTTGGGCCTGCGTCCCTCCCTGTTTGTTCTCCCTAAGAGATCCCCCCCCCTTCTCCTTTCAGATCTTGCTTATAGGCTTCTCTCCCTGCGGACTCAACTCAGAGTAAACAAGTTCAGCCTCAATAAATGGGTGGATGTCGCAAAGTTCAAGGGGGGGGGGTCTAGAAGGGAAGAAGGCTCCTTGGATCAAAGTCTACAGAATCTGCTTGGAGACTGGTGAGCTGGGGTGGAGAGGTCAAGAGACCAGCTCTTGGCTGAAGGATAAACAGCCAGGGGAGAGAACGGGTGGGTGCAAATTATCAAATTATCTTGCTAAGTCTTAAAAGGAGATCGGCTGGCAGGAGTTCAAAGATGACCTGGCCATGGAGCCAACTTGAGGGGGGGCAACGTCCAGCAACAGATTTTCCTGCCTAGTCCGGCTCCCTCGGCCAATAAAGCGAGATGAACGGCGCAACCCCAGAGTCGTCCGTGACTGGACCGAATGGTCAGGGGTCCCTTTACCCCTCGGTAGCTCTCTCCTCCTCCACGAATCTGCCCAATCCTCTTTTAAAGCCATCTTGTTTGGTGGCCACCACTGCCTCCTGCAGCAGGGAGTTCCGCAGTTTAACTCAGGCATAGGCCGACTCGGCCCTCCAGATGTTTTGGGACTACAACTCCCATCATGAGTGTTCAGACCCCTGGGCTCTCACTTGTGGGGTGCCACAGGGTTCCGTCCTCCCCCCCATGCTTTTTAACATCTATATGCAGCCGCTGGGAGAGATCATCAGGGGGTTTGGACTGGGTGTTCATCAGTATGCGGATGATACCCAGCTCTACCTCTCTTTCAAATCAGAACCAGTGATGGCGGTGAAGGTCCTGTGTGAGTGTCTGGGGGCGGTTGGAGGATGGATGGCGGCTAACAGATTGAGGTTGAATCCTGACAAGACAGAAGTACTGTTCTTGGGGGACAGGGTGCGGGCGGGTGTGGGGGACTCCCTGGTCCTGAACAGGGTAACTGTGCCCCTGAAGGACCAGGTGCGCAGCCTGGGAGTCATTTTGGACTCACCGCTGTCCATGGAGGCGCAGATTAATTCTGTGTCCAGGGCGGCTGTCTACCAGCTCCATCTGGTACACAGGATGAGACCCTCCCTGCCCGCAGACTGTCTCGCCAGAGTGGTGCATGCTCTAGTTATCTTCCGCTTGGACTACTGCAATGCGCTCTACATGGGGCTACCTTTGAAGGTGACCCGGAAACTACAACTAATCCAGAATGCGGCAGCTAGACTGGGGACTGGGAGTGGCCGCCGAGACCACATAACACCGGTCTTGAAAGACCTACACTGGCTCCCAGGATGTTTCCGAGCACAATTCAAAGTGTTGGTGCTGACCTTGAAAGCCCTAAATGGCCTCAAAGGCCCAGTAGACCTGAAGGAGCATCTCCACCCCCATCGTTCTGCCCGGACACCGGGGTCCATCTCCCAAGGGCCTTCTGGCGGTTCCCTCGCTGCGAGAAGCCAAGTTACAGGGAACCCGGCAGAGGGCCTTCTCAGTAGTGGCGCCCGCCCTGTGGAACACCCTCCTACCAGATGTCAAAGAGAACAACAACTACCAGACTTTTAGAAGACATCTGAAGGCAGCCCTGTTTAGGGAGGCTTTTAATGTTTAATAGATTATTGTATTTTAATGTTCTTTTGGAAGCCGCCCAGAGTGGCTGGGGAAACCCAGCCAGATGGGCGGGGTATAAATAAATTATTATTATTATTATTATTATTATCATCATCATCATCATCATCATCATCCCTGTTAGCTATCCCAAGGCTGGATAATGTTGCCGACGCCTGGTGTGGAAGTACCCAGATCAAAGATGATGTTGAGAAGTGGAAAGTTGGTGCTGGGGAATGTTGGGGTGCTGAACTGAACTTGCAGAAATGGCTATATTTTTGGACCACTGGATGGGCGTTTCGATTGGTCCAAAACACCTGATCCAAAACATCTGGAGAGGGCGCCGGGTTGCCAAAGGCCGGTTTTGTGTCTTGGGTCCGGCCCCTGAAGTGAAAACCAGCCCAAAGGGCAGGAGAGGTGAGGGGTGTTGATAGATCAACACATTTTCCAGAACGCTCCCCAGGAAAAACAAAACAGAGCTCTGCCGCCACCTTCCAAGGTTATTATGAAACAGGATGGAGCCTTGCCCAGACTTTTCGATTCATCTGAGGATTGCTGCCAGGCTGGTTTTGGGGCAGCCAACCTAAGAAATGCATCTGACAGGCGAAAAGGAGCGGAGGAGAGAATATCGAGGCCTGGAGAATTCTCTCTCTCTGTCTCTGGTTCCGTCTCCTTCCCTCGCTCCTCTGAGGTTGAGGACGACTCGGCTTCGATGCAAGCTGTCGTTTCTGCGACAGGGCCTGGGCCCCTAGCATGGGAACAGGAAAAAACCGACGGCCTCCTCTGAATCTGTGCCTGCAGGACAGGCCGAAACCCAACAGGTGGGTGTTTCTGCACTGCACCTGTTGGATTTCTGCCTGCCACACAGGACGTGCAAGGACCTGTCCCAAGGGAAATCAGGGTTTCCCTAGAGCTTGCTAGGAGGCTGCCGGGGAGACGCAACCTCCTGCGGGCTCCCAGGTAACCATCTGCCTTCGCTAAGGATGACTGTTTGTCCCTGGAAGGGGGCCAGGCTGGGCTGGGCGCCAGGGCCAAATCTGCCCCCCTCCCCGGCCAAACGCTTGCATGCCCAGCATCTAAAGGCGCTGCCTGGCTGAGGCAGGATTATCCCTAACTGCAGGGTGTCGACATGCCCCCTGGTGAGAGAAGGAGGAATGGCACCCTATAAATAGAGGACAGGGTGGTGTCAGGGGGGAGCAGGAATTATTGTTTATTATTGTTTATTTCATTTCTGCACCGCTTTGCATTTCCAAGAAAAATCTCAAAGCGGTTTACAGCATATTAAAGCATCCATAAAGCAATCCGAAGAAAGTCAAATATAGAGTATACGGTCAAAGCAACGTAATTAACATAAATAACTAATCTGAAAAGTTTTTAAAATAAAACATTACAAAGGAGGTCAACTACAGAATTCATATTTAACACAAACAAAGTTAACAGAAAACCGTTAAAAAACAACAACAACCCCACCATTGCTAATTGAAGTCAAATATAAAATGCACATTTAAAACAACGTAATTAAGAAGAGAATAAAATGGCAAATGGCAATGTCAGATATTTGCAAATATAGCCTGACGGTCTATGGATAGTTCCTGTTCCGTCCTCGAACCTCAACGCCGTTTCATTTCGCAGTTTGAAATTTAGCAAGGGAGACTTCATGTCTTGGGTGGGCAGCATGCAATGGCATCCGGGATCTAGCGTTTCATAGTTGGCATGCAATGGCACGCAGTCTCTGGCTTTTCGCGGTTGGCGTGCAATTTCAATTGCTGCGGGAAAAGCTGGCGTCTGGTGAGTTCTTATAACTGGACCTGGCCGAAATCTGCCTACTCGAGAGTTGCCAGCAGGTCTAAAGAGCTCATGTGTTTCAGATTCAAAAGGCAAACGTTGCTTTTGAGATTGGAAGGGAGGGATGGGGAAATCTGGGTGCTTTTGAATTTCAGCGCTGGCTAGCTAAGAATGCCAGTCTTTCCTCACTGGACCTGCTGCTGTGCTTCTAAACAATAAACTGATAAACGCACAGGAGCTGATTGAGAGGGGGGAAAGTGGCAACCCTATAACCAGCTGGGATTATTTCCCCCTCCAATATCTGAGGAAGAGACACAGGGATTCATGGTTCCTGCCCTAAGCCACTGTTCTCTGATGGATGAATTTGCACCCCAAACGCAGGAGAGACAACGAAGGTAAAATCCCATGCTCTGTTTGACCGCCCAGGATGCAGGCTTTTGAGTCACACAGAACTCCCTTTCTGCCTGATAAAGAGTCCTGTGGAACTCAAAAGCTTGCCTCTCCCCCACAAACTCAGGCCCTCGGTTTTTAAAAAAATGCATTTTTTGTATTTTGAGCGGAGCATGTGCAGACCAGTGTAATCCAGACCGAGGGAAAGTCGCGACAGCTCCTCAAAAACATCGGAACTTTCCAACGGCGAGAGCCATCCGACGGACTCTCTCGGAAGATCGTGGGCTCTCCTTGGCTGCAGGTTTTCCAACGGCGATTGGACGGCCTTCTGCCGGGGAATTCTTCAGCGTTGCAAGGGGGCTGGACTAGATGACCCCCGGGGGTCCCTTCCAACTCGGAAAGTGGGGGCAAGGCCTAGGACCCTCGTACCTAAGGGACTGCCTCTCCTGGTATGCCCCTTAAGGTCCTCAAATAATAACATTTTGGAGGCCCCGAGCCATAAGGATGCTAGGCTGGCCTCAACTAGGGCCAGGGCCTTCTCAGTACTGGCCCCGACTTGGTGGAACCGTCTGTCACAAGAGACCAGGGCCCTGCGGGATTTGGCATCTTTCCGCAGGGCCTGCAAGACGGAGCTGTTCCGCCTGGCCTTTGGGTTGGTTTCAGTTTAACCCTGATGCTTCATTCCTTCATGGTTCGATTGGTGGGCTCCTTAAAAACAAGGCTGCATCTTAAACTTTAAATCGTATTTTAACCTGCATTTTAATTGATTGTTTGGTACGTTTTGTTGTGATTTTATGCGTGTTAGCTGCTCTGAGCCCGGTCTTGGCTGGGAAGGGCGGGGTATAAATAAAAAATTATTATTATTATTATTATTATTATTATTATTATTATTATTATTTGGAGAAGGCCCAAATCCAGGCCTCTATCCCTGGGCTGTGGGAACATTTCAGAGCTGCTGCCCGCTGTGCAGCAAATGCCCTTTGACTCTTTGACAAGGCAAGGTGGATTTGCTTAATGCTCCTTGACAGGTGGGTGATGTGTTCATGCCTTCCCCCCCCCCCGCAACTATGCTCCTTCCCAGCGGCTGGTGGGGGGGGGAGCTAATCCTCGCCCTGGAGGATTGCAAAGGCCCCCACCCACCCAAGTCCGACTGCTGGACGTTCCTGGGATGCAGCCTGACACTTGGGACCCGGCACCTATCAGAGTGTGAGGGGCTGGGGGGGCAACGCAGGGCTCCCCATCTGAGGCCGCTTTCTCTCCCCGCAACGCCTGACAGGTAAGCAATTTGGGGGACCCCCCAGTTCTTCTCTGGAGAGACCCTCACCTGTGCATTTGGGTCACGGGTGGGGGCAGATTTTCTATGAAAGGCAGGGACTTTGGGGAGCCGCTGGGGAGAATTGGGATTTGGGGGGGGGAGGATTATGGTAGGTTAAGTCTGGAAGAATTATTGGGCGTGTGGGTCAGGGGAGAGGTTGGGGTGGGGGGAGATTCCCAGGTATTTTTCGGTGGGGGGGGCTTGCGGAATTGGAGAAGGGCATTGTTGGCAAAACCGAGGGATTGCAGCTGGTTAAAAAGGCGCCGGACTTCTGAGGAGAATGTCTAGGGCAGTCTTTGCCAACCTGGTGCCCTCCGGATCTCTTGAACTACAACTCCCAGCATAGGAGTTGAACTACAACTCCCAGATCTCTTGAACTACAACTCCCAGCTCCCCTTGTGAGCCCTTGGAAAGAAACCTTGCGCGTCTGCCTATATGTCCAGGTTTATATATGTCACGTTTTAGCGATGTCGCAAGCTGCTCGGAATTCTTTTATTGTCTTTATTTTGATATATATATATAAATAAGAATTCTACGCTGCCGTTCTTAAAAGAAAAACAGAGCCGGTTTGCAGCCGTTGTGTGTAAAGCCGTGCCGCTAAAACCAGACAGATAGATCTGTAGATAAAAGTTAAAATCAGAAATCAGCTCACTAGGATGGAAAGATGCAGTCTTCATCACCTGCATAAGCCTGGCAGAACAGAAAGGTTTTCCCCAGGCATTTAAAAGGCGCTTGCTGGATTTCAGTCGGTGGCATATTCCACAAGGCTGGTCTGATTGGGAGGGGTGGCTAATACCCCAGAGGACAGGATCACACTTCAAAATGACCTTAACAGATTAGAGAATTGGGCCAAAGCAAACAAGATGAATTTTAACAGGGAGAAATGTAAAGTACTACACTTGGGCAAGAAAAATGAAAGGCACAAATACAGGATGGGTGACGCCTGGCTTGAGAGCAGTACATGTGAAAAGGATCTAGGAGTCTTGGTAGACCACAAACTTGACATGAGTCAACAGTGTGATGCAGCAGCTAAAAAAGCCAATGCAATTCTGGGCTGCATCCATAGGAGTATAGCATCTAGATCAAGGGAAGTAATAGTACCACTGTACTATCTGGTCAGACCTCACCTGGAATACTGTGCCCAGTTCTGGGCACCACAGTTCAAGAAGGATACTGACAAGCTGGAACGTGTCCAGAGGAGGGCAACCAAAATGGTCCAAGGCCTGGAAACGATGCCTTATGAGGAACGGCTTAGGAAGCTGGGTATGTTTAGCCTGGAGAAGAGAAGGTTAAGGGGTGATAGGATAGCCATGTTCAAATATATAAAGGGATGCCATATAGAGGAGGGAGAAAGGTTGTTTTCTGCTGCTCCTGAGAAGCGGACACGGAGCAATGGATTCAAACTACAAGAAAGAAGATTCCACCTAAACATTAGAAAGAACTTCCTGACAGTAAGAGCTGTTTGACAGTGGAATTTGCTGCCAAGGAGTGTGGTGGAGTCTCCTTCTTTGGAGGTCTTTAAGCAGAGGCTTGACAGCCACCTGTCAGGAATGCTTGGATGGTGTTTCCTGCTTGGCAGGGGGTTGGACTGGATGGCCCTTGGGGTCTCTTCCAACTCTAGGATTCTAGGATTCTATGATGGAGCTATGAGGTCAGTTTCTCTTTGCTGTCAAATGAGCCTTGCTAACTCGGGGGAGATTTGTGCAGAACGGTTCGTACAATGAGGCCGGATTGGCAGGCTGGGTGGCAGCTGTGGGGCCAGAATAGTAATAATAATAATAATAATAATAATAATAATAATAATAATAATAATAATAATAATGGTAATAATAATTTGATTTGCCCTGAGGTCCCATGGCGGGCCGTGGCAAGTTAAAACGCCGCTTTAAAAACAGTTTGAAACAAATTGCAATAGCAAAAACAGGGCGAGTCTTTGAAATATGCTCCTCTTCTTTGGGTGGGACCCCTGAGGGTCATCTGGCCCAACCCCCGCCAATGCAAAAACCTTCCTCTTCCTCTTCCTGTGTTCTTGGTGGGGAGAGAAGCCGGGTGAGATCCTGGGTCCATCTAGACTTCTTGAGCACCCATTGACAGGAGTGGGGCAGAGTAGGAGAGAGAGAGGTTTGCTGGGAATGGGGGAGAAGGAGGAGGGCGGGTTGCCAGCAAGGCTAAACGAGGAAGGAGACGGAGGGAACCGGCGAATGCTTTTGTTCTTAAATTTGCATGCATTTAAATGCATGCATTTGTGCCGCTACTGGGTCCTCTTTCGGGGCCCGAAACATGACATGTGCCGAACCGCTGCCAGTTCTCCACTGGTTTAGCTGTCGAAACAGAGTGAGCTGAGGGTTCGCTGTCTGGCACAGCACCTATTTCCTGGGCAGTGTGGTGTAGTGGTTAGGATGTTGCAAAAAGACCTGGGAGAGACGGGGGTTCCAATTGCCACTCGGCCATGAAGCTCGCTGGGTGAGACCCTTGGGGATAGACGCTGCCTCTCTTAGCCTGGCCCGCCTCGCAGGGTTGTTGTTGTGGAGGAGAACAATGTATGCCACTGTCATGTATGCCACTTTTTAACCATGTATTAAAAAGGTGGGCTATTTAATTTTAAAAAAATTCAATTTATTAATTTTCTAATAACAGAAACATCACAAACAAAAATGCAAACCGTAATTATTCTTAACTCCACTGTATAAACAAATCGTAACATCACCATATGCTGGGATTTCAAAATTACCCTTGGCTTCCATTGTTTTGTATTCATGCACGTCTATAACAACTTGTATTCTTAACAATCCGATTTTTAAACCTTATTCATTGGATTACAAGGGACTTTTAAAAGTTCTGCTGATGTAAAAATCTATACACAAAGCTTGAAAAACATGCGTTAAACATTTTCCTTTAAAAATATATATATATATCGGAAAAAAGATGGACTATAAATGCAATAGAATCACGGGATTGTAGAGTTGGAAGGAACCCTGGTGATCATCTAGTCCAACCCCCTGCAATGCGGGAATCTTTTGCCCAAGGTGAGGCTCGAACCCTAGACCACAATAAATAAATGAAAAATAATTTCGACTAGGCCAGGGAGGAGCACTCTGATGGTGTGTGCGCCCGACCGCAGCCAGATCTGCATTTCTCTCTCTCTCTCTCTCTCTCTCTCTCTCTCTGCCACCTTTTCTCGAACCCAGAACCTGCTGCCCACCCAGCAGGCAACTGCCTCACTTGTTGCCCTGCTCTGCTACACCTTTAGTCCTCCGGGGCAGCAAGAGCTGGGTAGAGCGGCCTTTCCCAGGGCAGCCCCTTTTGGCCACTAAGAAGAAGAACGGAAGTGACTGAGGATGGGATGCAAAGCCAGGAGGGAGTTTCCCAGAAGCCTTTGCAGCAGTACTTGGGCTGCAGAGAGATGCAGGAGACGGTGACCTTAACAGATTAGAGAACTGGGCCAAGGCAAACAGGATGAATTTTAACAGGGAGAAATGTAAAGTACTACACTTGGGCAAAAGAAATGAAAGGCACAAATACAGGATGGGTGACACCTGGCTTGAGAGCAGTGCAAGTGAAAAGGATCTAGGAGTCTTGGTAGACCACAAACTTGACATGAGTCAACAGTGTGGTGCAGCAGCTAAAAAAGCCAATGCAATTCTGGGCTGCATCAATAGGAGTATAGCATCTAGATCAAGGGAAGTAATAGTACCACTGTATTCCGCTCTGGTCAGACCTCACCTGGAATACTGTGTCCAGTTCTGGGCACCACAGTTCAAGAAGGAGACTGACAATCTGGAACGTGTCCAGAAGAGGGCAACCAAAATGGTCCAAGGCCTGGAAACGATGCCTTATGAGGAACGGCTTAGGGAGCTGGGTATGTTTAGCCTGGAGAAGAGAAGGTTAAGGGGTGATAGGATAGCCATGTTCAAATATATATAAGGATGTCAGATAGAGGAGGGAGAAAGGTTGTTTTCTGCTGCTCCTGAGAAGAGGACACGGAGCAATGGATTCAAACTACAAGAAAGAAGATTCCACCTAAACATTAGGAAGAACTTCCTGACAGTAAGAGCTGTTCGACAGTGGGATTTGCTGCCAAGGAGTGTGGTGGAGTCTCCTTCTTTGGAGGTCTTTAAGCAGAGGCTTGACAGCCACCTGTCAAGAATGCTCTGATGGTGTTTCCTGCTTGGCAGGGGGTTGGACTGGATGGCCCTTGGGGTCTCTTCCAACTCTAGGATTCTAGGATAATATGGTGTCTGTCGGACGCAGGCCATCCCTGCCAGCGACATCCCCCAATACCCTTTGCAAGAGCAACTCAGTAGGAGACCTCGCCCAGGGAGGCAATCCCATAACTGGGGGGGTCCGGCAGCATCCCGCGGAGAGGGCGTGAGCCAGGCTTACGCCTCGAAAGCGGCTTATATGGCGGGGATTATCAAACGTTTCGCTGGCTGTAAGATAATGGGTTTGGACAGCTCCTTCCCAACTTCCAGCTCAGGTGCAGGAGGCTTGAAGCAGTTAGGGGTGGCCTTGATCTCCCCTTCCCCAGCCCGTGGGGCACCAAGACCAGCACGTGAGGGTCTCCCGCAGCTGGGCCCCCCCCCAGAGAAAGAGAGGGGGCCCCCAGCAAACCGGAGACCATCTCAGCCAGCACTTGGAAAGGGAAACAGGGAAGGAGCAAGGCCTATGAAAACACGCGTTTCATAGAATTGTAGAGTTGATGGGGACCCCCAAAGGTCTTCTAGCCCAACCCCCTGCAATAATAATAATAATAATAATTTATTATTTATACCCCGCCCATCTGGCTGGGTTTCCCCAGCCACTCTGGGCGGCTTCCAACAGAACATTAAAATACAACAATCTATTAAACATTAAAAGCCTCCCTAAACAGGGCTGCCTTCAGATGTCTTCTAAAGGTCTGGTAGTTGTTGTTCTCTTTGACATCTGAAGGGAGGGCGTTCCACAGGGCGGGCGCCACCACCGAGAAGGCCCTCTGCCTGGTTCCCTGTAACTTGGCTTCTCGTAGTGAGGGAACCGCCAGAAGGCCCTCGGCACTGGACCTCAGTGTCCGGGCTGAACGGTGGGGGTGGAGACGCTCCTTCAGGTATACAGGACCGAGGCCGTTTAGGGCTTTCAAGATCAGCACCAACACTTTGAATTGTGCTCGGAAACGTACTGGGAGCCAGTGTAGGTCTTTCAAGACCAGTGTTATGTGGTACCGGCAGCCGCTCCCAGTCACCAGTCTAGCTGCCGCATTCTGCATTAATTGCAGTTTCCAGGTCACCTTCAAAGGTAGCCCCACGTAGAGCGCATTGCAGTAGTCCAAGCGGGAGATAACCAGAGCATGCACCACTCTGGCGAGATAGTCCGCGGGCAGGTAGGGTCTCATCCTGCGTACCAGATGGAGCTGGTAGACAGCTGCCCTGGATACAGAATTAACCTGCGCCTCCATGCACAGCTGTGAGTCCACAATGACTCCCAAATGACTCAGTGCAGGAATCGCAGCCCTGGCCGAGAGCCATCCCGCCTCCAAGGAAGGAGAGTCCCCCACCTTCCGACCGGAAAGTCTGTTCCACTGTCGAACGGCTCTTACTGTCAGAAACGTCTTCCTGACATTTCGTCGGAATTTCCTCTCTTGGAACGTGAGGTCCCGGGTTTGAATCCTACCCTCCAGAGCAGGAGGAAACAAGCCAGCTCCGTCTTCTACTTGACGGCCCTTCGGTTATGGGAAGACGGTTACTTTGCTCCCCCCTTTGCTCCAAGAGAGCTCACCCTCCTCAAGTGCTCCGTATTATATTCTCGCAACAACCCTGTGAGGTAGGCTCAGAGAGACGGTGACGGGCCCCAGGGTTTCTTGCTTTTTCGCAGCGAGCTTTTGTGACCCAGTGGTTTGCAGTTTTGCGTGCTTTTGCATGCCATCTAAAACGGCAACTGCCTGCATTGTCTGTATGCCGAGGGCATGTTTTCAGGCTATACAGATTTGTATAGATTTAAATAGATATTTCGAAATAGTATTTCGAAAAAGAGAGTGGCATTGATATCTATCGGTGTACAAAGGCTTCCCAATTCTTTCATATTAAGAAACAAGAACATCCTCCAGGATCTTGCCAGTAGCCCACCTAGTCCAGCATCCTGTTGGCCAGACCGCAGGCAGCGTGGTATAGCAGTTAGAGCAGTCATTCAGAGGGCCGAACCAGGGTGTGTGTGGAGGCAGAGCATAGCAGCCACCGAAAGCCCTCTCCCCCTCCACGAATTTGCCCAATCCTCTTCTGAAGCCATTTAGCTAGATGGCCATCTCTGCCCCTCCTGCGGAAGGGAGTTCCATAGTTGTGCTCCGCGAATAAATTCTTTAATCTGGCCTGAATTGCCCAACATTCGCATGTGGCACTGGGTGAAGATGCCTTTTGGGGGGTGCTGTGCGCATGATGTCACCCCCCACGCCATCCTGATCCCATGTTACTCGTGCGCCCGATGCGCATCATAGCATTATAATAAAGTCCCTGTGTCTCTGCGTCCAGTCCATGTGTCAGTGGAATTGCGCTACTGCACATGTGCCTCACGGACACAGGGATTGGAGCGGGCGGAGAGGGGGGCGTGTCCGAGAGACGCGCGTCGTCAGTTGGGTCAGTGCCGCCGCCTTACACGGAGCTGGGGAGGATGAGCTGAGCGGCTGCCAACATGGCTGAGGGGACAGAGGAGCGGCGGCCGTGAGGCGACGCGCGGAAAGGGGCGGGCGGGCAGGGGTGGTCGCCGTGGCTGCTGTGGCGGCGGCGGCTGCTGCTCCAAGACGCTCCGAGGGCAAAGGCGGCCGGGGCCGAGGCTATGGCGGCACAGGGCAGACTAACCTTCTAGCGCCCGTTATTTTAACGAGCATCATATCTACTAGTAGCATTATAATCTACTTTGTGCTGGGAATGCGCTTCTCAAGCTATCGCCGCCCGCATGCGACCACAGAGCGCATTTTCTCAGGTCCCAAACACATTTAACTTGCAGCATCCTGTTTCTTTCAAAAAATCAATAATATGTGCATTCTTAGCTCGCCAAAGCATAAGGTCTTAGCTCGCCAAAGCATTAGATGATAAACCTAGAACCGTTTAGGGAGATGTTCTTTAGTGTATCCTAGAACCCTGGCAGCTTTTGCTTCCAGCTCTTCCTGCAACGCTTCGGTGATATAGGGGTAGAGAACCCATATAGGGGGCCGATCTGACTCGCAAAAGTAGCCTAGCCCTTTGGGAAGAACCCAGAAGTCCACATTCCGGGCTAGATTCCCACTCGCCTCCTCTTGTGCGCAAAACACTTTTGTGCTTGTAGGAAGTAGCTCCCAACCTTCCTGTCCCGCAAGACCTTGTTGGACGTTTCAGGCTGGGTAAAAGGAAGAACTTCTTTATGCAGAGCAGAGTTAACCTATGGAACTCCCTCCCACCGGAGGCAGGGATAGCCGCCAACTTGATTGGCTTTCAAAAAGGATCAGGCAAATTCCTGGAGGAAGAGAGGGCAATGGGTGGCGATGCTCTCCCATCACAGTCGGAGGCAGCAATGCTTCTGAATACCAGTTGCTGGAAAACGCGGAGGGGAGGGGGTGATCTTGCGTTCGAATCCTGCTTCCAGGCATCCCATAATGGACATCTATTTATTTATTTTTAATATACATCTTTATTAGTTTTTACATATATTTTCCAAACAGAACATATAATCTCATCTCATCTTATTCAACATTTTGGCTATTTTAGCCATCAACCACGTCTAATGATTTTCAGACCTAATTTGTTATCCTAACTCAGTGATGGCTAACCTTGACACTCCAGATGTTTTGGGACTACAACTCCCATCATCCTTGACCACTGGTCCTGTTAGCTAGGGATGATGGGAGTTGTAGTTCCAAAACATCTGGAGTGTCAAGGTTAGCCATCACTGTCCTAACTATTACTTTTCATAATCCATAGCTTAAAATCCATTCTCATAAATCTTTTCTGCAATATTTCATATAGTTCTCCTTACAAAACCTCGTGTAGTCCTACAAGCGTAGTCAGTTGGTTTCAGTTGTCTTTCAGATAACTTGTATATTTACTCCAACCTTTCAAGAATTTCTGGTCCCACTGGTTTCGAATTCTCCCTGTCATCTTACCCAATTCTGCGTGGCCACTGTAAGAACAGGATCCTGAGATAAACGGGCTTGATCCAGTAGCTTCTTCTTATGTCCTTATGATTCAGTGCGTACACACCCTTATTTTGACACACTTCACTACACAAAGTAGTACCGGTACATCGCTACGAAGTTCCTATTGCAAGCGCTGACCTTAAGCACCTACTTTGGCCACTGAAACGTGATATTTGGCCATCCTGTGCGATTTCACAGGTGCCCTGACGCTGAGCTACGCTTCTTCACCTTCCTTCCTTCATTCGGCATTCGAGGGAGAAGGTTAAACCCTCTCGTTCCCCCGGTTTCACCGCTTCAAACCTTCTTTAAAAAAATTATTATTATTAATAAATCAGAAAATCTGCTTCCAGATCTCTGGAATGGGCCAAAGACGTGAAATAATCTTCCCTGGTCTTGTGCCACAAAGAGTTAGTCCTGTTAATGCATGCGCGGGGGGGCGGGGGGGGGATAGAAACAGGCTATTCTTAACCAGCCCAGGTTGTCTATTTGCATTAGAGGCTGTTTTTAGCAAAGGCTAATTCTAGCTCCCCATTGAAAGGAGTGCCTCTCGGCCCAGATCCCAGCAATGTGCAAATAATAATAATAATTTATTATTTGTACCCCGCCTATCTGTCTGGGTTCCCCCAGGCACTCTGGGCGGCTTCCAACAAATATCAAAATACATTAAAATATCACAGATTAAAAACTTCCCTTAACAGGCCTGCCTTCAGGTTTTCTACATGTCAGATAGTTGTTTATCTCTTTGACATCTGGTGGGAGGGCGTTCCACAGGGCAGGCGCCACTACCGAGAAGGCCCTCTGCCTGGTTCCCTGTAGCTTTGCTTCTCGCAGGGAGGGAACCGCCAGAAGGCCCTCGGCGCTGGATCTCAGTGTCCAGCTGAACGATGGGGGTGGAGACGCTCCTTCGGGTATACTGGGCCTTTGAGGCCATTTAGGGCTTTCAAGGTCAGCACCCAACACTTTGAATTGTGCTTGGAAATGTACTGGGAGCCAATGTAGATCTCTCAGGACCGGTGTTATGTGGTCCCGGCGGCCGCTCCCAGTCACCACATTCTGGATTAGTTGTAGTTTCCGGATCACCTTCAAAGGTAGCCCCACGTAGTGCGCATTGCAGTAGTCCAAGCGGGAGATAACCAGAGCATGCACCACTCTGGCAAGACAGTCTGCGGGCAGGGAGGGTCTCATCCTGCGTACCAGATGGAGCTGGTAGACAGCCGCCCTGGACACAGAATTAACCTGCGCCTCCATGGACAGCAGTGAGTCCAAAATGACTCCCAGGCTGCGCACCTGGTCCTTCAGGGGCACAGTTACCCCATTCAGGACCAGGGAGTCCCCCACACCCGCCCGCCCCCTGTCCCCCAAAAACAGTACTTCTGTCTTGTCAGGATTCAACCTCAATCTGTTAGCCGCCATCCATGCTCCAACCTCAAAGTCCTGCTCCGAGTTGATGGCACAGCACAGCCTCCCCCCCCCCAACTCAGACCCCTCCAGATGTTCAGCTGGCAGAGCCGATGGTTTATTACCGTCCCGAATATCTGAAGAGTACCAGGTTTGCAAAAGCAAGTGTCTAAGATCACCCCATTACTCACATCACAGTTTTCGGGGCCCGTTTTTTATTTTGTTCCTAGAAGGCATGTGGGGCTCATCCACCTGGGAAGGGAGCCCGTCTAGGAGAAGGATTTACGTACAGTGGTACCTCGGGTTACAGACGCTTCAGGTTACAGACTCCGCTAACCCAGAAATAGTACCTCGGGTTAAGAACTTTGCTTCAGGATGAGAACAGAAATCGTGCGGCAGCGGCAAGAGGCCCCATTAGCTAAAGTGGTGCTTCAGGTTAAGAACAGTTTCACGGACCTCCGGAACGAATTAAGTTCTTAACCCGAGGTACCACTGTATAAGCTAAACAAGCTGTCGCTTAGAGCTCCACTCTCTTGGGGGGGCCCAAGAAATTTTAAGGGGAAAAACCCAGGTGTACATTTCCAAAATATAAGATAAAAAAACAAATAAAATAAAACCTACAGACAGCAACAGGGTTTTGTGTTGTGTCGGCTCCTAGGATGTAAGTCATGGTAGCCTGCTAGCCTGCTCCCTAAAATATCACTGCTTTGCTCCTTTCTATATATAGGGTGCCTACATTCTGCATGTGCAAATGGCTTTAGATACTTGTGAGGTCCATAAATTACCATATAGCATATAAAGGTAAAGGGACCCCTGACCATTAGGTCCAGTCCAGTCCGACTCTGGGGTTGTGGCGCTCATCTTGCGTTACTGGCCGAGGGAGCCGGCGTACAGCTTCCAGGTCATGTGGCCAGCAGGACTAAGCCGCTTCTGGCAAACCAGAGCAGCACACGAAAACGCCGTTTACCTTCCCGCCAGAGCGGTTCCTATTTATCTACTTGCACTTTGACGTGCTTTTGAACTGCTAGGTTGGCAGGAGCAGGGACCGAACAGTCCCTAAGGCGGTTGGACGGCGCCTTGTACAACAACCAATTGTTTTGACCCTCAGAAACAAAACAAAAAAAGTAAAAATCCACAATTGCCTCCGTGGTCCGCACCCTGTCCTTGGCTCCCCACATCAGCCCCAGTTTGATCTCCCTGCTTTCTGTGCTTTTATAGAATCATAGAGATGGAAGGGACCCCAAAGGGTCATCCAGCCCAACCCCTTGCCCCCAGCCGCCCCTGGGTGGGCTCGAATCGCCAACCTTTGGGTTAACAGCCATTCTCCAAAGTACCTGTTTCCCCAGGGCAGTGGTGGCAGTAATTCAGTCTTTGTCCCGGCGTCTCAGCCCCACAAGTGTGGGAGTTTCAGGGAGTCGCAGGAAAGGAAAGGAACTCTTCCTGTGGTTTTGTGTGACGGGGCCCCATTTCTCCACAGCAGAGCAGCTGTTTTGTGAGTTCCAGTGCTTCTGCTTAAATCAGGCACCCCCAAACTCAGCCCTCCAACTGTTTTGGGACTACAACTCCCATCACCCCTAGCTAACAGGACCAGTGGTCAGGGATGATGGGAATTATAGTCCCAACACATCTGGAGGGCCGAGTTTGGGGGTGCCTGGCTTAAATCAATCCTTTCGTTCAGGATGATGGGAGTTGTAGTCCAAAACATCTGGAGGTTGCCGGGTTGGCGAAGGCTGCCCTGAGCCAGTGTTCTTCAACCTTGGGTCCCCAGTTGTCGCTGGACTACAACTCCCATCGCCTGCGACAAATTGGTGCTGACTCAGGCTGATGGGAATTGTAGTCCGGCTCATCTGAAGAGCGAAAGCAAGTGGACAGCTATCAAACTGGGGTGGGGAATCCTATGTCATTCTGTCCACGCAACAGCTGCTGAATGTTGCACCTGTTTACTTGGGAGTAAATCTTGTTGGAGCTCAGTTAGCGGAGAACGAGACTCTTAATCTCCAGGTTGTGGGTTCGAGCCCCATGTTGGGCAAAAGATTCCTGCATTGCAGGGGGGGTTGGACTAGATGACCCTGGGCGTCCCTTCCAACTGTATCACTCTGTGGCATTTATTTCCGAGACAGAAAACGTTTTTGTGCCTTGCTTAGCTCTGGGAGGGAAAAAGAGCTGGTTAGTTAGAGCCTCTGCCCGAGGCAGGGAGCCCTTTCCACCCCGGGGGCCACATTGCCTTCTGCGCAAGCTTCTGAGGGCCGTATGCCAGTGGTGGGCGGAGCCAGAGATGGGTGTGGGCGGAGCCATGCATGTCAGCTCCCATGCCCTACTCTGTCCCAGGGGGTGTGGCCTGGAGAAAGTCCCGAGGGCCTGATAGAGATGATTGGGGGGGCCGCATTTGAGGCGAACCATCAGTCGGAGACTCTTTTACACCCAAGAATGGTCGCTTCCGCATCAGCCATTTAATCTGGAACAAATATCCTTCATCCACTCCCCCCCCCCCAGCGAATTGAGTTGATATTGTTGCCAGCTTGTTGCATTCTAGAATATTTCTACCTTCTTTTCCTGCCTTTTCCCAGACCTGATCCCAGTGGCACCCTGTAGAGCAGGGGTCGGCAAACTAAGGCCCGGGGGCCAGATCCGGCTCAATCGCCTTCTCAATCCGGCCTGCGGACGGTCCAGGAATCAGCGTGTTTTTACACGAGTAGAATGTGTGCTTTTATTTAAAATGCATCTCTGGGTTATTTGCGGGGCATAGGAATTCGTTCATTCCTCCCCCAAAAAATATAGTCCGCCCCCCACAAGGTCTGAGGGACTGTGGACCAGCCCCCTGCTGAAAAAGTTTGCTGACCCCTGCTGTAGAGTGTCGGCAGGCAAATTGCTACTGAACCTCTTCATTCCTCCTGTACCTTTAGTTAGTAGCTTCCTCACCACCCTTCGTTTTTTTTCTCCAGGAAACTTCTGACTGTTTTAATTCTTCCCGCAAAACAACACTGCTTTTACTATGAAAAGAATTAAAATAAAACGAGGGTGAGGTGGTCAGGAATCAACGCTGCACCCAGGGCCGGATTTAGGTTTGATGCGGCCCTAAGCTACTGAAGGTTATATAATAATAATAATAATAATAATAATAATAATAATAATAATAATAATAATTAATAATTTATTATTTGTACCCCACCCATCTGGCTGGGTCTCCCCAGCCACTCAGGGCGGCTTCCAGCAAACATTAAAATACATTAACACATCACAGATTAAAAACTTCCCTAAACAGGGCTGCCTTCAGGTGTTTTCTAAAGGTCATGTAGTTGTCCAGCTGCCCTTTGTCAACAAATTGTCACTTTTTTTTGTGTTGAATATATGCTATATGGTAATTTATGGACCTCATAGGTATTTGCACATGCAGAATGTAGGCACCCTATATATAGAAAGGAGCAAACCAGGGATATTTTAGGGAGCAGGCTAGCAGGCGGGGCCCATGACTTACATCCTAGGAGCCTACACAACACAAAACACCGTTGCTGCACCGTGGTCAACAACAAATTGTCACTGTTTTTTTGTGTTGAATATATGCTGTATGGTCACTTATGGACCTCATAGGTATCTAAAGCCATTTGCACATAACAAAATGTTTTTTATCTTATGTTTTGGAAATGTACATCCAGGTTTTTTTCCTTTAAATTTTTTGGGGTCCCCAAGAGAGCGGGGCCCTAAGTTATAGCTTGTTTAAAGCGTAAATCTGGCACTGGCTGCCCCCAACACCAACAGAAGGGAAGCTGGTGATTAAGAAGGTGTTCAGCAGCAATCCAGCCGCTGCTCTCAAGAGAACCAGTAGAAATAAATAGATGGGATAGAAAATGCAAGGAGGAAGCTTCTAACTAATGTTGCAGGGGATCTTTGCAGAGGAGGACATTCTCCTTCCTTGGGAAAAAATAGTGTCTTAGCAGGGTTAAAGGCCGCGAGGGTGAAAGCATCCTGTGACTCTTATGCTGTGCATGGGTCTCAGAAGGCTTCCACATGTCATAGAATCATAAGAGTTGCAAGGGACCCGGAGGGTCATCTAGTCCAACCCCCTGCGATGCAGGAATTACAGTTGAAGAACTGCGGACATATGGCCCTCCAACCTCTGCTTAAAAACCTCCAGGGAAGGAGAGTTGACATCTGCCCAAGGGAGACCGTTCCTGTGATAACAGGATGCCTTGTTATGTTGTGTTGTGTTGTGTTGTGTTGTGTTGTGTTGTCCTTCCTTCCTTCCTTCCTTCCTTCCTTCCTTCCTTCCTTCCTTCCTTCCAATGTGGTGAAGTGGTTAAGAGCAGTGGACTCGTAATCTGGTGAACCGGGTTCAATTCCCTGCTCCTCCACCTGCAGCTGCTGGGTGACCTTGGGCTAGTCACACTTCTCTGAAGTCTCTCAGCCCCACTCACCTCACAGAGTGTTTGTTGTGGGGCAGGAAGAGAAAGGAGAATGTTAGCCGCTTTGAGACTCCTTAAAGGTAAAAGTAAAGGGACCCCTGACCATTAGGTCCAGTCGTGTCCAACTCTGGGGTTGGGGCGCTCATCTCCCTTTATTGGCTGAGGGAGCCGGCGTACAGCTTCCGGGTTATGTGGCCAGCAGGACTAAGCCGCTTCTGGTGAACCAGAGCAGCACACGGAAACGCCGTTTACCTTCCCGCCGGAGTGGTACCTATTTATCTACTTGCACTTTGACATGCTTTCGAACTGCTAGGTTGGCAGGAGCAGGGACCGAGCAACAGGAGCTCACCCTGTCGCGGGGATTCGAACCGCCAACCTTCTGATTGGCAAGCCCTAGGCTCGGTGGTTTAAACCACAGCGCCACCCGCGTCCCAGTGTTGAGACTCCTTAGAGTAGTGATAAAGCAGGAGATCAAATCCAAACTCTTCTTCTTCTTCTTCTTCTTCTTCTTCTTCTTCCTTCCTTCCTTCCTTCCTTCCTTCCGAACTCCCAGTAGGCAGTGTGGCATAGTGGTTAGAGTGTCAGCTTGTTAGGACCTGGGCGACCAGGATTCGAATCCCTACTTGGCCATGAAGCTCATCCGGTGACTTCGGGGCAGCAGTCACTGCCTCTCTCAGCCGAAACCTACCTCGCAGGGTTGTTGTTGCAGGGATTAAATGGGGGGGGGGAGAGAAGAGCCATGTACTCAGCTCCTTGGAGGAAAAGGTGGGATGTAAACAAACAAAAACAACAGCTTGGCAAAACCGTCTCCTCCTGTGTCGCCGCAGCCCTGGTTCTTAGGGACATTTGGGGGGGGCTTTTTAGGGCAATGTGAGAGTGCTACCATGGCCTGGGAAGAGAGTTCTGCATGCAGGAGGCAGCTTTTGGCAGTTGCGGGACGGGCCGAGGTTCAACCGGTGCAGCTCCCTCCCAGGCACAGCAGGGATGCAGCCATCGCCTGGCAGGCATCCTTGAGAGGCCCAGAAGCGTAAGAAAATATGCCAATCTTCTAAGTCCTGGAGCAGCTTGTTCTCCCACCTCCTTTAACCCCTCCTCTCCTTAAGAGATTCCTGGCAGCCTTAGAGCATCACCTTCTATGCCCTCTCCCGCCCACTAATCTGCTTCTGAGCCAAGGAGACCTGTCCATTTTCGGTGCTCTCGGGCTCTCGCTTCCCCGCTATTAAATCCAGTTCCTTGCATTTCTGCTCCTGCAAAAAAAAAAAAAGTTTTAAAAAGTAAAAAATTATCATGTAAATTCATCAGCGTTTTATTATTCTCATTATTAGTTAGTTGATTAAATATATCAGTCCCTTTTTCTGGCCACGGCGACTCAAAGCGACGTACAACATTTTAGGCAAAAGGCAAACCTGTACATGTTAAAACCGGAGTTTTTAAAAATCTGAATGACAATTCTATTCTCTTTAAAATAGAATTTCTCCTAATATGCAGTTTTGACAAATGCACAGGTTTCCCTAGTACTGTATAAGGCACGTTGGGGCATGCTAACATTTTTTTAAAATACAGGTAGGTAGCCATGTTGGTCTGCCGTAGTCGAAACAAAATTAAAAAATTCCTTCCAGTAGCACCTTAGAGACCAACTAAGTTTGTTCTTGGTATGAGCTTTCGTGTGCATGGTATCTGAAGAAGTGTGCATGCACACGAAAGCTCATACCAAGAAAAAACTTAGTTGGTCTCTAAGGTGCTACTGGTAGGAATTTTTAATTTTTTAAAAATGTAAACGTTTCCCTAATCCATGCAATTTTGGGGGTGTGTGAATAGTGCTTGGTTGGAGAACTGCGCTGCGGGGATTTGTGGCTTTCAAATGGGTGGTTGTGTTTAGTTCTCCTGCTGTTTTGGAAATCACAGATTTGATAGATCTGGCTTTAAAAGCCCAGCCTTAATTATCCACCCTTGCCCTCCTTAGTCTGGATGATGCCCCACTGTTTTGAACAAGGAGATTATCATTCTCTTTAAGGCTCCAGGCTGTGGCTGGGGGCCATTAAATCACAGCACCCTGCAATGAGCCTTTTTAAAAATCATATTTTTATTGGTTTTTCATTTTTAACATTTATGCATGATCGTAAAATTCACGTTACACATTGCTCATCAGAGCATCGACTTCCCTGGTTTCCCAATTTACATCTTTTCTTCTTACCATTTGCTGCTTCCTTCTTTTTTACATAATTCCTTTCTAGTCACTTAATTTTCAATAAAAGTAAAAGAGTACAAATCATTATCATTACAAGTCTTCTTTGTTGTTGTTTAGTCGTTTAGTCGTGTCCGCCTCTTCGTGGCCCCATGGACCAGAGCACGGCAGGCCCTCCTGTCTTCCATTGCCTCCCGCAGTTTGGTCAGACTCATGTTGGGAGCTTCGAGAACACTGTCCCACCATCTCGTCTCCTTGTGCCCTCCATCTTTCCCAACATCAGGGAAGACAGGAGTGCCTGGCGTGCTCTGGTCCATGGGGTCACGAAGAATCAGACACAACTAAACAACAACAACAATTACTGGTATCCCTTTTTTTAAACAAAGTAATAATCATAAATAAATAAGGATAAAAATGTGCACCCCCACCCCCGAGACCATTCCGCTGTAACCATCCAACCTCCCAAAACTTCAACAGCTCTTGCAATGGTTTGATCCCTTTCCATTTTAACAGTACAAATTCTACAAACAACTTCCATATCCCCTCAAAATAATTTCTCCTGCGTATTCGGGCAGAGGGCCTTCTCGGTGGTGGCACCCGCCCTGTGGAACGCCCTCCCATCAGATGTCAAGGAAATAAACAACTATCCGACTTTTAGAAGACATCTGAAGGCAGCCCTGTTTAGGGAAGTTTTTAATGTTTGAAGTTTTATTCTGTTTCTAATGTTCTGTTGAAAGCCGCCCAGAGTGGCTGGGGAAACCCAGCCAGATGGGTGGGGTAGAATTATTATTATTATTATTATTATTATTATTATTATTATTATTATTATTATTCCCCGTCTTACCTTAATGGCACATGTTAATTTATCATAAATAGCTATATCCCGCACCTCTTTATACCATTCTTCCATTTTATATTCCCCTTGCCCCTTCCACTTCCTAGTTATAATAATTCGTGCAGCCGTCAATAAATTTGTGAGCAAATCCTTCGTAGCCTGCGAACCTTCCACCCCATCGTAAATTGATAATAATGCTACCTCTGGAATTTTGTAATCTGTTGACCCCAAAACCTTCTTATGTCTTTCAAGCACCGTTCAGGTCACGAGCTTTCTTTCCAAAATATGAATAGGAATAGGAATAGGAATAGGAATAATTTATTGGCCAAGTACATTTTCCAACATACTTGGAATTTTGCTTCGGCTACATTGCAAGGTAAACATACCTTATACAAACAGTGTTCCACTCACAATACAATGACACAGCAAAGAAACCCCACCCATAACTGGCCTCCCCTTCCGCTACACAACTACAAATTTAACAATTTAATGGCACAAGGGAAAAAACTGTTCCTGTGCCTGGCCGTTTTTGTGGGAGCCGGTTGAAGTTAAATCCTTCGAAGACAGAGGTCCTCTGGCTGGGTCGGGGCGACATGGGGTTGGGGGGCCAACTCCCATCTCCTGCGGGGGCCCAATTAGTGCCAGCGCCTTCTGTCAAGAGTCTGGGTGTAACCTTTGACGCCTCCCTTTCCATGGAGGCGCAGGTTGCAGCCACAGCAAAGGTGGCATTTTTCCATCTCCGCCATTTTAGGCAGTTGGTCCCTTACCTTTCTCGCCCTGATCTGGCCACAGTGATCCATGCGACTGTCACCTCCAGACTTGATTATTGTAACTAGCTCTACGCGGGGCTGCCCTTGAGGCTGACCCAGAAACTCCAGCGGGTGCAGAATGCCGTGGCGAGGCTCCTTACGGGGTCTTTGCCGCGAGATCACATTCATCCAGTGCTCTACCAGCTGCACTGGCTCCCGGTGGAGTACAGGGTCAGGTTTAAGGTGCTGGTTTTGACCTTTAAAGCCCTATGCGACCTAGGACCCTCGTAACTAAGGGACCGCCTCTCCTGGTATGCCCCGTGTAGGGCCTGAAGGTCCTCAAATAATAACATTTTGGGGGTCCCGAGCCACAAGGTTGTTAGACTGGTCTCAACTAGGGCCAGGGCCTTCTCAGTACTGGCC
Source organism: Darevskia mixta (assembly GCA_034641385.1). Classification (NCBI taxonomy): domain Eukaryota; kingdom Metazoa; phylum Chordata; class Lepidosauria; order Squamata; family Lacertidae; genus Darevskia; species Darevskia mixta. The sequence goes on along the minus strand of JAWWNH010000132.1, from coordinate 597,114 downwards.
CCGACTTGGTGGAACGCTCTGTCACATGAGACCAGGGCCCTGCGGGATTTGGCATCTTTCCGCAGGGCCTGCAAGACAGAGCTGTTCCGCCTGGCCTTTGGGGTGGTTTCAGTTTAACCCTGATGTTTCATTCCTTTATGGTTTGATTGGTGGGCTACTTAAAAATGAGGCTGCATCTTAAACTTTAAATCGTATTTTAACCTGCATTTTAATTTATTGTTTTGTATGTTTTGTTGTGATTTTATTGGTGTTAGCTGCTCTGAGCCCAGTCTTGGCTGGGAAGGGCAGGGTATAAATAAAAATTTATTATTATTATTATTATTATTATTATTATTATTATTATTATTATCAATTACCTCCCAAATTTCTTCACGGTGTTTATGTATTGGGTCATATAATATATATTATATAATCCTTAATTCCTGACCAGGTCATGCAATCGGTAAAACATTCTCAGGTGCCTTGACAGACAGGAGAGAAGCCACTCTCAATTTTTTGTTGGAGACCTTCTTATGTGATGTATGTATGATGCTTTTAGGGTCTCTCTCCTTTATTCTGGGTCTCTCTCACCTCCTTGCGAGGGGTGGGGGACCCTGTTGCAACAGAATAAAGATCTGCCTTGCTTTTCCCTGGATCCTGCTTCCATCCATTCTTCTCTGACCGATCATAGGGGTGTTATGTACTGAGCTGAATCCTAGAACAATAGGATCCCAAATGCAGCACTTTGATTGGTCCTAGAACAATAGGATCCAGAATGCAGCAGTCTGATTGTTCCGCAGGAGCCACCCAATCTAGCTCCTGGTGGAAGTGAATCAGCAACCTGATTGGCCTGCAAGAGCAGCCAATCAGGCTCCTGGATTAAGTGAATCCGCAACCAGAATTGGCCTACAGGAGTAGCCCGGAATTAGCCAATCACGTGGTGCCCATTGTGTAAATAATGTACCATATATATATAGCAGTTACAGGTCCTGTGTGAGTGTCTGGAGGCAGTTGGAGGATGGATGGCGGCTAACAGATTAAGGCTGAATCCTGACAAGACAGAAGTACTGTTCTTGGGGGACAGGGGGCGGGCGGGTGTGGGGGACTCCCTGGTCCCGAATGGGGCAACTGTGCCCCTGAAGGACCAGGTGTGCAGCCTGGGAGTCATTTTGGACTCACAGCTGTCCATGGAGGCGCAGGTCAATTCTGTATCCAGGGCAGCTGTCTACCAGCTCCATCTGGTACGCAGGCTGAGACCCTACCTGCCGCAGACTGTCTCGCCAGAGTGGCGCATGCTCTAGTTATCTCCCGCTTGGACTACTGCAATGCGCTCTACGTGGGGCTACCTTTGAAGGTGACTTGGAAACTGCAATTAATCCAGAATGCGGCAGCTAGACTGGTGACTGGGAGTGGCAGCCGGGACCACATAACACCGGTTCTGAGAGATTTACATTGGCTCCCAGTATGTTTCCGAGCACAATTCAAAGTGTTGGTGCTGACCTTTAAAGCCCTAAACGGCCTCGGTCCTGTATACCTGAAGGAGCGTCTCCACCCCCACCGTTCAGCCCGGACACTGAGGTCCAGCGCCGAGGGCCTTCTGGCGGTTCCCTCACTGCAAGAAGCAAAGCTACAGGGAACCAGGCAGAGGGCCTTCTCGGTGGTGGCGCCCGCCCTGTGGAACGCCCTCCCAGCAGAGGTTAAAGAGATAAACAACTACATGACATTTACCGTAGAAAATACCTGAAGGCAGCCCTGTTTAGGGAAGTTTTTAATCTGTGACATTTTGATGTATGTTTGTTGGAGGTTGCCCAGAGTGGCTGGGGGACCCGGCCAGATGGGCGGGGTACAAATAATAAATTGATGTTGTTGTTGTTGTTGTTGTTGTTGTTGTTGTTGTTGTTGTTGTTATTCCCCAGTAATTGGAGGATCTGGAATTCACCCTCCCTCCTTGCTTTGCTAGGTGACGCGAAGCCGCCATGGATATTGGAGGGCTGGAGACGGTGGTGGCCAACTCGGCCTACGTGTCGGCTCGGGGCGACGGCGGTCCGTCCACAGGGCGCGACAAGAAGATGCGGGCCAAGCTGAAGTTGCCCCACATCACCCAGTGCGAGCATCTCAAGGACACCCTGGACCTGGACTTCAAATTTACCTGCGTGCGGCAGCCCATTGGGAAGAGGATCTTCCAGCAGTTCCTGGAGGAGACACCTCAGTTCATGGCGGCGGCGGGGCTGTGGGAGAGCGTCGAGGAGTACAACACGGCCGAGGAGGCCATGAGGGGCTCCACCGCCCAGGTGACCATCAACAGGTACTTTGACTCGGCCTCGAAGGACTTCTGCTCCTTCCTGGAGGAGAAGGCCATCATGCGGGTCAAGGAAGACAGCAAGCACGGCCACGGGGACCTCTTCAAGGAGTCCGAGAAGCAGTTGCTGAAGCACCTGGAGGAGAAGGCCTTTGCCCCCTACAAGGAGAGTCTCTTCTTCTTCCGCTTCCTCCAGTTCAAGTGGCTGGAGGCCCAGAGCGTGACGGAGGAGTGGTTCATGGACTTCCGAGTGCTGGGCAAAGGGGGGTTCGGGGAGGTGTGCGCCTGCCAGATGAAGGCCACGGGCAAAATGTACGCCAACAAGAAACTCAACAAGAAGAGGCTAAAGAAGCGCAAGGGATACGAGGTGAGGAGGGCTCCTTGGCGGCAGGTTTCCTGGCGGCTTTGTAGAGTAAATAAGAGATGTTCCTGGTTGCCTTGGAGTAAATTAGAGATGCTCCTGGTGGCCTTGGAGTAAATTAGAGATGCTCCTGGTGGCCTTAGAGTAAATTAGAGATGTACCTGGTGGCCTTAGAGTAAATTAGAGATGCTCCTGGTGGCCTTGGGGTAAATAAGAGATGCTTCTGGTGGCCTTAGAGTAAATTAGAGATGCTCCTGGTGGCCTTGGAGTAAATTAGAGATGCTCCTGGTGGCCTTGGAGTAAATAAGAGATGCTCCTGGTGGCCTTAGAGTAAATTAGAGATGCTCCTGGTGGCCTTAGAGTAAATTAGAGATGCTCCTGGTGGCCTTGGAGTAAATAAGAGATGCTCCTGGTGGCCTTAGAGTAAATCAGAGATGCTCCTGGTGGCCTTAGAGTAAATTAGAGATGCTCCTGGTGGCCTTGGAGTAAATAAGAGATGCTCCTGGTGGCCTTGGAGTAAATTAGAGATGCTCCTGGTGGCCTTAGAGTAAATCAGAGATGCTCCTGGTGGCCTTGGAGTAAATTAGAGATGCTCCTGGGGGCCTTGGAGTAAATCAGAGATGCTCCTGGTGGCCTTAGAGTAAATTAGAGATGCTCCTGGTGGCCTTAGAGTAAATAAGAGATGTTCCTTGTGGCCTTGGAGTAAGGTCAGGTCAAGAGAGGGAGGGACTGGCTGCAAGGTTTCACATGGTGAGCTTCATAGCTGAGGATTCAGATTTTGGTCTGAACTAACCACTACACCTTAGATATTGGCACACATAGGCCCTCTTACCCCTTCTGTTTAACAGTGCTCAATCAATCAATCATTTTATTTGCATGCTGTCTTTCCAAAGTTAAAGGTAAAGGGGCCCCTGACCATTAGGTCCAGTCGTGTCCGACTCTGGGGTTGCGGCGCTCATCTCACTTTATTTGGCCGAGGGAGCCGGCGTACAGCTTCCGGGTCATGTGGCCAGTATGACTAAGCCGCTTCTGGCTAACCAGAGCAGTTTTGCCATTGCATGTCCACACCATCCAAGGTGTGCAAAACAAGTGAAGTCACGGGTCCCTGCATCGCAGGGGGTTGGACTAGTTGACCCTCAGGGGTCCCATCCGGCTCGGCAACTCTGTGCGAGGCATTGGGAACGGCCTCTGCCCAGCCGCGCGCGTGATCTCCTCCCTGGCCGGGTGTCCGGTGGGGTGAGGCACGTGCCCGGCCGGCTCACAGCAACCGTGTCTCCCTCTCCCTGCTTCCCATCCCGGGATTATTTTCAGATGAAGCAAATTAGCCACCTTAATCCCCCCTGGGCCAATTATTCCCCCGTAAAGAAGCTTGCCATTTAGTTGCTTGCTGGCTGCGATGGCGGATCTGGTGAAAGAGGTGTCAGAGAACATCAGCGTCAGCAGTTTCACGGTGGGGAGGGTGGTGTGAGATAGGAATCGTGGAATTGTAGAATCAGAAGGGGCCACGAGGGTCACCTTCTGCCCAGCGTGAGACTCGAACCCATGACCCTTTCTTCATCAAGCGATACCCATAGACACCCATGGTCGACCTTCAGCCAGCCCCCATCTCTCTCTCCTTAATTCACCTGCCCAGGTGTATCAGCGGAGAGAAAGATGGGGGCGAAACTAGAATGAGTTGACCTGAACAGATTAGAGAATTGGGCCAAAGCAAACAAGATGAATTTTAACAGGGAGAAATGTAAAGTACTACACTTGGGCAAAAAAAAAATGAAAGGCACAAATACAGGATGGGTGACACCTGGCTTGAGAGCAGTACATGTGAAAAGGATCTAGGAGTCTTGGTAGACCACAAACTTGACATGAGTCAACAGTGTGATGCAGCAGCTCAAAAAGCCAATGCAGTTCTGGGCTGCATCCATAGGAGTAGAGCATCTAGATCAAGGGAAGTAATAGTACCACTGTATTCCGCTCTGGTCAGACCTCACCTGGAATACTGTGTCCAGTTCTGGGCACCACAGTTCAAGAAGGATACTGACAAGCTGGAACGTGTCCAGAGGAGGGCAACCAAAAGGCCCAAGGCCTGGAAATGATGCCTTATGAGGAACGGCTTAGGGAGCTGGGTATGTTTAGCCTGGAGAAGAGAAGGTTCAGGGGTGATAGGATAGCCATGTTCAAATATATAAAAGGATGTCATATAGAGGAGGGAGAAAGGTTGTTTTCTGCTGCTCCAGAGAAGCGGACACGGAGCAATGGATTCAAACTACAAGAAAGAAGATTCCACCTAAACATTAGAAAGAACTTCCTGACAGTAAGAGCTGTTTGACAGTGGGATTTGCTGCCAAGGAGTGTGGTGGAGTCTCCTTCTTTGGAGGTCTTTAAGCAGAGGCTTGACAGCCACCTGTCAGGAATGCTTGGATGGTGTTTCCTGCTTGGCAGGGGGTTGGACTGGATGGCCCTTGGGGTCTCTTCCAACTCTAGGATTCTAGGATTCTATGACTCTGCTCTGGTGCCACCTACTGTTGGCCTCCCTGCCTTCTGCCAATAGACCCCCTCCTCCTCCAATGGGGGCCATGTAGAATTCCCAGCATTTGGTGGTGGGTATTTCAGGCGACTCTGATCTCGCCCCCCATGAGTGGCAGAAGCAGATCAAAATTATGGAAGCTTTCTTAATCTACGTAATTCAGACGGCCCGCAGTACCCCACCTCTTCCAGCTGTGGAAGAAATAATAATAATAATAATAATAATAATAATAATAATAATAATAATTCTATTATTTATACGCCTGTCCATCTGGCTGGGTTTCCCCAGGGGTAAAGTCCATTGGAACTAGTTGAACACCCCCCGAAGTCCCCCTTTGCCTCCTGATTCCGTGGGTCGCAGAGCATAATCCTGGCATGGGGCTGAGGCCCAGACTATTTGAAGGACAACAAACCCGCCTGGGATCTGGGGTCTCTACGAGAAGACCTTCTCTCAGTCCCGCCACCCTCACAGGACCGGCTTGGTGGGGACGTACGACAGGACCTTCTCGGTGGTGGCTCCTCCCAGACAACTTTGGAACTCCCTTCTGAGAGAAGCCAGACTGGCTTCCTCCTTGCTGTCCTTCTGCTGGCAAGAGAAGATGCTTTTATTCCCGCAGGCCGTTGGGGAACTGGCTCCACCCCCACCGTTCAGCCCGGACACTGAGATCCAGCTCCGAGGGCCTTCTGGCGGTTCCCTCATTGCGAGAAGTGAGGTTACAGGGAACCAGACAGAGGGCCTTCTTGGTAGTGGCGCCCTCCCTGTGGAACACCCTTCCAGCAGATGTCAAGGAAATAAGCAGCTATCCTATTTTAAAAGACATCTGAAGGCAGCCCTGTTTAGGGAAGTTTTTAATATTTAATGCTGTATTGTTTTAACATTTGACTGGAAACCGCCCAGAGTGGCTGAGGAAACTCGGCCAGATGGGCGGGCTAAAAAAAATAAATTATTATAAATTATTATTATTTTTTTTTAAAGAAAACGGCTTTTTAAAGTGCTGTGCCATAATCTGCATTTTAACAGATTTTTAAATAGAAAAATATCATTTTGATTCTGCGAAAGTGCTTTTTAGCCGTTCCCTTTGTATGTTTTTAGCTTTCTGCATTGCATTCACATTGTTTTTTGAATTCGCGTAAGCCGCCTTGAGCCCTGGTGTGGAGAAAGGGTGGGATATAAATAAAGAAATCTAATAATAATAATAATAATACAAAGACTTGAAGTCTGAGCCAAAACATGTGTACACAATCTCAGTGACCTGCGCCCCCTGTTTCTCGCTCGTTTTCTTCCAGGGTGCAATAGTGGAGAAGAGGATTCTCGCCAAAGTCCACAGCCGATTCATCGTCACCCTGGCGTACGCCTTCCAAACCAAGAATGACCTCTGTCTCGTCATGACGCTGATGAACGGCGGGGACCTCAGGTGGGAGACCCTTTTGCAGGACAAAAAGGTCAGGGCCGTGCTCTCTGTGTGGTGTAGTGGTTAAGAGCGGTGGACTCGTAATCTGGTGAACCGGGTTCGCGTCTCCGCTCCTCCACATGCAGCTGCTGGGTGACCTTGGGCTAGTCACCCTTCTCTGAAGTCTCTCAGCCCCACTCACCTCACAGAGGAAGGGAAAGGAGAATGTGAGCCGCTTTGAGACTCCTTCGGGTAGTGATAAAGCGGGATATCAAATCCAAACTCCTCTTCTTCTTCTCCAAACCGGGCCTGGATGTTCTGCCTGTAGTGCAGCCAACGCAGAGATACAACACAGACCTCTTCTGTCCCGGGACAAATCCTGACTGTGGGGTCATTTTTACAGATTCTGCCACCGGAGATCTTATTGCTGTCAGATTAGAGGGGTAGGATTGTTTGGGGGGGTCACATTAATAATAATAATAATAATAATAATAATAATAATAATAATAATAATAATTTGTTTATTTATACCCCGCCCATCTGGCTGGGTTTCCCCAGCCACTTTGGGTGGCTTCCAACAAAATATTAAAATACAATAATCTATTAAACATTAAAAGCCTCCCTAAACAGGGCTGCCTTCAGATTTCTTCTAAAAGTCTGGTAGTTGTTTTTGACATCTGGTGGGAGGGCGTTCCACAGGGCGGGCGCCACCACCGAGAAGGCCCTCTGCCTGGTTCCCTGTAACTTGGCTTCTCGCAGTGAGGGAACTGCCAGAAGGCCCTCGGAGCTGGACCTCCGTGTCCTAGCTGAACGATGGGGGTGGAGACGCTCCTTCAGGTATACTGGGCCTTTGAGGCCGTTTAGGGCTTTAAAGGTCAGCACCAACACTTTGAATTGTGCTTGGAAACATCCTGGGAGTCAATGTAGGTCTTTCAAGACCGGTGTTATGTGGTCTCGGCGGCCGCTCCCAATCTGACAAGCAATGCACCTCTTTCGTTTCGGATAGTACATGGGAAGACGAGCCTTAAAAGACTGGGACACAAATTTTCACGGCCCTCTAGCAGCTAGGGTGGCTAATTTACCAGAAGCAATGTAAGGTAAAGGTAAAGGGACCCCTGACCGTTAGGTCCAGTCGTGACCGACTCTGGGGTTGCGGCGCTCATCTCGCTTTACTGGCCAAGGGAGCCGGTGTACAGCTTCCGGGTCATGTGGCCAGCAGGACTAAGCCGCTTCTGGCGAACCAGAGCAACGCACGGAAACGCCGTTCACCTTCCCGCTGGAGCGGTACCTATTTATCTACTTGCACTTTGATGTGCTTTCAAACTGCTAGGTTGGCAGGAGCAGGGACTGAGCAACGGGAACTCACCCCGTCACGGGGATTCGAACCACCGACCTTCTGATCAACAAGCCCTAGGCTCTGTGGTTTAGAAGCACAGTATTTCCCTAGAAGCAATGTATTTAGTGTTAACTCTGGAAGTCTGTATTCAATTCTGACCAAAATAACAGATATGTTGCTCTGTGGGGAGTAATCCCGCGTTTTGGAAACCTGCGACAGGATTTGATTTGGGGCTTTGCCTCCCTCCCCAGGTACCACGTCTATAACGTCGACGAGAAAAACCCCGGCTTTTCAGAATCCAGGGCGATCTTCTACACGGCTCAGATCATCTGCGGCCTGGAGCATCTGCACCAAAACCGCATTGTCTACCGTGACCTCAAGCCAGAGAACGTCCTTTTGGACGATGCAGGTAAGGGAAGCAACACGCCGGAAGATCCGGGACCGGTAAAAGCGATGAATTTTCCATGTGTGGTTAAACTACGGAACTCCCCGCCACAGGAGGCAGGGGTGGCCGCCAACCCGGATGGCTTCCAACATTCCCAAATAAGTGTAACTTTTCGCTTCCGTTTCCAAATGTAGCACCCAACCTGTCGCCTGGATTCCTTATGACGGCTTCTTCTTTCTCTCTCCCCCTGCCCCCAATTCAGGGCACGTGCGGCTGTCAGATTTGGGCCTGGCAGTGGAACTGGCAGAAGGGAAAGACAAGACCAAGGGCTATGCGGGCACGCCAGGTGGGCGCACCATTATTCAGGATCCTCCTCCTCAGCTGCAGTTCCCGCGATTTAGCTGCGACTCCTGCGTCGCAGGGGGTTGGACTAGATGGCCTCTGGGGGGTCCCAGCTCTGCAGTTCTGTGATTTTGCGGTTCTTGCTTTCTCCTTTCCCTACAGGGTTTATGGCCCCGGAACTCCTTAAGGGAGAGGAATACGACTCGAGCGTGGATTACTTTACGCTGGGAGTAACCCTCTTTGAGATGGTCGCCGCGAAAGGACCGTTCCGCAGCCGGGGGGAGAAAGTACGGCATTTGTTTTATTTAATGTCATCAAGTTTATACACGTTTCCGTGCGCTCTGGTTTCCGCCAATGTTTCCTGTTGCGCCAGAAGCTGTTTAGTCATGCTGGCCACATGACCCGGAAAGCTGTCTGTGGACAAACGCCGGCTCCCTCTGCCTGAAAGCGAGATGAGCGCCGCAACCCCAGAGTCGCCTTTGACTGGACTTAACCATCCAGGGGTCCTTTAAAAAGGTAAAGGTAAAGGGACCCCTGACTACCGGTATTAGGTCCAGTCATGACCGACTCTGGGGTTGCGGCGCTCATCTCGCTTTACTGGCCGAGGGAGCCGGCCTACAGCTTCCAGGTCATGTGGCCAGCATGACTAAGCCGCTTCTGGCGAACCAGAGCAGTGCACGGAAACACCGTTTACCTTCCCGCCAGAGCGGTTCCTATTTATCTACTTGCACTTTGACGTGCTTTCGAACTGCTAGGTTGGCAGGAGCAGGGACTGAGCAACGGGAACTCACCCCGTCGCGGGGATTCGAACCGCCGACCTTCTGATCGGCAAGCCCTAGGCTCTGTGGTTTAACCCACAGCGCCACCCGCGTCCCTTCTAGGGGTCCTTTACCTTTAACATATTGAAACACTGCCCCTCAATGAAGCCGAACTTAGAATCACAAAATGTTTAGGGGTCTGCGTACCCCAGAAAAAAAGCACTGGACCTTAATAGTCCCAATGGGTACGAATATTATGGTACTTATTATTAACAAAAAATGAGACCGCGTGTTTATTTTATATCCTGCATAAAGATTTTCCGCCTGTCTGCATGCGATGGGGTGGGGTGGGGGGGCAGAAATTTTTTTTTTAGAAAAAGGCCCAGCACCTTTCTCCCTCCTGCCGCAGGTAGAGAACAAGGAAGTGACGCGTCGGATCCTGAACGATCCTGTCACGTACCCGGAAAAGTTCAGCGCCGAGTGCAAGGCCTGTTGCGAGGCGCTGATGGCGAAAGACCCGGCCGCTCGCCTGGGGTTCAAGGACAATGAATGTGCTGAGTTGAAGAAGCACCCCGTTTTCCAGAAAATAAACTGGGGCCGTCTCGAGGCAGGTAACGACCTCCAGGCCAGGCGGGCATCGCGGCGCAGGGTGGCGGTGGCAGTGGGGTTAAGTGGGATCAGCCGGCTTCTGAGCCGTTACGCTAGCCCAGGGCTGATGGGAGCTGTGGTCCAAAGGAAGGCACAAGGTTTAAAACTTCCCGGAGTTAAAATCGCAATAGGCTTAGATTAGAACTTGCACCCACTTTCCAAGCATCTAGAAGAAGCATAGTTTTAGCCGGCGCCAGGAAGAGTTCGGCGAAGGTGCCTGCCTGGTGTCAATCAGCAGGGAGTTCCAAAGTTTAGTGGCCACCACACTGAAAAATCAAGTGCTTGTATACCTGAAGGAGCGTCTCCACCCCCATCGTTCAGCCCGGACACTGAGATCCAACACTGAGGGCCTTCTGGCGGTTCCCTCACTGCAAGAAGCAAAGCTACAGGGAACCAGGCGGAGGGCCTTCTCAGTAGTGGCGCCCGCCCTGTGGAACGCCCTCCCAGCAGAGGTCAAAGAGATAAACAACTATCTGACATTCAGAAAATACCTTAAGGCAGCCCTGTTTAGGGAAGTTTTTAACCTGTGATATTTTAATGTATTTTAATATCTGTTGGAGGCCACCCAGAGTGGCTGGGGGGACCCAGCCAGATGGGCGGGGTACAAATAATAAATTTATTATTATTATTATTATTATTATTATTATTATTATTATTATTAATACAGGGACCGCCTGTACCTAAGGGACCGCCTCTCCTGGTATGCCCTGTGTAGGACCTTAAGGGCCTCAAATAATAACATTTTGGAGGTCCCGAGCCATAAGGATGCTAGGCTGGCCTCAACTAGGGCCAGGGCCTTCTCAGTACTGGCCCTGACTTGGTGGAACGGTCTGTCACAAGAGACCAGGGCCCTGCGGGATTTGGCATCTTTCCACAGGGCCTGCAAGACAGAGCTGTTCCGCCTGGCCTTTGGGTTGGTTTTAGTTTAACCCTGATGTTTTCATTCCTTTATGGTTTGATTGGTGGGCTACTTAAAAATGAGGCTGCATTTTAAATTGTATTTTAACTTGCATTTTAATTGATTGTTGTATGTTTTGTTGTGGTTTTTATGGTTGTTAGCCGCTCTGAGCCCGGTCTTGGCTGGGAAGGGCAGGGTATAAATAAAAAATTTATTATTATTATTCGAACCGCCGACCTTCTGATCGGCAAGCCCTAGGCTCTGTGGTTTAACCCACAGCGCCACCCGTGTCCCAGTGTTGAGACTTCTTAGGGTAGTGATAAAGGGGGATATCAAATCCAAACTCCTCCTCCTCCTCCTCCTCCTCCTCCTCCTCCTCCTCCTCTTCTTCTTCTTCTTCTTCCCCTTCAGGAATGGTGGAGCCCCCCTTCGTGCCGGACCCCAAGGTGGTCTACGCCAAGGACATCGGCGACGTGGGCGCTTTCTCCACGGTGAAAGGCGTTCTGCTGGACGACACGGACAAAGCCTTCTACGACGACTTTTCCACCGGCAACATCCCCATCCCTTGGCAGGAGGAGATGGTCGAGACGGGCGTCTTCGGAGAGCTCAACGTCTCTTGGCCCAAGGGCACCACCCCGAGGGATCTGGACCGCAACGCTACCCCCAGCACCTCCAGCAAGTCGGGGACCTGCCTGCTGCTCTGAAGAGAGGCGGGGTGTTTGTGTGTGTGTGTGTCTCTGGACACCAGGACTCCGGCCGCTGCGGTGGCTAACATTGCAACAGGGACCAGCTTCCGGCTGGCAGGCGATGCCCACTAGGCCGCGCTGCCCTTCCAGAGCTGGGTGGTGGTGGAAAGAAGCCAGGCACTGCAAGCTGTCGGGGCCCCGCTTTCTCTACCAGAGACAGGACTCTGCAACCCTCCTAGTGCTGGGGCACCGGCACCCGGGAGACCCTCTGTTATTTTAATTAAATTTTCAGTCCGCAAGGAGGTTCACACCCACCCACCCTGGGGGGGGGGCTCCTGGGTTCTGATAGGAAGCGGCAACTATTGTTTAGACCAGGGGTGGCCAACTTCCAAGAGACTGCGATCTACTCACAGAGTTAAAAACTGGCAACAATGTTGTTGAGCTTTTTTAAGGAAGGGAAGTCCTGTTTTGGGGGGGGGGGGGGTTTGCAGGATGCTTAATTCTTCTTTTGCCCCCTTTAGCACCCGCAGAGTCTTCCCTCCCCTCCCTAACGCAATGTAGTAGTAGCAGCTTCAGAGGGTGTTTTCCACTCTCCCAGAACCGCATCAGGAAATACTGTAATAATAATAATTTATTATTTATACCCCGCCCACCTGGCTGGGCTTCCCCAGCCACTCTGGGCGGCTTCCAACAGAATGTTAAAATACAATAATCTATTAAACTTTAAAAGCTTCCCTAAACAGGGCTGCCTTCAGATGTCTTCTAAAAGTCTGGTAGTTGTTTTTCTCTTTGACATCTGTGGGAGGTGTTAAATGTGAAAGTGTCGTCGTCCCCCAACTCTCCTAGTAATAGCGGGTGCCACTTGCATTCTAGAAAATCTAAGCATCAAGTCACAGAATCGTAAAAGAGTTGGTTCGTTTACCCCTTGCAACGGGAAAGAAGCATTTTAATGTCACTCCCAGGCTGGCCTATAAAGAGGGGAAGAGTAGAGAGACCCCCTTTCCTAAATCTTCTGGGGACCTGCCGGCAGTCAGTGTTGACAGTACTGAGTGATGTTGACTGACAATCCGATCCAAAACAACAGCTTTCTACGCAACAGGTGGGGAACTGGAACCGAGTGCCAAACTCAGCATCCTGGCAAGCCTAGCTCTTGCGCCCAGTGGTGTAGCAAGGTCAGGTGGTACCCGGTGCGGAAAGTTTATTGTCTGTCCCCCCCCCCCACTGAAATCTAGTTGGACTCCCAAGAGACTGAGATCTACTCACAATATAAAAAGACTGGCTGTGATCTACCTGTTGTCATTGCCAGGAGTTGTTGAAGGATTGACCAAAAGTTGTTGTGTTTTTAGGGGAGGGTTGGCCAAAGGGGACGCGGATGGCGCTGTGGGTTAATCAAAGAGCCTAGGGCTTGCCGATCAGAAGGTCGTCAGTTCGAATCCCCACGACCGGGTGAGCTCCTGTTGCACGGTCCCTGCTCCTGCCAACCTAGCAAAGTGCAAGTAGATAAATACCGTATTTTTCGCTCCATAAGACGCACTTTTTTCCTCCTAAAAAGTACGGGAAAATGTCTGTGCGTCTTATGGAGCGAATGCATGGTCCCTGGAGCTAAATTGCCTAGGGGCCAAAAGCAGATTGTGCTCTTTTTTTTACAAAGAGAGAAGAGGGTGTTGAAAGGAAGCTTCTGAACAGCTGTTTAGCAAGCGATTGGGGAGAGAGATAAGGCTCCCTATCCAGCCCCGCCCCCTTGCCCAGGCCTCCGTTGTTGAATGCAGAGGGAGGCTGTTTGTTTCCCCAGCGACATGGGACTGGCTGATTAGATTATCTGTCTGGAAACTGTAGAAATGGCTCCCTTTCCTAAAGCTGTAGGACTAGAAGCTGCAAACTGTGAGTTGAACCCCATAAAAACGGGGCTTTTCCCTTTGCAAAAAAAGCTGCACCACTTTGAGCTGATCCTCAAAAAATCAGGGCTTTCCCCCTTTCCACCTCTAAAAACTAGGTGCGTCTTATGGAGCGAAAAATATGGTAAATGCTGCAGTCCTAGCAAAGATTAAGAGCTTGGATCAAAAGGAGCTGCAGCTGCAATCGTCGCACATCTGGGTCCCAACGACAACAACCTTGCAGGGTTGTCCACCGCCAACAGCCAGAGCGGGTCCACGCAGCATATTCTCTTAGCCCGTTGCTCAGGTTTTCAAAGGGACACCTTCCTTGCAATCTCCCATTCTGTCACCAGGAATTGTGACTGGGTGTGTGTGTGGGTTAAAGCCCCCAAACTCCAGGGTTTACTTCTGAGCAAACAGGCAATATGATTGCGCTGCCTAGCTCAGGCATCCCCCCAAACTCGGGCCCTCCAGCTGTTCTGGGACTACAATTCCCATCATCCTTGACCTGTTAGCTAGGGATGATGGGAGTTGTAGTCCCAAAACAGCTGGAGGGCCGAGTTTGGGGGTGCCTGATTTAGCTGCAACCCTACACGTCCCATTGAGAACAGCGGAGCTTACTCTTGAGTAAATAGGAGTGCGGTGAATGATCTCCGGCGGCCCTCTGTGTCCTTTTTATATAAAGTCCCTCACCACGAGGTGTTTGGCTCTCTTGGGTAGGCTAAGTTCAGCCAAAACCAAGAGAAATTTTGACTTGCCAGGGCAAGTTCCCACACCCAGAAGGGACTGGGGAGAGGTTGAATTCAGTTTGTATTTAAAGGAGAATCTAGCTCCTCCAAAAACACTATGCAAACAGAAACACAACCATCCTTTGAAATTTGTATTTCAATTTTCGAGTTTGCAACGCAGGTCTCTCCAGCCAAGAAATGTGTACAGGAGAAATAATGCGTACATACTGTACTAAGCTAAAGTGTGCATATTGTTACGGAAATTCCCGGGTCAGAGGTTGCTCAGGTCCCGGTCCTACGAGAGAAGCCCGTGGTTCGCAGCGGAGATCAAAGGAGAACAGCCAGATGTTGGAGCAAAAGCAAAGGAGTTTATTGCGCAACAGGTTCCGATGAATCCGAACCCCGAACAAAAGGTGACAGTCCATTTTAAAGGTTCCCGCTACAACCCAGAATACAGTTCACCAAACATCACAACTACATCACTACTACATCAGCAAAACGTCAAGAAGGGGTGGAGAGTAGGAGGGTACAGGAAAATTAACATACAGGTAAACAAGTTTAGCATATAGGTGATGGGTCACAGGAACAAGTAAATGACACTTGGGTGGGTCAAATATACATTTTGAGTGGCAACCGGGGAAGAACAATGAGAAGCATCCAGGAGACTGTCTGTCGTCTTGGAAACCTGATGATGGGTACTTGGAAAGGATTACCCAGGTGTGGCATTTCCTGAGGCCCCTAGGTCTGCGTACGTGTCCTCTCGCTTAAAGGATTATGGAAGGTTTTGGAGAGAAGTTCCCCTTTGCCCATTTACCAATGGCGGGTGACAAAAGGCCTCAGAAGTCAATTCCTGAGGCTCGGGCAATGGCGGGAATCGAGAGGCTTGGAAGCCCTCCTCGTAAGCTTTAAAATGAGACCAGGATGAAGGAAATCCGTTAAGGCAGTGATTTACTATGATTTTCTAAAGATTCGCGGCTTGGCTGGTGAGAGAAATAAAGTTTAAAGGGACATTTCCGAGTCTGGACTCTGTCTAGTTACAATGTATCAATACTTAATTAATAACTATCCGTTCTTGATCGAATCACCTTTGTTCTCCCGGCAGGGGCTGATAAGGAGCCGTCAACACCTTGTTAACCTTGTCAACACCTAGTTAGTGGTTACTGGAGCGTGCACAGAGTTCTAATTGAGCTCCGCTCTGCAGAAGAAATGCATGGTTTTGATTGGCCAAGACGCGCCCATAGAAAAGCATTGGCCATAACAAGTAATGGAGGTTGCCCGGGACGAAACAGAAAATACAAGGGGAAAATAGCGCTTTTAACAGCAGTAGACCGGGACGGAAAACGGGGTTTAAAAGGGACATAGAATCCTTCTAGTCCCGGTTACAGGCAAAACGGGGAGAGGGCGCAGGGAGGGGAAACCCTTCATCCCGAGGGTGTTATGTGGGTGCTTGTGCGACACAGTGTGGGGCAGGAGTTAAGGTGGGGTTCCTTTGAGGTCATCGCCTCGTGCTTCGGGGTCTGGGACTTTAATAGAACAGGTCCAGTCCCCCATTCGAAAATTCCCTATCATCTCCCCCATTCGGAGATAAGATTTGCATCAGGTTCGAAGAACCGCAAATCCTTCTCTCCGCATCCCTTAAAGCTCTGTGATCTCGTATTCCCCTTCCCCCAAGTGTCGCATCCTAACGTACTCTGGGAATCCAGTTAAAGTTGAAGAGTACGCTCTAAGGGGCAGTAGAGAGGGGGAATCTCGGGTAGGGTAGGCACGGAGGGCAGCACAGCAAGGTCCAGAACAATGCATAACACAACACAAGGTAAACATGCAGAACATGACTACAGAAGCAAGTAAAACTATACCTTTAACTAATTGTTTCGCCCATCCTACATTGGGCAGCCAGTTCCATAAGTCAAAGTCAGACAGCCCTTCATGTTGAATGTCATTGAGGCGTTTTGACAGCTGGTGGATATTATTCAGGTGGCCGGAAATGTTCAAGGTTTGGTCGGTAACATATGTACAGCATTCTGAACCAATCAAGGCACAGGTCCCGCCCTCACTAGATAATAAAAAGTCCGTAGCAATCCGGTTTTGAATGGACAGCTGTCGCACTTGTGACAGTTCGGCGGTAATGGAGTCAGTAATCTGCTCGGACTCCCGCATGAACTTGAGGAGGATGTCCGTGAGTCGTAGGATGTCCACGTGGTTTGAGCCAGCCCCATAGGCTGGAAACAGTGCTCTTCCCCAAGTCTCACCGTTAGCAGCCACATCGGTGAGTTCCGCAAGGGTCTGGTCCTCCCTCCTGTTCCGTAGTCTACCAATCGGTGGGCTGCGGGAAACCCGGATCCCTGGGACGACATACCCAAGGTAGCAGGATCCCGACATGTGGGGGCTGACCCACCGGTACGCGCGGTGACCACACACCCACCAGAGTCCTGGGAGGGAGGAGTCCAGTCTACCGGAAGCAAGAGCCCGTAGCATGGCCGGGTTGGGTGGAGGTGAGGTTCCCACAGCGGTAATCCATGCAAGGGTAAGGTTGAGGACAGTCGTAGAGTCAGTTAGGCTAGAGATGGTTACCTGTCCTGACTCATGAAGTTCAAGGTTGATGCTGCAAGTACTGGTCCCGATGACAGGTCCCTCCCCGGTGAAGAGGCGGCAGAGGGGCCCTTTAGTGGGTCCAGTTAGGTACAGATATTGATGGGTGAAGTTGACTGCGGTCAGGTTCCAGGCGGTAAAGTCAGTAGTCCGCAACTGTTCCATGGAAATGGCCACCGGCACGAGAGGGAGTCCCTGCTGGAGATGAGTTGGGGCATGGGCGCAAATCCAGCACTCTGGGAAGGGGGTTTCCTTAGCGACGCTGTCGAGGAGTTGGATGAAGGAGTTCTGTTCCCATGATGACAGGAGATCTGGTTCCAGGGGCTGTTGGTTGGTTCCCAGCTGACGGGGAGCCGTCCCTAGTGGGTGGAGTGGGTCTGTCGTGTTCAGGAGGTTAGCCTCCCTGGCGACACCCCCACATCGCAAAGGTCCGGAGTGATCCCACATAGGGGGCTCTGATGGAATCGCGGGGTGGTACCAACCCTCCAAATAGTCACGCCCCCTCCAGTCTCCTGTAGGTCCAAGGTCCCACAGGCAGCAGAAACGCCGGAGACATAGTCCCTGTACCTGAGGTCTGGGTAGGCTTGGGGTCATGCGGAGGCACTGGAACCCAAAAATAAGGTTCTCAGAGTCATGGTGTGTGTCCGTGTAAGAATGTGTAGTCCCTCCCAGCTCCACCTCGGTCCAGTTGGGGCTCTTCGAGAGTTCCCCTTGGCCATATAGAAGATAGGACCCGTTTTTGCACGTAAGGCGATAGTACTGCCTATCAATGGTGAGAACAGCAGATCCAAGGCGACGAAATTGTTGGTCTCGTACAAAGAGTTCCCAGTGCACATTGGTTTCAAGGCTAGGCACCAGCGAGTGACGTAACAAGGTCCGGGTTTCTGGGAGACAAAAATCAAAGTCCCCCATTCGGTTAGGGTTCAGTTTTCCCCCTAAGTCCACAGCGTGGAAGTCCAGGAATTGGTATTTCGTGTGCAGTCCTGTGCATTGGGTAAGTCCTGAGGCCATGGTCACGAACATCAGGAGGGAGGCCAGGTGGTGTAGGATGGGTCGCATAGTCGGTTGGTGACTGTTGGGCCGTCGAGTAATTTGGTGTCAAGTGAAGAGCTGTCAGATGAAAGGAGCTGTCAGACGCGGAGAGCTGTAAGATGAGCTGTCAAAGGGAAGCGAAGGACGAGCTGTCAAACGAAGCAAAGGGCGAGCTGTCAAACGAAGCGAAGGACGAGCTGTCAAAGGGAAGCGAAGGACGAGCTGTCAAACGAAGCGAAGGACGAGCTGTCAAAGGGAAGCGAAGGACGAGCTGTCAAACGAAACAAAGGGCGAGCTGTCAAAGGGAAGCGAAGAACGAGCTGTCAAACGCAGCGAAGGACGAGCTGTCAATGGGAAGCGAAGGACGAGCTGTCAAACGAAGCAAAGGGCGAGCTGTCAAACGAAGCGAAGGACGAGCTGTCAAAGGGAAGCGAAGGACGAGCTGTCAAACGAAGCGAAGGACGAGCTGTCAAACGAAGCGAAGGACGAGCTGTCAAAGGGAAGCGGAGAACGAGCTGTCAAACGCAGCGAAGGACGAGCTGTCAATCGCGCTTCAGGCGAAGTCGGATGCCGTTGGAAAGGAGCTCTGACGTCCAGTTGGTGTTTGCGGTGTCAGGTCCAGTCTGTTGGGCCCGATCCTGTGGCCCCGATCCTGGTCCGGTCTGTTGGGCCCGATCCTGTGGCCCCGAATCTGGTCCGGTCTGTTGGGTCCGATCCCTCTGACCCCGATCCTGGTCCTGGTCCCGATCCTGGTCCTGGTCCCGATCCTGGTCCTGATCAAGGAAAGAGTCTGGGGCGGAAGGGGGTTTATGATATGTATAGTCTTCCCCTTCGCCATCCGAATCGTCCTGGGGAGGCTGGGTGAGTTTACACCTAGAGTGGTGTAGCCATGAGTTCTTCTCCCCAATTTTAACCGCAGTGGGAGAGACAAGGAGTACCTGGAAGGGTCCCTCCCAAGTGGGTTGCAGAGGCACCTTCTGGTAAACTTTTGCCAAAATCCAATCGCCGGGTTGGAATGAG
Source organism: Darevskia mixta (assembly GCA_034641385.1). Classification (NCBI taxonomy): domain Eukaryota; kingdom Metazoa; phylum Chordata; class Lepidosauria; order Squamata; family Lacertidae; genus Darevskia; species Darevskia mixta. The sequence continues at coordinate 578,268 of JAWWNH010000132.1, read as the reverse complement.
TGTACCTGTACATCTGTCGGGAGATTTTGCCCTTCTATGGCTGCATACTGATGGAGGCGTCGCAATTGTTTTTGCAATTGGACCACATAAAAGGTGAGTTCCGACTCCCCCACATCTAGTTCTGACAACGGGAACTGAGTGTTATAGATTGGAGGGGGCCTGCCAAATAACAGTTCGAAAGGGGAAAGCTTTAAAGGTCCAGTAGGTGCACTTCTTATGTTGTGAAGGACTAGGGGTAGCGCATTTATCCACTTAAGTCCTGTACTATTGCAGAGCTTTCCAAGTTGGATCTTTATTTCTTGGTTCATACGTTCCACTTGTCCAGAGGACTGAGGGTGATACGGGGTGTGGAGCTGCCACTTAATTCCTAGGGCTTGAGCTACCTGTTGAACTACCTCTGCGGTAAAATGACTACCCCTGTCACTGTCCAATCTGCGTGGTATTCCAAACCTCGGGATTATCTCGTGCAGGAGAGCCCTGGCAACCACAGAGGCTGTGGCTCTCCTGGCTGGGTATGCCTCCACCCAAGAGGAAAATTTATCAATCACGATCAAAGCGAATCGGTATCCCTGGCACGGGGGCAGGTCGATGAAGTCTAATTGTAGGCTTTCAAAGGGGACAAAAGCCCAAGGTCTGGCCCCTGGCGGTCGTTTTGGTTCTCTCTTGGGATTGAAAGATTGGCATGTGAGGCAGTTTTTTGTGGCCGCGGAGGCAGCCATGGCTGTTCCGGGGGCATACCAGCTTCTCTGAACATAGTCTATTAGTTTGGTTTTTCCCCAATGGGTCTGTTGGTGCAAGACCCTCACGAATTTAGGAGTCCAGGCTTTTGGCATAATGATCCTCCCATCGGGTAGGGTCCATATGCCATCTGTCTGTATGGCCCCTATAGACGTCCACATGGCCTGTTCTTGTTCTGAGGCAGCCCCATACATTTCTGCAAAGTCAATTTCTGCGGGAATCTGGATACATTGGAACTGAGTCCCTTCAGAGAACGCTTGCGTGGCAGCGGTTTGAGCGGCTTTATCTGCTCGGCGGTTTCCTTTGGAAACGGAATCCCTGCCTTTGGTATGTGCCTTGCAGTGTACTACCGCTATAGCTTTTGGCAGGTGAATAGCTGTTAAGAGCCGCTGGACAAGGGCAGCATGAGAGATCTGAGATCCCGCGGCTGTTAGGAAACCCCTCTGAAGCCAGATTTGTCCCGTCGTGTGCACCAGCCCGAAACAGTATTTGCTGTCAGTGTATATGGTGACCCGTTTCCCTTCGGAAAGCTCACAGGCTCGGATGAGGGCTATTAATTCTGCAGCCTGGGCACTATATTGTGGGTTCACTGGCTCTGCTTCTATGACTTCAAAGTCCGACACCACCGAGTATCCTGATTTTCTTTCCCCTTCTACTATTTTAGAGCTACCATCCGTATAGAGAATGAGGTCGGGGTTCTGTAGCGGGAGGTGGTCTAAATCTTCCCGGGGTTTCTCAGCCTGGCGGACTACTTGTGCACAGTCGTGGTGCGAGGTACCGTCCTCCGGTAGTGGGAGAAGGGTAGCGGGGTTCAATGAATTGACTCTTTTAATAGTTACGTTAGATGGGGTTAACAGGAGGGCTTCGTAGCGATTTAGTCGTGGGTTAGAGAAATGGTGGGTCCCTTTTAGAGTTAATAGGGTGGCCACAGCGTGTGGGACATGTATGGTGACTTCGTGTCCCAACACCGTTTCTTGTGCCTTTTGGAGTAGGATTGCGGCAGCTGCAATGGCTCTCAGACAGCTAACTGACCCTTTTGCTGTATTATCAAGCTGTAGGCTGTAATAGGCTACCGGTCTTTGTTGGTCCCGAAAGGACTGGGTTAGGACCCCTGAGGCTATCCCTCCTTGTTCGTGGACGAACAAGCTGAAAGGTAGGCGATAGTCCGGTAGTCCTAATGCTGGGGCAGACCGGAGTTCCATTTTTAGACGTTCAAAACAGGCAAAGGCTTCCTCTGTCCATTCTAGTTTATCTGGGTGGTCCTGGCGGGTCATGGCTGATAAAGGCTTGGCAATTTCGCTGTATCCTGCTATCCAGGCGCGGCAGAAGCCCGCCATCCCGAGGAACCCTCTCAGTTGTCTTTTAGTCTGAGGTAGGGGAATTTTAGTGACCGCTTCTATCCGGTCAGTAGCCAGGCTTCTGGTCCCAATCCCAAGGATATGTCCCAGGTATTTTACTTCTTGTTTACAGAACTGAAGTTTCTTAGGGGAAACCTTGTGCCCCTTATAAGCTAGTTCTACTAGGAGGTGTTTGGTGTCCTTTTTACACGCTTCCTCGCTAGTAGAGCAAATCAAGATGTCGTCTACATAGAGAAGAAAGGCTGAGCCTGCAGGGAGGTGTACATCCTGGAGGTCGCGGTGGAGAGTTGCGGAAAAGATGGCTGGGGATTCCACGTATCCTTGGGGTAGTCTAGTCCAAGTTAGCTGGCCGGAGCCCCAGGTGAAGGCAAAAAGGAACTGACTCTCTGGGGCTACCGGGATGCTAAAGAAGGCTGAACACAAGTCGGCCGCACTATACCAGGTAGTGTCCGGAGGGATGGCATTAAGGAGGGAATTTGGGTTTCCTACCACCGGGTGACGTGGTATCACGAATTGGTTAACAAGTCTCAAGTCCTGTACAAAGCGGTAACGGACAGGGGTTCCCTCTCCCCCCGGTTTTTTAATAGGGAGTACAGGCGAATTGCAGGGTGATGCGCACGGGGTCAAAATTCCTTGTTCTAGGAAGTCCTGGATCATAGGAGTGAGTCCATTTATAGCTTCTGTAGGTAGGGGGTATTGTTTGGCGCAGGGATACGGGAGGTCAGTCCTATAGGAGATTTTCACAGGAATGGCTGATTTTAAGAGTCCTACTGAGGTTGATTCCGTTCCCCAGAGCCAAGGTGGCATTTCTTGCTCCAATTCAAGGGGAAGGTCAGGGAATTGGCGTTTGTCCTTTGCATCCTGGATAATTCCTTGGAAGGAAGGGACAGACTCCTCTGGCATGTGAAGGTAGATGCCATCGGACGTGCAGGTGATGGTGGCGTTTAGCTTACAGAGCAGATCTCTGCCAAGGAGGTTGACGGGGCTGCTCGTGAGAAGGAAGGTGTGCTCAGCGAGTAGGGGTCCCAGTGTGACTTTAGCAGGCTGCGATAGCGGGCAAGTGCGGGGTATCCCATCCAATCCCATAACTTTTCTTGTCTGTTCCCCCGGTTTAAGGTGGCTGCTCGTCAGGGTTGAGTAGGTGGCCCCGGTGTCTAATAAGCACTCATATGGGTGTCCGTCAATCTCTATGGTGCAGATGGGGTCATCTGGAGACAGTGCCAGTACCGGACAGATTGATTGGGTTTGGTTAGGATCCCCTTCTAATTGTCAATAGGAAGTATTCGGGGCTCCATTCATGTCGGGGGGGGGGATTTGAACGGACTGGTTGGCGGCTGGAGCTGAGCGGAAGGTATTCGGAGGTTGGATCCTCGGAACTGGCTGGGGTGGTTGTGGCCGAGAGTCTCTTGGGGCCCAAGGTCCCTGTGGCTGTGGAAGTGGCGGGGTTTGTGTTGGCGGTGGTGGTGGTGTGCCATAGGCTTGCGTCCCCGGATAGCGTTGTGGGGTGACGTGGGAGTAGGAATTGTGGCCTCCAGGGAAGGAATTGAAGTCAGATCCAACCCAAGGGCTGCCAGGGTATAAATACGGGCAGTTCCGCTTTAGGTGGCCTGGCTGTTGGCATAGGTAGCAGAGTCCCGATGAGGGGCCCCAGGGTCGTGGGTTAGATGGCGGTCCTGGTGGTCCTCCCCCTCTTCCTCTTCCCCTCCCTCTAATGGGATTTATTGAGTAGTTGGCGGTCTGGGAATAGGTAGGATCCATGCTGAGGGCCAGCACCGTTTCTTCCTCTGTCTTATTCTCTCTCCTTTTCTTCTCGTCCCTATTATTAAAGATAGACTTGGAGATAGACAAGATCTCGCTGAAAGACTTGCCATCGTAGCCCACTAGGAGATTCAAGGCTTTTCGGATATCGGGAGATGCCTGATCCTTATAAAACCCCTTTACAATAACGTCATGGTCGGGGTTCTCTGGGTTTATCCCCCCCCAAGTCTTAATTGCATCGATGAGTCTGCTGTAGTAATCTGAGGGGTGCTCATTTGGCCCTTGGATGATTGATTGAACTTTAATCCAGCTCACCGTGCGTTGGCCGGCGGCTTTGACGCCATCTAGGATGGCTTTTTTGAACAAATTCAGGCTCCAAATCCCGCCTTCGGTGTTATAGTCCCAGGCTGGGTCGGGTTCGATTCGTAAATTTTGACCAGTTACTGCCTCTACCCCATCGGGCTTCGTGTCTTGGTAATTAGGGGAATTTAGTGCTTCCTCTGCTTTCGCTAAGATGTCAGCCTTGTCCGCTGCATTAAAGAGGGTATTTAAGAGCAGATGAACATCTGCCCAGGTGGGTTTGTGTGAGGCAAAGATGCCGCATAACTGGCGATAACAGAGATCCGGACTGTCGCGGAGGGAGGGCATTTGGGTAGACCAGTTGATAAGATCCGCTGTACGGAAAGGTTGGTGGGTGTAGACCATTCGGGGAGCTCCGTCTGGTTGTGCTGGGGGTATAGGGAAAGCCCGAAGGGGCATTTGCGTGGGGATGGCGATCCGATTATTTGTCCCATTCCCCCCTCCGCCAGCTTTGGTCGTTTTCCGTGATGCCGAAGGGGAAAAGGCTCCCTGGAGGCGACTTGCTAGCTGTTTGGCGCCTTGGATCATGGCACGGGTGGAGACGCCCTCTCTGAATCCGGGCAAGTCTAAACTGTCCAGTAACGGAGAGCCCTGGGGTGGCAACGCATAGGCGGAGTGATCACTTGGGGCCACTGAAGCCAAATCCACTCCCCTCGCAGAGCTGGGTGAGGTTACTGTTACTTCGGATTGAGAGGGAGGATGGGCAGTCTGGCCGCCCTGAGCTCCTGGAGGGACACTAGGGGTTGCGGAATTCCCTTGTGCCGGTGAAGTAGCCTGGGCAGGGGCATTATCTTGGCTTGGCGGTGCAGTCGGGGTTGGCCTGGGGTGATTATAGAAGAGAGCCATAGCTTGATCCATGGATTCGTCATCTGAGGGGTCTTCGTATGGGGGTGGTGCCGGGTTCCCTCTAAATTTCCTGGAGGTCTTTCTAGCGGGCTTAACTATTGGCATCTGCAGTACCGGGGAAGACTTTAGGGTCACGTGGACCTCGAACGCCGTTTCGAAGGCATTAAGGTAATCTAATTGACGAGGTCTTTCTTCCATTAAGTGCCTCCTCAATGCTTTTAGTCGATCCTGGTTGAAGGATCCCTCCGGTGGCCAGCGGAGCTCTGGTGTTGCATTCTTAGTAAGTAATGGCCAAGAAGTGATGCAAAGATCTTGCAGCTTCTGCCTGGACAGAGACTCGTGTCCAGGGATTCCTTTCCAATGGTCTAGTACAAATTCAAGGGGGGCGTCAGGGTCCGGCTGGGTATCAGAAGGCTTTCTGGAAGCCTTCTTCCCAGATGGAGCCCGACCAGGCTTCGAAGCTTTGGATCCCATTTAAGATGTTGGAGAAGGGACCTGGGTTTTAAGAAAGAGGACGGGAAAAGGGGTTTTTAAGTTCAAATAGGAGAAATAGAAGAGGGGTCCTTATCTATACGATGTCCCTATCTAGCTAAGCTCTTGTCCCCCCGCGTTCTCTGGTTAGAGGGGCGGCGAATTCAAGAGCAGTGTTCCCTAACTACCTAAAGCCCTTGTCCCTTGCGTTCTCTAGATCGGCTAGAGTTGCGGCTGATCAAGGGCAACTATTCTACAGTCTGGTCCTTTCCCAGACTCCTTTTTCCTCTCTCTTCCTTATTTCAGAGCTCTGTTCCTAATCCTTTCCTTTCTCTTCCTTTCCTTTCCTTTCCTTTCCTTTCCTTTTCTCTTTAACCTCCCAATACCCACCCCAGTCAAATATCCCACTTGGCAACCCCCTGCCTTTCGCCAGCTAAGAAAGAGGGGCCCTACTGGACGCCCGCGACAGGCGGTGCCAGATCGGGTGAACCCTTGATAGACCTTCGATCCGGAAAACCTCCCTTGCGTTTGGAAGCGAACTCACGCACGACTAGCGTGTATACGTGGCTCGACCAGTGCGGCTGAGGTCAAGATAGTGCAGGAAGTCCACCTACCGAGGTAGATGTACGAAAGAGAGCTCCGACCCCTTGCGTTCGTCGGGCTGGCCAACGGTGCGGCTGACCGGAGATTTGAAGAGAAAGAGATAGGGCTCAGAACTCCCCTCTGCGAGTTGAGCAGTGGTCTACGGGACAGACCAAGAGAAAGATTGGAAAGTGATAGTTAAGAGTAGAAACGGTTGCCAAGCTTTACCACCCACCACCCCATAATCACCAGTGCACTGGATTTTACTGTTATACTCACGCGTCTTCCACTGCGATCCCCTGGATCGTTGGAGACGAAGCCGGCTGGACTTTGCCTTTGCTCCCCGGTTGGCTCCCCCTGAGACCTGCAATTACCGCCCGGAGGATGGCCGGAGGTCCGGTTGGTCTTCCCAGGAGAAAGGGGTCCTGGTGCCGGCTGAAGACTTCTTGGGTCCCCGGCCAACTCGGGAGCACCGCAGGTCCCGGGTTTCGGCACCAGACTGTTACGGAAATTCCCGGGTCAGAGGTTGCTCAGGTCCCGGTCCTACGAGAGAAGCCCGTGGTTCGCAGCGGAGATCAAAGGAGAACAGCCAGATGTTGGAGCAAAAGCAAAGGAGTTTATTGCGCAACAGGTTCCGATGAATCCGAACCCCGAACAAAAGGTGACAGTCCATTTTAAAGGTTCCCGCTACAACCCAGAATACAGTTCACCAAACATCACAACTACATCACTACTACATCAGCAAAACGTCAAGAAGGGGTGGAGAGTAGGAGGGTACAGGAAAATTAACATACAGGTAAACAAGTTTAGCATATAGGTGATGGGTCACAGGAACAAGTAAATGACACTTGGGTGGGTCAAATATACATTTTGAGTGGCAACCGGGGAAGAACAATGAGAAGCATCCAGGAGACTGTCTGTCGTCTTGGAAACCTGATGATGGGTACTTGGAAAGGATTACCCAGGTGTGGCATTTCCTGAGGCCCCTAGGTCTGCGTACGTGTCCTCTCGCTTAAAGGATTATGGAAGGTTTTGGAGAGAAGTTCCCCTTTGCCCATTTACCAATGGCGGGTGACAAAAGGCCTCAGAAGTCAATTCCTGAGGCTCGGGCAATGGCGGGAATCGAGAGGCTTGGAAGCCCTCCTCGTAAGCTTTAAAATGAGACCAGGATGAAGGAAATCCGTTAAGGCAGTGATTTACTATGATTTTCTAAAGATTCGCGGCTTGGCTGGTGAGAGAAATAAAGTTTAAAGGGACATTTCCGAGTCTGGACTCTGTCTAGTTACAATGTATCAATACTTAATTAATAACTATCCGTTCTTGATCGAATCACCTTTGTTCTCCCGGCAGGGGCTGATAAGGAGCCGTCAACACCTTGTTAACCTTGTCAACACCTAGTTAGTGGTTACTGGAGCGTGCACAGAGTTCTAATTGAGCTCCGCTCTGCAGAAGAAATGCATGGTTTTGATTGGCCAAGACGCGCCCATAGAAAAGCATTGGCCATAACAAGTAATGGAGGTTGCCCGGGACGAAACAGAAAATACAAGGGGAAAATAGCGCTTTTAACAGCAGTAGACCGGGACGGAAAACGGGGTTTAAAAGGGACATAGAATCCTTCTAGTCCCGGTTACAGGCAAAACGGGGAGAGGGCGCAGGGAGGGGAAACCCTTCATCCCGAGGGTGTTATGTGGGTGCTTGTGCGACACAGTGTGGGGCAGGAGTTAAGGTGGGGTTCCTTTGAGGTCATCGCCTCGTGCTTCGGGGTCTGGGACTTTAATAGAACAGGTCCAGTCCCCCATTCGAAAATTCCCTATCAATATAAATGCATATATATAAACGTGTGTGTATATATGTGTGTGTGTGTGTATGTATATATATATATATAAAACATATTCCCCAAAATTGCACTAAATTAGGGGAAATTGCTTTGCAAAAATGTCTATATCAAGCAAAACAGCATTAAAAAAAACACCGTGTACATGAAATTAAATTTGCACCGAGATGCTGATTAATTTTCACAAGGATTCCTTTTCTTTTTAAAAACGGCAGACCGCCGTAAAAATGGGAAGCACCGAACTTAGGACTGGAAAAAAACAACCTTGAAAGTAAAGGAAGCAGAGACTGCCAGATTCAAACACCACCCCTGTCCCTACACACAACACACGGGCAAAACCTCGCACAACCGCCCACAATCACAACCGAAATCTGGTCAGGCCGTTCCCAGCCACTCTGCAATCGCACAACTACGCATCGGACTATGCACTGCGCATTTAAAGCAGAATCATGCCACTTTAAACAGTGTCCGTCCCCCCAAAGGATCCTGGGAGCTGTAGTTTGTTAAGGGTGCTGAGAGTCCTTAGGAGACTCCTCTGGGATGCCAGGAAACGGGGAATTACGTTCACATGCGGTGGGGGCATAAATATGTACAATTTTTTTTGGCAAAGGGTGTTTAAGGAGATAGCAGAAATCACTGGGTTAAAAATGACAGAAAGTCCAGAGGTAGCATTATTATCAATTTACGAAGGGGTGGAAGGTTCGCAGGCTAGGAAGGACTTGCTCACAAATTTATTGGCAGCGGCACGACTTCTTATAGCTAGGAAGTGGAAGGGGCAAGCGGAATATAAAAGGGAAGAATGGTATAAAGAGGTGCGGGATATAGCCATTCATGATAAATTAAAATGTGCCGTTAAGGTAAGGCGGGGAATATGCAGGAGAAATGATTTTGAGGAGATATGGAGGGTGTTTGCAGAATTTGTAGTGTCAAAATGGAAAGGGATCAAACCATCGCAAGAGGGGTTGAAATTTTGGGAGGTTGGATGGTTACAGTGGAATGGTCTCGGGGGTGTAGGGTGCACAATTTTATCCTTATTTATGATGATTAAAGGTAAAGGGACCCCTGACCATTAGGTCCAGTCACGGACGATTCTGGGGTTGTGGCGCTCATCTTGCTTTATTGGCCAAGGGAGCCGGCGTACAGCTTCCGGGTCATGAGGCCAGCATGACTAAGCCGCTTCTGGCGAACCAGAGCAGCGCACGGAAACGCCGTTGACCTTCCCGCCGGAGCGGTACCTATTTACCTACTTGCACTTTGACGTGCTTTTGAACTGCTAGGTGGGCAGGAGCAGGGACCGAGCAACGGGAGCTCACCCCATCGAGGGGATTCGAACCGCCGACCTTCTGATCGGCAAGCTCTAGGCTCAGTGGTGTAACCCACAGCGCCACCCGCTGATGATTACTGATGATGATTTTTAAATTTTAATTTTAAATGTAAGTATCAGTTCTATGAGATGGGTCCTAATTCTGTAATATAACTCAATCTCCAATACTATATCTGGTTATGGATTGTCATTATCTGTTCTCTGGTCTTTGACCGTAATAAAGATATTTGTATTTGATGATGATTACTTTGTCAAAATAAAATTAAAAAAGAAAAGAAAAAGGAGAGTTCTCTGTTCACGGAGCAACCATTCACAGAGTAGTATAACCACCAGCTATGGGAATTGTAAGTCTCTGAGGGGTACAGGGTCTCCTTGGAACTATAGAGTCGTAGAGTCGGAAGGGACCCCAAAGGGTCATCCAATCCAACCCCCTGCAATGCAGGATTCCCAGCTAAAGCATCCATGACAGACGGCCTTACAACCCTCATGGAGGAGAGAGCTGTCAAAAAAGCTCCTTGCCGCAATGGCTACGCACCTCTCGCACTTGGATCCTGCTCGTGGGCGTGGCCGCCGTGAGGACAGGAAGCTGGGCTGGACAGGTCCTGTGTCTCCTGTTCTCGGCACCCGGGTCAAACTACATTTCCCAGGATCCCTTGGGGGAAGAAGCCACGTCTGTTGAGAGCGGCCTGGTTGTGCATTAAATGTGCAAAGGGGACCTTAGTGAGCCGGGGGGGCGCAGGAGACAGGGGGGGTACGCTTTTGCTTCGGAGAAGGAGGGCGGCTCTGCGGGAAAAGATGCGCCGGCGTGCTCCCTACTCCTCTTGGTCCGCCTTGGCCTGGCCTACGTCGGCTCCGGGGCAGCTGTGCGGCCATATAGAGTTGCTCCTGGATTGCACCTCGTCAAAGTCCAGCTCGTGGCCTTGAACCCGGATCCCACGCAGGCAGCCCCGGAAGAAACTCCTCTCCTGGGCCAGCAGGGATTTTTCCTGTCCTGCAACGGAATAGAAATGGAACGGAGTGGGTGGGTGGGTATCATAGAATCCTAGACCCCAAGGGCCATCCAGTCCAACGCCCTGCCAAGCAGGAACACCATCCAAGCATTCTTGACAGATGGCTGTCAAGCCTCTGCTTAAAGACCTCCAAAGAAGGAGACTCCACCACACTCCTTGGCAGCAAATTCCACTGTCAAACAGCTCTTACTGTCAGGAAGTTCTTCCTAATGTTTAGGTGGAATCTTCTTTCTTGTAGTTTGAATCCATTGCTCCGTGTCCGCTTCTCTGGAGCAGCAGAAAACAACCTTTCTCCCTCCTCTATATGACATCCCTTTATATATTTGAACATGGCTATCATATCACCCCTTAACCTTCTCTTCTCCAGGCTAAACATACCCAGCTCCCTAAGCCGTTCCTCATAAGGCATCGTTTCCAGGCCTTGGACCATTTTGGTTGCCCTCCTCTGGACACATTCCAGCTTGTCAGTGGAACGGAGGTGGGTGGGTATCACAAGGGAGGGAAGATCATTTATATGCACCGATAGGCAATGGCATTCACCCCCCCCCCCAAGACCACCTTTTTTGCACCAAATGCCCAGTTCATCAGCTGGCTGCCATCGCAGGAGGGCACACAGTCAAAAAACAGGCACAGCGGTACCTTGGTTCTCAAACTTGATCCGTTCCGGAAGTCCGTTCCAAAACCAAAGTGTTCCAAAACCAAGGCGCGCTTTCCCATAGAAAGTAATGCAAAATGGATTAATCCGTTCCAGACTTTTAAAAACAACCCCTTAAAAAACAGCCATTTAACATGAATTTTACCCTCTAACGAAACCATCGATCCATAAAATGAAAGCAGTAAACAATGTACTGCAGTCACACAACTGATCCATCAGTAGCTGAACTGGGTTCCGCACAGTCACAAAAACAAAACAAAAAGAGCCGCAAAAACGCAAAATAAATAGCAAAAACAGACAGACCTCAGTGTAACACTCAAAACGGAAGCGTGGCACTCAAAACGGAGCACGTTCGGCTTCCGAAAAAAGTTCGCAAACCGGAACACTTACAGAACAACTTGGGTTCCAAGTTGTTTGAGTACCAAGGCGTTTGAGAACCAAGGTACCACTGTAATATTATTTTAAAAAATTAGAGCAGGAAATAAAAATATGCTGGAAAACAACGCACGGGTTTTGGACTAGAACGAAAACGGTAAAGCAGGGAGCTGGGGGAGCCTTTTGCAGACCGAGGGCCACGTTCCCGCCTGGGCTGCTATCCAAGGGCCACATGGCAGCGGTGGGCGGGGCCAGAGGCAAATGTGGGCGGAGCAAGGGATGTAAATTGCGGCTTTGTACACAGCGTTTTCTAGCCTCCGTTCCGGCAAGGAAGGGGCCTTGTCAGACGCATTTCTGGCCAGGTAAAAACCTCTCCAGGAGGATGATAAGGGGTGCAGCCTGGGGTAAGGTTCAGAGGGCCAGGTGGAGAGGTCTGGGGGCCACATCCTGGAGCTGAGATTTCCTGGGGGACACACACACTTCTTAGGGGGGGCACGTACCAGGCAGCCCCCCAACGACGAAGTCCCCCTTTTTCCCCAGCCAGATGTGCTTCAGGCTTTCGAAATCCAATTTCGGGGTGGGCTTCGATGTCTCCGCGTCGCCCAGGCGCAGCGTGGCGTGGGACGGGGTGATGCTCAAGTGGAGGGGGGCGTCTAGGCAGCCCCCCAGGGGGAAAGGCACCTGAAGGACCGTCTTGTTCCCCAGGTGAGCCGTCAGATCCTGGAACACAAAATGTTGGTGGGAGAGAGAGAATGGCAGGAGGTTAGGAGCTTGCCCATCCAAGAAAGATCTCTGGAACTCATGAACACATGACGGGCAGGAAATAATAATAATAATAATAATAATAATAATAATAATAATAATAATAATAATAATAATAATAATAATAATAATTTATTATTTATACCCCGCCCATCTGGCCGAGTTTCCCCAGCCACCTTGGGCGGCTTCCAATCAAATATTAAAACGATACAGCATAGGTGGCTGGTGGCGAAATCTCAGGGCCCAGCTGTTGTCCCCCCCCCCCAAAGGTGGGTGCTGGCTGGTGCCATGACCAGAGATTCCCTCCAACCCACATAGGCTCTCCCATCCATCTTTGGCGAGATGTTTGGTGGGGTCAGACCGGAGCAATTGGTCCACAGCCCAACCTGGGGTCTTCCATCCATTTTGGACTACAACTCCCATCAGTCTGAGCCAGCACACCTGTGTTGCAAGGGCTGATGGGAGAATGGCCACGTTGGCCAGGGACCAGAGCGGTTTAATCGCCAAGTAGGGAGAAATTTAGTGTATATTTAGTATATTTCTCCAAGTAGGGAGAAATTTAGCTAAAAATTTCGAGACCAGAGGGAGGGAAGGGTGCAAAAAGTACAAAATCAGGAGTTCTAAATTAGGTCGGTGTAAGGGAATTTGATACGGTTATAGGGAAGGATCAGAAGTACTATGATGCTGAGGTTTGGGAAAAGGAGTTGTTTTAAGTAAAATGATTTTTTTGTCTTTTAGGTTACTTTAAAGTTAGGAGCATGAAAACTGTTAGAGAGGATAGATAATGAAATCAACAGAGGGGGACTTGAGGAAGTCAACCGAAATATGAAATTGAGAAACGAAGGAAAGCCTGGCCCACAGAATTGGGCCAGGCCCAAGCAACGATATTAAACACTGTTAGTAAGGTTAAATGTACAATGATTATGCCTACCCTTGTGAGAGAGGGGGGTGAATGTTGCTTCCCACAGTGAGAGGGGGGAAGTATGGAAATTTAACCGTTATGTTACGTGCTTAAAAAATGTAAAAATCAATAAACATTTTGAGGGGGGAAATAATCACTCATCCCTCTTCCCAGGGAACTCTGGGAAATGTAGCTCTGCAAGCGGCGAACAACTCCCAGCACCCTCAAGAAACTACAGCTCCCAGAATTCTTTGGGGGGTAGAAGGAAGCCATGACAGTTCCCCCTGCGTCAAAACTGCGGTTCTCACGCGCCCAATGCATTTTGCATTTCATACACCCGTGTTTCCATTATTTCATGGTCTCTGGGGTCCCGGTGGCGCTGTTTTGGGGGCCACGCTCCTGCCTCTTCCGTCCCCTCCTCCTCAGGGGTCTACTCCGTGGTACAGCCCTCACCGTGCGTTGCAGGCTTAAGCGCAGGGGGAAAGCGGAGGTGGCCAGCAAGGGCGCCGACTGCGGGGCGGCCCCGATCCACATCTCCACAGTCAGGGACCAGCTCCGGTTGGCAGAGATGACTCCGGTAGGGAGGCCTGGAGGGTGAGGGTTGCGGGGGGAATAGAGAAAGAGAGGTAAACAAGGGAGTCGCAGGTTATTGAGAGTTCCACAGTCCTCATTGTATCATAACTGAGAGGAGGGAGAATGCCTGGATCGACACAGATTTTTTGGGGAAGAAAAAATATGGAGAAATAATTATTGCACGCAGGACGAAGGGATGTAGATATTCACTGGTGGGTTAATGAATTACGGAATAGGTTAATACGAGTGGAAGTCACAAACATCGCAGCTGTTGCAACAACGGACTATGATTAAGACTGGAATAAATAAGACTTTGGAAGCAGGAAAAAAAGAGAATTGCTGAACCTGTAATCCAGCAAGCGGGAGGTCATCCAAATTATATAACTGGATATTTGATTAATTGTTATTTGATTTGGCATGATGATTAGATATGCGTATCATGAGGTTTGTTTTGGATTTTTGTAATTGAAAACAAATATTTCTGGGCAGCTTCCAACAAATATCAAAATACATTAAAATGTCACAGATTAAAAACTTCCCTGAACAGGGCTGCCTTCAGGTGTTTTCTAAATGTCATGTAGTTGTTGATCTCTTTAACCTCTGATGGGAGGGCGTTCCACAGGGCGGGCGCCACCACCGAGAAGGCCCTCTGCCTGGTTCCCTGTAGCTTTGCTTCTCGCAGTGAGGGAACCGCCAGAAGGCCCTCGGAGCTGGACTTCAGTGTCTGGGTTGAACAATGGGGATGGAGACGCTCCTTCAGGTATACAGGACCCAAACAGGGGCCATGGCACCATGGAGTTTCAGGACCTGCATAGAGGGGTCTTGATGACGCCATATGCCGAAATCTGACAGCTATTGGGGGGAGGGGTCCTGCCCGGCTGGTACCTGAGAGAGAGAAGGTGGCCAGTCCGTTCCCTGGGAAGAAACTCCCCCTGCGGATGGTGGGGAAGCAGACCTTGGTGTCTTTGTCCTCCAGGGACGTCCCTTCCAGCCACTCGGTGCTCTTGTTCAGCCAGTTCCATCGCCTCATGCAGCCGTCCATGGCCGGGTTGAGCTAGAAGGCAAAGGGAGCAAAAGAGAGTGAAGGGCCGGGAGACGAAAATGTGGGAATGTTTTGGAACGTGGATGGAGATTTATAATTTAATATATCTCATCCTAACTTGTGCTAACAAGTTCAACTAGCAGAGTGACATTCCCTTTTAAAATACACACAGCGGAAGTTGCTTTGATTCGCTAGAATCAACTTAATCTAGTTTCCTGGTTTGTCACTATATTTCCCCTTTGTCCCTCTTCAAATAAGACACAACACACGTCTTCTATAAAAAGATATAAAATGTTTACTCACATGTATCCAGCTCAAGACAAATCCCAAAGAAGGCAGGCTTATTCTTAGTAAAGATATTTACAATTGGAATCTCTCCATGTGGGAGAGAAGTCCGCTAGGCCCCAGTTGACTGGAAGCCAACTGAGCATCCTCCTCACAGTTCGAGTGAGAGAGTGGAATGGAATGGAATGGCCGCTGACCTGTGAGGTTCTTTGTTCATACCTTCCCAGGTGAAGCCACTCCCACATCTAGTTGCAAGAGGAAATTGCCTCAATCCATGTGACCAGGAAGTTGTGGCTGGAGGACTGAGGCAATCTCCATTGTCTGCTCTAGCATTGTTGTACTTGACTGCTCTAGTGTTTACATCCCACAAACCCCTTCTCAGGCAAATACAACATACAAAACATAAACAACTTTATTCAACCACCCAGAGTCCCAGCTTGACACGTAGATTCTGGAAACTCTCTTTTGGCAAGGGTTTTGTCAAGATGTCGGCAGTCATCTCTTTGGTGCAGCAATAAGACAGTTCCACAAGTCCATCTTGCACCATCTGGCGTATATAGTGGTACCTGACACCAATGTGTTTGGTTCTGGCTAGGAACTTTTCACTCTGCGTCAGCTTCAGGCAACTTTGATTGTCCTCTAGCAGGCTGACAGGTTCCCTTCTCACCAGTCCAAAGTCTTTGATGAGTTCATCAAGCCAGGCAATTTCTCTGCATGCTTCCGTTGCAGCAACATATTCGGACTCTGTTGAAGACAAAGCTACACAACTCTGTTTATAGCTGCCCCACACAACAGGTCCATCCCCAAACATAAAAACATGACCGCTTGTGGATTTATAGTCAGCATTATCCCCGGCCCAATCTGCATCAGTGTACCCAACCAACTTAGGGTCTCTGACAGCTGGCAACTTTAATTTACAATTTATTGTACCTTTCAGGTATCTAACCACCCTTTTCAGCCCCGCTAAATCATGCTCAGTGGGAGAATTCACTTTTCTACTCAGAATCCCCACAGCATTAGCTAAGTCAGGTCTACATGTGGTAACCATATACAAAAGTTTACCAATTACCGACCTATATTGACTGTTATCTGGCAACAGCTTCGAATCCTGCTGATTCTTCAAGAAGTCTGTAGCCATGGGCGTTGCAACCGGGTGTGCGTCTTGCATCTGCAAATACTCAATCAGTTCATGAATCTTTTGCTTCTGGCTGAGAAGAAATGAGCCGTCTTCTTCTCTTTCCACTTGAATTCCTAGGTAGTACTTGACATCTCCAAGTTCTTTTACTTGTACCTCCTTGCTGAGGTGTTTTACTATTTGTGTATAGTCTCTATTATTTGCAGTAGCAATAATCAAATCATCGACAAAAGCCAATATGTATGAATATTGTCCATTACTTGACTTGGTGTACAAGCACTTATCTGCGTTTCCTTGCTTGTACCCAAGTTGCACAAGCATACTGTGCAATTTCTGATTCCAGGCTCTAGCCGCTTGTTTAAGCCCATAGATTCCTTTCTGGAGTCGACATACTAGATGCGCCTCATTTGGTTTTGTGAAACCTTTAGGTTGTTTCATATATATTTCTTCTGAAATTCTCCCATGTAAAAACGCAGTACAAATGTCAATGTGCTTCACGTTCAATTGTTTAGAGGCTGCAATGCTCAAAAGCATTCGGACGGTACTATATCTCACGGTTGGTGCGAAAACTTCGTCGTAATCTTCACCAAAACGTTGTGAAAAACCTTGTGCTACTAGCCTTGCTTTGTAGCGTTCCACTTCCCCTTCTGACCCCTTCTTAACCTTGAACACCCACTTGCACCCAATGGCCTTCTTACCAGGAGGGAGCTCTGTCAGGGTCCACGTCTGGTTCTGATGCAGTGCATCCATCTCCTCCTGAGCGGCCTTCTTCCAGAGACTGGCTTCCGCAGATGGCATCTTCAGAATCTCTTCCCATGTGGAAGGTTCCTGTGGAGACACCGACCCTGCAAGGTAGGACAGCTGTACTGGTGGGACACCTCTGTTGGTTCTGGATGAGCGTCTGACCTCTGGTTCTGGTTCCTGAACCGCATCAGCTTCCTCACCATCCTCCAACGCTTCCATGTCCCCATCTGAGTCCTCCTCTTCGTCTCTGGAGCCGCCAGGGGTCTGGTCATCTGCGTCTTCTGGTGCGTCGCCTATAGGGGGTGCTATGACACTAGAAGGCAGATTAGTACCATGTGGGGTTTCAGAAGGAAAGTTTATGAGTTCTTGAGTCCATTCTGACTCCTTGGAGCAGCCAATAACAGTGTTCTTTGTGTCTGCTTTTGCATGTTCATCAAAATAAATTGCATGGTATGCACTCACTTTGCCTGTCTGTAAGTCCATTACTTTGTATCCTTTGCCTCCAGCAGCATATCCCACAAAGATACCTGCTTGTGCTCTGGAGTCAAGCTTGTGCCTCTGTTCCTTGGGCACGTGGTAGTAACATATACTGCCAAATACACGTATGTGCGACAGACTAGGTACCTTTCCATGCCAAAGTTCAAATGGTGTGCGCTGTGTTGCCTTTGTTGGCAACCTGTTCTGGAGATAGACAGCTGTGTAAGCAGCATCTCCCCACATCTTCCTTGGCAGGGATGCTTCCTTCAGCATACACCTTGTCATTTCCATAATGGATCTGAACTTCCTTTCAGCTATGGAGTTCTGTTGTGGCGTGTAAGGAACTGTGGTTACATGTGTAATTCCTTCCTTTGCCATAAGGGCTTTCATCTCATGTGAGCAGTATTCTCCTCCATTGTCAGACATTAAGACACCTGGAGCTCTTTGGAACTTGTTCCTAACCATGGCAATGTAATTCTTGAACATCTCTACTGTCTCACTTTTATCTTTGATGAAATATGCCACACAATATCTCGAAAAATCATCGATAAAAATTAAAATATACTTGTTATGTCCAAGTGATGGAACACTGAGTGGCCCACACAAATCTGAATGCACAATATCCAGAACTTTAGTACTCCTTTGTTCTGTGCAACGTGTAAAAGAAGGTTTTACTGCCTTTTCAGTAACACAAGTTATGCATTTTGTTGGAGTCTGGTTGCTGCTCCCTTTTACCTGCAAACCTGTGACAAGATCACTTTCCTGTAGACTCTTAATGATGGTGGTATCTCTGTGTGCAAGTCTTCTATACCACAGCGTCAAATCTGCGTCATCCTTCTGGCTGGAGCGTGCCACTTTTGCAGACTGGTTCTCTGAAAGATTAACCTCATAAACACCATTTATTAATTTTGCTTCAATGTACACTTCACCATCTTTAGTTACACTGCACTGTCCATTCTCAAATGTGATCTTGAAACCTTTCTTGTCCAAAGTAGAGACACTGAGTAAATTGCAGCTCAGTCCTGGTACATACACAACATTGGACATTCTGGTCCTAAAAGATTCATTGTCTACATTGAATTCCAAATGTATTGAACCTTCACCTTTGGACTTTAAAATATTTCCATCTGCAACCTCAATTTCAGTCTCTTTATCATTTAATTCATTAAAACAGTCTCTTTTAAACGTATAGTGTGAACTGCATCCACTGTCCAACAACCACTTATTGTGTGTGTTTTCTTGGCTCTGGACAGCTAAACTCCTTTCTTTCAACAGCATGTTGCACTCAAATTTCCCTTTTCTTTCTCCTTTACGCTGAAAGGCTTGGGAATCTTTCTCTTTAGCTTTAGGCACTCTACAATTTCTGGCTATATGGCCGATTTTATTACAATTGTGACATGTGACCTTCTTGTGTCCATCTCTGGACTGTGCAGGCTGTTTAAGAACATAATTGCTGCCTTTATTTCTAGTGCTCCTTTCTGGGGAATCAGATCTCTTTCTGCATTCCTCTCTTAATTCACTAGTCAGTTCCTTAAAAGTTAGATTCTCTTTATGATCCATCAAACTGACAAATGCATCAAAATGTGGCCCTAATGAGGCTAACAGAAATGATACCTTTGTTACTTCATCAAAAGATTGTGGAGTAAGTTCAAGCTTTTGAATAATTTCTGTGAATTTATCAATATGCTCTGTGAATTCTTCTTTTGAATTCATTCTCAGTCTAGTTAATTTGCCCATCAATGTTCTGTAGGAGTTCTTTGTAGATTCTCCATACATGCGCTCAATATCTTTTAGGATCTGAGATGCATCATCTTTGCTATTTATTAACGATAGATGCTTATTGCGAAGTCCACTCAAAATTATGTGCTTGGCCTCGCTGTTCTGCCTTTTCCAGACTTTAATCTTGGCTAAGGCTTCATCACTTGTACCTTCGGGCCTTGGTTTCTGTATCGCATCCAAAACATCCCTTGCTTCTAAATATGCTATTAAGCGCGTTTTCCAGTGCACAAAATTGTCCTCATCTAGCAGCATTAAGCCTGGCTTTTCTTCACTATAAAAACTGGCACTAGCCATCTTAAAATCCAAAATTTGGAAAAAAAATTCAAAATTCAAAAATTTGTCAAAATTCAAAATCAAAATCTCAAAATTCTCAAAATGCAAAAAGCAAAAGCCTCAAAATAAATCTTCACTGCCTTTGGGTCTTTTGTGAGCTCTGAGGGAGGGGAGGGGTAGCTTAATCCCCTTTCTCTAGACAATAGGACAAAAGGACCATGCGGTCTCACCAGGAAATGCTCTCAGAAAAATCCTACTCAACTCAAAAATGCAATCCAACGCAATCCTTCAAAAATACACAAAATACGTAGCGCTGGGCATACATAACCCTTTGTGGGAATGTTTTGGAACGTGGATGGAGATTTATAATTTAATATATCTCATCCTAACTTGTTAGCACAAGTTAGGATGAGATATATTAAATTATAAATCTCCATCCACGTTCCAAAACATTCCCACAGAAAACAGAAACCCGACAGCGACAAAGGCAAGGTTCTGCGCTTGGGCAGGAAGAAGCGGGTGGGGGGATATAGGGTGGGGGGCACCCAGCTTGACAGCAGCGCGTGCGGAAAGGGATCTGGGGGTCCGAGGGGAGCACAGTGGTGTGTTGCTGCGGCATAAAGAGCTAATGCTATTCTAGGCTGCATCAAGAAAAGCCTAGTGTCCAGGTCATGGGTAGGCAAACTAAGTCCCGGGGACTACAATTCCCATCATCCCTGTCCACTGGTCCTGCTAGCTAGGGATCATGGGAGTTGTAGGCCAAAAACATCTGGAGGGCCGAGGTTGAGGAAGCCTTTTCTAACCCATGGGAAGGCAAAATTAAGACCCGGGGGCCGGATATGGCCCAATCGCCTTCTAAATCCGGCCCACGGACGGTCCGGGAATCAGTGTGTTTTTACATGAGTAGAATGTGTCCTTTTATTTAAAATGCATCTCTGGGTTATTTTTGGGGCATAGGAATTCGTTCATTTTTATTTTTATTTTCCAAAATATAGTCCGGCCCCCCACAAGGTCTGAGGGACAGTGGACCGGCCCCTTGCTGAAAAAGTTTGCTGACCCCTGCTCCAGGTCAAGGGAAGTCATAATCTTGCTCTACTCTGCATTGGTCAGACCCCACCTGGAGTCCTGTGCCCAGTTTTGGGTGCAACAATTTAAGAAGGGTGTTGACAAGCTGGAAGGTTGGGCAGAGGAGTGCGACCAAGATTACCAGGGGTCTGGAAACCAAGCCTGATGAGGAACGGTTGAAGGAGCTGGGTGTGTTTTGATTGGAGACCAAGAGGAGATATGAGATCCATCTTCAAATATCTGAAGGTGTATCACATGGAAGATGGAGGGAGCTTGCTTTCTCCTGCTCTGGAGGGTAGAATCATAGAATCCTAGAGTTGGAAGAGACCCCAGGGGCCATCCAGTTCAACCCCCTGCCAAGCAGGAAACACCACCAAAGCATTCCTGACAGGTGGCTGTCAAGCCTCTGCTTAAAGACCTCCAAAGAAGGAGACTCCACCACCCTCCTTGGCAGCAAATTCCACTGTCAAACAGCTCTTACTGTCAGGAAGTTCTTCCTAATGTTTAGGTGGAATCTTCTTTCTTGCAGTTTGAATCCATTGCTCCGTGTCCGCTTCTCTGGAGCAGCAGGAAACAACCTTTCTCCTTCCTCTATATGACATCCTTTTATATATTTGAACATGGCTATCCTATCCCCCCTGAACCTTCTCTTCTCCAGGCTAAACATACCCAGCTCCCTAAGCCGTTCCTCATAAGGCATCGTTTCCAAGCCTTTGACCATTTTGGTTGCCCTCCTCTGGACACGTTCCAGCTTGTCAGTATCCTTCTTGAACTGTGGTGCCCAGAACTGGACACAGTATTCCCGGTGAGGTCTGACCAGAGCGGAATACAGTGGTACTATTACTTCCCTTGATCTAGATGCTATACTCCTATTGATGCAGCCCAGAATTGCATGGGCTTTTTTAGCTGCTGCATCAGCTAAACCCGAACCCATGGCTTCAAGTTTCAAGAAAGGAGATTCTGACTAAACATCAGGGATAACTTTCTGACCGTAAGAGCTGTTCGACAGTGGAATGGACTTCCTTGCGAGGTGGTGGATTCTCCTTCCTTGAAAAGGTTGGGCAGCCATCTGTCAGGGATGCTTTAGTTGAGATGCCTGCATTGCATGGACTCGATGACGCTTGGGCGCATTGCTAGTAGAAATTCATTTCAGAATAACCCCCCCCTCCTCTGAGTGCGGGTTTTCTAGACTACTTTACGCTCCTAGTTTCATGTAATCTATTTCTCCCCCCCCCCATTTATTTGTGGGACTGTTGTTGTAGGCGACGGTCTCTCGCACCCAGCTAAGTTGCTGGAGGAAATTGCGTTTGGTTTTTTTCACCGTGGAGATTAAGGGATGTTATTGCCGTTCAGAATTCTTCGCCTCAGGGTGCAGCTAATTTTGCTCCTGTGGAGGCAGCTGCGGCGGCGACAGAAAGTCAAACCTGGCTTCTGCCGCTTCGGTGGTACGTGAGCAGATTTATTATGACGCTTTAGTACAATTACAATGTTTCACCTTACAACTGCTGCTAAGATTGTAAAAGCTAAAAAAATAATAATTGTGGGCGAGAGCATATTTCCTGCTATATCTGAACGGATTGAGAAAATTTGGTCCATAGTAACTTTGATTAGGGATGCGGGTGCCGCTGTGGGTTAAACCACAGAGCCTAGGGCTTGCCGATCAGAAGGTCGGCGGTTCGAATCCCTGCAATGGGGTGAGCTCCCGTTGCTCGGTCCCTGCTCCTGCCCACCTAGCAGTTCGAAAGCACGTCAAAGTGCAAGTAGATAAATAGGTACCGCTCCGGCGGGAAGGTAAACGGCGCTTCCGTGCGCTGCTCTGGTTCGCCAGAAGCGGCTTAGTCCTGCTGGCCACATGACCCGGAAGCTGTACGCCGGCTCTTGGCCAATAAAGCGAGATGAGCGCAGCAACTCCAGAGTCGTCCGCGACTGGACCTAATGGTCAGGGGTCCCTTTACCTTTAATTAAGCTGACTTACTACAAAAGAACACATATAAACCAGCCTGGAAGGATTATGAATCGCAGAATCCCGAAGGTCATCTATCTCAACTCCCTGCAATGCGGGAATCTTTTGACCAATGTTTAGGGAAGTTTTTAACCTGTGATATTTTAATGTATTTTAATATCTGTTGGAGGCCGCCCAGAGTGGCTGGGGGGACCCAGCCAGATGGGCGGGGTACAAATAATAAATTATTATTATTATTATTATTATTATTATTATTATTACGTGGATCTCGAACCCACGACTCCGAAATGTTCCGCTGACTGAGCTATGTGTTGAAACCGTATTTCTTCATGCGATTTATCTTTGGTTTCTTTTGTTTAATAATAATAAAAAAATATTAAACGGATAGGAATGGTGTTCTTGCACGCTGTATAGGATTCTTATAACCCATCCATCCAACATAGGCTCTTGGTGACCTGGTGTTCTTTCTAACCTCCACCACCAGAGGGAGCCAGGCTCACCATCTGGGGGGGGCAGGGGGTAGCCCCCCAATATTTTAAAGAAGCACCCACCCCCAATTCCACAGCGATGCTTAGCCCTGCCGAGAGAACCAGTCGCCAAATATTGCTGGACTGCAGCCCCAGCGAACTGTTCAACTCTATGCTGCTGGAGACAGGGATCGCGCTGCAGAAACCGCACCCTCTGGCGCCACCTACTGTCGGCTCCTCCAGCCACACCTGTGCCAAGGAACTCAAGCCACCACCTGCAGCCCCTTCTAGTGTACGGGGAGAGGGACAGACTCTCTTACTGGGACAAGGAGCTCCTCCGTGGGGATCAGGAAGCCCCCGACCCCAATGCGCATGGCGAAGACAGGGGCCTCCACGATGGCTTCGGAGACGTGGTTGAGGGTCAGCTGGTCCTCGCCGTCCACTGCCAGCAGGACGGCGTGCCCCTCGTTCTTCGCCATGATCTGTTGAGAGGAGCGGGGAGGCGTTAGGAACAGAAAAGGCTCAAAATGCCCCCTTCCTTGTCTCTCTACCCTGGCAAGAACAAGGGCGACGATTCAGAGGTTGATATTGTATCGGTGCGTCGCTCTGTAAGCTGAGGAAGAGTGCTGGGGTTTTCTTTTTTCCTCCTCCCTCCCCACTCCTGTCCCTCTTGTGCCGTGTCTTCCACACAGGAGGCTTAAATATCCCAAAGAGGTCGCTGAGCTGTCGCAAATGGGTTGTTTTTTACTTATCGTAGCAGGTCCCCCCCCCCCCCAGAAAAGGGAGATCTGAATTAAAGCACGGATGGGGAGAGAGATATGGGACTGGAATGTCGGTTATGACATGCAGACACTACGCAGAATTCACACGTGTGCGTGAAAGGCAAAGATCCCACCTCAAAAACAGACAAAAAACCGTGAAAGCAGCTTCAGACTGTAAGATTGAGAGCAGGGAGTGCTTTGCCAATGACAATTGTAGACATCTCTTTCCTCCTGAAGAGCGGAACAAAAGTGCTCTGATTTTAATATGAACAATGCCCTTCAATGCGCTTTAGTGTTGCTCAATTAACTCAGAGGCTTTTTGGTCAGAAGCAAATAGCCAAGGGGCTGTGTTTATTGGGGTGTTTGCAAGGGGCCAAGCTGCCTTATTCAGAGTCAGGTCACTGTCTACACACACTGACTGGCACTGTCTACACACACTGACTGGCAGCAGTGTGTAGTCACTGTCTCCACACACTGACTGGCAGCAGATTTCCGGGTTTCAGCCAAGACCTCTCCCACCCCTACCTGCAGTTGTCAGGAACTGAACCTGGGACCCAGATGCTCTCGCACGGAACTACAGCCCTCCCCCTTCCTTTAGATCAGAGGTTCCCAAAATGGGTGGCACCCCCTGGAGGGCGGTGGGCTTACCTAAGGGGTGGCGCTAAGAGGCAAGGGGGCGGCAGGGGGCACCCAGACTTTGAAAAGCTAGCACCCCTGGATCAAGTCGATCCATTTTGTTGAATTAGTTAAACCAGACATAGGCAAACTCCGGACCTCCAGATGTTTGGGACTACAATTCCCATCATCCCTGACCACTGATCCTGTTAGCTAGGGATGATGGGAGTTGTAGTCCCAAAACATTTGGAGGGCCGAGTTTGCCTATACCTCAGTTAAACTCAACAGTTTTAAGTGGGTTTTGAACAAATGGGACGCGGGTGGCGCTGTGGGTTAAACCACAGAGCCTAGGGCTTGCCGATCGGAAGGTCGGTGGTTCGAATCCCCGCGACGGGGTGAGCTCCCGTTGCTCGGTCCCTGCTCCTGCCAACCTAGCAGTTCAAAAGCACGTCAAAGTGCAAGTAGATTAATAGGTACCGCTCTGGCAGGAAGGTAAACGGTGTTTCCGTGCGCTGCTCTGGTTCGCCAGAAGCGGTTTAGTCATGCTGGACATGACCCGGAAGCTGTACACCGGCTCTCGGCCAATAAAGCGAGATGAGCGCCGCAACCCCAGAGTCGTCCACGACTGGACCTAACGGTCAGGGGTCCCTTTACCTTCACCTGAACAAATGTGGGGTTGGTTTATGAAGCCAAGAGGTCAGGGGCTCGTAATAGTTTGGGGAGTGCCGGTTCAGGTCCTGCTAACTGGCACCACACCGGCTGCATTCCTCCCTGGCACCTCCCAGTCCGAGACCATTTGTGGGTCGTGCCCCAATATTTGGGGCATTTCGAGGGGGGGGCTGTGTGCGCAGAGCGAGTTGCGTCTTCGTCTACCTAACCTTTGCATCTGTCACAGGAACACACACACACACCCACACCGCACCCGATGCCACTGGCCGTCGTTGATGCGCCGCCCCCCGGAAACGGTGACATTCGTCACGGTGTTGTGGATCTGGATTTCGGGTTTCCCGTCGCGCAGAGCCAGGACGAACCAGTTGACTCCGGGGCTCATGTCCCCGTAGAAGATCACGCCTTCCGGGTCGAAGGTGCGGAAGTCGAAATAGGAGGTGGCACTGGGGAGACGGAATCAGAAGCTGCTGAGTTCTCCTAGGCCCCACTTAATCCCAGAAGGTTGGATTTGGAAGGGACCCCTGAGGGTCATCTAGACCAACCCCCTGCAATGCAGGTAGCTTTTCTATGTTTAATGATTTTATTGTGTTTTTATATATGTTGGAAGCTGCCCAGAGTGGCTGCAGCAACCCAGTCAGATGGGCAGGGTAGAAATATTATTATTATTATTATTATTATTATTATTATTATTATTATTATTACCGGTATTATTATTATTAGGGGTTCGGGAGTTATATCAACTCTAAAATTGCCCTCCCTTGTTTTCTTGGTTTTTTTTGTTTTGTTTTTTAAGAAGGGTGGTAGAGTTGTTCTCAGGCAGGCAGAAATCCAACAGGCGAAGCCTTGCAAACCACATGAAGCTGCCTCCTTCCGAGTTAGATCATTGGCCCATCTCTCTAAGTATTGCCTCTTCTGACTGGCGGGGGCTCCCTAACATCTCCCCGAGAGACATTTCCCGAGAGATATTTACCTTATTCCCTGCCGTCCTTTAATGAGGGTTGCCAAAAACTGAACCACCTACTTCTTGTGCAAAGACTCTGCCTTAGGCAGAGCCATATCTAGCTCAGTATTGTCTACACCAACTGGCAGCAGAGTTTTTCTCAGAAATCCCAGCCCTCAGGGATTGAACCTGGGACATTCTGCATGATGCTCTACCACCTGAGCTACGGCCTGACCCCACCCCATATCAGTTCATCTTTGTGGCAAAAGATACTGCACCTGTTCGATTTCTGCCTGTTTTTCTTGCCCTTGTTAAATAATAATAATAATAATAATTTATTATTTATACCCCGCCCACCTGGCTGGGTTTCCCCAGCCACTCTGGGCGGCTTCCAACAGAACATTAAAATACAATAATCTATTAAACATTAAAGCCTCCCTAAACAGGGCTGCCTTCAGATGTCTTCTAAAGGTCTGGTAGTTGTTTATTTCCTTGACATCTGGTGGGAGGGCGTTCCACAGGGCGGGCGCCACCACCGAGAAGGCCCTCTGCCTGGTTCCCTGTTACTTGGCTTCTCGCAGGGAGGGAACCGCCAGAAGGCCCTCGGCGCTGGACCTCAGTGTCCTGGCAAAATGATGGGGGTGGAGACGCTCCTTCAGATATACTGGACCGAAGCCATTTAGGGCTTTAAAGGTCAGCACCAACACTTTGAATTGTGCTCGGAAACGTACTGGGAGCCAATGTAGTTCTCTCAGGACCGGTGTTATGTGGTCTCTGCGGCCACTCCCAGTCACCAGTCTAGCTGCCGCATTCTGGATTAATTGCAGTTTCCGGGTCACCTTCAAAGGTCGCCCCACGTAGAGCGCATTGCAGTAGTCCAAGCGGGAGATAACCAGAGCATGCACCACTCTGGAGAGACAGTCCGCGGTCTGTGATTAAAGCCACAGAGGCGCTTTCCTGCCCCCCAGTCCCATTCCACCAGCTTTATAAACGCACTGAAAACCCAGAAATTTTCTCAGGTTCCCCTGAAGTATCTTATTTTTCCTTCTTTAATAATTTCAGCCGGGGGGGGGGGGGCAAGCGCTTACCTTGTCACCGTGCGTGGATCGATGAACAATGTAGCTGTTGGGGAGGGGTCTCCCCATCTCTGCCCAAGGTTCAAAGCACCTGCCTCTCCAGAGACGGACTGGAAGCACTGGCCATACTGGGGGGAGGGGGTGGAAAGAGAGATAATGGCCATTAACCATCATTGGCCACTAGGTGGCAGCACCGACCCGGAAAAGAAATAGGGAACCGGTGAATTACCAGAACTGACCGGTAGGTGATGCTGCTGCTTGCAAATAAAGAATATTCACAGAGTTCATTACGCCTCAACGCCACAAGGTGGCGATGTTGCCCCGTTAAAAATTAATACGTTTATTTTTTCCCCTCTGCGTAAACTCTTTTAGAAAACGAATTGTAATTAATTTAATAGCAGGGCTCGTTTTCGGTGCAGCTCCGAGTGGTGGTCACTTCGGCGTTTCTTTCTTGCGCTGGCGTCTTGTGGAATGAAATCTGGATTAAGTCCGCTGGAGAAGAAAAATGACTCTTGGAAGCAGAATTACGTCTTTAGATAGATAGATAGATAGATAGATAGAAAAGACGCCTTATTTCCATTTACCCACCCACCCGGAAGGGGCTTCTACGCCTTTAAATTGTGCAACAGGCAGAATTTCAACCTATAATGCTTTTGTCAGTAGGAAGTGGAGATGGTGGGTTTCACCTGTTGAATTCTGCCTGTAGCACAGCTGTGAAAGGCCCTGGGGCCCTATAATATACTTGCCACTCAAACAGAGGCCACTAGATGTAAGTCAATCAAAGCCCCTTCCGGCTGTGAGGAAGAGCAACTATGCTGGTGAAATAAAGAGTTAAAATGGGTCCTTCTCCCGGAGGGAGCCCGGACCACCAGCAGAGCACAATTGGAAGCCCTTAAGGTAAAGGGACCCCTGACCATTAGGTCCAGTCGCGGACGACTCTGGGGTTGCGGCGCTCATCTCACTTTACTGGCCGAGGGAGCCGGTGTCCAGCTTCCGGGTCATGTGGCCAGCAGGACTATCTTAAAATTAAATGGGGGGGGATCTATCAGTGACCCCCCCTCGGCCTTCCATCATTACCATCACTATTATTTACTATTTCACCTTACTGTCTTAGCTATTGTCTTTTTTTATTTTATTTCCCCCTTTTTTTGTTTTAATGACACACACACAATAAAACAGATTCATTAATAACAATATATTTTTCCTTCCCCTCATTCTCCCAAAGGGGCTTTTTATATACCCTTTTATTTTTACTTTATTATTTTATATAGGTAGGTAGGTAGATACCACCACTTCAAGATTCCTTCCTTCCTTCCTTCCTTCCTTCCTCCTTCCTTCCTTCCTTCCTTCCTTCCTTCCTTCCTTCCTTCCTCTCTCTTCTCTTCTCCCCCACAAAGCTGTAAGGCAGTTATTATTTCAAAAAAATAAACAGTGTGTTGGGGGGGTATTGTTTTTTGTTCGTTATGACGGCATGTATTTTTGTCTTTTTATATTGTAAACTTCCTGTGATCTTCAGATGAAGCATAGCTGTGAAAGGGGCTACTAGGAGCCCCTGTCAGGGGGGAAATATGGCAGGGACCAAGGAATTCAGTTCTTTACTTTCAAAATATAAGGTGACCTGTGGGGAAAACCCTTCCCAAACTCTAAAAACTCAGCCAGCAGCAGTAAAAAGTTGAGGGGAGTAATTTTCCCATCATCAATTTCAGGGAGGAAACTACAAACCCCATGATGCCTTGCGAAGACACCCTCCAGGGAAAACTTCACCTATTGAGCTCCTGCCTGCGGCGCTATTGCGAAAAGGCGCCAGGGATTTTGTGATGGCAGAAACCATTTTACGAAGGAGCCCCTGATATTTATTTCACGTGCCTCTCTTCTTTAAAGAGAGCTTAATCCCCTCCATCCTACGAGCCGGACATTGTTTCCCCTGGCGCTGCTGTAGGCCACTCTGGACATGCTCAGAGGGATCTCCAGCACGAAATGTCCCCGAGGCTGAACCCAAAGCATCGGTGGGAGATGTGGGGCTGATCGCAGCCACCCTGAGCCCAGTCTTCCTGTCAGGGAAGAAGGAGGAGTCCGCCACTCCCATCAGAAGAATCCTGCAGTCCCTCCTGTGGCAGGGAGTTCCACAGTTCGACTGCCCGAAGAAGGGACTTTATTTGGTCTGGCCTGACTCTTCCAACGCTCCCCTTCATTGTATAGCCACAAGTTCTAGTGTTTAAAGCCCTAAATGGCTTCGGTCCAGTAGACCCGAAGGAGCGTCTCCACCCCCATCCTTCTGCCCGGACACTGAGGTCCAGCTCTGAGGGCCTTCTGGCGGTTCCCTCCCTGCGAGAAGTGAAGTTGCAGGGAACCAGGCAGAGGGACTTCTCGGTGGTGGCCCCCGCCCTGTGGAACGCCCTCCCTTCAGATGTCAAAGAGAACAACAACTACCAGACCTTTAGAAGACATCTGAGAAGACATCTGAAGGCAGCCCTGTTTAGGGAGGCTTTTTAATGTTTAATAGACTATTGTATTTTAATGTTCTTTTGGAAGCCGCCCAGAGTGACTGGGGAAATTCTCCCCTGGGAATTCTCCAGACCAGGTTTGCTTTTAGAAACTTCCGCCGCGCCATCCTATGACGTGAGCGGCATTCCCCCTGGTTCCGGCATTGCTGTAAGCCCTCTGGACGTGTTCAGAGGCATCTCTGGCGCAAAACACCCCGAGGCCGGATCCAAGCACGGCTGGGGTATACGGGGCCCAGGTGCGCACCCTGAGACCTTCCCAACATCCCTCTCCCAGACGGTTGCTCCCCGGTGCCCGGCAAAGCTCCCTGACTCACCTTGGGGACGTGGCCCCCCAGGATCTCCTGCAGCCCCTCCCCGGCCGCCCGAGGGGGTCCTGCGACCACCAGGAGGACCAGCCAAGGCGAGATGGGGATCATGTCTCCGGAGGGTGTCAAGATGCAGCGGCGTCTGGCAGAGACTGCAGCTGCGAGCCGGGCTATGAGGTGGGCAAACAGCGGTGATTCTGCACTGTCAGGAAAGGTTGTTGACATAAACTCATCGGGGTCAAGGCTTGCATGGACACAGCAGGCCGCGGGGGGAGGGAGACGGGATTTGGGGGCCCGGCTCTCTGGAGTCCCTCAACACAGCCAGGTGTGCTCCTCCATCCAGGGGCGTAGGAAGTGGGGAGCGGGGGGCTGCCCCAGGTTCCATCATGGAGGGGGTGACAAATTATCAAGGAACAATTACTGCCCTACTAGGGTGGTTCATAAAAAAAATTATTATTACTTTGGAAAATGCCTGCTCCAAAGGTCTTATCTTACTACACTAGGGATTATATAGCTATATATGAAATTTCATGCATATCAGTTAATATCTTGACCCTCCTCCATGAAAATAGCTGTTTACTTGGCCGTTTTCCTGTCGTGAAGGCTGAAATTCCAATTCAGTGGAGCACTTACTGTTCCCAACCCTAACCCTGCGGAAAGCCATCTCATTAGACTTTAATTTGATTTTGACATGTTTTTAGGAGGTAATTTAATTATTGTTTGATTTTATATCAATGTTTTATGTATCTGATGTTAGCCGCCCTGAGCCCGACTTTGGCCGGGGAGGGCGGGATATAAATAAAAGTGTTTTTTTACTTATTATTATTCCTTTGTAAGAAAATAGGAAATAACGCAAAAACATTTTTGCAGGCAAATAAATAAATAAAAAATCAATGTGTGTGGGGGGGGTGACAAGAAATTTTCCGCACCGGGTACCACCTGACCTTCCTACGCCTTTGCCTCCATCCTCCCAAAATCGCCAACCTAAACCTGTCTTCCTCCGTGTGCCAGCCTCCCCGGACCGCAGTGTTTCTTTTCCTTTGTTCCAAATTGTTTTATTTGAACGGACGATAGGAAAGGTAAGCCTTGCCCAAGCTTCAAAGCGAAGAGGCGGGAGGGGAGCTTTTGCCAAGCCAGAAGCAAGGCCTCTCTCTCCTCTGCAAGCCAAAGATGCACTTTGCAAGAAGCTCGTTGGAGAGCGATTGGTGACGTGATAAGCACCGCAAGACCCACGACCAAAATCTTATGTCAGAAACCAAAAACGAGCAACACAGCGGCCAACGAAAGTAGTGTATATTTTTTTCTTGTATAGTAACAGAAAGACAACGGACAGTGATCCGGTATTGACACTGTTTCGTGTACGTCTTCAGCATATAATAACTCAACATACAATGGAAATTTTCAAGGAGCAGTGGTTACATATTCATATGGCCACTGCTCCTTGAAAATTTCCATTGTATGTTTTATTATATGCTGTTTTTTGATTGTTTGTTTTGGTGCTTTTAAACTGTAAACCTCCCCGTCATCCTCAGATGAAGGGTGGTACAGAAAATATCTCTCTCTATAAGGATGAGGAGTGTGGACCATTCGCGAATTTCTCCAGGATCGGGTTAGGGATTAGACAAGGTGTAGATCTACCAACCGACTGTGTGAAGGCGCAACATGACTCTTGGGCAAATAACAAGTTTGTGGCTTTGGCAGATATTGGGACACCGGGCTGGAAATCATAGAAATGTAGAGATGGAAGAAGTCATTCAGTCCAAGCCCTCCTCTGATGCAGGAATCGCAGCTAGAGGATCTCTGGCACAAGGTGTGCGGTCCTGCTCTCTGGACATGCCCAGAGGCACATTGCTTCTCGCTCAGAATCCTTCCAAACATACTGAGCAGTCAGATGTTGCTTTCCTCTCCCTCTCCACCCCCAACCCGCTTTTTGGAAGACGATTCCCCAAGGGCTAAAGTACACATAGGGACAGACCCTTGCCCTCCGCCCCGACTCTAGGGATGAAAGAGGGGCCAGAGGGGGTCACCTCTGGGCCAGCAACCCCACACCTTCCTTGCTTTCTCAGCAAGGTGAATCGGTCATCATCCGCAGAGGTAAAAGGCTATGTTTGTCTACCTCCTTGTTGCAACAGCAGCAACAGGATTAAGTGTCAGTGGGGCAAAGATCTAGCATCTAGGGCAGGATTGGTCCTCGGCAGACTTATGGCACAAAACAGGAGGGTGGTTTTTTCCCCACCCCACAGAGGCCCCAGGATGAGATTATTTTGTTTTCTGGGCAGAGACAGGTTGGTGGTTGAGTGGGGGGGAACAGGCTGAAGTCCACCAACCCCACAGTTACCGGTAGTCGCCGTCCCCCGCATGGCCAAACACCCCAAGGTGGGTCAGTTTGAAATCCAGAAAAGGCATTCGCTGCTTAACGGGATGGCTATTTCCCTGAAAAGTTAAAATCTCAGCAGGTATATAACCTGCAAGGGGGGGGGGGAGCAACAACGCAGGCTTTCATGTTTCCAGCCTCTCTCCTCTGAATTACAGAATCGAAGGGTTGGGAGAAGGGCAGAGGCGTAGCAAGTCCAGGTGGTACCCGGGGCGGATTTTTTTTTTGTCACCCCCCCACCACCACTTTAATTTAATGGTGCCACTTTGCAAGGTGTGGGGGTTTTGTGTGTGTGTGTCTATTATCTCTTTTCCCCCCAATAAAGTTAAAATAAAAAATAATAATAAAAAATAATAAAAATGTAAAAAAAATAAAAATAAAAAGTGTCACCCCCCCTCTGATGGTGCCACTTTGTGAGGTGTGGGGGTTTTGTGTGTGTGTGTGTCTATTATCTCTTTTTTTCCAATAAAGTTAAAATAAAAAATAATAATTAAAAAAAAAATTAAAAATTAAAAAGTGACACCCCCCTCTGATGGTGCCACTTTGTGAGGTGTGGGGGGTTGTGTGTGTGTGTGTCTATTATCTCTTTTTTTCAATAAAGTTAAAATAAATAATAATAATAAAATGATAAAAAATTTAAAAAAAATAAAAATAAAAAGTGTCACCCCCCCCCTCTGATGGTGCCACTTTGTGAGGTGTGGGGGGTTGTGTGTGTGTGTCTATTATCTCTTTTTTCAATGAAGTTAAAAGTTTTTTTAAAAAAAATTTAATTTTTTTTTTTTTTTAAAAAAGTGTCACCCCCCTCTGGGGTGGAACCCGGGGCGGCTCGCCCCCCACCCCCTTGCTACGCCCCTGGAGAAGGGACCCCCAAGGGCCAGTGGGGGTTGGGCTAGATGACCCTCGGGGGTCCCTCGGGGCCAATTCTGATTCTATATACTCTGTGCTACACACACACTGGTCTTGTCCCCCTCCTGCCTCCCAAGACCCTTCAACGCCTTCGCCCCCCCACCCCAGGCTTTTAGCCTGTAACCCCAAGGTCTCCGCTGGGGGTCCGGCATGGCCACCAAAACCCTTCTCAAATAGGCCAAGCACAAGTCTGAAGAATAAGGGCCCCCCAAAAAACACCCCTGCAGCCATTTTTAGCAGCACACCCAGGCAGCGGTGGCCCCCCCGCCCCCCAAGGCCACAGGAGGTGATGTAACTGTGGCAGTGTGGGTTAGTGGTTAGTGCAGGCTTCCCCAACCTCCGGCCCTCCAGATGTTTTGGGGACTACAATTCCCATCATCCCTGACCACTGGTCCTGCTAGCTAGGGATCATGGGAGTTGTAGTCCCAAAACAGATGGAGGGCCGCAGGTCGAGGAAGCCTGGGTTAGTGTGTCGGGTCACAAGGACCTGTGAGAGCGGGGTTCGAATTCTGTCCCCCGGGGAGCCAGTCACTGCCTACTTCGCAGGGTTGTTGTGGTGGGGATTCAAGGAGGAAGGGGGAACCACGCAAGTCCCTGGAGAGAGAAAAAGGTGGAATATTTACATATTTATATTGTTAGCCGCAACCACCCATTGGGAGGCAATGAAAGGCTTAAATGTGGCCCCCCTTTTTCACAAAGCTGGAGCCGGCGTCTGGCGCTCGCTGCTGCTGCTTCCTTAACAGTTTCTCGTGGCGCGTATAATTGTCTTTTTATTTTGAAGAAGTTATTTGAGTTACACACACAGATGCAGAGAGATAAATACAGTATTTTTTTTTTCGTCTAACGGACTCTTCACACTTGGAACACTTGGAACAGAGACCGGGAGGAAGCGGCAAAAAAAATTATTATTATTTCATCCTCGTCATTTAACATTTTTGTACGGTTCCGCCCACCCGCCCCCACATACTGTATTTATTTATTGTTGTTTTTAAACCCTTGGTATCGTTCTCACCCCCCCCTTGAAACGGTTTCAGCAAATCTTCTAAAGTGCCATAAAACTACCTAGAGGTGCTTCTAGAAAGTAACAAAAATTAAAAACCAAAAAGAGAGAGACAAGTTTACATTCAGTAGCAAACGGTCAACAATCACCGAGAGCCCCCCCAGTGGCGAAAAAGTGCAAAAGATCAGAGACGGACAGCTATGTACATGTCAGTGACCGCCATTCTGCCCCCCCCCCCACCCCACATGCCCTCCCCCCAACCCTGGTGGCCCGGAGTGCCCCCTCCCCCGCTGCCAGAGGGACGATGGAACACCTCCCCAAAATAACTTTGGTGGTCTCTCTATCTCCCCCTTCTCAACTCTGACCGGCTTCCACCCGCAAGGACCTCTTTCAACGCATCTGCGGTGAGGCATGCAGGGGTCCACGCCGGCCACACGCAGCCATGCAAGATCGCAGCCGGAATTGCGCCCATAGCTGTCAACCCTCCCCCTTTTTTGGCGGGAAACTCCCTTATTCCAATGCCGTTTCCCGCTGCTATCCCGGATTGTTGATATCCCTTAAATTTCCGGATTTCCAAGGAAGCAGCTCCTCTCCCTCCCTGCCGGCCAGGGAGGCTCCTCAGCTGCGTTGCTCGGCTGCCAATAAGGAGTCTGAGACCGATTGGGGGTGGAGCTTGCATGCCTTGTGCAGCCAGACCCTCACGCCCAACCAGACAGACAGACAGCCTGCCGTCTATGCGCTCGCTCTTTCGCTCCCCCGTTCGCGCGCAGCCTCTGGAGCGCAGGGTGGCGAGGCTACTTGGTGCCATTGCACCGCCCTCGCGGCACCCCTTATTTTCAAATCCGAAAGTTGACAGCTATGCTTGCGCCCCGCTGCCAAAGCATGGGGCAAGTCCCTTGGGCCTTGCCTTGACCTTCCAACCTTTGCAGGCCGGAAAAACGACCCCAGGCCTGCTGATCCGGTTGCCATTCCAGGGATGGGTCAGAGCTTGGGGGGGGGGATGTGCCTGTATCCCTGCAGCCCCACAGCGGAAGGGGGGAGTTACACAGGGTGCCTGGGTGCCGGCGGAAGGGGGCCTGCCCTTTCAAGGAGTTTGGCTCCAGGTATCCAAAATAATGCGCCTTTGTGATGCTAGAGCAGTGATGGCTAACCTTGACACCCCAGATGTTTTGGAACTACAACTCCCATCATCCCTAGCTAACAGGATCAGTGGTCAGGGATGATGGGAGTTGTAGTCCCAAAACATCTGGAGTGTCAAGGTTAGCCATCACTGTGCTAGAGGAATTTGGGAGCGGGATGCAGGGTGGGGTTGTGGGGTAGGAGAGAAAGAGTCAAGAAGTCGCCCCCCCCCCCAAGCAGTGCCTTCTTATCGGTGGCGCAGCCGCCGCCGAAGAGGAGGAATGTGCCTTTTGCTGCATTGCAGGTGAGCCGCAGGAGGGATGCGGCCAGGTGGAATGCATGGAAGAGCTGCGGCGCTAAAGTGCTGGAGGCGGCGGCGGCGAGGGGGGGTTAGAGGAGGCTCTGCGCCGCATGGGGAGAGTGAAGGAGGCGGCATTATCAGCACCGCTTGGACAAAACTGGGGTGGTTTTGCGGGGGGGGGTGGAGAAGAGAAATCTGCATGGCGTTTTTCCGCTCTGCTGCAGGGAGGAGACTGTGGCTTCCTTTTGCAGAGCCATCTCGGCTCGCTGCAAACAGAAATTGGGGGGGGGGGGCTGTGCTGCAGTACTTGGGGAGGGGAGGGAGGCGGGCCGCAGCGCCGCAGCACATTCCCTGCACTGCTT
Organism: Darevskia mixta; assembly: GCA_034641385.1. Classification (NCBI taxonomy): domain Eukaryota; kingdom Metazoa; phylum Chordata; class Lepidosauria; order Squamata; family Lacertidae; genus Darevskia; species Darevskia mixta. The sequence goes on along the minus strand of JAWWNH010000132.1, from coordinate 542,559 downwards.
GTGTCGATGCAATTTTGCATGCTGCAATTCTCACACCGCCCCCCCCCCCCGCAGCCGCCTCGGAGTCTCCAAACAGGGGTCAGAGGCCACCAGCTTCCCCCCCACCCCCCACCGGAAGCCAGCCTTTCTTTGGAAGCCCTTCTGATCCTTGCCCCCCACCCCCCTCTCCGAACAGGCCTGGCGAGGCCCACAGAGGATGGAGAGATGCTTTGGATCCACTGGGGGAGAGGCCTTGTGGGGCGATGAAGGAGGCGTTTTTGCATCCCTTAAAATATTAAGGGAAGTCTAGAGAGGTTTTAACACTTAAAGCTGATAACTGAGGCTGGCGGAGGCACCTCCCTCGGCCAGAACTTTATAGTTTCCGGAAGGAGGTTGTGCTGGCAAAAATACACTGGAGAAGCTGCAACAAGTTTCGGGGGGGGGGGTGAAGTTTAAGCTCATTTTAGCAGTAAGGGAAAAGGCAAGAGGACTGATTTCGGTCAGGTCTACTGTACTTTGCTTTTTACCGATCCAGATTCAGCCGTGGGCCTCTGAGCAGATTTCGAGCTCAGGAATTTGTTTTCGATTCCAGCAACGAACCGAATTTTCACAGTGTCCCTTTCTTCGTATCCACTCCTAGGTTAACGTTCTCCATTTCTGCAAGCTTATCGAAAGCACAGAATCCTCGGAGGTACCCAAGGGTCATCCAGTCCAACCCCCTGCAACGTAGGAATCACAGTTATCTTATATTTTGGGGGGAGGACGGAAGCTGTTTTGTCCCTGTTGTTCAATAGGAACCTTTGAACGTCAGAAACCCCACCACACCCAGAAATCTACTAGCAGATCCCTGCTATTCTGCATTAAAAGAGCCTTTCCCCAAACTAGGTATTTTGGCAAAACTCTGCCCCTTCCTTTAAAAATCTTTGATATCAAAAACCACATACTATTTCTTCCCCTTCTCCTTGCCCTACTAATTAGGGGTTGTTGGGTTTTGTGTTTTTCAAAGGAAAAAACAAAATCCCCACTGTTTTGGTCCTTTCGTAAACCAAAAAATATCCACAAATTTAATTTTCATCTTGGAAGTAGGCAGAACCCATTACCCCCCAGGCTTAGAAAACACCTAAGGCTTTTTAAAATAATGGGACAATTGCCATACCTAACCCCACCCTGCCCATATTCTCTAATCTAAAATAATAATAATAATAAACCCACTCCCCCAAAATATGCAGAGTGGCCTTCTGGAATGCAGCACTCAGTTCTCCCTAAATCCTATAAAATATCCCATTACTTATTTATTTGGGTTTGTAGCAAGAGAAGGGAAGGGGGGGGGAAAACAGCATTTTGATCGCCTTCCTGGAGAGTAAGGGAACATTTCCATATCTTAAACCATTTTGAAGACTTGCCCAACTGCCTTAAGGCGAGGGCTAGCTAAAAAAAAGGGAGGTTTTTTTTCAGATGCAAATGTATACCTAAGTGGTCCAGAATGCTCATTGGCATGACAAATGCCTGTGGCCCCTTTCAATCCACAGGAGGCTCAAAGATCGCTTTTAAGCCACAGTTGGAAAATGCTTTCTTGCATTAAAAGGTAAAGGGACCCCTGACCATTAGGTCCAGTCGTGACCGACTCTGGGGTTGCGGCACTCATCTCCGCGCTTTACTGGCCGAGGGAGCCGGCGTACGGCTTCCGGGTCATGTGGCCAGCAGGACTAAGCCGCTTCTGGCGAACCAGAGCAGCGCACGGAAACGCCGTTTACCTTCCCGCCGGAGCGGTACCTATTTATCTACTTGCACTTTGACGTGCTTCCGAACTGCTAGGTGGGCAGGAGCAGGGACCGAGCAACGGGAGCTCACCCCATCGCAGGGATTCGAACCGCCGACCTTCTGATCGGCAAGCCCTAGGCTCTGTGGTTTAACCCACAGCGCCACCCGCTTTCTTGCATTAGGTAGGACTAATTTATTTATTTATTTCGGAGAGAGAGAAAGCAAGCACAGGAGGGGTTTGGGTTTTTTAATTCCTGGACTGCGAAATGTAACTCAACTGCCCTATTGCTGAGTTTAGGTCATTTGTGTGTGTTTGTGTGTGTGTGTGTGTGGTTTTTTTTTGGGGGGGGGTGTTAAATCCCAGTATGGAGGAAGTGGGAGGGAATGTGTGTTACTGGGAGGGTGGGGTTATGTGCCTTTTTTTTTTTCTTTTTTTGCAAAGGCGGCGTAAGTGGGATGAGCTTGGCGGAAATTAAAATCACAGTACACAGTGGAATCCGGTCTGTTTGCCCACCCCACTCCGGCTGAAAGGGCACCCCCCCCCCAAAAAGAAAGAGAGAGAGAGAGAGACAACAAACTTGGCACCTCCCCTCTTCCAAATTGTGTGCATATGTGATACAAAGCTGTTGTTGCTCTTTTGTGGTTGTTGCAAAAACCCTGGAAGACCAGATCCTACAGAACCGTCCTCTCCCCTCCGCTGTTGCTCCTCCTCACCATCTCACCAGGACACCCTGCCTCCTCCTCCTCCTCCTCCACCCCACCCCTTCCTCCTCCTCCATCCAGCCGAAAGGAAAATGTGATTCATCCCCTTCAAGCTGCAAAACAAAAACGCACAGGGAGAAATAATGCAGCTGTTAAAAGCAGAGGCAAGAGATCCGAGGCGCTAGGCCGGAGGAGAGGGGGCCGAGAGGGCTCCCCCACCCTAAAAAAGGGGGGAGAGAGGGTGGTAGGGAGATGGGGGAGACAGTTCTGTGGAATGAGACCTTCTTCCCCTTGGTAGGGGGGGGGAATGGCGATTTGGGGAAGGAAGGGAAGGAAGAGACCGGGAAGGCAAGAGGGAAAAGGGGCATCAGCTGGTGGGAGGAGCTGAAAAAGAGCCCCGCCCCCCCAAAGCAGAGGCTCCTCCTCCCAGCCGGACCTTCCCAGGCAGGGGTAACAGGGAGAGCCAAGACGGGGAGGGGGGAGACGACGACGAAGATTTGCTTGTGCAAGTTCACTATGGAAATATATATACAGAGCAAGAAGACATTCATATGGGGGTGTGGTTGGGAGAAGGGGGGGGGAGAGAGGGGTTACCCTGTACCTATTTTCGCTGCTACTTCTTTTTTTGTTTTGTTTGTTAAAATAAAAAAAGTCTTGTCTACGATGTGCCCCACTGGGATGTGAAGTTGTGGGTCAGGCGGCTGCGCTATGCATCTCCCCACCTCCCCACGCCATCAATGCTCACCTCTGGGTCCCACAGCTCTATCTCTCTCTCGGCCACAGCCAGCGCTGCCACTGCACTCTCCCCCCCCTGCCCCGAACATCCCTTCTCGGGGAGGAGGGGGCCGCCTTCCACAACCCCCAATCCCTTCACTGGCTGGGCGGGAGCTGGAGTCCAAAGCCATGGGGAGGGCGCCATCTTGGGGGAGGCCGAGAGGCGGGAGCGGTGCCCCCCCCCGCCTCCAGCTGCCCCCCTCCGCCCCAGCCTCCCTTGGTCCTCCCCCTCAGAGAAGGCTCCCTTTCTTCAGCCTCTCTGGGGCAGGCAGCTCCCCTCTGCCCTCGTGGGGTGCGCCAGCCCCCATCGCCATGGCCACGCTGGAGGCCGCCGCGGCAGAGCCGTCGTGGACCTCGCCGCGGCAGGGGTTGACCGAGTAGCTGAAGACGCCGGGCAGGAATGGCAGCGGCTGCCCCTTCTCGTCCGGGACGACCATGTTCAGAGCCACCGGGAGGGTGAAGTTGTAGGGGTAGGCCGCCAACAGCTGGTGGCCGTACATCAGAGGGTAGGGGTCCGGGTAGAAGCAGACTTTGTCGCCGCTGTCGCCGCCACCCGCCTTGCCCACGCCGCTGAACTGGATGGCGCTGGGGTAGGCGAGGAACGAGGACGGCTTGTCCTCCAGGTCCTTCCGGGTCCGACAGCTGCCCGGCACCAGCAAGGGCAACGGGTACTCCTGGACGGGGTATCTCTCCTCCTCCAGCTCAGGCGCCAACGCCTCTTTCAGAGCGAGGCCCGTGTGCGAGATGACGGGGTCCTGCAGGGAGTGCGGTAACCTTGGCGGGAGCTCGGTGAGGCTGGGGGCCGCCTCCAGCACGGGCGGGTGGGCACTGAGCTCCTCCGGAAACGGGGACTTGTTCCCTCCTGCCAGAGGCACGGCCTCCTCTTCCGGCACCGGGGTGCGGCGTCCGTAAGGCGCCACGTCCACCGCCACGGGCCCTTCCTCCTCCTCCTCCTCCTCCGGGACCTCTTGCGAGCACAAAGGCGCTTCGCCGCTGGAGGACGACACCTGCATCTCCTGCATGGTCTCCTCTTTGATGACAGGCGCCGGCACGACAGCCGCGGGAGGAGCCTCCGCCGCCTTCTTGGAGTAGGCGATGACGGTGGTGAGGGCCGGCAAGGGCGGCGGCTCGGGAGGCTCGCCCTCGTGGCGCTTCATGTGGCGGCTGAGGGCCGCCGCCGTCTTGCACACCTTGGTGCAGCGGGCGCAGGTGAATTTGACCAGGGGCTTGCGGCCTACGCGGTGGGCCTGCGAGGGCGCCAGGGGCGGGTTGTCCTTGGCGAGGCGACCGTGCACTCGCTCGTGCTTCCTCAGCTTCTTGAGCGCGGAGAAGAGCTTGCCGCAGGTGCCGCACTCGTGCTTCCACTCGGAGCCGCGCGTTGCTTTGGGAGGCTGGCTCGGCCCCTCAATTTCGGAGGCGGCCCCGCGGCCGGCGGACACTTCCGCCGCCACCGACTCGCTGGTCCCCACATCCTCCTCCTCCTCTTCTTCCTCCTCCTCTTCTTCCTGCCCGGCCTTCTCCGTCCTTTTCATCCAGCGCAGAGAGCGGAGCTTGCGGTGCCACCGGGACTTTTTCATCTTGGGCAGCGTGTTGGCGCCGGCGCCAGCCTTCCGCTTGGGCTTGTAGCTGTAGTAGGGCCTCCACAGCTGGTCTTCGGCGTCGCCCCTGTCGCTCTCCTCCTCGCCGCTCTCGTTGGTGTACCCCCTGCCGGCGTGCTTGCTGTGGGGGGCTTCCGGCGCCGCCTCCTTCCCGCTGCCCTGTTCCCTGCCGAAATCAAAGCGCTTGCCCCCGACGCGGCCGCCCTTGTCCAGCATGAGGTCCGTCTCAGAGATCCGCCGCTTGACGATGGCTTCCTCGCCGATGCGCACCGTGATCTGGCAGAGCGGCGCGGCGCGGCTTTCGGAGGCGGCCCCGACGTACGCCGGCTTTGCCATGTACGTCATGGTCCGCCCGGACCGCGGACCCCTGGCCCTGGGCTCGCCGCTTTCTTCCAGAGCCCGCTCGTCTGCCTTCTGCGACTGGATATACTCCTTCAGCACTTGCTTCTTGATAGGCCTGGCCGCGGCGGAAGATGGCACCTGTGCCGGCGGCAGAGGCCCTGCCTCCGAAGACTTGCTGTTGTAGGTGATCACCGAGGGCGTCTGCGACAACACTGATGTGCTGTGGACGATGACCGAGGAGGCGGGCCGCCCATAGGCAATGACGGAGGCGGCCTCTGCGCTGAGGGGCCCCGGCCTCCTGTCCGAAGGAGTGTTCTCGCCCGCGGCTGGGAGTGTGGGGATTTCCGGGCCCGCCGCAGTTTCCTGCGGCCGCGGAAAGCGTTCCGGCTCGGCCATCTCCAGGGAGCCGCCGTTGGCAGTGAAGACGGAAGCAATGTCGCCGTTGCCCAGCGAGGAGACCAGGTTGCCGTCCAAGGAGTCCCCGTCGCCCAGCGCCATGGGGATGGGCTGAGCCGGGAGCAGGAGGTTGTCGGGCACCAGGCCTTGGCTGTAGGTCTTGTAGGGCCTCTTTTGGGAGCGCATGGGCAGGAGGCGGTAGAGCTTGAGGGCGTTGAGCTTGGGCTTGTAGCCTCCGTTGGGCGTCTTCTCGGAAGAGATCAGGCCGGGGTTGATCCCGTGGAAGGCTTTCTGGTGGGTCTTCAGGTTGTAGTAGGTGACGAAGGTCTCCCAGCAGAAGATGCACTGGTATCGGCGCTCGCCTGTGTGCCACACCTCGTGCTTGGTGCGGTACTCGGCCAGAGCAAAGACTTTGTCGCAGTAGCGGCAGGGGTACTTCCTCCGCCACGAGTGGACGTTGGAGTGGCGCTTGAGACTCGAGAGCGTCATGTACGAGCGCTCGCAGACGGTGCAGAAGTAGATGATGTGCCCGTCGACCACTTTGACAAAGTGGTCTTGGTCCGAGATGTAGTCCATGCGCTGCAGCCCGCGGTGGCGGAACAGCACGCTCTTCTTGGAAGACGGCGGCGGCTTGGGAGGCAGTCCGGGACTGGGCAGCGCCTCGCCGGCGGGGACGCCCTCCTCGGCCTTCTCCATCTCCTTGCACAAGACCTCGTGCGTCTGCAGCCGCTTGATGTGGATGAAGCTCTTGCCGCAGTGCCGGCAGGAGAGAGAACGGCGTGTCCGGTGAAGTTTCATGTGCAGGCTGAGCGCCGACGACGTGGTAAAGGAGCGGCCGCAGCTCCCGCAGCAGAAGGAGCTGGCGGCCGGGTAGGAAGCTCCGGACGGGGGCGAGCGAGAGGAGGCCGGCCCTTGGTGGTCCGCCTCGCCGTTGGCGGCGGCAGGGTTTCCGGGGGAATCGTCGTGGTCCCAGCTGACGCCTCCCTTCAGCACATAAGCCAGGTCTGGCTGGGGTGGCGGCACGGCAGCGACCGAGCTGAGGTTGTACAGGATCTTGGCGGTCTCTGTTTCGGGGTCGGGCTGGCCGTCGCTCGCCGGGCTGGAGGCTTTGGCCAAATCGTGGAAGCTGAGGGGGCTGGAAGGCTCCGCCGAGCGGGAAGGGCAGGTGAGGTCGATGGGCGAGCTGCATGGCCTGGAAGAGGCCCCGCCCGAGTCGTCCATCTTGGTGCCCGCCAAGGGGTCGTCCAAATCCTCGAGGCGGGAGATGCCGAGGCGGCGGCCGACAGCCCCGATCTCCTTGGCGGCGGCCGGGCTGGGCACGGAGAGCCGGGAGTTGTAGATGAAGTTGAGGACGTCGGAGAAGACTTCCGCTTGGACGTCAGGGAGCTCCAGGATCTGGCTGGGCTGCTGGCAGGCCGACTCCTCCGACAGCACCTCCTTAAAGTATGGGCTGGAGGCCGCGAGGACGTTCTTGTGGGCCTTGAATTTGGTGTCTTCAGCAATGATGGTGATGTCGCAGAACTGACCGCGGAGGCGCTGCTCGTTCAGCTGGACCAGGAGGGAGCTGGAGTGGCCAATGTCCGTGAGCTCCATTGCTGCAGGCATTCAGCTGCCTCAGACCTGCAAGGGAGAGAAAAGGGGGCAGTAATGAGAGAGAGAGAGAGAGAGAGAGAGAGAGAGAGAGAGAGAGAGATTGGATTCAGCCTGGACCCTCACCGTTCAGCCCGGACACTGAGATCCAGCGCCGAGGGCCTTCTGGCGGTTCCCTCACTGCAAGAAGCAAAGCTATAGAGAACCAGGCAGAGGGCTTTCTCGGTAGTGGCGCCCGCCCTGTGGAACGCCCTCCCATCAGAGGTCAAAGGGATCAACAACTACATGACCTTTAGAAAATACCTGAAGGCAGCCTTGTTTAGGGAAGTTTTTAATCTGTGATATTTTAATGTATTTTGATATTTGTTGGAAGCCGCCCAGAGTGGCTGGGGAGACCCGGCCAGATGGGCGGGGTACAAATCATTATTATTATTATTATTATTGTTATTGTTATTGTTATATCCCGCTTTATCACTACCCTGTGGAGTCTCAAAGCGGCTAACAATCTCCTTTCCCTTCTTCCCCCAGAACAAACCCTCTGTGAGGTGAGTGGGGCTGAGAGACTTCAGAGAAGTGTGACTAGCCCAAGGTCACCCAGCAGCTGCATGTGGAGGAGCGGGGAATCGAACCAGGTTCACCAGATTACGAGTCCACCGCTCTTAACCACTGCACCACACTGGCTCTCCTAAGGTTCTCAACAAAGAGGGGAAACATGCAGGCTTAGTTGTTGCTGCTGCTGTTATTGTTATTATTAACTAGTGGACGTTCAGCCCGTTAAATTAACGGGCGCTAGAACATATGTGGTGAAACATTTTTAAAAACAGGACTTATTTCCCTCAGGCAAGTGGGATTAGGACAGCAGCCTTCAGGTAAGGCAGCCGGGCCTCATCCTGCGGCGCGTCCAAGAGAAGCTGTGAGGGAAACTGGCCCCTCCCGTTACATAAAAGTCCCTAAAGCGTGCGGCGGAGGAGGGGGAATGGGCTCAAATCCCACGTCCGGTTTCCCTCCGTAAGCAAACTCCGTGTGGAAACGGCCATGGCAGCCCCGCCTCCCTTTGCCCTTTTGGCTCCCAGCCCCTTCACGAACCACACCGAGTTCCTGTACAGGGACATGGCGAGGACGGGACGGGGGCTGCTTTGAGCCCCTGAGGGAGGGAGGCCACCTCCCGGGCAGGGCCGTCGGCCTAGGGCGGGTGTGTGAGAGGAATCCTTGTGTAACTCCCATCACTCACACACACAAAATGGCCGCCAGCAACTTTCTTTGAGTGCAGGGCGAGGCAGCCCCTCCCCTCCCGCACTTCCGATTGGCAGCCTCCGACTGTCTCATCTGCATAGAGTCTCTGCGCTCCAATCCCTGTGTCCGTGGGGCACATGCTCAGTAGCGCAGTTCCACTGACACACACCACGGACGTGGGGACATTAGGGAATTATTATATAGGATAATTTGATTTAGAGACTGCCTCTTTGAAACATGTGTTTATGCAATGTCTGACGCTTGTGAATTTTTTGGGGGGGTTTAAAGTTGTCATGTGATAGTTCAGAGAAGCCAGTCAGCTCCGTTACTTGACACGTGGTGCTGGTAACACCAAGGTTCGATTCCCATATGGGCCACCTGCATATTATCCCAGCGCTGCAGGGGGTTGGACTAGATGACCCCCCGGGGTCCCTTCCAACTCTACAATGATTCTATGACTATGTATGATTACGATTATTTTATGTTTTTCTTTGTGCTGGAGTGGCTGGTGCAAGCCAGCCAGGTGGGTGGGGTATAAGTCATAAAAAATTTATTATTAGTTTATTATCCCGAACCACATACCAGTTATAGGGGGCCTGACAACTGCTCTACACAGTCAAAAGACTGGTATCGATTCATTGGAAAGTTGCTACTTTGATCTATGCATAGACAATAGGACAACACCTCATTGAATGGATTGCTTATAGACGCAGATTGTGTCTGGATGGTGATATTTGGAATGCGCAGCTCCCAGTAAGTGGCGTTCAGAAGCACTGCTGCCCCACAGAAGCATGGAACCGCAGAATTGGAAGGGACCCTGAGGCTCATCTCATCTCATCCAAAGCAGGAATCTGCAGCTGTCCCATATGGCAGTGATGGCTAACCTTGACACTCCAGATGTTTTGGGACTACAACTCCCATCATCCCTGACCACTGGTCCTGTTAGCTAGGGATGATGGGAGTTGTAGTTCCAAAACATCTGGAGTGTCAAGGTTAGCCATCACTGCCATATGGGGATCGGACCTGCCACCCTTGGCGTGCTGAGCAACATGCTCTAACCAACGGAGCTGTCAATAATAATAATAATAATAATAATAATAATAATTTATTTATACCCGCCTAAACTTCCCGATACAGGGCTGCCTTCAGATGCCTTCTAAAAGTCAGGTAGTTGTTTATTTCCTTGACATCTGATGGGAGGGTGTTCCACAGGGCGGGTGCCACCACCGAGAAGGCCCTCTGCCTGGTTCCCTGTAACCTCACTTCTCGCAGGGAGGGAACCACCAGAAGGCCCTCGGAGCTGGACCTCAGTGGGGTGGAGACGCTCCTTCAGGTCTACTGGGCCTTTGAGGCCGTTTAGGGCTTTCAAGGTCAGCACCGACACTTTGAATTGTGCTCGGAAACGTCCAGGCTCTTACACATGGCCATGACGCCTGGTAGCCATGACCCCTGACCTCTCGAAAAGAGGTCTCAAGAGGGGGTCTGACGGCTAGGAACGCCTGCTCTATTTATTACATTCAAATCCCACGTCTTCCTCCCCGGAGTTCAAGGTGGCAGGCATAGTTCCTGCTCCTCCCCGTTAACAGCTCCACAACAACCCTGCGAGGCGGGTCAGGCCGAGAGCGAGCGACCGGCCCGAGGCCCCCCAGCGAGTGGGGATTCGAACCCACGCATGGGAAGGGCCATGAGAAGGCAGCCAGGCCCCCGGAGGGCAGGAGAACCACAGGCCTCTGCTTCCCGTCAGTCCTGAAAAGTCACTTGGCTGCCGTTGACATGAGTCACACCAAGGGAAGCAGCGGGGCTGACGCTGGCATGGGCAGGCCGAAGCCCAGCAGGGGAAGAGAGAGGGGCCTGTTTGGCTTAAGCCCCCCACCCCACTCCTCAGCGCTCGCAGCACCCACCCGGACGCCCACCCCCTCCCCACTCCACCCATTGGGGAGCCATTTTGCTCAAGGATCTCGTTCCTCCAGCTGGCAAGCCTAAAATGGCTGAAGGAAACCAATTCCCGGTGCCAGCTCGGATTAAGCAGCTGATGCGTTGGCCCGGCCCGCTCTCCGGAGCTCAGCGCGGAAGCCGCTCCAAGAGGCTCGCCTCGTTGCCCTCAGACGCTCAGGCGCCTCCTTTGGCCCGGCCGGCCCCCCTCGTGTCAAGGGCTGGCCCCCGAAGGCATGCTCTGCCCTCTCCCCGCTGCAGAGGCGTGGGAGAAAATCTCGTGTGTGAGAGAGAACAATGGGGATGCCCACCCTGTTTTCTTTCCTTCACAGCCCGTCTCTCACAAACTTCCCTCCTCCCTCGACCTGGGTGGGACCGTCCCGACGGCCTCAACCCCGGGCGCGATTGTAGGACACGGGGTGTGTGCGCGGATGGGCTCGTGCCTGCGCGCACGGCGAGTGTGCATGCGTCCGTGCGTGCGTATAACACAACGGCAACAATTCCTTGAGGGTCTCTCTTTCGCACACACGTCTATAAACTCCCTTCCCGGCTGCGACAGGAGTACCCAAACGGAAAGGGGGTTTCTATGGAAACCGGCCTGGATGACGGAGGGAAGAGAAAAAAAGAGCAGGGTTGGGGAGGGACGGAGAAGGAAGAGGCAGCGCTCTGTGGCACAGAGCAAGGATTTGAGGAGGGGGGAGACGTGTGGGCCCGGCTGAACGTGGGTAAACGCTTGAGGGGGCATGGGGGAAGGACATGACGCTCGATGGAGTTCCAACAGGTCTAGCACCCGGGATCTCTCTCTGGTCCTGAGATCCTGGACCTGCACTGCGGTCATCCAGACGTCCCCTTCATCCCCATCTCTTGAGCCTGAAATGGGTCCCTGGGGATCCTCTTTGGGGTGACTCTAACCCCGCTTTCTCTCTGGCACCGGGGCCAAAACAGCTGTCACAGATCTATCCTGCTGTCTGCCCCCCAGCGTCCAAGCATAGATCCCAGAGGGATCCCGGAGTTATCTTGGGGAAACCTGATCCCCCACCTTCGACTGAGAGCACTGGCGGGTCGCAGCCCGATCCAAGGTGGGTCGCAATAGGAGCACCTGGCAAATATAGGTGGGCGAAAGCTTAAGAAGCGGGTCCCCCAAGCGGCGTCAAAATGGCGTCCTGGGTCTTAAAATTATTATTTTGGGAGGTTTTTGAGGTTTGAGGTTTTATTATGTTCTTTATATGTGCTTGAAGCCACCCCAGATGGCCAGGAAATAATAATAATAATAATAATAATAATAATAATAATAATAATAATAATAATAAATTTTGAAGAGACCTAGGATGAGAGTGACACAGAACCACTCTGCCTCCCTGAACCCTGCCCTACAGGAGCTGGGAGGCTTTGTTTTCACGGCTGAAATACACTCTGCACATGCCTGTGGGTACATGCCATTATGTTGCCAGCGCCTGAGACCTGAAGCTTCGAGAACATCTGCAAATACATCAGAGAGAGAGAAAGGGAGAGGAGAATAAAGTCCGTATATTTAATGGGGTTGGGTAGGGTCCCCGTATCCATCCTATCCGGAGGGCGACTGATGCGGACCCTTCCACGGAGAGTGCATTTTCTCTCTGCCCCGAATGTCGAAATGAATGCGTGCCCCCCCCCAAATGGAACGCTCGCAGGAAGGGAAGCGGGGAGCAAAAAAACCTTGATTTGCCCCGTCCGCCTGCAGTCCGGGGTGCTGCAACCGAAACAGGGCTCTGAAACTGGTGGGGAGAGAGAGAGAGAAAGGCTGGCGGATCGTAAACAAGACGCGAGGCAGGATGGATTTCTGCGGCCCCCGTGAGTCACGAAGGCTGAGGTCAGCAGATTGCAGGGGACGGCACAGCAGCCTGGAAGAGGCTGGAGGGGGGGCAGAAAGAGGGGGACTGCAATATTGGGTCTGTGCATTGGAGAGAGAGGGGGGGCAGGATAGAAAGAAGACCCTCACTTGCTCACCTGCTGCAAAGTGAATCTGATTTTGAGACTGCAACTCTCGTCCACTGTGCTGGCTGGGAGTTGCAGTCCGAAACCCGCAGTGAGCACCAACTTGGCAAATCTGCCTTACCGACTTGCGTGCGGGTTTCTTGAAACCTACCAAAGTCACCCCGCTCCGTGGCAGGAGGCAGGGGAAAGCGCTCTGTTCCGAGGCTGGGAAACCCATAGGTTCCTACGTTTTGCCGCAGGAATTTTGAGACTTGCTACCCAGGTGGCACTGTGGGTTAAACCACAGAGCCTAGGGCTTGCTGATCAGAAGGTCGGCGGTTCGAATCCCTGCACGGGGTGAGCTCCCGTTGCTCGGTCCCAGCTCCTGCCCACCTAGCAGTTCGAAAGCACGTCAAAGTGCAAGTAGATAAATAGGTACTGCTGCAGCGGGAAGGTAAACGGCGTTTCCATGCGCTGCTCTGGTTCGCCAGAAGCGGCTTAGTCATGCTGGCCACATGACCCGGAAGCTGTACGCCGGCTCCCTCGGCCAATAAAGCAAGATGAGCGCTGCAACCCCAGAGTCGGTCATGACTGCACCTAATGGTCAGGGGTCCCTTTACCTTTACCAAATCTCTGCTCAGATTTTAATCTCCTAAAATGTTGGGTTCTTGAGCAGGGGTAGGCAACCTAAGGCCCGTGGGTCGGATGTGGCCCAATTGTCTTCTCAATCCGCCCCGCAGACGGTCCGGGAATCAGCATGTTTTTACATGAGTAGAAAGTGTCCTTTTATTGTGGGGCCTGCCTGGTGTTTTTACATGAGTTGAATGTGTGCTTTTCTTTAAAATGCATCTCTGGGTTATTTGTGGGGCATAGGAATTTGTTCATATTTTCCCCCCAAAATATAGTCCGGCCCCCCACATGGTCTGAGGGATGGTGGACCGGCCCACAGCTGAAAAAGGTCACACACCCCTGTTCTTCAGCCTGGTTTGAAATCCCCACTTAGTGACCTTCAGCCACTTAGGGACTCTCTCTCTCTGCCAAGCCTGCCATGCAGGGAAGTTGGGAAGCAAGGATGAAACAGGAAAAATCTGTATATTTTGTTCCAAGTGTCTTGGTGGAGGCAGCCTCGCCCTCTATAAATTCCAGATATGAGCAGGCTTGTGGTAATGGGAAATGCAATTCACATATGCTCAGAGGCCCTCTTCACAAGCTACCGTGCAGCCTTAAAGGTAAAGGGACCCCTGACCATTAGGTCCAGTCGCGGACGACTCTGGGGTTGCGGCGCTCATCTCGCTTTATTGGCCGAGGGAGCCGGCATACAGCTTCCGGGTCATGTGGCCAGCAGGACTAAGCCGCTTCTGGCGAACCAGAGCAGCGCACGGAAACGCCGTTTACCTTCCCGCCAGAGCGGTACCTATTTATCTACTTGCACTTTGACGTGCTTTCGAACTGCTAGGTGGGCAGCAGCAGGGACCGAGCAACGGGAGCTCACCCCGTCGCGGGGATTCGAACCGCCGACCTTCTGATCGGCAAGCCCTAGGCTCTGGGGTTTAGCCCACAGCGCCACCCGCGTCCCTTACCCTGCAGCCTTAGGAGGTGGTAAATTCAAGAGCCTTTCGGGCAAGTTCCCGTTGCTGCCGTCTCAAAATTCATCCCCCCTCCCTCTACTCTCTGCCTCAGATTTCCCTCAGATGTTGCAGTCATCCTCCCAAACGCAACGAGGCCTCGTTCTTTTTTAAAAAGGAAAAGGCAAGCTCTTCGTGCAATAGGGAAGGGCCGAGATGGCTATCGCGACCCTGCAGCCAACCACATGACAACCAAAACAGATCAATAAAAACGGCTGCCAAACGGCCTTATGCCTCATCAAGATAGGAAGCCCGAGACTGGAGTCAGAGCCTGTGGACACCTCACTAGGTCCCACACGAAACATTAGATTTGTATAGGTTCCTCCCGTTAAAGTCTATTTCTGTTGTAATTTAGCTCCGGGGAGGAAAGGGATCTATGCAGCTCTAACAGACCGGCCTTGTATGCTGATGGGGCTGAACAAATATTAAGAGGCTGCAAACTTGGGGTGGGGACCCTCCGGGGCAGAGAAACAAAAAAAACTGTGGTGTAGTGGGTCAGCGCATCTGGCTGTTAACCAGAAGGTTGGTGGTTCGAGCCCACCCAGGGACGACTGTGGGCAGAATCCCTGCATTGCATAGGGGTTGGGCTAGATGACCGTTGGGGTCCCTTCCAATTCTAGGATTCTATGTCTGAGCAATTAAAGGGCACAGAAACGCAGTAAAAGCACTTTTACTCCTCATCCTTTTCTTCAAAAAAAAAAAAACACCCTAAAAACTGTGAGCAATTCAGAGTTCAACGAAGAACCAGACAATTCAGTCTCCATGGAAATATGAAGGCCAGCAAAAAGGGTTGAGGTCCCAACACTGGAAATATATTAGGGGCTGGATGCCTGGATGGGAATAGGCATGTCTCCGTTAATCCAAATTTGGCCCAGCCAATCTCGAGAAGCAAACGCTTCTAGACCAGAGACGGGGAATGTGTGGCCCTACAGATATGGCTGGACTCCAGTGCCCATCTTTGCTAACTACTGGCTGTGGGGCTGATGGGAGTTGGAGTCCATACCCGACAATTGTCCTGGACAAAACAAAAACAAGGTATGCCGTTTTCCCCTCGCGAGAGCACAGAGACCTGTTTTGGGCACCGTGCTCTCCCGCGATTTCAGCGCACGGAAAAAGCACGGCGTCACAAAATGCGAGCCGCATGACTCCCGCGGGAGTGCAGCCCCGGAAGATGGCGTCCGGCAATATCTGCAAGAGCCAGTTCTCTGGCCTAGACCACCCCGCCAAGTGTGGGGCAAGGCTGTTTCGCAAGGCAACCTTCAGGCCGGGAGGACTTGGAAACAAATAATAATAATAATAATAATAATAATAATAATAATAATAATTTTTTATTTGTACTCCGCCCATCTGGCTGGGTCCCCCCAGCCACTCTGGGCGGCCTCCAACAGATATTAAAATACATCAAAATCACGGGTTAAAAACTTCCCTAAACAAACCCATGGGTTAAAAATGGCGAGCCAAACGGAACGTTCTAGAAGGAGGCAACGAGGCCGAGCCGAGCCATGGCAACCCGACGGCGGTTGCCATGGGGACCAGAGCTAGAAGTAGGGGCTGGCCTAGATCCAGGCACCGTTGCCGCGGAGACACAGATGGGGTGGTGACTGGCCTAGATACAGCCGCTGTCGCTATGGCGACCGGAACAGGGGAAACGTGGCGGCGTTTCCACGGGGACCCACGGCAGGCCTTCTTCCCCAAACCTGGCGCCCTGGTGGTTTGGACTACGGTTCCCAGCAGCCCCGGCCAGCACCTCTTCCCCTCTGACAGAGCCCCAAGGAGACCCAGTGGGAAGGTAGGGTGATGGACGTCAGCCTTACCTACACGAGTAGACCACATCTATTGGGTGTCTGTGTCCCTGTTGCTCAAGACGCTGTCTCCAAATCTGCCTGAGCAGGACCCTCTGGGTGGGGGGCGGGAGGAGAAGAAAGAGACGACGCGTTACCCCAAATTTAAACTGTTTGTTATCCCTGTGCCCCAAACACCTTAAATTCTGCCGCTGGAAAAGGAGCCTTCCGTAGCCAAGCCGTTAAAATCCATGCAGCTTTTCGTTTCAGTTTTGGATTTTTTTTTTTTTAAAAGGGCAGAAACGGTCAAATGGCGGGCAGAGTTGAGGCTGTGTTGCATTTGGGGTCAGAAACAGGATTCCTCAATTCCTGTCACTCTCCATAAAACACACCCATCCCTCAATCTAGCGGCGATTCTTTGATTCTATAAGGCGCAGGGATGAATTCAAATATTTCCCCCCCAGTCATCAGAACTAGAAACTTGCTTTATATATATAAAAAAACAAACCCCGAGTGGGTGACATCCTTCCAAGGAAGAAAAAGCTAACGAAGGTCTGAAATTCTCAGTTTCCCCTCTGTCAAATATGACAGATAGCAGTATCAACCGGGACTTATCTTTTTAATGTGCCGTTCCTGTTACTTCTGACTCAAGAGAGAAATAAGATCGAAAACAATACCCGCTGCATTTTAAAATATTTTAAACGCTCGTATTTTTCCACAGCGTCACTCGTTTTTGTTTTTTTTAAATAAAAACAACCACCAACCATTGCTTTCATCACTTTTCCCTGAGTGCTTGCCCGCCATTTCGGCAGAAAAGTTGTATCCGTTCCTCATACTTACATCATGGAAAATTTGCCCCTATTTGCACAGTAAAAAGGACTTTGTGATTAACACCTTCCAGCCCAAACTCACAGGTTTCAGTACATTTAGATTACGAAAAAAAGACTCTCTCTCCTCTATATATATATCTATATCTATATATGTCTAATTAAATGGCAGATACTGGGAGCGAACAGCGAGAGAGGCTCGAAGCCTCAATTGCTCTTACGTCCCGCCTCCTGAAAAACCCAGAAACCTTAAAATAAAATAAAGGATGTCACCAGCTTGCCGAGGTTGCTATTTCTGTACCCCTTTGAGCACAGATTTGCGGACTTTTTTTTTAAGGTTGCGTGGCTCAGGGGGGGGCATCTTCCTGGCTGCCTCTTCTATGCAGCATTCAGGGGGGGCACCAGTTTTTCACTAGCTTTGGGCCACAAACGCCTGCCTGCCCCTGTAAAACGAAGTCCTGGATTCGAATCCAGAACCCTTAGAAGGCCTTGCTGCGACTCCAGCAGGCTTGGGTTCAATTCTGCTTCTAATAATAATAATAATAATAATAATAATAATAATATAACTAGAGCATGCACCACTCTGGCGAGACAGTCTGCGGGCAGGTAGGGTCTCATCCTGCGTACCAGATGGAGCTGGTAGACAGCCGCCCTGGACACAGAATTAACCTGCGCCTCCATGGACAGCTGTGAGTCCAAAATGACTCCCAGGCTGCGCACCTGGTCCTTCAGGGGCACAATTACCCTATTCAGGACCAGGGAGTCCCCCACGCCCGCCCGTCCCCTGTCCCCCCAAAGGTGCCATTCCCTTTCGCTGCGGGATCTGAAGGCCTGGTTCCCTTCCCACCAGACAGCCGCCTAGAAAACCCCAAAGTCGAGGAATATCCTAGGAGCCGACCCCGCGGATTTCCCCTCCCGGAATCGAAGCCATGTTTCCCCGCGAGCGGCGGGGAGAGCTGAGCCTCCGAGCTTGCACAGCCAAGGGAACCCGATCCCCTGCCATTTCCGGAGAGCCTGTCATCTCAGCAGCACGGACTGCCTTGTGTTAACATCCTCCGCCCAGGCTTAGCACTAGAAGAATGCAGGCGGGCAGAGGGGGTGGAAGAGGAGAGGGAAATTAAAAGCCCTTCCTGGCTGCCAGAGAGGCCACAGCCTCCAAAAGCCGCTGCCTGTCGGGTCCAGGCAGCGTAACCTTTGCTGCGCAACAGGCCGGGGCGTGAGGAACGCTCCGATCGGCCTGCGTCAGCGCATGTGTGTCAGGATCTACAGCCTGTTGAGTGCATTTTGTCACATGCGCTTTTGCTGTGATGCAGCAGCTAAAAAAGCCAATCCATAGGAGTATAGCATCTAGATCAAGGGAAGTAATAGTACCACTGTATTCCACTCTGGTCAGACCTCACCTGGAATACTGTGTCCAGTTCTGGGCACCACAGTTCAAGAAGGATACTGACAAGCTGGAACGTGTCCAGAGGAGGGTAACCAAAATGGTCCAAGGCCTGGAAACGATGCCTTATGAGGAACGGCTTAGGGAGCTGGGTATGTTTAGCCCGGAGAAGAGAAGGTTAAGGGGTGCTATGATAGCCATGTTCAAATATATAAAAGGATGTCATATGGAGGAGGGAGAAAAGTTGTTTTCTGCTGCTCCTGAGAAGAGGACACAGAGCAATGGATTCAAACTACAAGAAAGAAGATTCCACCTAAACATTAGGAAGAACTTCCTGACAGTAAGAGCTGTTTGACAGTGGAATTTGCTGCCAAGGAGTGTGGTGGAGTCTCCTTCTTTGGAGGTCTTTAAGCAGAGGCTTGACAGCCACCTGTCAGGAATGCTTGGATGGTGTTTCCTGCTTGGCAGGGGGTTGGACTGGATGGCCCTTGGGGTCTCTTCCAACTCTAGGATTCTAGGATTCTAGGTGTTACAGATGGGCGTAACCGAAGACGGGGACGCGATCCGCCACACCGACACCGTCGGGCCGAAATGGGCTTCAGGTGTCTTGGGTGTCAGCTGCAGAAGGGGGGGCCTGTGTGGGTGCGCATTCCTCTGCAAAACGGCGGGTGTTATGTGTCCTTTGGGAGCAAGCCAGACGCTGTTTTGGTATGTGGGTCAGGCCAAGAGGCCGAGAGGCGTCACCCAATTGGATCTGGCCTGTGCGGGGAGCCCTCGGAAGCAGGTTTCTGTGCCTGGCGTGCAGCGGGCATGATGCGATTCCAGAACGGGTAATGTGGCCAGGAGCGCAAGATGACGCGGCCAGGATGGAGTGTCGAGTGCAGGCAGATGTCTTGGAGGGTGCGCTTCTGGGGACTGGAGGAAAAGAGGAGGGTGACAGGGTGCACCCTGCGTCGGTTTTGCAGGAGATCTGAAATATAATGGCGCTATGTGCATCATGGGAGCCACACGAAAAGAAGGCAGTCGGGAGCTTTTTCTGCGCATCTTACAGCCCCGGTCTGATGGGAGAGGTCTTGGATAGAGCCTGAGATCACTGCAGAGCAGAGTGAAAGGGTTCAGAAAAACTGTTAAGTGGTGCAGCCGGGTACAATTTTGGCGAAGGTTCGAGGCAAATCGGGGTGGGTGGGTGTGAAAAAACAAGTATGCATCTGCATGCGGCAGAGGGGGGTCGCAACAAGGGGTGCAAGTCAGCTGTAGTTAAGGTGGAAGGGGGGGGTGTTGACGGACAGCCGCCGCCTGACGTAACTGTGCGTCAGGCAGAGTCCAGCCGATGCCGTTCTGGAGCTAATAAATAACTCTGACGGATTATTTTTCCCTTTCAAGCAAAGACAAGAAAATCGCTTCCAAAGCCAAAGGAAGTAGCCAAGCGCTCGCAAATCATTAACCGAAAAACAACACCAGGCGTCGCCATAGAAACGCCAAACACTTCAGCTCTCCCTTGGCCCAGCGATCAATCGGCAAGACCCTGACAGAGGCAACAGCCAGCTCCCTCCAGCATCTCTGAGAGGGGGCAGGAGAGGTCCTACTGCATAGCTGCAAGATCTTGAACTCGGGTCCTGAGCCGAGGATACTGACACAACTGCTTATTTGGGGGAAACAAAAACAAATGTAAGCGCAGACTCACGACAACTGTAGCCAACGGGTACGCCAGAGAGCAAAGGCACGGAAGAGATTCTGAGCTGCGATTGGTCAAGTCGGCCATGACGTCATGCCGGTTCCTTCATCTCCTCCAACGCAACACACCACCACGGCCCCCGTTTTTTACAGGGACTAAAGAAACACTGCCTGAGAAAACACACTCGACGTTCTACAGATGCGCACAGTGTTAAAAATAAAAAAAATCACACCAACAGGCCTGTTTGCGCATTTCCACAGGCGATCCCCACCGCAAACCCAATGCGAAGGATGTGCTAAAAATAACCCCCCCGGGATTGCAAGATCTCTCTCGCACAAAAAGTCTCCCGAGCACCCGCAGGTGATGCTGTCGTGTACTGGAATGTCTGGAGAGGCTTGCAGCGCCCAAAATCTTAACCCAGCGGCAAGGCACTAGCGCACGCGAACGCAGAAACATGCATTCCATCATTGGGCGTGGGAATAAAGGGAAGGAGGGTGACCCAGAAATGCTCCGAAAGGTGGCTGGGAGACCACACACCCCTCAAGCAAAATACACACACCCCTGGCCAAAATACACAACTCAATAATGCACTGAATTGCCCCTCTGAGCAAGGACTATGCACAATTAACAACTATACGTACAGGTAAAAAAGCATGTTGTTTTGTAAACAGAGGTTGTTTTTAAAGTAAAACTGACTTGCTTCGTTCTGTATTTTTGGGTGGCAGCCAGTGCTTCTTAGAAGACGCCTGCTGAAATTAAGGGACAATGCTAACTTGGGTTTAGTAATTTATATGGGGCTACTCCCCATATAAACACACATATGAGTGCTCACTGGAAGGACAGATCCTGAAGCTGAGGCTCCAAGACTTTGGCCACCTCCTGAGAAGAGAAGACTCCCTGGAAAAGACCCTGATGTTGGGAAAGATGGAGGGCACAAGGAGAAGGGGAGGACAGAGGACCAGATGGTGGGACAGTGTTCTCGAAGCTACCAACATGAGTCTGACCAAACTGCGGGAGGCAGGGGAAGACAGGAGGGCCTGGCGTGCTCTGGTCCAGGGGGTCACAAAGAGGCGGACACGACTGAACAACAACAAATGGGGCTACTCTGTGTAGGACGACCCCGCGTCTTTCTCCTTTTGTTCTTTGAGAGCCACTAAAGCAGCGCAACAATATTTAAAGATAAACACACAAACAGAAGCCCCCAAGCAATGTTGTTGTTGTTGTTGTTGTTGATGATTTCATTTCTATACCGCTGTACAGTTTAAAGAAACGAACTCAAAGCGGTTTGCAGCACGTGGGTTAAACCACAGAGCCTAGGGCTTGCCGATCAGAAGGTCGGCGGTTCGAATCCCCGCGACAGGGTGAGCTCCCGTTGCTCGGTCCCTGCTCCTGCCCACCTAGCAGTTCAAAAGCACGTCAAAGTGCAAGTAGATCAATAGGTACCACTGCAGCAGGAAGGTAAACAGCGTTTCCGTGTGCTGCTCTGGTTCGCCAGAAGCGGCTTAGTCATGGTGGCCACATGACCGGGAAGCTGTACGCCGGCTCTCGGCCAATAAAGCGAGATGAGCGCCACAACCCCAGAGTCATCCGCGACTGGACTTAATGGTCAGGGGTCCCTTTACCTTTAAACATCAAATAAAACCATCTGGAACAAGGCAAATACAAGCATCAAGGAAAATATTCCAGATCTTTTCTAAGTGGCGTTTTGCTTTCCCCATATTCATTTGCCTACTTAATTTATAGAGCTGCCCCATAGCAGAAGGACTCTAGGAAGGCAGTGGGGTGTAGTGGTTAGAGCAGGGGTCAGCAAACTTTTTCAGCAGGGGGCTGGTCCACTGTCCCTCAGACCTTGTGGGGGGCTGGACTATATTCTGAAAGGCGAAAAATGAACAAATTCCTATGCCCCACAAATAACCCAGAGATGCATTTAAAATAAAAGGACACATTCTACTCATGTAAAAACACGCTGATTCCTGGTCCGTCCGTGGGCCGGATTGAGAAGGCGATTGCCGGCCCCCGGGCCTTAGTTTGCCTACCCATGGGTTAGAGCAGGCTTCCTCAACCTCGGCCCTCCAGACGTTTTTGGCCTACAACTCCCATGATCCCTAGCTATCAGGACCAGTGGTCAGGGATGATGGGAATTGTAGTCTCAAAACATCTGGAGGGCCGAGGTTGAGGAAGCCTGGGTGTCGGACTGGGACCTGGGAGTTGAGGGTTCAAAACCCCACTCAGTCATGAGGCTCCCTGGTTGACCTGGGACTGAGTCGCAGCCTCTTCGCCTACCTTACAGGGTCGTTGTGGGGATTAAGTGAGCCGGGGGGGGGGGGAGCGACAGTAAATGAGCTCTTCTGCTCCCCTGCTTAAGAAAGCTGGAGGGGCCAGCGAGAGGGGGATGTCTGTCCACGGGTCGCAACTGGACCCACGCCAGTCACAGAACACGCCTGGCTGATTTCCAACACTGGTTGTGGGGCACTGTCTCCCCAAACATGGTCCATAGTCAGGGATGGGGCACAGTCTCCCCAAAACCTCTGCCCTACAAGAAAGCCTGCAAGCAGATCCACCATTCTGAACCCCAAACCCTCCCAGCTCTCTCCTCGAAAAAACCCACAGATGACAGGAAAGGGGGGGGGGTGTGAAACCGAACCTCTTTAAAATATTTTTTTAAGAGTAACCAGGGTGCACGTGTGTAAGAGCGGCACATCCCCGGGGGAAACGATCTTGCATTGCAGGGGGCTGGACTAGATGGCCCACCGGACCCCAAATTCCAACCCTGGAGCGATTCTGGGATTCAGGAGCACGGAAGACGGTTTGGGAGTGCCTTATCTGCATCAAATCCTCTTAACACCCAGCTTTAAAGTTGTGTTCCATGTCCTAGGGCAGGGGTAGGAAACCTAAGGCCCGGGGGCCAGATGTGGCCCAATCGCCTTCTCAATCCGGCCCACGGGTGGTCCGGGAATCAGCGTGTTTTTACATGAGTAGAATGTGTGCTTTTATTTAAAATCCATCTCTGGGTTATTTGTGGGGCATAGGAATTCATTCCTTTACCCCCCCCCCAAATATAGTCTGGCCCACAACATGGTCTGAGGGATGGTGGACCGGCCCACAGCTGAAAAAGGTTGCTGACCCCTGGTATAAAGAGGTGTGGGAATGGCTTCGGTCCTGTATACCTGAAGGAGCGTCTCCACCCCATCGTTCTGCCCGGACACTGGGGTCCAGCTCCGAGGGTCTTCTGGTGGTTCCCTCACTACGAGAAGCCAAGTTACAGGGAACCAGGCAGAGGGCCTTCTCAGTAGTGGCACCCGCCCTGTGGAACGCCCTCCCTTCAGATGTCAAAGAGAACAACAACTACCAGACCTTTAGAAGACATCTGAAGGCAGCCCTGTTTAGGGAGGCTTTTAATGTTTAATAGATTATTGTATTTTAATGTTCTTTTGGAAGCCGCCCAGAGTGGCTGGAGAGACCCAGCCAGATGGGCGGGGTATAAATAATAATAATAATAATAATAATAATAATAATAATAATATTATAGCTATTTATGATACATTAACATGTGCTGTTAAGGTAAGACGGGGAATACGCAGGAGAAATGATTTTGAGGAGATACGGAAGGTGTCTGTGGAATTTGTAGTGTCAAAACGGAAAGGGGTCGAACCATTTGTGGGGCATAGGAATTTGTTCATTATTTTTTCCAAAAAAAAATATAGTCCGGCCCCCCGACAAGGTCTGAGGGATGGTGGACTGGCCCACGGCTGAAAGACGTTGCTGACCCCTGTCCTAGGGGCCCGTCATGCAACGTTTCGGTTTTGAGCGAAGGCTTGGAAACACACACACACACAAACAAACACACACACACACACACACACACACACACACACACCCGGCTGGGATGCTTTGCCTGGAAGAATGACCTTTTCGGAGAGAGGCGGAGCGTGTTCCTGCTAGCTAGCAAGCAAACAAGCAAGGGGGAGGCCGGCCGGCCAGCCTGCCTCACGCAGCAGCGAGGCAGCGTGAAACCAACGGCAGAGGAGAAAAACAACAAGAAGCCAGCCTAACAATGGAGATCAGGAGGAGGCTGGAAGCCCTCCAGGGAAAATATAGCCCAGCCCAGCCCGAGTGTCCCCTGGAAATGCCCTCCGCGAGGGCTGGCACCGGGACAAGATGGCCGCTGGGCGGCCACGCAAGGGCCCCTCGCAGGGAGGGCGTCCGTGTAAAATGGAAACCACGGGCAAGTCTTGTGGGACCCGGTCTATTCTTCCTACGAAATATTCACACACACACACACACTGGTAAGATTGCCGGGTTTCCAACTCTGGCCTTGGGCCTTGTTTGGCTGGAAAATACTGGTGTGAAAATGGGTAGTACATGGAAGTGAGGGAGCTACCCTTCAAATGTGGCCCTCCAGTCCTCCTATGTGGCCCACGAAATGCTCCCCAGGCCACACCCCCTTTCTCCAGGCCACGCCCCTGACTAGGCCAGTTTGCTTGGCACCCATCTTTTCCCCGGTGTAGTGGCTAAGTTCCCCACTGAGCTACGACCAGGAGGTGCTGGGTTCAAATCTCGCCTCTTCAATGAACTCAGAGGGGGCGGTTTAGGCCAAACCTTCTCTCTCAGTCCTCCCACCTGCAAAATGGGGGTGGGTGGGGTTGAGCGATAAACAGCGACTTACCTCACAGGTGCATCCGTTTGGTTCAGCAACATTTCCGTGTGAATTATAGCACGGTTCTTTATTTTCAAAACATACTTTTTCCTATTTTAAAATGATTTTTTTTTAAATGTTACTGAACCCAAAGGGCTGTGTCAGGTTTGTTCATTTTCTGTCCTGGGATAGCTCAGTCGGTTGAGCACGAGACTCTTAATCTCAGGGTCGTGGGCAAAAAAGCGCCCTGCATTGCAGGGGGTTGGGCTAGATGACCCTTGGGGGTCCCTTCCAACTCTGCAATTCTACGATTCCTTGCCTCTAGGTCCCACCTTTCCTCCAAAGAGCTCTTTGCCGCGACAGCCTCACCACGACCCTCAGAGGCAGGTTAGCCTGAGAGCGAGGGACAGGCCCAAGGTCACCCAGCGAGCTTCACGGCCGAGCCGCCTGGCCTTGGCAAACCTGGGCTGCGCCAGCCCTGCAGTCCTCTGGGGAGCGGGCCGTGATAGGACTAGGAGCAGGTCTGCGGGGGCCACACGCTTCCCCCAGAAAAAAGGCAAACATGCATCTTAAAAACAGGTCCCTTTGGACAAAGGGAAGCAAGCAGCTATTTTCTACCCTTTGCCAATATTGCAAGAAGAAGCTAACCCAAAGTGCTTTCTTTTTTTTAAATGGGGGAGGGCTGTCGATTTGCACGCATCCATCTTCCTCCGTTGCATCGCAAGCCCTTCAAAAGCTCACAGACAAACGCAGAAGCACTGCCCCGAGGGACAGCGCCGTTTTTGTCCTGTTTTCCCTCACCGCCCAACATGCTTAGATCACGGAGAACCCCACGCAGTATCTCAAGACACCCCCAGGCGTTTCTCACAATGGCATACGGGGCACCCAGAATCACACCATGCTTGGGCGGCAGGGGAGAAAGGAACGCCGCCATTCGCAAGCATGTGCGCACCAGAGAGCTCCGCGCACCCACAAAACAAAACAAGCCTCTCGGCGGCGCGCTCGGTACGGACATCCGCTCACAATCACGTTCTGCCGTGCTGCTCTTACGGGATCAAGAGGGAACACACAGCCTCATACGTGTGTCACCTCCTGCGCCCGTGCATTTGACGGCCTCTCGCTCGGCACCTGCGTGGAGCCCCGGGTGCGAAAGAGGCGGCCAGGTCGTGAGAGGGGAAAGCGTTAAGTCAGGGGTGCAGGCAGGGCCATCGAATAGGGGCAGAGAAGAGCGCTAAGGGATTGCGGCAGGGGAGCGCGGGTGAGGACGACGCTTGCAAACGGTGCGGTGCAGTGGTTAGAGCAGGCTTCCTCAACCTGGGCCCTCCAGATGTTCTGAGACTACAATTCCCATCACCCCTGACCACTGGGTCCTGCTAGCTAGGGATCATGGGAGTTGTAGGCCAAAAATATCTGGAGAACCGAGGTTGAGGAAGCCTGGGTTAGAGTGTCAGGCTAAGAGGCCAGGGTTCAAATCCTTCCCCTCCCACCGCCACCCACAGCCACAAAGCTGTGCGACCTTGGGGCCAGCCGTTGTTGCCTCTCTCAGCCTGCCCTACCTTGCAGGGGTGTTGTAAGAATGAACTGGGGGGTTGAAGGGCCATAATAAATAAATAAACATGTGTGAATGAGGGCAGGGGACGTGTCAAGAGGGTGTGTTCGGTGGCAGAAAGAAGATTTGAGAGGGGAAGATTTTTCTGTGGTTTTGTTTGTAAGCTTACGTGCAAGATGTGGTTGTGTGTGTGTGTAAATGAGGCTGCAACGATGGCCTATGGGCTTTGGGGTTAATAAAGCCAGTTTGAGAGGGGGAAAATCCCCACCCTCAGGGTTTTGCTAAAAGGAATCTGGATGTGACCCTGATCTTCCCTCCCACTTTACTTCCCGCTGAAAGCTGAGACCGGCCACCAAAAATGTGAAGTATTTCCCCCAACCCTGGCTGAGGAGGGCATGACAGCATACGGAAGTGCGACGGTCCTGTGTTTTTGGCTGAGGAGGAACGAACAGCAGGCCGGCAGCCTTGCCCCAAGCCGGTTGCAAACAGCAGGGCCCTCACACAAGGCAGAGATCCCCGCAGTGTGGTATAGTGGTTAGAGCACCGGACTAAGGCATGAGACGGCAGGGTTCAACTCCCTACTCAGTCGCAAGGCTCGCTGCTGGGTGACCTTGGGACAGTTGCCGGCTCTCGGGGAGCCTACCTCACAGGGTTGTTGTGAGAACAAAAGGGAGGGGACGCTTTAGAGGAAAGATGGGATATAAATCAATTAATAGCAACGGAGGATGATGATGTTGTTAGCTAGGATTGGCGTGACACCCAGTTTGGATTTTCTGCCTCAGGCCTAGAAAAAATGTCCTGGGTGGCTCAGTGGTTTCTGTTTAGGATTTGGCACGTCGCAGGAGTGGGATAGAGTTAAGACACAGAGAGAAATTCGATATAGGGAGAAAGGGATATAAGGAAAACAGGTCTGAGGCACGTACAAGAAAGGCAGGCGAAGCGAGAGGGGATGACAGGAAACAGAAAGGGTCTGCTGAGTGTGGTGCGCACAAGGCTCTGACAGGCGTGTGGCGAGGTTGTCGTGAGGAACGGGATAGTGAAACGCACACCCAAGGCACGCCAGATGTTTTCGGGAGGTAAACAGGAGATTACGAAGAAAGAAGTCAGCGTCATTAACAGGCAGTGTTTTTCCTCACGGAATGGTCGGGAGTGGAAGGGACCCCGGAGGGTCTTCTAGCCCAACCCCCTGCAATGCAGGGATCGCAGGGATCTAAGGCAGGCTCTGCCAACCTGGTGCCCTCCGGGTGTTTGAGGACAGCGCAGGGGCTGGTGGGAGCCCTCGTCCCAAACATCCGGGAGCCACCAGATTGGCAAAGGCAGGTCTGAGGAAACGGCACATGGGCATTATGTACGTCAGGTGCTCAGCGCCTGAAAAGCAGGGGCCACGGCTGCTGTGGGCGATCGGCGGGAGGCAAACTTCTGAGGTGCACCAAGCCTGTGCTGTTTTGGGCATAGGACGAGCGCTGTTGGGTCAGGAAAACAACCAGAGCCTCGGCCACATTAACCCTCAGCGTTCCCTTGCAGGAGAGAGAACCAAGGAGAAGACGAGGCAAAAAGATGAAGGCTGAGCATGATCCCTTCTCCTAATGAGGTCACCCTCACAGCCTCTCATCCCCCACCCCCGCTGCCCTTTTTGATGGGGTGGGGGGTGCTGTTCGAGGCGGCCCATCCACAAACCCTCTTCAAAACTCGCCCTTTACCAGTATTTTTGTATTTCTGCTGTGATGGAAAAAACTCCACGCAAGCGGAGATCCCTGTTCTAACCCCAAATATCCAGGTCGCCCCAACACTTCCAAAAAAGGATCCCCCGCCGAGATCCAACGCCTCTCTATTAGCCCATGAGAAGCACAGGAGTGCGTGAGCCTCGTGCCATCCCAGCGCCCGAAAAGAATCGCCCAAAGCCGCCGGAGGCATCCACCGCTGCGCGCCTCCACCCCGCGCTAAGGCGCGCACAAGCGCGCAGCTCCGCTCGCTAGATCCAGTGTATAGGATGGCTGCAGGAAAGCCGCGGAATCCTTTCTCTCTCTATATATATATATCAGGGTTGCTTCCAGAATTAAAATTAAGAAAGCCAGATCCACTACCACAGGCCCGACTTTTCGGCCCAGGGGTCCCAAAAATATCCCGGATCGCCCAGGGGTCATTTCCGGAATAGGTGTGTGTCGGGGGGGGGGGAGACCCTTCAAGGTCTCCCGTCCATTCCTCCCGCCCCCCTCCAAAAGAGAGAGATCGAAACATGCAATTCGTGGCGAGGATGCTAAATGCGCAGATTCGCCTCCTCTTTCGCTGCACCCCCCCCACTAAAAAACAACAACACCCAGCCAAACAGGCTCTCCCCACCCCCGTTCCTGAATCCCCGGGCCGACCTCTTTCCGAGCGCCTGGAGAGTTCTAGAACCCCCGCCCTGGCAGGAGGAAAAAACTTTCCCTTTCTTGGGTGGCTGGGTGTGTTTGTTGGGGGGTGGGATGTCCCTCGGTTCTTTCCCGGGACTGACGCGGACCCCCTCCCCGTCCCTCCGTTCCCAGCTCCGGAGATCCGGATGCCCAATTACGCAGCTGGCTGGAGGGCGGCGCGCCCCGGCGGCGATCTTGGCGCGCGTCACGGGGAGAAAAGTGCCGTCGCCGCGCGCCCCATTTGGACACCCCTCCCCAAACACCACGGGGCCCCGGGACAATCCCCGACCGACCCCAACCCCACCCCAGCTGGCGATCCCGGGGAGTAGGCCGCCTTGGAAAAGGGCCCTCTCCGGGCGCCCGCGGGCAGCCTCGCCCTTGTTTTGCGCGCCCCGAGGGGAGCGCACGGGACCGGGGCGCCTCGGGTGGGAGGCTCCCCCCGTCGGGTCGGCGAGCCCCTACCTGCGTGTCTGCTGCTGCTGCAGCGGCGCGGCGGCGAGGCAGCCCAAGATGGAGTCTTCTCGCCCCGCCATTCATGCTCGCAGCCTGCTTGGCACGGGACGCCGCTCCCCTCGCTCGCCGCCGCCGCTCCGCGCTCTCCTCTGGCTCCGGCGCTCCGCTCAGCCCGCCGCCGCTGCCTCCCCCTCTGACATCATCGCAGGCTCAGCCGAGTCGGAGCGGCTCAGCCTCGGCGCCGCCACGGCAGCCGCACGCAACTTCGCCCTCGGTGCGGGCCAGCCCTCCGGCCCCCGGGACGCCCCCCAGGAGAAGCGAGCGAGCGAGCGCGCACGTCGGGAGCGCTTGCCTACATCCCGGGTCTGGGGAGGTTGCGGTGCAAGGGGAAGAAGAGAAGACACGCGCGTTTGAATCACGCGTAACGCTGGCTTTCTCCTGCCCCCCCCCCGCGTTTGTCCCTGCAAAGGGAGGCGCCTCTGATCATGTGCAGAGCGCCTTTTCGCCCTCGCGCGTAAACACAACGCCCTCTGGGGATAGCAACGGAATAAAGGGGAGAGCGAGGCGGGAGATACTGTGAAACGGGGCTTGCTCGGAAGTAGGTAGGGTTTCTGGAAGGTGTCACCGAACATGTGCAGAGTGCCTTTTCGCCCCCGCCTTGCGCGTGACCACAACGCATACACCTCTCGATGCCAACAAAAGAAGAGGGGGGGGGCAGATATACTGTGAATTGGGGCTTACTCGGAAGCAAGTAGGGCTTCTGGGAGGTGCCACTGAGCATGTGCAGAGTTCCTTTCCGCCTTCACCCGTCAGGACGACACAAACTCTTGTCTGGCGTATGCGGATACAAAGGAAAAGAAACGGGGATGAGTGTAAAATTGGGCTTCCTCGGAAGTAAGTCGGATTTCTGGAAGGTGCCACCCCTTCTCTAGGACATCCCTCTGCGAGTAAGGCCCCTTGGGGTTGTATCCAATGCCAGTTCTACTCAGATGGGCACACTGAAATTCATAGGGGCAATGGGTCTGCCCCACGGAAAACTCAGCCAGCTGCACAACCTTCAATGGGGCTTATTCCCAGGTACAGTATAAAACTGCAGCCTCACAGTGCAAATGTCTTACAAGGGAAAGTCTATTATTATTATTATTATTATTATTATTATTATTATTAATTGCATTTATATCCCACATTTTTTCATCCAAGAAGCTCAAGGTGTTGGACAAGTTTCTCCCCTCCTCATTTAATAACCCCACAACCACAGTAGGTTGGACAGACTGAGAGACGCTGATGTCCCAAAGGTCACCCACTTAGCTTCTATGACCCACAAGTGATTTGAACCCCGGTCTCCCAAGTCCTGGGTCCGACAACCTAACCCCTATACCACAATGATCTACCCTCAAGCATGGATTTATTCTTATCCTTGTTTTATTCTTATCCCAGCTGTACATAAGCTGTGACTGAGCAGGCGAGACCAAGCGTGGGTCAAAAAGGCAGTTTCTGCATGTGCTGTAGAGGGAAGTGAGGGGCAGGAAAACGCTGATCCTCAGCCTCCACTGCCTTGCAGGATATCTTCAGAAGAAAAGGCTCAGGACTAAACCCTACACAGATCTGGAGCGGAGTCCCTAAAATGGTTGGATGGAGCCCCGTACGCCTCATTCCGGCAACTCCTGCAGCCACGTTGGTGCCAAACATCTTGCTCTGCTTTCCTTTGGACCCCATCAGCCATGCCAAGAGGGGGGGTCTTGCTCAGGACCTCCCCACACACTGCCCAGGCTTGCGCCCCAGAGAGGTCACTTCGGCAGCAGTTTGACTTCACCCCTGAAGGAGCACTCCATTGTTTCTGGAGGCAGACAGGTGCCAACAACAACAGAGGGGAGCAAAAGGCGCTCTGCATATGTTTTAAGGCACTCTAGTCCTCATTTGAATATGTCAGGCCTAGGAGCACAGATTCCAGAGGCCTACAGACTGGAGCGCATTAACTCAGGACAGCTGGGTCATTTCTCTATGGTAGTTTATCTTAACGTTTTATGGGTTTGTATGCCTATCGCGTACAGGGACCCAGGTGGCGCTGTGGGTTAAACCACAGAGTCTAGGGCTTGCTGATCAGAAGGTCGGCGGTTCGTTGCTCGGTCCCTGCTCCTGCCCACCTAGCAGTTTGAAAGCACGTCAAAGTGCAAGTAGATAAATAGGGACCGCTCCGGAGGGAAGGTAAACGGCATTTCCGTGCGCTGCTCTGGTTCGGCAGAAGCGGCTTAGTCCTGCTGGCCACATGACCCAGAAGCTGTACGCCGGCTCCCTCGGCCAATAAAGCGAGATGAGCGCGCAACCCTAGAGTCGGACACGACTGGACCTAATGGTCAGGGGTCCCTTTACCTTTTTTACCTTTTTAGTCCTCATTTGAATATGTCAGGCCTAGGAGCACAGATTCCAGAGGCCTACAGACTGGAGCGCATTAACTCGGGACAGCTGGGTCATTTCTCTATGGTAGTTTATCTTAACGTTTTATGGGTTTATACGCCTATCGCATTTTAAAACTTTAAATCCATTGTTGTATATTGTTTTAAATGTTGGTTTTGCTTTTGGGATGGTAGTCCCATTTGTGTTTCACAAGCTGGACTCCGACCGCAATAATAAATTGTTATTATATTAACTCAGGACTGTTAACTGCTCCGATCGCAGGTGGTTTCTTGCTAGAGAGCCACTCCAACAGCTCCCCCCAGCCCAGTGCTCTGCAGATGTTTTGGGCCACAGCTCCGTCAAGCGCAGCCTTATATTCCAAAAACACCTGGAGGGCATTGGGTTGCAGAGGGGAGGAAAAAAACATTCCCACCCCCCCTCATCCATCATCCCATATAACTTCCTTTGGGGTAGACATTGGCTCCCAGTACGTTTCCGAGCACAATTCAAAGTGTTGGTGCTGACCTTGAAAGCCCTAAACGGCCTCAAAGGCCCAGTATACCTGAAGGAGCGTCTCCACCCCCACCATTCAGCCCGGACACTGAGATCCAGCTCCGAGGGCCTTCTGGCGGTTCCCTCACTGTGAGAAGCAAAGTTACAGGGAACCAGGCAGAGGGCCTTCTCGGTGGTGGCGCCCGCCCTGTGGAACGCCCTCCCAGCAGAGGTCAAAGAGATAAACAACTATCTGACATTCAGAAAATACCTCAAGGCAGCCCTGTTTAGGGAAGTTTCTAACCTGTGATATTTTAACGTATTTTAATATCTGTTGGAGGCCGCCCAGAGTGGCTGGGGGGACCCGGCCAGATGGGCGGGGTACAAATAATAAATTATTATTATTATTATTATTATTATTATTATTATTATTATTATTATTAACCTGTTCATTACAGGCAGGTATCTGCCTAGGCAGTGACTCCAGCCTGGGGGAAGAGGCCCTGAGGGCATGATGTCATAGTGGCGCATGCAGGCAGGATGACATCACAATTTCTTTCAGGCAAGGGAGCCAGGCTAGGCGATTGAGGAGGCGTTGTGCTTGTACGGTGGCTGTGAAGGTAGGTGGGGGCTGGGAAAGTTGGGGAGGCTCCTTCTACAAGACCCGCTCTTTTCCCTTCTCCATCCCTGCTCCCCGAGTCACGGGAAAAAGAGGACTGCCTCTCTCTCTCTCCCCCACCCCCAGCTCCACTTTGTGGCACCCAGAGTACCAGATCCCCACCCTTCTAGAACCAAGGCATAGAACCCAGACGCCCTGACAACAGACCCCGCTAGAGGGGAGGTAGGATCAGATCGGTGTGGGAGAGAAAGGGATGCCTTATAGTCACCCCCCACTCCTGACCCTAGGAGACATGGAGGAAGAGCCCCAATTCTGTGGTTTACCTGCGTTGAATGTAGAAGTCCTCGGGTTCAGACTCCGACAGCACGTCAAGGTAGGGTTGGGGGTGAAACCCGCCTGAATTCTTGCCGCTCGGCAGGGACAACGCTGAGCTGGACGGACCATTGTGGTCAGATTCAGGCAGCTTCCTCCGTGAGAAAATCCCTGCCCCGTGCAAGATCACGGGATGCCCTTGGGTAACTGCTCCCCTCACCCACCCACCCCAGGAATATTAGGCAGGTGGTTGAGCTCAAGAAAGGAAAGGCAGACTTCAAAGAGAATTGCTGGGTATGTGGCGTGGTGGTTAAGCGTGCCGGACTGTGGCTTGGGAGACCAGGGTTCGAACCCCTCTTGGCTGTGAAGCTCACTGGGTGACCTCTAACCTACCTCACAATTTTGCAGGGGGTTGGGCTAGATTCCATGAATCTGAGGTTGCTGTGATAAAATGGGGATGAGAACGATGCACCCCACCTTGAGAAAAGGTGGTATGCAAATGGAATGAATAAAGAAAACTGTACTAAGAACAAAAACAGATTATAAGGGGAAACAAGGAAGATGGGAGATAGCAGACAATTTGGGGGAGGGTGGTCAGGGATGGAAAGCAAATAAGAAGGCTGGTCCAATGGTCCGGTCCTAGCCCAGGCACAGCGTTGGGGGACTGGCTGCAGAATGCACCACCTAACCCAAGAACCCTGGTGCAGTTAAACTGTGGAACTCCCTGCCACAGGAGGCAGTGATGGCCACCCATCAGAAGAGGAATGGGCAAGTTCCTGGAGGAGTAAGGCTACTGGGAGCTACTAGCAAGAGTGCCTATGCTCTGCCTCCAAAACTGCTTCTGAATGGCATTTGCTGGAAAACGCAGGAGAGCAAAGGACTCTTGCGTTCGAATCCCGATTGCGGGTTTCCCACAGGATAGCCACTGTGGGAACAGGATGCTGGACTAAATGGGTCATTGGCTTGATCCAGAAGGCCGTTCTTATGCTCTTAACATCTGAAAACGGTCCTCTCAACTCTCCTTACTACATAAAAAGTTTTAATTTCACATTCGGTTACAGTGGCATAGCGTGGGTTGCCTGGGCCCCGGGGCAAGGCAAGGATCCTCAGCGCTGCCTGCCAATGGGCTGGAACAAAGGGGCAATAGCTCCGCGACCTACGAAGTGGTTGCCGCAGCACCTGTGAGGGTTGAGCACAGCGAACAGGACAAGGGATTGTTTGGGAGCGGGTATCTATCCAAAGCCCACGCAGAGGGTGCCCTCGCACCCAACTGTTGCCCAAATCCACTCCTTATTCTGCCCGCACAAACATTGGGAGATTTTCTGTGTGAGGAGGAGGGTGTGCTATTTTTGTTGTTGTTATTACTATTTTCTCTTTTTTCCTTTGGAAATTTTGTGCCCCTAAGATCTTTGCCCCCAGGGCAACCGTCCCCGTAGCTACGCCACTGCTTGGTTAACTAAGGCTCCATTTCTGAGACTCACTGCCCATCTGAGTAGAGAAGGAGGCAAGTGGGGATATTTATCAGACTACAAGTTGGGGGACCTGGCTTAAAACCCTCAACTGATGCTTGGGAAATAGGTTTTCACTGAAAACAGCCCCCGTCTCTCCTTACTTGCAACTTATTTCCAGCCTCACAACACTCCCCCGAGGCGGGCTAGTTTAGAAACAGGTGGATAAAAGCTGGCGGCAGAGGTATGCCACTCAGACAGGGACGCCCGTACCTCGCTTGCAACCTCCCTTTGTTTTCCTGCCCTCTCCTGCAGGTACCCGCTGGCTCCCAGCCATCTTCTGGTACTCCTGGCCATGGCGTCTCCCCGGGGCCCCCCCGACCGAGCAGCCTGGACCGTGGCCGACCTCCTTCGCTTCTCTCCCCCGCCCTGCTCCCCGCCGCCCCCGCCACGACGCCCACCCTGGAACCGCTACCGCCTGTCGGAAAGCATGAAGGGCCTGCTGGTGGCGCTGCTGGGGGGTGGCGTGCCGGCCGGCTTCGTGGCCCCTTTCACCCGCATGGCCAACGAGGCCTCAGGCATCCCTTCGCTGGAGATCCTCCTCTTCCGTTGCATCCTGCACCTACTCTTTGCATGTTACCTGCGCTGCCAGAAGGCCCCTTGCTTCGGGCCGCCGGAGGCCCGCCAGCGGACGCTCCTCCACGCCTCAATCAACGTCATCTCCATCGGCTGCGCCTACAGCTCTTTCATGGTGGTGCCCAGCGGGAATGCCGCCACCGTCCGCAAGGGCTCATCGACCATCTGCTCCGTCCTGCTGGCCCTCTGCATAGAGAACGGCAGCCTGACGGGCTACGATTGGTTCGGCTTGGTGGGCAGCACCCTGGGGCTGATGATCATGGTGGTGCCCGACCTCCTGGACCTAGACAAGAGCACCCAGCTTTACGACGGCTTTGGGTATGCCCTGGCGTGCCTGGGGGGGATGGCGCTGGCGCTCGGGCTAGTAATTTTCCGGGCCCTGGACTTCCCGGCCAAGCTGGTGACAGTGGCCTTCCTCTTCGGCGTGGTGGGAAGCCTGGTCTGCTCGCCGGCCATGTTTTTGCTGCAGCAGCCCGTAATGCCCCTAGACCCCCTAACGTGGACTTGCGTGGCAGCCATAAGCTTTCTGGCATTGGTCTCGTTCCTGTGCGCCAGCTACGCCGTCACCAAGGCCCACCCAGCCCTGGTGTGCGCGGTGCTGCACTCCGAGGTGGTGGTGACGCTGGCGGTGCAATACTACGTCCTGCGCGAGGCCGTCACGCCCTTTGACATCATGGGGGCGGGGGTCATCCTGGGGAGCATCGCAATCATCACGGCACAGAACATCAGCTGCGACGCGGCCGAAGACGACGAGGACACCGCCGCCGAACGGAAGGACAGCAAATAGCCGAGGCGGGGCAGGCGGTTCGAGAGACCTCCGGGACGAGGGACCGGAAGCAGGGGACCAAATCACCGACCATGGAGGGCATTGCAGCTTTAAAGAACAAACTGACCAGAAGGTTGGCAAGCCTTTGGACGAGGTAGCCGTTCGTTGCCTTTTGGACATGTGTGCGAAAAACGCCCCCACAACCCAATTACCTGTGGGTAATTGGCGTCGCACGTTCATTTTACACCCATCAGGCCTCCTAGAGGTGGAAAAAGAAGTCCGCTTAACTGAGCGGGAGACACCTTTGCTGTAAACAGAACCGCAGGAGAGAACAGCCTTCAGACCGTTTCCTGATGGGTGCGAGGCGGAGGATGGGGAGAGGATGTAACGGTGGCGTGCGCTGAAGTGGGCACCCCCAAACTGCAGCATGCTTCCCCCGCCTGTGGGAACAGTACCCCGAAAATCAACTTCAGGAGGGAAGTGGCCAGGGGCTGCCTCCAGCAATTTTTTTGGGGGGGTGGGGGGGTGGGGAGACCCCAATGTTGGAATCTTTCGTATAGGGCTTCTGAATTCCATACAAAAATGAGACAATGCCTGCAGTTTGGAAGGCCCTATAGAATTTCGGGACATTTGCACATTATACGTGGATTTGCATCTTCCTTCTGGTTCGCGGGACGCTTTCATTTTCCAGACGTTTCTTTCCCAGCTGTTATTTGGAGGTCATTTTAGGCAAGGCAGGGAGGCGGCTTATTAACGGCGAACCCCAAAATTTGGGACACCCCCCCTCCAAAGGCGTGCCCAAGTTTTGCAGGGCGTGCCCCGCAAACTGAGCAATTGATATGTAAAACCGGGGTTCGTAGTTAACACCCCAAAATCCAACAGTGTCCGAGTCACTTGAAACCGGTGCCAAAGTTTGGCAATTGCGTTGCAACGTTTTGCAGCGAAAACCCGTGCGCTTTGCAGCACCTCCCCAAACTGAGTGTTCGTAGTTAATGAAGCCACGGGGAGAGGAAGTCAAAGAGCACCCAAATACTGCCACGGAAGGAAACAGGGTGGGGTGGATAAAAGGAAGGTGCTGTTCTTCCTGGGTGCTCCTAGGATGGCCCCCCTCTCTCTGGCACCCTGGGGTACCTTTTCTGTGTGGCTAGACCACCCAAATGAGCTGAATGGCGGGGCAGAAATGACTCTGCAACCAACTTTTAAAAGGTGGAGGTAAGCAGACCCAGTGGGTGGGTGGAACTAAGTTTTACTCAGAGTAATCCCATTGAAAATGATGGACATAACTTAGTCACCTCCATCGATTTCAATGAGTCTGTTCTGAGTAAAACTGAGCTGGATGCCACCCGCTTTTCTGGGCTAAGTTCTCAAAAGCGTTGCTCAAAAACACTGGGCCAGGTGCAAGTTGATTGGGAAAGGAGAATGGAAGAGGAAATTGCAGGAAACGGGTGGAAATACTTTTGAGAGGCATGAAAGGGGAGAATAGGGGGGGGGGAGGTCTCCTCTACTTAACAGTCTCCGGATCAGCAAATCCTGCCTGAAATGGGAAGGCCGTCCTGCAGAGAAAATGCCTGTACTGTGAACTATGGAACTCCTTGCCACAAGGAAAATGTTGCGGACAAAGAACTTGGCATTTCCCAAAGGTGGGTTACTTATCAGCAGAAAGGCTGTGTCTGCAGTTCCCAGCTGATTGTGCCAAACTGCCTCCCATTTGGCGAAAAGGTTCCGAAAAGGGCAGCAAAAATTATAAGAGGTCAGAGTCATTCCCACCTGACGAAAGGTTCTGAGATTTTAGTTTAGGGAAGGGGTAAGGGGCAGGAGGCAACATGCTGGGAAGGTATATTATCCACGGTGTGGAGAAAACGAATAGGCCTCTCGTGACATAAGAACCCCATGAATTTGTATACAGGGCAGGCGAAAGGAAGGACATTGTCACACAGCGTTAAACCGCGGAACTCCCTCCCACAAGACTGTAGCGACGGGCACCCATTTAGGCGGCTTCGAAGTCCGTGTGCCCCTGAATAACAACACTTTCTAGGCACCACACATGGGCATGCCGTGCTTTAGTCTCGCTTGTGGGCTTTGGCGGGCATCTGGTTGGCCACTGAGAGAACACAGTGCAGGACCAGAGTGGGGTCCCCTTGGCCTGATCTGGCTGCAAGCATCTTATACGTTATTGTGACTGATGGGAGTTGCCATCCAACTCCCCAGTAGTAAGCTGGGGAAGGCTGGGGTGAGGCACATCTGATGCAAAGAACACAGTTTGGGCATGCCTTGGCCAGGTCTGGGTCCACCTAGCCCAACGGTCTATAAATTAGTCTGGAATTCTGGCCAAGGCCACGTCGCTCAACGGACTCTGCAGCACCAAGGCCACAAATTTCTCATCCCAGTGCTGAACAAGCAAACGGCTGAAGCTACCTTCGTAGGGCAGGACCCAAACCAACGGATTCAGATTACAGCGGTCCCTTGGTTCTCGAACTTAATCCGTTCCGGGAGTCTGTTCCGACTTCCGAAACCGTTCCAAAACCAAGGCGCAGCTTCTGATTGGCTGCAGGAGCTTCCTGCACTCAAGCGTAAGCTGCGTCGGACGTCCGGCTTCCGAAAAGCGTTTGCAAACCGGAACGCTTCTGGGTTTGCGGTGTTCGGGAGCCAAGCATTGCGGGTGGTTTGAATGGGTAACATTTGGGGGTCCCTCCCAACTCCATGCTTTGCAGCATTCTGGATTTGGCCAGGCATCCTGTCAGAGGAAGGCATTCACAACTGACTCCCCTGCTCTGCCACCCCAAACAGATACTGCAGATCTACCCTCAAAGGCGTGCTCCCTGCCGGGGCTGAGGTGAGTTGGTGCCCGAGGGCACCAGGTTGGCAAAGCCTTGCGTATCCTCGCACCCTCCCTTTTCTGCCACTGTCCTGTTCTGCCAATGAGGGGGGAACGGGCGATGCGAAACAAGCTCGCATCCCGATTCACGTGGGACCACGCAAATGTGACTTGGGGAGGTGTTTTGGGGGGGGGGGTTGTGATATTTGCACTGTTTTGCCAGATGCCTGTGTTTTTTTTCTGACAACCTGACAAACAAAACAGGAAACTGCAAGGATGCAGGAAGGAGGAGGAAAACAAACCTCTGCCGACATGGCTGACAAGTAAAAAAGGAACGATTGGCTGGCTCCAGAGAATAGGGAAGATTTCGCAGCAGCCCCAACCCAACCAGAGCTCCCCCATCGCACAAAGCGTCACCTGTGCCATGCAGGCTCCTTTAAGGGCTGCTCGGCCCCTTGGCTTCGCTCTGCGAATGCTAAGGCTGACTTTTAGAGAGCCGAGGCAGCTCTGCTTTGGCACAGCGGAAGCTGCGTGCAAATGGATCCCCCGCCTTCTGCTCAGGCCTCGCCGCCATTCTGCCCTCTGGCGGCTCGCTGGCTGCAGCAGGACTTGCCAGGACGGGGAAGGGGCTTCCCTCCTCGCAGTGACCAAGCCAGGCCGAGGCCTGGAAGCTTGCAAGGCAGGACGGACACACACACACACACCTGCCTGCCTTGCTGAGTTCGCTGGCATTTTAAGTGTCCTGCAAAAGCATCCGGATTCTGAGCAAGGGGGCGGAGAAAGGGACGTGCAGGCCTGGTTTTACACTCTATCAAGGGCACTCTGTTCATTGCAAGGCGTTCGGCTACATGCATAGTTCGTTTGCCTAGTTTACATCCTGCCTCGACTGAGTGGTCCACACAGGTCTTCTCCTCCCGGTTGTAGCCTCACAACAACCCTGTGAGGTGGGCTAGGCTGAGAGGGGCAGCAACCAGCCCCAAGATCACACGGCATGAGCTTCACGGCCACATGGGGAGTCTAATCCCGGTCTCTCCGACAACCTATAACCACCAGGCCACACTTGCCTCACTCCTTCCTGCTCCTGCCAGTCTCCTCCTTCCATCCTTACCTTTCTCGCTTCCACTATCCACCTCTCTGTAATTGATCAGCCCTCAGCTCTAACCTGCAGCTCCTAGAAGCTGTCAGCGGCCGCACCATGGAAACGGCTTCCGCTGGCTGGCTAAACCAGGCGAGGGCAGCCGATGGGTTTCAAAACCCTCAGGGAGTTAAGGACTCTGCATGCAAAGACAGGCTCCAGCAGATGGAGCGGAGGAGCCCAAGAGTGGGTCAAAAAGGGAGTTTCTGCACCTGCTGTAGAGGGAAATGAGCAGATGGGGCTTGTCCACCTGGGAAGGTCACCCATGTCAGAGAAAAACTCTTGACCCTAAACCTCCACTGCCTCGAAGGATATCTTCAGAAGTAAAGGCCTTCGAGAACCAGTTGCGGAGGAACTCAAACGGGGAAGAGAGCCGTTGCGCCCAAGTGCTGTTTGCCTGCTTCCCATAGGCATCCAGTTAAGTGATAGAATTGTCCATGGAAGGGACCCCTGGGGGTCATCTAGCCCAACCCCCTGCAATGCAGGAATCATAGCCACTGGGAGAACAGTACTCTATAGTAAATTGGCCTTTTGCCTGAGCAAGCAGAGTTCTGGCTCCCTGGGCTTTGAATTGCCAATCTGTATTAAAATAGCACCAACGGCTAATGTAAATAAAATGAATCTTCTGTTGGAGACCACCACCCAAGACCCTGGAGAGCCACTGCCTACCAGGGACAAGAGCTGCAGGGCTGGATAGAGAGAGTAAGACTTCATGGGCATGATGTGGTCTAGAGGCTGCCAGCAAGAGGAGAGATTTTGACCTTAAAAGAACAGCTTTGTCTCACTGTGGGGCACAGGTCTAGGTAAGGTAGGCTTGTCATCTTAGCACGAAACATTGCCTGCTTTTCCGTTCTAGCAACTTCGGGAACAGTTGCTTCCTGTTTCCACAGCACGAAATGCTCCTAGCTAAAGGGGTGAACATACAGATTATCCTATTTGGTTGGCTCAAAGCCCTTTGCATCTTCTTTGAAGGTCAGTATGTATTACTGGGGACGCGGGTGGCGCTGTGGTCTAAACCACAGAGCCTAGGGCTTGCCGATCAGAAGGTCGGCGGTTCGAATCCCCGCGACGGGGTGAGCTCCCGTTGCTCGGTCCCTGCTCCTGCCAACCTAGCAGTTCTAAAGCACATCAAAGTGCAAAGTAGATAAATAGGTACCGCTCCAGCGGAAAGGTAAGCGGCGTTTCCGTGCGCTGCTCTGGTTCGCCAGAAGCGGCTTAGTCATGCTGGCCACATGACCCGGAAGCTGTACGCCGGCTCCCTCGGCCAGTAAAGCAAGATGAGCGCCGCAACCCCCGAGTAGTCCGCAACTGGACCTAATGGTCAGGGGTCCCTTTACCTTTAATGTATTACCCCCACATTACAGACTGGGAACCAAGGTCTGGGGCTTTTTAGTTTAGAGCAGTGTTTCTCAACCAGTGTGCCTCCAGATGTTTTGGGACTACAACTCCCATCATCCCTCGCTAGCAATACCAGTGGTCAGGGATGATGGGAATTGTAGTCCCAAAACATCTGGAGGCACACTGGTTGGGAAACACTGGTTTAGAGAGCCGGCATGGCGTAACAGAGCACTGGACTAGGAGCTTGGAGAGCAGGGTTCGAATCCCCCCTCGGCAATGAAGCTCACTAGGTGACCTTGGGCCAGTTGCCATCTCTTAGCTTAACTTACCTCACAGGGTTGCTGCGATGGTGAAATGGGGAGCAAGACAACCACGTGCACCGACTTGAGATCCTTAGA
Source organism: Darevskia mixta (assembly GCA_034641385.1). NCBI lineage: Eukaryota > Metazoa > Chordata > Lepidosauria > Squamata > Lacertidae > Darevskia > Darevskia mixta. The sequence continues at coordinate 501,623 of JAWWNH010000132.1, read as the reverse complement.
AGATAAAATGTGGTATAGAAATGTAATCAAATAAAGAGGGCCAGAGTATAAAATTAGCACCAGAACTCGGGGCATCACACGAGGTAGAATGTTGGAAGATTCAGGACAGAACATTGAATTTTAGAGTTGGAAGGAACCCTGTTCTAACCGCTGAAATGCAGGAATCCCAAACAGATCATATAACGGAGGGTCATCGAACCTCTGCTTTCAAACCCCCAAAGGAGGGAGACCGTTCCTCCGACGAACCGCTCTTGCCGTCTGAAAGTTCTTCCTTGCTGTCGCAATCTCCTTCCTTGTATCTTTAATCCCTTGGCTCAGGTCCCACTCTCCAGAGCAGAAGAAAACAAGCTTGAAAGAAACTTATTCATACAGTGCATAGTTAAAACTATGGATGGCTCTAAAAGGGGATGGGCAAAATCATGGAGGACAAGGCTATCCATGGCTACTAGCCCATGTGATCTGTGGTTTTACTCTCGGGGTTGGAGGGGGAAATGGCCTCTGAGCGCCGGCTGCTGGGAACCACAAGTGGGGAGAGAGCTGTTGTGCTCAGGGCCTGCTTTCGGACGTCACATGGGGGTTATCTGGTCGCCCACCGTGAGAGCAGCATGGGCTACTGACCTGAGGCAGCTGCAGAGCTCTTATGTCCAAGTGGCTTGCCTAAGGCTGTCTATAGCAAGGTTTGAACGGAGAAGTGCTCAGCTCACCCTCCTGACCGCTACCTGAGGCTACCTTCTACGAGCACAGCAGCTGTTGGGGTGAGAGGTGTCTTCCCCACTTCCACTCAGAGCCCCCTGAAGAGGGCAGCCCGACAAAGGCTCCCTTCCATCTTGGGTCGCTTGAGAGTCAACCCAGACCTTAAGAACACAATGCACCGCAAATCGTGCGCGGTTTTTCCAGTTTTAAGAGACAATTCCTGGCAGGTTGCACCGTGCAAACAGCCTCGCTTTCAGCAGCTGAGCTGACCACAAGTGCTGATATTTCTAAATTCCCAAGCAGTGACTCAGCAGCTCCGACCTGAAAAACAACACAACACAGAATCTGAAGGCTTCCAGTTGCCCTCCATTTCCCCGTCCTCTGGAACTAAACTTACGGCAAGAGCCTCATGCAGTATTGTTTTCCTGCATGAGGACTAGAAACCTCAAGGGCCTCTTAACAATGGCCGCTTACACAAGCAGCACCCTGAGGGTGTGATCCAGGAAGCTGACGCCCTCTGCAGCAAAAACACACTCGCAAGCAAAAACACCACAAGAGACTTAAGTCAGGTTTTCTTTTTTTTTTTAAAAAAGGCAATTTATTCACAATATTTGATTATAAAAACAGACTCCGACACGGGTGGGGCAACTGCCAAGTGGGCTTTGCCACCGCGGGAGCCCCAGAAGAAGGCTCTCGTGCTCCAATCAGCTCATTAAAATGCAAATGTAATCAGAGGCACTTTAAGGCATCAGACTTCGGTGACAACCAGATGGCGTTCGTATTTATGAGCCCAAATCAGACTCGGCTCCTCAGGAGAATGGAAGAGTTTGCATGGAGAAGAGGGGGCAAAGTTTGCTCAAGGGAACAAAAAGGCACCCAGCCTTTGCGGAATTCACCTGTAAGTCAGGAATGGGGAGAGAACCCAAATGTTGCTGGATGACACCCCTGACTGTTGTGTTGGAATCTGCCTGTGTCTGGAGGGGTCACAAGTTACCCACTCTGTCTTTAATTTAAAGGGCACGTAACAGGGCATGGGGACTGCCCCCTTCACAGAGCTTACTTTTGATGCCATTGCTTCTTTTTTTTAGGAGGGGTGGGAGTTAGGGGGGAAGAACCTTGCTAGTCCAGGGAACTGGAATTCACCCTCCAGAGCTGAACAGCCAATTTCATTTTTTACAGCATGCACAACCCCACCCCCCACCCCCACATAACATACACATGTTACGCCAAACAGGGTTTTTCTTAAAAGCATTAACATTTACATGGACATTCCCCATTCCAAGCAACCTCTTCTTTTCTGACTTTCAGCAAGTCCTCTGCAGCCCGAGAGCTCTCGCCCCGCCCTGTGGATCTACTTGCTTGCTTAGCCTCCTCCCTGTTTGCGAATGCCTCCACACGCCCCCACCGGCCTAGCGTTACCAAACAGCTGGCGCCCGGACCCAGTGCCAGCTGGGGAGTTACCAGCGGCCTATATGAAGGCAGCCTGGGAGAGAAAAGGAGGCGCTTGTGTCACTCGGGCAAGGAGGAAGCCCGGCCCCCTGCTTTTTTGCTGAGGCAGGCCCAAGGCCTTGCAGCCATTTCCAGCGTTGGCTTCGCTGGCTCAACTCCCAATCTGGATGGGATGGCCGCGAGCGCAGCACGGAGGCAAAGCGGTGCAGCTGCGCCACCTAGCGGACGGCAGCATGCGCGGGAGGTGCCTGGCAGAAAGGAAGCCAACGACCAACTCGGCACCCTGACATCATCACAAAGACTCACTGCCTGCCACCTGTTCCCTAGCCTCCCTCTGAGATGCTGCCACCCCCTTCTGCCCCTCAGACACAGCTATTTCCACTTTGCTAAAAGCAGAGGGACGCGGGTGGCGCTGTGGTCTAAACCACAGAGCCTAGGGCTTGCCGATCAGAAGGTCGACGGGGTGAGCTCCCGCTGCTCGGTCCCTGCTCCTGCCCACCTAGCAGTTCGAAAGCACGTCAAGTGCAAGTAGATAAATAGGGAAGGTAAACGGTGTTTCTGTGCGCTGCTCTGATTTCGCCAGAAGCGACTTAGTCATGCTGGCCACATGACCCGGAAGCTGTCTGCGGACAAACGCCAGCTCCCTCGGCCAGTTAAGCGAGATGAGCGCCACAACCCCAGAGTCGTCCGCGACTGGACTTAACAGCCAGGGGTCCCTTTATCTTTAAAAGCAAAGCAAGCTTCCTGCCTGTATCCCAACCTCCCCAATTAAAGCAGCTCCTGTGTTCAAGGCTCCACAAACACTTCATCCAGCTGGGACCTCAGTTTCCCCCTTCCTACCCCAAGTCCTCCTACTGCCCCCTTGTCACCACACTCCCTGCCACCACATCCAAGCCACTCTGCTGCCCCTCAGCACCTGCTTCTGGTTACAGGCCCCATCCATTGTGTCTTACCCCGGATAATATACTCAAGGTGGCTTGCAATTAATGACATCCTTTAAGCACACTGCTGCATTGGAGGGAAATTTCAAGTGGCGCCCTGTCCATGATGGGAGACAGAGGCCAACCACATTTGTAGGACATCACCCTGCAGATTAAAGGAGGGCATGTGGAGGGGAAGGAGTGTTCGACTCAATTTCCCCCCAATGAAGATTTGTGTGTCAAGCAAGGCTCCTAGCCTGCACTGGTGACAAGTATGGCACCTGGGAAGGGCAAGCATTCTGCGTGAACGCAACCTGCGGGTGCAAGTGGATGGCAAACTCTTCCAGAAGAGCAGTCACATTCCTAAAATAGTGGAGTTGGAAGGGACCCTACAGTTCAAACACCCTGCAGTGCAAGAACCACGGTGAAACCACCCCTTGAAGTTAGAGCAAAAATAAAGACTTGTAGAATCTTAAAGTAGATAGTTCAGAATGTGGAATGCAGGTGATAGCAGCACTGTCTTCTTCCTACCTCAGCTGTAGTCCCAGCTTCCAACACTCACACCCACACCAAAGTCACCCAGTTATACAACCATAGACCTCCCTTCCTGCCTTTTACTTCCTTCCCTCTGGTGTCTCTGCTCTCCAGGTATTTAATTCCAATTTCATCAACACCAACCAACTTTTGATTCTCAGTATGTTAGCCACAAGTTCCTTCCCCCCAAACCCAGACACGTTCCAGAAGATCAGCTAGGATTATAAAGGTTTACCACCAACAGACAATGTGGAGTGTTTTCTCAGCTCTGTAAACAACCAATCACCCTTTCAGGTAAACTGGCTTTAGGAACCAAGCGCCTGAAGGAAAACCTGCTCCCCCTTACCAACCTGTCTGTGTATTCAGGTAATCTCCACGCTCCTCCAGTTGCCCACAGAGCACCTTCTCAGAAGCGATGACCCCATTCAGTGAATTCCTTCAGGGAGTCTCATCTACTGCCAACACTGTTTCATGCAAAAAGGTGCTATTAAATCTTCCAGGCTTTCAAAAATGTGTATAGGGTTGTGGTTGTTGGTATTTTTTTTAATAAAAAAAACCCCCAAAACAATGAGATATTTTTTCAGTTTTGTAACCTGCCCAGGCACCTCAGCTGAAGGGTGGAACATAATCTTTTAAATCCAAATAAACTTGATGTGGCTGCTGGGAATCTGCTCTCAGCGATGCCAACAGAGCTCACTTACTTCCCATCCAAAATGTTCAGCCAAATATCCCCTCCTCCACTCACTCCCAGCACCAAAAACACCAAGCAGTTCTTAATCTGCTTCCTACACACACAGCTTTTGTCTCCAAAAATCCCCATTTATGCAGCTGGCTTCCCCCAAAACGACACACCCTTAACTTTCAAGGGAGACTTTTTAACTCCGCAAAAACTTACAAAGCCATTCTCACACCACCCCCCACAGGTACCTTCCCCTACCAATTAAACCTCACCGTCTCCTGATTTCTTTGGGGGGGGCAGCATCAGCATCCAAAAGCAAAACCCCGCCAACCTGAACTCTTTTAATACCCACACATAAGCCCTTCCCCATCACTGCCCAAGTATTTTCCCCATTAAAAACCACAAATCCCCATATTGCTACCTATCCCCCCACCAAAAAAATGGGTCCAGAAATCTAATTCATTCTTCTTACTCTCCTCAGTCCAAAATGCCAAATTTTAAGTCTTCTTGGACACCAACACAGAAGAATTGCCTTACTTTCCCCCCCTCCCTGCCCCCCCCATATTTCTCCAGGGCTGCCCCCCTCCTGAATTTGCTCGTTTTCTCACCCTATTCCCCCCACGAGTATCTCCAGAGATACTCCTTCGTCCCCTAATAAAAAACTTTAGATCTTAAACATTTATTTGACCCCCACACGTAGAAAAGATCCACCCCTCGCTATCCCAAGGCCCCCCAAAACACAAGAACCCCCCAAAATAACCAGTCAATTATTTCCCCCCACTTTTTCACTCCTATACACCGAATCTAAACCATTCACCAGCACACACCGACCCCCGAGGGTCAGGCTCCCCCCATGACGCTAAAGGGCCCCCCCGTAAATAAAGACCCCCCCTCAATCCCACGACCCCAAATATGAACCCCCCCATCCAACATGTAGGCAGGAAAAAAATCCGTGTTCCTAACCCCCCCACCCCGTAATCGAGGTAAGTTCTAGCCTTCCGTACCCCCAAAGTCTGCTTTAGGTGCCTCCCCCACGAAGGCCTCAGTTCCGGAGGTAGGCCCCGAAGCCGCGGGCTTTCCAAGGGAGAGCGGCGGGGCAGCCTGGCGCCGCCTCCCGGCCAAGTGAAATCCGCGAGCCCGGCGCTTTGAAGGCCACTCCCCGGAGCGTTCCATCCGCCTCCCCTTCGCTCTCGACAAAAGCTGGCTCTGAGAGAAACCCCGCTCCTCCACCCTCGGTCCCCTTCGGCCATTTTCGGCGAGTTTCGGAACATGACCACACCCACTTCTTTCATTTCTTCCCTCCCTCCCCGGCTTATGAATAGTCAATGAGGAACGCGGAGTCCCTCGCGAAACCAGCCGGAACTGGGGCGAGGTTCCGCCTTCTTTGCAGACTGAACCATTGGCAAGAAGCGGGGGGGGGGGAGAAAGGGAAGGATAGAGTAATTCGGTAAGGAAACGTATATTAACGAGTGACAGGCTTCTGTGTGACACAGAACCCTTCTTCGAGTGCAAAATCCTGAGGCTGACGTTTGCAACAAGTCCTGATTGGCTTTGGTCAGCCGAGCCTCAATTTTTCCCCTTTCCTTGACCCCGATTGTCATCCTAAACTCGTTTTACTCGGGAACAATCCCCATTGAACCCAAATGCCCCCCCCCGGGGAAACGTGCGAGGCCTCCAAGATCACAAACTAAAAACAGGCGATCTATCGATTTGCCAAAGGCGAACAAGCCAGACAATTCACCCCAACGCCTTTTATCTCTTTCTCCCCCCCTTTTTTTAATCAATTGGTATGGCCGCACCCCCATCGATTGCGGCGCCTCCCTGCTCGCTTTTTCCTTCCCCAAACCACTTCGGTCTAGCCACGCCCCCTTCCGCCTCTCCTCCGCTCGGAGGGGGACGCAGGTCTCGGCGCCGCCCACTTCCGCGTCCTCGCCCTTGCCATTCTGCCCCTGTAGCCCCGTGCAGGGGGGAGAGTCTATATAAGGCGGCGCCTGAGAGCCCGCTGGCTCAGTCGCGCTTTAGAGCGCGGAGGGAGAAGACGGGAGGGAAGGGGATAGGCGGCCGGACGTGGTCGCGAGGGCGCGCGCGGGTGGGGCGGAGTTTGGGGGACGCGGCTGAGTCTGCCGGCACCTCCCCGACTCACGGTCCGCGGGCGGCGAGGGAGACCCCCGAACCCGCGGCGAGCTCGGTAGGCCTTGGGCCTCGGTGGAAACCGGAGTGTGTGGGGGAGGGGCCGCTGTCGCTTCCTGGCTGAGGCGGAGGCAGCGCCGCGTCTGCGTCACGTGACACCCAAAAAGGCGGAGAGAGGCGGAAAAAAGTGCAAAGATGCACGGGGGAGCGCCGTCCGGGGACAGCGCGTGCCCGCTGCGCACCATCAAGCGCGTGCAATTCGGCATCCTGAGCCCGGATGAGATGGTGGGTGGCGCGCCGCTCTCTTTTTATATAATTTTTTTATTATTTAATGAAGGTGGTGGTGGTGCGAAAAAAAATAAGAGGCCGGGCGGTGGGGTCTTTAAAGAACTTTCTCCAGACTTTTGTCGCATTGGGATTTTGGAAGGGCAATGCTGAAATAAAGAAGGAAGAAAAATGCGGATGTGCTTGGTTTTCCTATGTGGGAAAGGGAGATCGATTGCACCTTCCTGGGGAGGGGGAGCACAGTGTCCTCTCCCCCTACCCCCCCAAAAATGCTGGTTTGCAAGAAGGCAGCCAAAAGCTGTGCTCGCTCCTGCAAGACAAATTTTCCCACTAGTTTGCAGATGTTAAAAGTGCCACAAAACTCTGTTCTTTGGACCCCCGTGATGCCTAAGTGGATTTCCTTATCATTTTTTCGTTCAGGTTACAATCTTTGAATAATTTTGCTGCTGGGACTTTTATTATAAATTTGATTTATATGCCGCCTTTAATCAAAAGTTCCCGATTTGTTTTCAAAGGAATGGCAGCGCAGTCCATGTTGGCATCTTTATGCTGAAGAATATTACATGCATATTACATTTACATTTGCTCCACTGACTCCAAAACTGCATTTTGAAAGAACTTTGCGGTTTTTATTTGTCTCCATATAAAACACACAGCAAGTTCGTTTCGATTGAGCTGGCCTTAGGCTCTCTCCTTAAAACTTGCGCACAGATCCTGCATTTTAAGTAGCATTTGTTGCTTGTCTCCCATTAAAATCTCAGAAAGCCCCTTCTGTGTGGGGAGAGAAAAATCAATGAAATGGGTCTTGCTGCACGTAGTGGAGCTTCGCTGCCTTCTTTCATTTTTGCCTGTAATCTTGTTGATGCGGAGAGCTAGGGCAGGCTGTAAAGTTTATTCCCGCAGTAAATTATCTCCTGAATGGAAGGTGTCTGATAGTCTTCACTCACTTAAAAACACTTTATTTTCCTAGTAATGGTTTTTAGAGGACCATTAGGGAAGTGACATAATAATAATAAAAAGCCCATTGCGCTTCTGTTCCTTGTATCTCCCAACCTAGATATCATTCTTTTCTTCTTCTTCTAGGGCTTTTTGATGCCGTTTGGGTCCCCATTCTTGACATCTGGCTTCCCAACACCCTGATGACCGATACTGATTCTGCTTTCTTTTTTCCTTCTAGAAACGGATGTCGGTGACGGAAGGAGGGATCAAATACCCTGAGACAACAGAAGGGGGCCGCCCCAAGCTGGGGGGCCTGATGGACCCACGACAGGGCGTAATTGAAAGGACAGGGCGGTGCCAGACCTGTGCAGGTGGGTTCTTAAGGCAGTGCGCCAGGCGTTTTGTACAACTCCCAGCAGCCCCAGCCACACGGTACCAGGCTGGGGGAGACTATGCTGGGGCCTCACTAGGAAAACTGGTTCTTGGGAAGGGGATGAGGGGGCCAGTCTCAGAATCCGGGAGTCAGGGGGGCTCATGATTTTCCCGTCCTTCTGTTCTCCGGCAGGCAACATGACAGAATGCCCCGGCCATTTCGGACACATTGAGCTGGCCAAGCCTGTCTTCCACGTCGGCTTCTTGGGCAAGACGATGAAGGTTCTCCGCTGCGTCTGCTTTTTCTGCTCCAAGCTGCTGGTTGACTCTGTGAGTAATAGCTGGAGCTATTGGGCAGCCATAGAAACAAGCTCAGACCAGTGAATAGCCGAAAACAGTATGGCTTTTCACTAAGTCCCCCGTGATATTCTCATGAGAGCCAGTGTGGTGTGGTGGTTAAGAGCGGTAGACTCGTAATCTGGTGAACCGGGTTCGCGTCTCCTCTCCTCCACATGCAGCTGCTGGGTGACCTTGGGCTAGTCACCCTTCTCTGAAGTCTCTCAGCCCCACTCACCTCACAGAGTGTTTGTTGTGGGGCAGGAAGGGAAAGGAGAATGTGAGCCGCTTTGAGACTCCTTCAGGTAGTGATAAAGCGGGATAGCAAATCCAAACTCTTCTTCTTCATGAGGAAGCTGGTGAAATGTGGGCTGGACGAGGGAACTGTTACATGGATTTGTAGCTTGTTGGCTGACCCAAACCCAAAGAGTACTCATTAATGGTTCCTGGTCATCCTGGGGGGGGAGTGACAAGTTGGTTGCTGCAGGGTGTTCCGTCCTGGGCCCATTGTTGTTCAACATCAATATAAATGATGAAGGAATTGAGGGGATGCTCATCAAATTTGCAGATGACACCAAACTAGTAGCTAATGTTGCAGAAGGCAGAATCAGGATTCAAAATGACCTTCACAGATTGCAGAACTGCGCCCAAAGTAACAAAATGAATTTCAGTTGGAAACATTTCAAGTTATGCACTTGGGAAGAACCAGCTTCACAAGTATAGGATGGGGGACACCTGGCTTACTAGCAGTACATGCGCAAAGGATCCAGGGGTCTGATTGGACCGCAAACTCAACATGAGTCCATAGCTGATGCTATTCCAGGCTGCATCAACAGAAGTCTAGTCCAGATCAAGGGAAGTAACAGTCCCATTCTAGTCTGCCTTGGTCAGACCACACTGGGAATAATTTGTCCCGTTCAGGGCGCCACAGCCTTCCTGGCTGTGCTCCCCTGTGGCTTTTCAAAGAAGAGAAATAATCTAATTTTCTGTCCACGATTTTCTGTCTTGTTGGCTCTTGGTTACTTGCCACAGGTGACCAGGTAAGTGCGTTGACAAGCCTTAGGGTTGACCAATATATTTTTCTTCTAACTCTGCATTCTGCTCTCTGATACCTGCCTGTGAGTCAAAGCCTTCTGTGGCTTCTTTGTGGGCAGTCATCCATTTTTGTTTTTAATCTCACCTTTCAGTGTATAATTCTTAAGCTGCCTCACAGCACCAACCTACAACTCAAGAAACAATTCAGCTACAGCAACCTTAAGGGTTACTTAAAATAATTGGTGTCAGTAGCCACTGAGAACCAGAACTAGGGGAAATAAAAACATTTTTTATCTAGTTCTGAAAAATGAGCCGTTATGGCACAAGGTGAATAGGTGCCACTCCCAAGAAGGCCCTGTTTGTGTCAGCCCTCCCCTTCCCTTTGTTCAACTTGAGTTCAAAGGTCTTCTTTTCCCTCTGATTCTGACTCCAAACACTTTGGGTGTACGAACCCCCCACATTGAACCGCTCAGGAAGGCAGAATAATATGGATTCATCCTAAGAGAACAGAATACTGGTATCTGTGGAGCGTTCTTGTCATTGCAGCAAGAAAGGCCCATTGCATCCCTTCCCAGCCTGCCCATGTCCCCTGTGATGTGAGGCCTACTTCCCAAGAGCTATGGCGAATAGTGGGATATTCTCACATTTGCTGGTAGTCGTGGATAATGGGAGTTGTTGTCCAATTTACAATTGTACTAGGTGTAAAATGACTTTTTTCTATTACCCCGTAGTATTGAGGATATCTGGGTGGGGTGGTCATTCAAAAGAACCCAGAATCTGGCACGGTTAATCACACCCTTTATTATTTGGGGGGAACGCCCCGTTCTTCTTTTCGCTGCAGAACAATCCGAAGATCAAAGACATCCTGACCAAATCCAAAGGCCAACCGAAGAAGCGTTTGACTCACGTCTACGACCTTTGCAAAGGCAAGAACATCTGCGAAGGTGGGGAGGAGATGGACAACAAGTTTGGAGTAGAGCAGGCCGACGGCGATGAGGACCTCACGAAGGAAAAGGTCAGGACCGCAAATCGGCTGCGCAGGCCCAGTAGGGTTGGTCCAGCTTGTAAGATGTTGCGTGTCAGCCTCTTACCTTAACACTCACTTTTCTTTTCTGGACCGCTGTGGACGCTCTCCCAGATCATAGAACCCCAGCATTGTAGAGTTGGAAGGGACCACCTCCGACGGTTCCTTAGGAGTTTCAAATGTGCCACTAGGGCAGTGGGTCTCCTGCTGTTGTCGGACTACTATAATAATAATAATAATTTATTATTTGTACCCCGCCCATCTGGCTGGGTCCCCCCAGCCACTCTGGGCGGCCTCTAACAGATATTAAAATACATTAAAATATCACAGGTTAAAAACGTCCCTAAACAGGGCTGCCCTGAGGTATTTTCTGAATGTCAGATAGTTGTTTATCTCTTTAATCTCTGCTGGGAGGGTGTTGCGCAGGGCAGGCGCCACTACTGAGAAGGCCCTCTGCCTGGTTCCCTGTAGCTTTGCTTCTCGCAGTGAGGGAACCGCCAGAAGGCCCTCGGCGCTGGATCTCAGTGTCCAGGCTGAACGATGGGGGTGGAGACGCTCCTTCAGGTATACTAAGCCTTTGAGGCCGTTTAGGGCTTTAAAGGTCAGCACCAACACTTTGAATTGTGCTCGGAAACGTACTGGGAGCCAATGTAGATCTCTCAGGACCGGTGTTATATGGTCCCGGGGGCCACTCCCAGTCACCAGTCTAGTTGCCGCATTATGGATTAATTGCAGTTTCCGGGTCACCTTCAAAGGTAGCCCCACGTAGAGCGCATTGCAGTAGTCCAAGTGGGAGATAACCCACATAGAGCGCATTGCAGTAGTCCAAGTGGGAGATAACTAGAGCATGCACCACTCTGGCGAGACAGTCTGCGGACAGGGAGGGTCTCATCCTGCGTACCAGATGGAGCTGGTAGACAGCCGCCCTGGACACAGAATTAACCTGCACCTCCATGGACAGCTGTGAGTCCAAAATGACTCCCAGGCTGCGCACCTGGTCCTTTAAAGGACTACAGCTCCCAGCACCCCTGACCCCTAGTCCCGCTAGCCAGGGATGATGGGAGTTCTGGTCCGACAACAGCAGGAGACCCAGTTTTGAGGAATACTACCCTAGGCCCACGGCAGTTGGAGGGGACCCCTGATCAAACTTGACAGCCTCGCCCCTTTATCCAGGGTCACGGCGGCTGCGGGCGCTACCAGCCGAGGATCCGGCGGTCGGGCCTGGAGCTCTACGCCGAGTGGAAGCACGTGAACGAGGACTCCCAGGAGAAGAAGATCCTGCTGAGCCCCGAGCGGGTGCACGAGATCTTCAAGCGCATCTCGGACGAGGAGTGCTTCATCCTCGGCATGGACCCCAAGTTCGCCAGGCCCGAGTGGATGATCTGCACGGTGCTCCCCGTCCCGCCACTGTCTGTCCGCCCCGCTGTCGTCATGCAAGGCTCTGCCAGGAATCAGGTAAGGGCCCATGGGTGGACTTGGGGGGGGGGAGAGAGCAAGCTTCGTTCCAACTCAAAAGTCACACTGCCAGAGGCAGAGATGCAACGTTCCCCAAACTTTGGGTCCTCGGCTCTTGCTCCCATCATCCCTGATGACTGGTCCTGCTAGCTAGGCATGAAGGCAGTTGTAATAGTACCACTGTATTCCGCTCTGGTCAGACCTCACCTGGAATACTGTGTCCAGTTCTGGGCACCACAGTTCAAGAAGGATACTGACAAGCTGGAACGGGTCCAGAGGAGGGCAAGCAAAATGGTCCAAGGCCAGGAAACGATGCCTTATGAGGAACGGCTTAGGGAGCTGGGTATGTTTAGCCTGGAGAAGAGAAGGTTCAGGGGTGATAGGATAGCCATGTTCAAATATATAAAAGGATGTCATATAGAGGAGGGAGAAAGGTTGTTTTCTGCTGCTCCAGAGAAGTGGACACGGAGCAATGGATTCAAACTACAAGAAAGAAGATTCCACCCAAACATTAGAAAGAACTTCCTGACAGTAAGAGCTGTTTGACAGTGGAATTTGCTGCCAAGGAGTGTGGTAGAGTCTCCTTCTTTGGAGGTCTTTAAGCAGAGGCTTGACAGCCACCTGTCAGGAATGCTTGGATGGTGTTTCCTGCTTGGCAGGGGGTTGGACTGGATGGCCCTTGGGGTCTCTTCCAACTCTGATTCTATGATTCTATGTAGTCCAATAATAGCCGGGGACCTAAGTTTGAGGAAAACTGCAGTAATTCTTCTGAATGCTAGTTACAGGTAGGTAGCTGTGTTGGTTTGCCGTAGTCGAAACAAAAAACAAAAAAAACAAAAACAAAAATTCCTGGGTGTGGGGTAAAGAAGAGTATTATATTTTTAAATGGATTGATTTATGGGACGAACAAAGTGTCATTGGATATGGTACAGGCTTGAGTGAGGAATAATGATAATTGACTGTTGCATATGAAAATTAAGGATGTTATAAAGGCTAAATATTCTGGGACAAAGGGGAAGAAGGGGAGACAAAGTGGCAAGAACATAGGGGAACAGAAGTAATTAAATGCCAAGGCTGGAATTTAAGATTGATAAGTAAACAACCTATGTTTTTGGATAATATATTTAAGATGATGTATGAATAATATGTTTTTAGATAATATATTGGGAGACCAACAGTGGGGACGTGAGGAAGTCACAGTGGAATAAGAATTTGAAGTAGCAACACCTGGCCTATAAAATGGGGCCAGGGCAAGTGAAGTTAAGAAAATGGTAATGTAAGGTTAAATGTATAAGATAGGAGATACCTCTGTGAGAGGGGGGGAATGAAAAGGACGTCCCTCGGTTGAGGGGAGGTATGAAGTTTAACCGACATGTTATGTGTTTAAAAAATTGTAAAACTTAATAAAAAAATTATTTAAAAAAAATCCTTCCAGTATCACCTTAGAGACCAACTAAGTTTGTTATTGGTATGAGCTTTCGTGTGCATGCACACTTCTTCAGATACATGCACACGAAAGCTCATACCAATAAAAAACTTAGTTGGTCTCTAAGGTGCTACTGGAAGGAATTTTTTTAGTTTTTATTTTGTTTCTTCTGAATGCTGCTTGCTGGAAACCACAGGAGCCGGGAGAGGGCTCCTGTGCTCGAATCCTGCATTCAGGTCTCCCATAAGCATCTGGCTGGCAATTGTAAGAACAGGATGCTGGACTAGATGGGCCATTGGCCTGATCCTGCAAGGCTCTTTTTTCATATGTCATATGCAGCCATTCAAATGACGATTAGCCGATGGCTTGCAACGAAAACATATCAAAGGGCCAACTTCCCTCTGCTTTCGTCTTTGCCAATTATTAGTTACATTTTTTTTTTAATGAAGTAGCTCTTAAGCAATGTGAAATGTTAACAGCCAGATTTATTAAAAACTGGGGGAAAGAAAAGAAAAAGACAATTCTGTTGTTTAAAAAGCTGGATTAAAACACCCATCTCACTTGTAAGAGGCCATATATGAAAGCCAAAGGCCTAGCACAAAGAAATGTTTTTGCCAGGCGCTTGCAGATATGTAATGATCATGCCGGGCGAGGCTCCCTGGGGAGAGCGTTCAGTAAGCAGGGAGCCACCACTGAAAAGGCCTGCTGTTGTGTGGCCACCCTCCAGACTTCCTGCGGAGGGGGCACACGAATAAGCGCCTCCAGTGAGGACTGCGGGGTCCAGGCTGGCTCCTTCTGTCTGCCCTGACAGGCTCTTTTCCTTCCTCTCTCCACTCAGGACGACTTGACCCACAAGCTGGCCGACATTGTGAAGATCAACAACCAGCTGCGGAGGAACGAGCAGAACGGAGCGGCCGCCCACGTCATCGCCGAAGACGTCAAGCTGCTGCAGTTCCACGTGGCCACCATGGTGGACAACGAGCTGCCTGGGCTGCCCCGCGTAAGTGCTCAGGGGGGCCTCTGCCTGCCCTTAGAAGGGTAGAAATCTGCAGCCGCCCCTCTTTCGCAGAGGAGCCAGCGAGCCGTAGGTAGGCTGCGATGCCTCCTCCCTCCACAGGCAAAGCCATCTTGGTGAGTGCAGGCAGTTAAGCCAGTGTGGTGTAGTGGTTAAGAGCGGCGGACTCGTAATCTGGTGAACCGGGTTCGCTTCCCCTCTCCTCCACATGCAGCTGCTGGGTGACCTTGGGCTAGTCCCACTTCTCTGAAGTCTCCCAGCCCCACTCACCTCACAGAGTGTTTGTTGTGGGGGAGGAAGGGAAAGGAGAATGTGAGCCGCTTTGAGACTCCTTCGGGTAGTGATAAAGTGGGATATCAAATCCAAACTGTTCTTCTTCTTTTGGGGAGGCCTTTCCAGATCTGTTGTTCTGGAGCGATATTTGCCTTCATTCTGATTACAAGAGACTTTCTGCGGGCGTCCCCTTCCGTGGTTTGGGCAGAAATGGGGAGTGGGAACCCAAAAGTTGTCTCAATTTGGTTGTTATTTATTCACATTTCATTAGAAGCAAATAGGCTCCACTAGAGCAGCCTTCACCTGGTTGCCCTCCCAGCGCTCCGGACTACAACTCCCATCAGCCCCCGGGACGGCACAGTTGTCCTGTGTGTGGCTGATGGGAGTTGTTGTCCAAAGCAGCTGGAGGGCAACCCAGCTGATGGTGGTTGACGTGGAATATATGTAGCGCACAAGCCAGGGATAGCCCACATGGACTACAACTCCCATCAGCCCCTGTCGGCATGGAGTTGTCGTTCAGCAGCGCTTTAACTCTCCAAAAGTTTGTCTTCACCCCTGAAGGCAGAACCCTTCCATTGTCTCCTGAGACACAAAAATACATTGAGTGGACTAGGAGAGATATTGATACACAGAGACACGCAAAATCACATACCTGTTGGACAGGATAGAAGAGAAGAAGAAGAGTTTGGATTTGATATCCCGCTTTATCTCTACCTGAAGGAATCTCAAAGCGGCTCACATTCTCCATTCCCTTCCTGCCCCACAACAAACACTCTGTGAGGTGAGTGGGGCTGAGAGACTTCAGAGAAGTGGGACTAGCCCAAGGTCACCCAGCAGCTGCATGCGGAGGAGAGGAGATGCAAACCCGGTTCACCAGATTACAAGTCCACTGCTCTTAACCACTACAGTCATACCTCGTGTTGCGTACGTTCGAGTTGCAGACCTCCGCAACCCGGAAGTCCTCCCCGGAGTGCACGCGACGGCGGGTGCGCAGAAGCGTTCTGTGCAGTTCGCGCATGCGCAGAAGCGCAAAAAACCGCAAACTTCCGGGTTTTTTTGTGCGTTCATGTTACGCACACCCGGGTTATGCAGTGCAACCCCGCAACGGATCGCGTGCGTAACCCGGGGTTCCACTGTACACCATACTGGCTCTGTTCTTAATCCCTCGGATTTTCCTGCCTTGAACTAGATTAGAAAGTTGACCAGTTTCCCTTATTTAGAAGTCTTAAGAGTGGTACCCAGTCGGTGGAGGACAAGTGTCCTGAGTGGGAAGCTCCTCCTGCTTGCTCCACAGGCAAAAGGAAGCCATTCTTTGCCCTTCCATGTTCCCCACCTGCCCACCAGCTTTTGTAAGAGAGTAACGCTTTGCTTCCTCCAACCTCTTGATTTCCAGGCCATGCAGAAATCGGGGCGGCCTCTGAAGTCCCTGAAGCAGAGGCTGAAGGGGAAAGAGGGGCGCGTGCGGGGGAACCTGATGGGAAAGCGAGTGGACTTCTCGGCCCGCACGGTCATCACCCCAGACCCCAACCTCTCCATCGACCAGGTGGGCGTGCCCCGCTCCATCGCGGCCAACATGACCTTCGCCGAGATAGTGACGCCCTTCAACATCGACAGGTGAGCCCCCTTTCCCCACTCCGTCCCGCGTCTGGCGCGCTCCGGTGCCTCGCGCCCCCAATGCCGGCTAACCCCTCTCCGCCTCCGCTAGGCTGCAGGAGCTGGTGCGCAGAGGGAACAGCCAGTACCCCGGAGCCAAGTACATTATCCGGGACAACGGCGACAGGATTGACCTCCGCTTCCACCCCAAGCCCAGCGACCTCCACCTGCAGATAGGGTACAAGGTCAGTTCCGCTGGGGGCGCTGGCAGGAAGCTTGGTCTTGGGGGGGGGGCAAAGTTGGGTAGGAGAATCACAGCCCCCTCCTACCCCGGAGTAAGCCCACAGTGGTGCTGGACCAAAGAAGGATCCGCCAGCAGAACCCTACGATTCTCCGATTCGTCCGCTAGCATTAAAAGAAAGATGTTGCAGGTCTTGTAGCCTCTTCCATTCCAATAGACTCAGGTGGCCTTTTTGTGAGTGACCACGCCAGGCGTTCCTTTAAAGTTGGACAAATTTGAGCTAATGGGACAGTTGGGAAATGCCAGAGGAAGAGAGACCAAAGGTTTTGGGGGTGTATCGCTCTTTGCAAACCTTCCCATGTGGGGCAGGCCGGGTAAGGAAATGCTCCCCCCCCCCCGGGAGGCTCATCTGGTGACTTCATTAACATTCAGCGCCTGGCAAAAACATTCCTTTTCAACCAGGCCTTGGGCTCATTTAACATCCGATGCCGTTTTAAATGTGTTCTGGGAGGGGGGGGTTATTGGTTTTTGTTACCTTTTTAATTATGTACTTTGTGTTTTTTGTATTGTATTTTTATGTTTTGTGAACCACCCTGTGATCTGCGCATAGGAGCATAATTCTAGGAGCTGATTCCCTTTGGCCCCTCCCCCAATAAAATACCAGTATTTGAGGGGGCCAGCCCGCCCCCCAAGTTGATAGGCATTGCCATTCAAATGGTATTGTGATCAATTATGTGGGGTGGGGCTTACCTGGGCCCTCCCAATATTCTATTCAGGTTTGCACCCCTGGATCTACATATCAGGGGCGGAATGCAGATTATAATAATCATAATCATAAAATAAATAAAAGGCATTGGTTGGCTACTGTGAGAACAGACTGCTGAGCTTGGGTGGCCCTTGGCCTGATCCAGAAGCAAGGCTCTCCTTAACATTATTACGTAGTAAGCTAGAAATCATTGCAGCGAGCAGAGTGGAGATTCTGTGCTTTATATCGAGAGTGGGCCCGGTGTCTCGCACTCGGGACTCTACCCAGGCTGCCCCGTCACTGACCTTCCCTCTCACGCTTCTTGGGTCTTTTTGCCTTGCTGGGATGTGCCCTTGAGTTCTGATAATGCCATTTTCTTGCCTGGAGAGAGGATAAAGAACGATGAGTGAGTGAGCATAGAAACTAGCATAGCCTAAAAAGGTAAATACTTAAATTTGTTGCTTTGCCAGCTTTTCTCTGGCCCTGCCTGCCCCTGGGAGTTTCCCCAGAAAGGAATATGGCCCTCAGTCTGAAAAAATATTCCTCCTTCGCTCTATTATATAATAAACTAATGAATTTAGCCCGTTAATAACGGGCGCTATATGCGCCGCCGCCGCCCCCCGCCCAGCAGAAACCTCAGGCCGGCCAGGCTGCGCTCCTCTTGGCCGCCCGGCGCGCCGGGAACCCACGCGAGGGCCCGGCCTCCCACCGAGGCGGCCGGCCTGGCTCAGCCCGCTGCGCCTCCCTCGGTCACCGCCTCCTTCTCCTCAGGGCCGCCGCGCCGCCGCCACCTCCTTCCTCCCTCCCTTCACCCAGAGCTGCCCCTTCCCGCGGCCATGAGGTGGCAATGCGAGCAGCAGCAGCAGCGCCGCCTCAGCTCCGCCGGTTCAGGAGGCCCCGCGGCCCCGCCGGCGGCTTCGGGCGGGTAGGCCTCGGGTGAAGCCGGGGGCTCGCGTGATCGGCGCGGCCGGGGGAGAGAAGGAGCGTGGCGGCGGCGGCCGGAGGAGGAGTGTCTCTGCGTCGGACACGCCCCCCTCTCCGCCCGCTCCAATCCCTGCGTCCCTGTGGGACATGCGCAGTGGCAAAATGCCACTGACACACGGAACGCACGCAGGGACACAGGGACTTTATTATATAGGATATGCAGGCTTCTTGAAGCTGGGTTGTGTCCTATTTCACTGGTGCTTCCTCGTGCGACGTCACCGTGCATCTATGCAAATGCTAAAAGCTTTCCGAATTCGTGCTGATGCGGATTCAGCACTTGAATAAGTTTGTTCTGCGGAAGATTCCATGTGCCTGCTCATCCTTCGAGGTGGCAAACCAACAGCTCTCCTGCTTGATCTCCCCTTCCAGGTAGAACGGCACATGTGCGACGGCGACATCGTCATTTTCAACCGGCAGCCGACGCTGCACAAGATGTCCATGATGGGGCACAGAGTCCGCATCCTGCCGTGGTCCACCTTTCGCCTCAATCTCAGGTGGGGAAGAAGGCGCGGTTCTCTGTGCGTGTTTTGCTGCGTGCGTGGATAAGGGGCAGGCTTGAAAAGGGCGGGGGGGAAGGATCGGCTCACCTTTTGGAAAGAGATCCCAAGGCCACCTGACGCAGCTGCTCCCCAACCCTGGCTTTTCCCTCTCTGCAAACTCAGGCAGGCATCTGTACAATTTCCTTCTTGGTACAGTGGTACCTCAGGTTAAGAAATTACCGTATTTTTCGCTCCATAAGATGCACTTTTTCCCTCCTAAAAAGTAAGGGGAAATGTCTATGCGTCTTATGGAGTGAATGTGTGGTCCCTGGAGCTGAACTGCCCAGGGGCAAAAGCAGATCGTGCTTTTTTAAAAAAAAAGAGAGAAGGGGGTGTTGAAAGGAAGCCCACTGAGCAGCTGCTCAGCAAACGATTGGGGAGAGAGATAAGGGAGAGAGATTCCAGCCCCGCCCCCTTGCAGAAGGAGGCTGTTTCCCCAGCAACATGTGACTGGCTGATTAGATTATCTGTCTGGAAACTGTAGAAATGGCTTCCTGAAGCTGCAGAACTGTGACTTAAACCCCATAAAACAGGATTTTTTCCCTTTGCAAAGTATGCTCAACAACTTTGAGCTGATCCTCAAAAAATGGGGCTTATAGAGCGAAAAATATGGTAATTCGTTCTGGAGGTCCGTTCTTAACCTGAAACTGTTCTTAACCTGAGGTACCACTTTAGCCTAATGGGGCCTCCGTGCGATTTCTGTTCTCATCCTGAAGCAAAGTTCTTAACCTGAGCTGCTATTTCTGGGTTAGCGGAGTCTGTAACCTGAAGCGTCTGTAACCTGAAGCGTCTGTAACCCAAGGTACCGCTGTACTTGGCCTGAGCGCTGCCCTCCGTTATTCTCAATCTCCCTCTCTCTCCCTCTCCACCAGTGTGACCACCCCGTACAATGCCGACTTTGACGGCGACGAGATGAACCTGCACCTTCCCCAGTCCCTGGAGACGCGGGCGGAGATCCAAGAGCTGGCCATGGTGCCCCGGATGATTGTCACCCCTCAGTCCAACAGGCCCGTCATGGGCATCGTGCAGGACACCCTGACGGCGGTCCGCAAGTTCACCAAGAGAGACGTCTTCCTAGAGAGGGTGAGGGCAGGTTCTGCAGAGGAAGCCTTACTTATAAGATAAGATGCGATAGGATTTCTTTATTGTCACAATACAAATACAATGAAATTGGAGAGCCAGTGTGGTGTAGTGATTAAGGTAGTGGTAATCTGGTGAACCGGCTTCGCTTCCCCGCTCCTCCCTCTCGATGTTTCGAACTGCGACTCCCAGCAGCGCCCAGCTAGCACCGCCGTGCAATGACGATGGGAGTTGTAGTCCAACATGGCTGGGTGTCTGGGGCTGGAGGGGGTTCTGGTGCAAAGCCTTCACATCCCAGGAACGGCTTCTACTGGCCAGCGAAACCAGGCAAGGGTCGGGGATGGGTCTCAAGCCCACCTGTCTCGAAAAACAATGGAGTGCACCTCGGGGGGTGAAGTCAAGGTGAGACAGGACAGTAGTACGCCATGTTGAGAGCCAGTGTGGTGTAGTGGTTAAGAGCGGTAGACTTGTAATCTGGTGAACCGGCTTCGCTTCCCCGCTCCTCCACCTGCAGCTGCTGGGTGACCTTGGGCTAGTCACCCTTCTCTGAAGTCTCTCAGCCCCACTCACCTCACAGAGTGTTTGTTGTTGGGGAGGAAGGGAAAGGAGAATGTGAGCCGCTTGGAGACTCCTTCGGGTAGTGATAAAGCGGGATATCAAATCCAAACTCTTCTCCAGCCCAGCATCCTGTTCTCACAGTGGCCAGCCAGGTGCCTGCAGGAGACCTGCAAGCGTCACCAGACCACCTTCCCCTCCTGCGGTTTCCAGCAACAGGCCTTCAGAAGCATTGCTGCCTCTGACGGTGGAGGCAGAGCACAGCCTTCAATAACCCTCTCATCCTCCGTGAATTTGTCTAATCCCATTTTAAAGCCATCCATGTTGGCCATCACTGTGGCAGGGAGTTCCATAGTTTGCCTTAGCAGGGTTTGGGGACACAAGTGGCGCTGTGGGTTAAACCACTGAGCCCTAGGGCTTGCTGATCAGAAGGTTGGCGCTTCGAATCCCTGCGACGGGGTGAGCTCCCGTTGCTCGGTCCCTGCTCCTGCCCACCTAGCAGTTCGAAAGCACGTCAAGTGCAAGTAGATAAATAGGAACCGCTCCGGCGGGAAGGTAAACGGCGTTTCCGTGCGCTGCTCTGGTTCGCCAGAAGCGGCTTTGTCATGCTGGCCACATGACCCGGAAGTTGTACGCCGGCTCCCTCGGCCTATAGAGCGAGATGAGCGCTGCAACCCCAGAGTCGTCTGCGACTGGACCTAATGGTCAGGGGTCCCTTTACCTTTTTAAAGCAGGGTTTTATTTTGACCTGCCCTGAATCTTCCGGCAGGCTTTAGCATCGGAACTAGATCCATGCCACATGTTTTATCAGATTTTTCTGCACAACGAGGGGCAATTTCGCTCTCCTCTTCTCCCGTGCTTATAGCAAGTCCTGCTTTAGTAAGGCTTGGTGGTTTGAGGGAGGGAGATGTCGGGTTCTAAGCATGAAATGTTCCCATTTCATGGGGGGAATCTGGGCTATAACCACTCCGCTTCCCTTTTCCTGCCCTCCCCTTCAGGGCGAGGTGATGAACCTGCTGATGTTCCTCTCCACCTGGGACGGCAAAGTGCCCCAGCCGGCCATCCTCAAGCCTCGCCCGCTCTGGACCGGGAAGCAGATCTTCTCCCTCATCATCCCAGGACACATCAACTGCATCCGTACGCACAGCACCCACCCGGATGATGAGGACAGCGGGCCCTACAAGCACATCTCTCCCGGAGACACCAAGGTACTGTTCACCAGCCCGGCTGCCTCCAGATGTTTTGAATCACAAGCCAGCAGACCGCAGTAGGGTCTCATGGAGTTTCACAGAATTGCAGAGTTGGAAGGGTCATCTAGTCCAATCCCCTGCAACGCAGGAATCCGTTTGCCCAACGTGGGGCTCGAACCCACAGCCCTGAATTAAGAGTCTCGTGCTCTTATCGACTGAGCTCACGGTTGTTATTGGCGGAAACTAGGACTTCTGCACTCTTAATTCCAAATTATGCTTATTAATGCTTATGCTTTTTCACTCTTTGTGAACTGTGGTCTCACACAGAAAGGCAGGGGTTATTTAGGTATTTTAAAGTGGGGGAAGGACCCAGGTGGTGCTGTGGGGTTAAACCACAGAGCCTAGGGCTTGCCAATCAGAAGGTCGGCGGTTCGAATCCCTGCGACGGGGTGAGCTCCCGTTGCTCGGTCCCTGCTCCTGCCCACCTAGCAGTTCGAAAGCACGTCAAAGTGCAAGTAGATAAATAGGTACCGCTCCGGCGGGAAGGTAAACGGCGTTTCCGTGCGCTGCTCTGGTTCGCCAGAAGCGGCTTAGTCATGCTGGCCACATGACCCGGAAGCTGTATGCCGGCTCCCTCGGCCAATAAAGCGAGATGAGCGCTGCAACCCCAGAGTCGGACATGACTGGACCTAATGGTCAGGGGTCCCTTTACCTTTTTAAAGTGGGGGAACCCAGCCAGATGGGCCAGGTATAGATAATAAAGCTATTTTTTATTACTATAAACGAAACGCATGCAAAAATCCAGCACGTGGCCTGAGATGCTCTTTGGCCATCAATAATAAATACAGTCATATCTTGGTTTTCAAACAGCTTAGTTCTTGGAACGTTTTGGCTCCCGAACGCCGCAAACCTGAACGTTCGATTGGGGCTTCCGATTGGCTGCAGGAGCTTCCCGCAGCCAATCAGAAGCCACGCTTTGGTTTCCGAACATTTTGGAAGTCGAACGGACTTCCAGAACGGATTCCGTTCGACTTCCAAGGTATGGCCGTACGTCCGGTTCATTCCTTGCAAGACAAAGAGTTTTGTTTCTTGAGCATTGAAGAAAACAGCACTACTGCCCCCCCCATCTCCCCACACACAAGAGGCACACTAATCCTAAAACCTCCCCTCCTCCCCACCTGATCCTCAATCCCCCTCTTGCACTAGCTGGAACTAACAAAAACAAGAAGGGAGGAGGCGGGGGATGGAACGCTTGCGGTGCAACGCACTGAGTGAACCAGAAGATCCCACTCCTGCTGCAAGTCAAAATCGCACAGCTCAAAGGGTTTCAGGCTGGTGGCTAGAGATGCAGAGCTGCTGCAGCCCGCCCCCCCCCCCGGTCTCTACAGCTGGGCTTCCCTAGTTTCCTGCCTGTGGACAGATTTGCTAGCCGTCCCCACCAGCCTCACGCTCCCCTGTCGCTCTCCTTTCCCCTCTCTTCCTCAGGTCATCGTGGAGAACGGGGAGCTGATCATGGGCATCCTCTGCAAGAAGTCGCTGGGCACCTCTGCTGGCTCCCTGGTCCACATCTCCTACCTGGAGATGGGCCACGATGTCACCCGCCTCTTTTACAGCAACATCCAGACAGTTATCAACAACTGGCTGCTGATTGAAGGTGAGCTTTGATGGTGCGACGTGGTGGTTTTGGTGGAGGGTATCCCGCCCCATCATAAGGGACGCGGGTGGCGCTGTGGGTTAAACCACAGAGCCCTAGGGCTTGCCGATCGGAAGGTCGGCGGTTCAAATCCCCGCAACTGGGTGAGCTCCCATTGCTCGGTCCCTGCTCCTGCCCACCTAGCAGTTCGAAAGCACCTCAAAGTGCAAGTAGATAAATAGGTACCGCTCCGGCAGGAAGGTAAACGGCATTTCCGTGCGCTGCTCTGGTTCGCCAGAAGCTGCTTAGTCCTGCTGGCCACATGACCCGGAAGCTGTATGCCGGCTCCCTCGGCCAGTAAAGAGAGATGAGCTCCGCAAACCCCAGAGACGTCCGCGACTGGACTTAACAGTCAGGGGTCCCTTTACCTTTCCCCCCCCCCCCACCATGGTTCCTTCTTCCTCCAGAGGAGTCTGGCAGTTGCAGCGTTGGGGTTCTGATTTAACTCATGACTTGCTCGACTAGACCCACCTTGGGCCTCCTCGGTTAGGCACGAACTGGTTCCCTGCACCATCGTTATTTATTTCATTGCAACTCGAAAGTCGCATACAAGGGTTATGTGCTCTGACTCCACTGTCGGAGGCTGTAATGCAGCAATCCTCAAGTTGATTTTGGACTACAATTCCCATCATCCCTGACCGTGGGTGCTGCTAGCTAGGGATGATGGGAGTTGTAGTTCAAGAGCAGATGAAGGCCCGAATTTGGGAAACCCTGATTTATTGCCCGTATAACCTTTCTGTTTCTCCAAGGGGCTCAAAGTGGCCTACTTGGTACTCCTCCCTCATTTAATCCCCACAGCCCTGTGAGGTAGGCTATGCCAGTGTTCCCCAACCTTGGGGCTCCAGCTGTTTTTGGACTACAACTCCCATCATCCATCGCTAGCAAGACCAGTGGTCAGGGATGATGGGAATTGTAGTCCAAAAACAGCTGGAGGCCCAGGGTTGGGGAACACTGGGCTAGGCTGTGAGCTTCATGGCTGGGCAGGGATTTGAACCCTCGTCTCCCAGGCTGTAGCCTGACGCTAACCACTAGGCTTTCTTGTGCTCCCTTTCGGGTGTTGAGCCTCTCCTCCCTCTTTGGCAGGCCACACCATTGGGATCGGGGACTCCATTGCTGATGCCAAGACCTACCAAGACATTCAGAACACCATCAAGAAGGCCAAGCAGGATGTCATAGAGGTACGAGCCGGAGGGGAGCAGAACTCGGCACCAAAAGGGACGCGTGTATGGAGAGGGGGGTAGGAGCTCTCAGGGAACGAGGGCAGAGCGGGTGGGGGGTTCGTCACCGGGGCTTATTTCTCCATAGCAGTTAAGGACCCGAGCTCAAGGCCACGGCCTGCTTCCTTCTGAATCTACCTGAAACAACAGCAGCGCTTCAGATTGGTTGCCCTTGGCCCGTAGTGCTGGGGGGGGGGGAATCGACACCAGAGGATGTGTGTTAAAAAACAATGCAGTTCAAAGTCGCACAGCACCTAACAGAGCACACGCACAATTGCTACAGCAGATAGAAAAACTGTCAGGTGGTTCACCAAGACCGTCGTCAGTTTTCAAGGGGTGCGTTGGGGTGGAGTTAGGGGAATACTGTCTGATCCTTATAGACGAAACAAAAATTTAAAAAATTCCTTCCAGTAGCACCTTAGAGACCAGCTAAGTTTGTTATCGGTATGAGCTTTCGTGTGCATGCAAGGGAAGGGAGGGAGGGTTGTGTTTGGGTAAGATGGAGAGCAATCCCATACATCAGGCATGTTCAACAGGTAGATCGTGAACTACCGGTAGATCACTGGTCGTCTGTAGTAGATCACTGGCTTGCCCCAAAGAAGCTCAACAACTTTGGCTCCCCTAAAAAAAGCCCAACAACTTTGACCTGAACCCCCAAAAATGGGCCTTTCTCTTCCCTAAAAAAAGCTTAACAACTTACCCCCAAAAAGGGGGTAGATCACTGCCAGTTTTTAACTTTGTGAGTAGATCGCAGTCTCTTGGGAGTTGGCCACCCCTGCCATACATAGCCTTGGGTGGGCTTGGCTTCGTCCTGGAGGAAGGGGCCCATTCTGAGACTCCCTCCCCTTTTCCCCACCCGACTCCAGGTGATCGAGAAGGCCCACAACAACGAGCTAGAGCCCACCCCCGGCAACACGCTGCGGCAGACCTTTGAGAACCAGGTCAACAGGATCCTGAACGACGCCCGAGACAAGACCGGCTCCTCCGCCCAGAAGTCTCTCTCCGAGTACAACAACTTCAAGTCCATGGTGGTGTCGGGAGCCAAGGGCTCCAAGATCAACATCTCGCAGGTAGGCCTCGCCCCTCCGCCTCCAGCAACCCGGTGGGTGGGTGGGCGGGCGGACCCCAGGCATGGCAGCCAGCCTTCCCGTTCCGCTGGACGCCAGGCACTTTGCGTGACCGCCCCGCCTCTCCCCCCTGCTCCCCACAGGTCATCGCCGTGGTGGGGCAGCAGAACGTGGAAGGGAAGCGCATCCCCTTTGGCTTCAAGCACCGGACGCTGCCCCACTTCATCAAGGACGACTACGGCCCCGAGAGCAGGGGCTTCGTGGAGAATTCCTACCTGGCCGGCCTCACCCCGACGGAGTTCTTCTTCCACGCCATGGGAGGCCGAGAGGGGCTGATCGACACGGCTGTCAAAACAGCTGAAACAGGTGGGTTTGGAGGGAGGGGGCGGGGGGGGAGAGATGGGGGCACATGCCTCCACTTGGACCGTTGTATATCAGGGGGGGTTGTGTGGAGAGAGTCTCTTCCTTTAAATTCCTGGGAGTTTACCTTAGTGAAGACCTCACCTGGAAAAACAATATAACTCAGGTGGTTAGGAAGGCCCAACAGAGACTCCATTTCCTCAGGGTCTTGCGAAAGAACAATGTTAAACAACAATTGATGACCTCCTACTGGTCCACAATAGAAAGTGTCCTCTCATATTGTATCAGTGAGGTACGCTGGCCTGACAGCCACGGACAGAAAGTCTTTGCTGAGGTGGGCGAACACAGCACATGATATCATGGGCTGTCCCCTGAGCCCACTAGATGACATTGCAAGGGATCGTTGCCTTAGGAGAGTGAGAAAAATTTTCTGGGACGATTCACGCCCCGGCCAGTGTGGTGTGAGAGCCAGTGTGGTGTAGTGGTTAAGAGTGGTAGACTCGTAATCTGGTGAACCGGGTTCACATCTCCACTCCTCCACATGCAGCTGCTGGGCGACCTTGGGCTAGTCGCACTTCTCTGAAATCTCTCAGCCCCACTCACCTCACAGAGGGTTTGTTGTGGGGGAGGAAGGGAAAGGAGAATGTGAGCCGCTTGGAGACTCCTTAGGGTAGTGATAAAGTGGGGTATCAAAGCCAAACTCTTCTTCTTCTCTTTAATCTTCTACCCTCAGGCAGCAGATATAGAAGTATAATCAGTCGAACTAACAGGCTAAAAAACAGTTTCTGTCCGTGGGCTGTTAGGCAGAATATGCGCAGCTTGCGGACTTAATATATAGAATAAGAGAACAAGAACATCATACATTTAGAGCAGATTGGAAAACGTTTAATGAATATATGGGAAATTGTGTACACTTGAAAACGTTGGCAGCATTAAGATAAATTCAACAGTGTAAACGAGTTTTGATGGATGCAATAATGGAATACTGAATGGTTTAGTTTTTGTAAAATATGCAGGGATTTATGATATGCAAAAGGAACCGTGGAAAGAGAAGAAGGGAAGTCGTTGATATTTTAAGGATGTTTAAATGAGTGTTTTGAATTGTAAAACAGAAAATGTAATAAAAATGATAGGGAGGGAGGGAGGTTCTGTGAGGCACACCGGGGTTCTTGCTAATCTCCTCCTCTGCCCCACGGCCAGGTTACATCCAGCGGCGGCTGATCAAGTCCATGGAGTCCGTGATGGTGAAGTACGACGCCACGGTGCGCAATTCCATCAACCAGGTGGTGCAGCTGCGCTACGGCGAGGACGGGCTGGCCGGGGAGAGCGTGGAGTTCCAGAACCTGGCCACGCTCAAGCCTTCCAACAAGGCCTTTGAGAAGAAGTGAGTCTTGGCTCGGGGAGGGGGTTTCCTTCTGTGTGCACGGATGAGTCCTCTCCCGCCCCCTCCCCAAAAGGCCTTTATTTTGTTGCTCCCACGTTGCGCGGGATTTGCTCTCTCCCCCCTGCTTATGGGGCTGGGGAATCCTGATCTGCGCTGGGCAACGAGGCAGCTCAATGCAAACAGCTTCTATGTCAGTAGAGTCTCCTGTCGAGGAGAGGAACTGATGGGAGGGAGGGCACCAGATTGGGGAAGGCAAAAGTTATAGGATGCCTCTCAAGGGTCTCCAGAAATTCTGTCTTTTCTTACTGCGGTCTCAGATGGGCTGCAACAGTCCGACACATGCAAGGATTTATGGGTTCGATCCAGTATACCTGAAGGAGCGTCTCCACCCCCATCGTTCTGCCCGGACACTGAGGTCCAGTGCCGAGGGCCTTCTGGTGGTTCCCTCGCTGCGTGAAGCCAAGTTACAGGGAACCAGGCAGAGGGCCTTCTCGGTAGTGGCACCCACCCTGTGGAACGCCCTCCCTTCAGATGTCAAAGAGAACAACAACTACCAGACCTTTAGAAGACATCTGAAGGCAGCCCTGTTTAGGGAGGCTTTTAATGTTTAATAGATTATTGCATTTTAATGTTCTGTTGGAAGCTGCCCAGAGTGGCTGGGGAAGCCCAGCCAGGTGGGCGGGGTATAAATAATAAACTATTATTATTATTATTATTATTAAGGAATTCTTTTCAGCTGGTGAAACAAGCACACCGCCCCTCTGTTGCAGCAAGAGCCCCTGTTCCCAGTAGTAGACCGTGGCTTCGCTTTTTCGCTCGGTCCAGGCTTTGGGTGTCCTGGAAATACTCGAAGCATGGCAGCGGTCCTCTTGAAAGGTCTCCTCTCCTCCATCTCCCCCCAGGTTCAAATTTGACTACACCAACGAGCGGGCTCTGCGGCGCACCCTGCAGGAGGAGATGGTGAAGGACATCCTCAGCAACGCCCACATCCAGAACGAGCTGGAGAGGGAGTTTGAGAAGATGAAGGCCGACCGGGAGGTGCTGAGGGTGATCTTCCCTACGGGAGACAGCAAGGTGAGGCTAGTCCGGCCTTGTCTTCGCCTCCAGGTGGCTGGCTGGACAGGAAGAGACCCTTGGAGACTCCTAGTCCAGATGGTGCTTCTGGTCTGGTCCAGCAGGGTGTTTTTTTGATGCCCCCCCCCTCCCAAAACCCAACCCTGCATATATGGACATTCCCTCTCTGCTTCCCGGATGCGCTAATTTATTTATTTTTTAATTCATATTTATTGGGTTTTACATATAAGTAATATAAAAAACAAACAATACATAACACAACAGAAAATACAATACTACAAAAACTACAAATGAACACACACACAAAAATCATAAATTCCCTTCTTTCCTTTACATTTTGGTTTGACTTCCTCCTGTCTTTCCCTCTGCGTTTCAGTATATATATTTATTCTCTTTAGCAATTTCCTCTCGTCGTTTAATACTATATTTCTAATATTCTATCTGTTTTTACTGTCTTAATTCTATTCCTTATCTTAACTCATTATTATCTTATCAAACCTTATCACTTGTATCACTTAAATTTCTATTTCTTAAGTTCTATCCTAAGCTTATCTATTCATGCGCTAATTCAGTGGTTCTCAAACTGTGTGGTCTGCCACCTTGGCGTGGCAGCAAGATTCAAGGGCAATCAAAGCAGCTTTTGAACATTTCAGTGTCATGCAGCACAGCATCAAGACAATTTTATTTATTTGCATAATACGGATAGATACCTTTTCAAAATGAGAGCTAGAGTGCATCAAGGGATAGCGAGGACCATCCTGGTTGCGTTTTCCAATTTTTTTCTTACCGGTAAAAAAAATTAGGCGTGGCACCAGCAAATCTTTCTTTTGAAAGCGATAAAAATGTTGGAGAACCGCTGCGCTGATTTTAAGTTGTTTCAAGCTGTTTTTAATAATTGGGTTTCAATACTAATGCTGTGTTTGAATGGTTGTGACCTGCCCTGGGACGTTAGGGCGAAGGCATGTCATAAATTGTAATACGCAAGGATGCAGGGATTACTGGACCTAATTAGAGTTTCCCAACTCATGCCTCTCTCCCCACCCCCCAAACCACCCTCTTTTCATAAATCCATAGCAAAATTAATCAACCCATTTTGTTCTTGTCCTTTGCCTTGCCCTGGAATATTTATTTATTATTCAGTTTTTTTAAAAAAACAATATACTACAATTTATTTTTAAAAGAAACATCCAGGATATGGTGTACAGCAGGCAAAAAACTCAACAACCCCGAACCCCCTCCAAAAAATGGGCCTTCCTCCTTCCTCAAAAAAGCTCAACAACTTTGACCTGACCCCAAAAAAGGGGGTTGATCACTGCCAGTTTTTAACTCTGTGAGTAGATCGCAGTCTCTTGGGAGTTAGCCACCCCTGGTGTACAGCAACCACACATAGAAAACCATACAACTAAAACCATAGAAAATAATAAAATTGAAGATCAACTTACGTATTGGCAGTGCAGTTGTACCTCGGAAGCCGAACGGAATCCGTTCTGGAAGTCCGTTCGACTTCCGAAACCAAAGCACAGCTTCTGGGTTTTTTTTTTAATTTTTAAAACAATCTTTATTAAATATTTAAACCAAACATTCCAAAATTAAAATCATTCAACATAATACAGATTGATTCCATATAACTTAAGCTACAAATCATAACAAAAGAAAAAAGAAATAGGCTTCACATTGCTCTTACATTGATTTTCTTAAAATACATAGCCATACCTTGCTTCCTATCCTCTTCTCAAACTATATTCAAAGCACAGCTTCTGATTGGCTGCAGGAAGCTCCTGCAGCCAATCGGAAACTGCGGTAGCCCCATCAAACATTCGGCATCCAAAAGAACGTTTGAAAACCGGAACACGTCACTTCTGGTTTTCAATCGTTCGGGACCCAGAACATTCAACTCCCAATGCGTTCCAGAGCCGAGGTACGACTGTATGATATTTTCTTTGTTATCTGTTTGTTCAATTTATGAATTGCCATCATAAACTTGGTGGCATAGGATACGCCCTGCTGGAAAAGCAATGAGAGGTTGGGGTCAGCAAGCTTTACCGGCCATGGGCCGGATCAGTCCCACGGAGATCGTCCGTGGGCCGGACTGGCGCAATGCCGGAAATAATCTCTGCGCATGTCCATGGCGCTGGAAATTGCTTCTGCGCATGCCCAGATGCCGAAAATTGCTTCTGCGCAGAAGCGACTTTCGGCATCTGGACATGCGCAGACGCAATTTCCGGCTCGGCGAGTCCCCACAACGTGCTGCGCCGGTTTAGCGCAGTGCACTAGGGACTCACCAAGCAGGCGGCTCGGTTCAGGGGCGGCTCATGGGCCGGAGGTTGCCGACCCCTGGGTTAGAATAGAATAGAATATATTTTATTGTCATTGTCCCCTTTGGGGACAATGAAATTACTTGGCTGCTCCATCCACCCAGATAGGGCACTCCACGCAAAGACAAAACAACTACAAAAACACTGATTAAAACCATACACACTGATTAAAACCATACAATGATATGATATTAAAAGGAGGAGACTTGCTGGTGATGGAGGGGGCAGCATTGGTCAGTGCCCCCTGCCGGCAGTGCCCAGCTCCTAAGATGCCCCAAACTTTCCATTCCCGCACAGGTGGTTCTCCCTTGTAACCTGCTGCGCATGATTTGGAATGCGCAGAAGATCTTCCACATCAACACACGCCTGCCCTCTGACCTGCACCCTATCAAGGTGGTGGATGGTGAGTTTGGCAGGGAGGGGCAGAAACCAGTGGCAAGGGGAGGGGAGGATGACACACACACCCCAGCCTGCCAGGAGAAATCTGCGGCTGGGCTTCTTCGCTGGCCTTTCTTGCCGCTGTGAATAATTCAGCCGGGTCTCCTGGGAGGGGGGGGGGGAATGTAGAACGTGGCTGGAACAAGGCCGGGATATATTAACTTGCCGAGAACAAGCGATCCGTGTTGGCCGCAATCTCTCCGCTCAGCCCCTCCTGCCCTTCTCTGCTTCCCGCGACAGGCGTGAAGGACCTCAGCAAGAAACTGGTGATTGTGAACGGGGACGACCCCCTCAGCAAGCAGGCGCAGGAGAACGCCACGCTCCTCTTCAACATCCACCTCCGCTCCACGCTCTGCAGCCGGCGCATGATCGAGGAGTTCCGCCTCAGCGGGGAAGCCTTTGACTGGCTGCTGGGCGAGATAGAGTCCAAATTCAACCAGGCCATTGTGAGTATCTGGCTGGGGGGGGGGGCAGGGTACCGCCCTGGATGTTTGGCTCCCTCCAGGGCAAAATCATTCAAAATGTTTTTAAGGGACTCTTGAGGGACATAACCCAAACCAGTTGAACAAGATTATTTTCAAATTCATAGCCTAGCTATGTTTGAAATTCAAGACTTTGCAGCAGGGTGGATGTGATTTAAATCACATCGATTTAAATTACAATTTAAATCACTAGTCGGGAAGACTTGATTTAAATCTATTTTTTATTTTTTTTGCAGAAACACTCATTCTTGCTGCTATAATCATAAGATTTACAACCAGAGGGAGGTTTCATTTTTGGAATAACAAATTTTCAGAGTAGTTTTGGCAGTTATATCAAAAATTACTGATTTGGTTATACAGTACTATTAGAAATACATAAATAATTATGAAGTTATTGTGAGCTTTAATAAGTTAATTGTTTATATTTGGACAACTTTTCTGCTGTATTTTACTGGAAGGAGAAAAATAATCATTTCCTTAATAGCAATTTAGACAGTTTATTTAACTAAAACAATAACATTATAGCATATCCATGTTTGCTAACTGATGTGGTTAAACATTAAAAAAAAAACTTAGACTGAGTTTTAGCACACATGAAAAACTTAAAACAAATCCTTATTCCCTGATGAATAGCCTTTGGACTATAACGTAACTTAAATAGAAAACTATCTTTAGAAACTTTTTCCTTCCCAAAGCATTTAATTTAAAATTTAAAAATCCAGTTCTTGTTGTTTTAAAGTAACATTGATTTTTATCCACCCTGCTTTACAGCTTGTTTGAACATAGTTTAGGTTAACCGTAATTTAGGGTTTGGGTGTACCACTAAACTCTGGTTAATCAAAAACAAGAGCAAAAAGGGTCTCCATGTGGCCCCACCAGAAGAATATAACTGTTAGGTTCTCCTCTCCATTTTATCCGCACAACAACCCTAGAAGGTAGGTTAAGCTGACAGTGAGTGACTGGCCTAAGTCCACCCAATGGGCTTCTTGGCTGGGCGGGGATTGGAACCCTGGTCTGCCAAGTCCTGGCATCCAGTCTGGTTTACTGTACAAAGCCATGGCTGGGCGGCCCCTTGAGGTCAGCGGCTGCTCATTCCCTCTTTGCCCATCCTCCCGTAGGCTCACCCTGGCGAGATGGTGGGGGCGCTGGCTGCCCAGTCCCTGGGCGAGCCGGCCACTCAGATGACCCTGAACACCTTCCACTACGCCGGTGTCTCGGCCAAGAATGTGACGCTGGGCGTGCCCCGACTCAAGGAGCTGATCAACATCTCCAAGAAGCCCAAGACCCCCTCGCTGACCGTCTTCCTGCTGGGGCAGTCCGCCCGCGATGCCGAGAGGGCCAAGGTAAGGGGGGTGGGGTGGGGAGAGGATCCAGAGGAGGAGAAAAGGCAGGAAAGGAGTGGGGTGGAGCAAAAGGAGACTCTGCCTGTTGGCTGAAACTTTTCCCCATCCCGTGTAGCCTCTCCAAAGTCCATCCTCACATTCATGATATCTTCTTTCAGCTTCTGGGTCCCTTTCCAACAGAAGCTGTCAATCTTCCTGCTCATTTAGTAGTTACTGAAACTTTTTAGTACTACCCTTTAAGGGCTCGGGGTTGTCTCCTCGAGAGTAAAGAGCCAGAAACATCCGTTCTTCTAAAGCTAATACTTTATTTACAAGCTATGTACATCGGAGCGTTTAAGATTCATGTCCGCTTGAGTCGGTTCCAGAATCCGGGAGTGGCTTTCGCCGGTTCCTCCCCCAACATAGAAGCTTTGGAATTCCAAAGCGTCGCCTCCTTTCCTTACGCTTTCCCCCCCTCCGCATTTGGGGCGACAGAAGTAGCTGACCGCTTTGCTTCTCAGACCACTCAGGTGGTGCTGAGGCTCTGTCCGCATCTCTGACCCCCAGCCCCACCGCACTGCCTGGCAGTTCCTGCTCCTCACCACTGGGGCTTTCCTTACTATCCCTGCTAGACTCAGAACTGCTTCCCAGGAGAGGCTGCACTTCCCTCCATCCCTCCTTCCCCGTCTCAAGAGCCTTGCGTGAGGTCAGATCCCTGACATACCGTGTCATCAAAAAAATATTTTTTTAATGGTCTACATCAGGCGTCAGCAAACACTTTCAGCAGGGGGCCGGTCCACCGTCCCTCAGACCTTGTGGGGGACCGGACTATAGTTTGGGGGGGGGGGGGAGAACGAATTCCTATGCCCCACAAATAACCCAGAGATGTATTTTAAATAAAAGCACACTTTCTACTCATGTAAAAACACCAGGTAGGCCCCACAAATAACCCAGAGATGCATTTTAAATAAAAGGACACATTCTACTCATGTAAAAACATGCTGATTCCTGGACCGTCCGTGGGCCAGATCCGGCCCCCGGGCCTTAGTTTGCCTACCTATGGTCTACTACATCAATAAAACCGTACTCCTACAGGGTTAAATTCACATCACAGATGGAAATACATTGTACCATAAGCAGAGAAAGGAGCAGGGTTGGAGGAATCATTCCAAAATGGCCCAGTAAAATAGAATGTGTTGTTTTTTTTATTGATACGAGTTTATTTCTGTGGATACTCCTCTTAAATACAAAGGGATTCGAACCATCACTAAGCTCTGTGCTGTATCCATTTGCTGTTTTGTGGACAGCGAGACTTCCCTATGTACCTGATCCCCTCACTCTCGGATCCCAGCAGGTTGACCCCAATGGATTGCTGGAGACGGCCAAAGTTTAGCTTGCTTTGCCAGGTGTAGCTTATTACGCACATAACTTGCTTTTTTCAAAAAAAATGAATTGAGTGGAAAGGGGGGCAGCTCCGTGGTTGGCAGGAGTGGGGAAGACTTGGCTCTTCACCCCATTCTCTCCCCTACCCCCTACTCTCCCGGGGGTCTGCCTTCTTTCCCCAGGACATCCTTTGCCGCCTGGAACACACGACCCTCCGCAAGGTGACGGCCAACACCGCCATCTACTACGACCCCAACCCGCAAAACACGGTGGTGGCCGAGGACCAGGAGTGGGTGAACGTCTACTACGAGATGCCAGACTTCGATGTGACCCGCATTTCCCCCTGGCTGCTGCGCGTGGAGCTGGACCGCAAGCACATGACTGACCGCAAGCTCACCATGGAGCAGATTGCGGAGAAGATCAATGCTGGTGAGGAGGAGGGGCAGGGTTGGGATTCTATTCTATTCTATTCTTTATACCCCGCCCATCTGGGATTCTATTCTATTCTATTCTATTCTATTCTATTCTATTCTATTCTTTATACCCCACCCATCTGGGATTCTATTCTATTCTTTATACCCCGCCCATCTGGAATTCTATTCTATTCTATTCTTTATATATTCTATTCTTTCCCCAGCCACTCTGGGCGTCCTCCAACATAACATTAAAATACAATAATCTATTAAACATTGAAAGCTTCCCTAAACAGGGCTGCCTTCAGATGTCTTCTAAAAGTCTGGTAGTTGTTTATTTCCTTGACATCTGACGGGAGGGCGTTCCACAGGGCGGGCGCCACCACCAAGAAGGCCCTCTGCCTGGTTCCCTGTAAGCTCGCTTCTTGTAGTGAGGGAACCGCCAGAAGGCCCTTGGAGCTGGACCTCAGTGTCCGGGCAGAACGATGGGGGTGAAGACACTCCTTAAGGTCTACTGAGCCTTTGAGGCCGTTTAGGGCTTTCAAGGTCAGCACCAACACTTTGAATTGTGCTCGGAAACGTCCTGGGATTAGGTCCCCCACCCCAAACCATTCTAGAGAAGGTGCTGCAGTTTGCTCTTCAGCCCAGGAGGTCAACCTTCCTTCCCTCCTTCCTTTGCAGGCTTTGGGGACGACCTCAACTGCATTTTCAATGATGACAACGCGGAGAAGTTGGTGCTGCGGATCCGGATCATGAACAGTGATGAAAACAAGATGCAAGAGGTATGGGGGGGGCAGTCCTGGGAAAAGGTGTCTGTGAATGAAACCTTTTTAAAAATCTGCTTCATTAAAGGTTTTCAACCTGATGTACCGTAAAACTAAGTTAAATAGAATAATGAAAAATAACATATCAAACAGAAAAAAGAGAAAAAGGATGCATTAATAATCATCACCATCTGATCCTCATAAAACTCAAAATTATAAATATATCCATGTAGCCCTCAGTCAACTTTTTATCTTAATCTTCACACATACAGAGAGTTGAATCCTTCCCCTTAATTAGTTTCACACCATGAGAAAAACCACTCTGACCCGCCTTTCATGCAGGCCCCTTCTTCTTCCAGTGTGGTGTAGTGGTTAAGAGCGGTAGACTCGTAATCTGGTGAACCGCGTTCGTGTCTCCGCTCCTCCACCTGCAGCTGCTGGGTGACCTTGGGCTAGTCACACTTCTTTGAAGTCTCTCAGCCCCACTCACCTCACAGAGTGTCTGTTGTGGGGCAGGAAGGGAAAGGAGAATGTTAGCCGCTTTGAGACTCCTTCGGGTAGTGATAAAGCGGGATATCAAATCCAAACTCTTATTCTTAACAGCTCCCTGTACGTATCTTCATCACAAATAGAATTTTTTTGATGTTAAGATATATTAGTTAATAGGTAAAAGGTAAAGGACCCCTGGATGCATAAATCCAGTTGAATTTGACTGTAAGGTGTGGTGCTCATCTTACTTCAGGCCAGTGGAGCCACCGTTCGTCCACAGGCTGCAAGCTCAAGAGGCTCGGTGGTTTAGACCACAGAACCACCCACTCTGGCTAGGTAAACGGGCTTTGTGTGGCTTTACCATTTTCCTCAACTAGAGGCCTCCTTCCTTCCTGCCTGCCATCCTCAATAGGCTTCATTCGTTCTTTGATTTTGGGTGTCTCTCTATCAGTATTAACTAGATAAAGGGATGCGGGTGGCGCTGTGGTCTAAACCACTGAGCTTCTTGGGCTTGCCAGTCAGGTCGGCGGTTCGAATCCCTGCGACGGGGTGAGCTCCCGTTGCTCAGTCCCAGCTCCTGCCAACCTAGCAGTTCGAAAGCACGTCAAAGTGCAAGTAGATAACTAGGTACCGCTCCGGCAGGAAGGTAAAACGGCGTTTCCCTGCACTGCTCTGGTTCTCCAGAAGCGGCTTAGTCCTGCTGGCCACGTGACCCAGAAGCTGTACGCCGGCTCCCTCGGCCAGTAAAGCGAGATGAACGCTGCAACCCGAGTTGTCCATGACTGGACCTAATGGTCAGGGGTCCCTTTACCTTTATCTGTAGAAGCTAATGGCATGCCACATGCCCAGTGGGTCCTAGTTTTATCCCATGGACTGGTTCAGGAGATTGCCCTTCTCCAGAGTTGCATCCAAGCCACTCCAGCTGCAAATGGCAATGTCTCTGCCTTGCCATGGCCTGCGAGGTCTGGATCCGGCAAGGGGGAGAAGGAAGGGCACACCTGTCGCTGTTGCTCTGTTACACTTTTTTGATGTGCTGCTTTTGGGGCAAAAAAATGGGGCTGACACCTCCTGCCTCCTTCCCTCCCTCTTGCGCGCCTTATAGGAGGAGGAAGTTGTGGACAAGATGGACGACGACGTCTTCCTTCGCTGCATTGAGTCCAACATGCTGACGGACATGACCCTGCAGGGCATCGAGCAGATCAGCAAGGTGAGCCTGAGCGGCAGCTCTCCCAACAGTGGCGCAGGGGGTGGGATTCGCACTCGGGAGCTTCTGGCTAGGTCCCACGATTGCCTCCCTGCCTAGGGGCTCCCCCCCGAGTGCACCCTGACTCCCCCTTTTTGCCCTCCCCAGGTCTACATGCACCTGCCCCAGACAGACAACAAGAAGAAGATCATCATTACGGAGGACGGGGAGTTCAAGGCCTTGCAGGAGTGGATTCTGGAGACGGACGGCGTGAGCCTCATGCGAGTGCTGAGCGAGAAGGACGTGGACCCCGTGCGCACCACCTCCAACGACATTGTGGAGATCTTCACGGTGGGTACCCAGGGTGCGGGGGGATCTACGGCCAGGAGGGGGCGCGTTCTGGGGTTTCCGTCTCCCATGGGGGGGAGCAGCCCTTCCTCTGCGATAGGGCATGTTCATTCATTTATTTTATATGATGCATACAGCGTGTTACAAGAAAAAACTGCTCCTTTTCCCTTATGGCGTATTCTGGAGCCTGTATAGATATCCCTATCGGAAGAAGGAAATAACAGAGGCCAACCAGATTATATTGGGAATCAAAGCGGCTAATAAGCCTGATAGAACTGGGTGCAGTTATTTACTCTTGTTCAAAGAAAAACTGCCCCCTTTCCCTTATGGGGTATCCAAGAGCCCGTATAGAGTCCTTAAGTGGGTTCCCTATCGGTAGGAGAAAATAACAGAGGCTGAGCAGAGAATATTGAGAAGCAAAGCGGCTAGTAAGCCTGGTCTTTATTCAAGGAACTGTTGCAACAGGGTCCCCCACTCCCCACACGCAGGAGGGAGGAGAACCCAGAAGAATGGTGCGCAAGCCCTTATATAGACTCTTTAAATTGCCCACCCTGTAGCCCAAGACCACCCCCCAAAACATACATACATCTCAGGAAGCGGTGGTCTACAGCAGAAATCCTGCCTGTCAGAAGACCTGATAATGGTCACTGATTGCATTGCCTGGGAAGCCTGGCCATTCTTTTGTGGTGGTTAATACTTTAGTTCCTGAGTCCAGGGCACAGGCTCACCCTGTTCATACACAAATATGCTCTTAAGACAGGATTTGCAAGCGAAAAGACAATGGGAAGGCTTTCCCCATTTGCCTCCGTTACTGCAGAGGAATATCTGAGGTCATTGGGAGAAATCAAAATGGTTTCAGGATTACTCTCCCATACTATTTCAGACACATGGTTCGTATATTTAGATATGTGTGCATTAATGAATATTTATTATATATTTGAGACTATTTATTGAGGATATTCTATATTAAAATTCTTATAACAACCACTCCGACTGCAAAAGCAACAGTAACAACTTCAAAAGCGGTTTACAGAAAAGATGCAACGATGACATTATTGCAGAGCAAAATTAACAGTAATTTAAGGTATTTAAAATAACAAGGGACCGAAAGCAGATTTGCGCTCGCATCAGCTTTCTGGCTAGGCTTGTCTATAAACTGGAACGCCTTTGGAAGGGGCAGTGCAGTGAAAGGCCCTGCCCGGCGTCAACAGGCAGGGAGTTCCGAAGCGCACTAAAAGATGGTTCTTTTGCGTATGTGGAACGGGTTCCACCTGCAGCAGTGCCAATCCCGCCGATTGGAGTGGCCGAGTGGGCTCATAACGGGGCAAGGCAATCTCATGTTTGTGTGTGAGAGAGACAGGGAGGGAATCTGGTAGCGCAGTTTCTGGGGGGGCCCCTCTTTGCGACTGTGGCAGCCTGCTTCTCCTTGCCCTTGCAGGTGCTGGGCATCGAGGCCGTCCGGAAGGCCCTGGAGAGGGAGCTGTACCACGTCATCTCCTTCGACGGCTCCTACGTCAACTACCGCCACTTGGCGCTGCTCTGTGACACCATGACGTGCCGCGGCCATTTGATGGCCATCACTCGGCACGGCGTCAACCGCCAAGACACGGGGCCCCTCATGAAGTGCTCCTTCGAAGAGACGGTGAGTTTTCTGGGGAAGAGAAAGGGCCAGGAATTTCCCCCTCCCGCCACTTGTGGGGGGAGCTAGCAGGCCACCCTTTGAGAGCCAGTGTGGTGTAGTGGTTAAGAGCAGTGGACTCGTAATCCGGTGAACCGGGTTCGCTTCCCCTCTCCTCCACATGCAGCTGCTGGGTGACCTTGGGCTTCTTTGAAGTCTCTCAGCCCCACTCACCTCAGAGTGTGTGTTGTGGGGCAGGAAGGGAAAGGAGAATGTGAGCCGCTTTGAGACTCCTTCGGGTAGTGATAAAGCGGGATATCAAATCCAAACTCTTCTTCTTCTTGACCTGCGCTGCCCCCTGCAGGTTGACGTGCTGATGGAAGCGGCTGCCCATGGCGAAAGCGACCCAATGAAGGGCGTCTCGGAGAACATCATGCTGGGCCAGCTGGCCCCGGCCGGCACTGGCTGCTTCGACCTCCTCCTGGACGCCGAGAAGTGCAAATACGGCATGGAGATCCCCACCAACATCCCGGGGCTCGGCGTGGGGGGACGTAAGTCACCTGCCGTGCTTGCCGGCTTATGGGAGCAAGGAGGCAGCGGCAGGCCTGGAAACATAGCTGTCAACCCTCCCTTTTTTTTGCGGGAATCTCCCTTATTCCAATGCCGTTTCCCGCTGCTATCCTGGATTGTTGATATCCCTTAAATTCCCCGGATTTCCAAGGAAGCAGCTCCTCTCCCTCCCTGCCGGCCAGGGAGGCTCCTCAGCTGCCAATAAGGAGTCTGAGACCAACTGGGGGCGGAGCTTGCATGCCTTGTGCAGCCAGACCCTCACGCCCAACCAGACAGACAGCCTGCCTGCCGTCTAGGCGCTCGCTCTTTCGCTCTCCCGTTCGCGCGCAGCCTCTGGAGCGCAGGGTGGCGAGGCTACTTGGTGCCATTGCACCGCCCTCGCGGCATCCCTTATTTTCAAATCCGAAAGTTGACAGCTATGCCTGGAAATCTGGGTCCTCTTGAGAGGGAAGAGGCAGGTTTTGTGGGGGGAGGAGCAGAAGATTCTGGGAGTTGGCGCAAGAGGGCTTAAGTAGAGAGGAGCGAGGCGGACACGGGCGGGTGACTCCAAGCGGCCCTTTCCTCTCTTGAAGGAATTCTCTGCTTCCCCGAAACAGACGCCCGCGTCTCGGTAGCTAAAAGCGTGCGACGCTTTGCTTCACAGCCGTTCTCGTTTCCATTCTCGTTTCCTTTGGGGCGAGGGAGGTGGGCTCAGGCTCGTGAGGCTGCATGTCGAGGAAAGGGGGTGTCTTCCTTTTAGAAATATGTGTTTGAGAGGGCAGGATTCGGCAGATTATAAAGCAAAGGGTATGAAGGCGAGAGTTTAGGGCAGTGGAGTTAGGTAAGCGGAAGCAGAGGGTCTCTGTTGGGGCCAATTCCCTCTCCTCTCTAACTGCGTTCCATTCCTTACAGCTACCGGCATGTTCTTTGGGTCTGCTCCCAGCCCCATGGGTGGAATGTCGCCTGCCATGACCCCCTGGAACCAGGGCGCCACGCCAGCATATGGGGCATGGTCTCCTAGCGTTGGTACGTATCGGGGGTCCTTCTGCCTAGGCAAATGCCCCCTCTTGGGATTTATTTGCTGCAGGTTTGAGCTTGACCCAGATGGTTGGAATATTACTTTACATTCCAGGTAGCTCAACAACAACATGCATGTGTTTCTGACACGCACCAGTGTTACCCTCCCAACGCCCCTGTTGTGTAGGCCAGGCCGT
The DNA here is from genome assembly GCA_034641385.1 of Darevskia mixta. NCBI lineage: Eukaryota > Metazoa > Chordata > Lepidosauria > Squamata > Lacertidae > Darevskia > Darevskia mixta. The sequence continues at coordinate 460,818 of JAWWNH010000132.1, read as the reverse complement.
TGGCCAGTAAGCTTTCATGGCTGGAAGTGGGGATTTGAACCTGGGTGTCTCTGGCCCTAGTCGAATGCTCCCAACCCATGATGCTAAATCTTCCCTGCCTTGGGATCTCTCCTTCCCAGGATCTCTGGGACCGTGCCGTGGGAAATCACAAAACGGGGGAAGTCAGGAGACCTGCATATTCTCCCAAGAGGTTTTCTGGGTTTCTTGGGATGCTCTTTCTCCTGCCAAAAAAGCACATAGATGAACTCTGCATCTTTGACCTTTCATTGCTTTGCAAACATTTGCTGGGCTCTTAAAACTGGAGATTTGGCCTTTGAAAATAAACTCCCAACTGCTAATGGCGTCCAGACACAGGCGGGGGAACCACGTGGTTCCTTATTTATTCTGTTTATAGGCTGCGTTTGCCACTTCAGTTCCCAAAGCGGGTTGCAATAATTGCCACCAGTTACGCAGGACTTTCACAGTGGTACAAGTTGCCCCGGACCTGAACTTTTTGCTGCAGCTCTTCCCTCCAACATAGGACCTGTTCCTTACTCCCTTTCTCCTTCATCGGTTATGCAGGTAGCGGAATGACTCCGGGGGCAGCCGGCTTTTCACCCAGCGCAGCCTCCGACGCCAGTGGCTTCAGCCCCGGCTATTCTCCAGCCTGGTCGCCCACCCCGGGGTCCCCGGGATCTCCGGGACCCTCCAGCCCGTACATCCCATCGCCAGGTGAGCAAGACTATTCATTCTTTCAGTGCTCTGTCGGGAAAACAGACAGACCGGAATCCTGGGCTGACAGCTGTTCCTCTTCCCTTCCTCTAGGTGGGGCTATGTCTCCCAGCTACTCCCCAACCTCTCCAGCCTACGAGCCTCGTTCCCCAGGAGCGTATACACCGCAGAGCCCCAGCTACAGCCCCACGTCGCCTTCCTACAGCCCAACCTCTCCGTCATACTCCCCCACCAGCCCCAATTACAGCCCCACCAGCCCCAGCTACAGCCCTACGTCGCCTAGCTATTCTCCGACCAGCCCCAGCTACAGCCCAACGTCCCCCAGTTACTCTCCGACCAGCCCCAGCTACAGCCCCACATCCCCTAGCTATTCTCCGACCAGCCCCAGCTACAGCCCAACGTCCCCTAGCTATTCTCCGACCAGCCCCAGCTACAGCCCCACGTCCCCTAGCTATTCTCCAACCAGCCCCAGCTACAGCCCAACGTCCCCCAGTTACTCTCCGACCAGCCCCAGTTACAGCCCCACATCGCCCAGCTACAGCCCAACATCTCCCAGCTACTCTCCGACCAGCCCCAACTACAGCCCCACGTCTCCGAACTACACCCCGACTTCGCCCAGCTATAGCCCCACCTCGCCCAGCTACAGCCCGACGTCTCCAAACTACACCCCGACGTCTCCAAACTACAGCCCCACCTCGCCCAGCTACTCTCCGACCAGCCCCTCCTACAGCCCCACCTCGCCCAGCTACTCCCCCTCCAGCCCCCGTTACACCCCGCAGTCGCCCACGTACACCCCCTCGTCGCCCAGCTACAGCCCCAGCTCGCCCAGCTACAGCCCCACCAGCCCCAAGTACACCCCGACCAGCCCATCCTACAGCCCCAGCTCCCCGGAGTACACCCCGACCAGCCCCAAGTACAGCCCGACTTCGCCCAAGTACAGCCCGACCTCGCCCAAGTACAGCCCGACCTCGCCCACCTACAGCCCCACCACCCCCAAGTACAGCCCGACCAGCCCCACCTACTCGCCCACCTCGCCCGTCTACACCCCGACCTCGCCCAAGTACAGCCCGACCAGCCCCACCTACTCGCCCACCTCCCCGAAGTACAGCCCCACGTCGCCCACCTACTCGCCCACCTCCCCGAAGGGCTCCACCTACTCGCCCACCTCGCCCGGCTACAGCCCCACGTCGCCCACCTACAGCCTCACCAGCCCGGCCATCAGCCCGGACGACAGCGACGAGGACAACTGAGAGCGGGCAGCGCCTGTCGCCACGGAGACCGGTGGGCGGGTGACCTCCGAGTGGCGCGATTGGATGAAATGTTCGGAACCTTTCGGGAGGCGGCGAAATCTCCGGTAGCTCCTGGCAACCTCCTATTTGCAAGGGGCCCGGAAAAAACGCTAATACCTATCTCTCTCTCTCTTTCCATCCCGCAAACCCACAGAGAATGTTTTGATCTCCGTTCTCTTGTCGTTTTTATCTTTAAAAAGAAAATACTGTAAATAATCGTATAGACTACCTAGTGAAATTGGCAAACACGGACGCTGTTTGGGGGGGGGCGGGAGTAGCTCACATGCGCATGGAGGGAGGTTTGAGGGGCGCAGCCCATCTTGCGACCTCTCGCAAACCGTGCTTCGGGAGAGGGGGGAAACTTGAGATTTTGGAAGCTGCGATGACTCCCGCCAGCTTTCCCAGCTTCGACGATCTAGTACCTTTTTCCGTACGTGTCTGTCAGGAATTATTTATGTTTAAAAACCTTAGAGAAAGTTTCTTGATTAAGGTGCGTTGCATTAACGTGTTCACTTTTCTGCGGGGGGGTCGAGGGGAGGGGAACATCCGATAATTAAGAAGCTCTGGAGAGAAGTTGTTTTTAAGCCTTATACTTTTGTCGGGGGGGCCTGATACTTCCCTCCCTTTTTCAAAGCATGTTTGGAAGTTCAGAACTGTTCCCTGGCTCGGCTCGGCTTGTTGGGGGGGCTTAAGAGCTCCTTGAGGGGGCTCTTGTCGAATATGCCTCCGCATTGGGGCCGAGCGGCGCCAGGACAATTAAACCGATGTCATTTTGTTGGGTGTTTTGGAATCCTTGCTTTTTTTCTGTGAGCTCAAAACTCTGTAACTTTCTGAAAGGAAAAAAAAATAAAATAATTTTTAAAAACTCCCAACCTTGTGCCTTTGACGAATTCTTTTTAAGTTGCATGCGTCTTCACGCGTAGAGCTGCATGGTGCATGGCGGAAGAATTATTGTAATCTCGAGGAGATAATGATCTGACATGGTCAGCTCCCATCTCTGGTCTTCTCGGTAGTGGCACCCGCCCTGTGGAACGCCCTCCCACCAGATGTCAAAGAAAAACAACTATCGAGACTTTTAGAAGACATCTGAAGGCAGCCCTGTTTAAGGAAGCTTTTAATGTTTGATAGACTATTGTATTCTAATCTTTTGGAAGCTGTCCAAAGTGGCTGGGGAAACCCAGCCAGATGGGCGGGGTATAAATAATAATAATAATAATAATAATAATAATAATAATAATAATAGTAATTTATTATGTCAAGTCTGCGAGTTGTGCATATTCTTTTTTTTAATTTTAAAAATAATCTTTATTATTTCAAATTCAAAATCTCACAAACACACACACACAAACAAAACAAATATACAAGTCATTTTTTTTAAAGAAAAGCCTTTACCCTGCCTCCCCCCACTCCCCCTCACTCATGTGCGATTTTACATATTCCATAGTCTACTATACACTTTAAATTGTGTTATTACATCTATTATCCTTATCCCATATAATATTTTCTTTCTTATTTCCCCTGCACGTTTTATTCTAAGTTTATCAGAATCTCAATTCCAGAACAAGAGTCAGCCATATATTCTTTCATTCTTTCCCATTGCTTTATTATTTCTTGGTTGGAACGGCCTCTAATATTTGCTGTTAATTTGGCCGAGTTGTGCATATTCTGTCAACTCAAGTTGCCATTGGGACCTCTCTCGTTTTCCATTTTTTGGCCTAACAAAACACGGGCTGCAGTTGTTGCATACCTAAATAACCTTTTCTGACACCTGGGGATTTCATCCTGAATTATCCCCAACAAAAAGGACTATGTTTTTCTTTTTTAAGGGTTGCCGTACGCCCAGAATTGCTTCTTCCTCTTTTCCGTTGCAACATTAACCTTCAAAATCTCCTGTGTCAATGAATGTATTTGTGTCCAATATTTTGTATGCTCCCACCAAGCATGATAAAATGTCCGTGTGGCTTTCCCAGTGCCACTGGACTCCCAGTCCCATCAGCCCCGGCCAACAGGGGCCAGTGACGGAGGATGATGGGAGTTGTAGTCTTCCAACACCTGAAGAACCACAAAAGGAGGATGGACGTTATCATATGTGGTGGACATGCGAGAAAATGAAGACGTTTTGGGAATTGATCTATAATGAATTAAAAAAGATGTTTAAGTATACTTTCCCCAAAAAGCCAGAGGCCTTTTTGCTGGGCTTAATGGGGGAGGAGATTGCTAAAAACGATCAGAGACTGTTTATGTATGCAACAACCACAGCTAAAATATTGATAGCCCAAAGATGGAAGACACAGGAGGTACCAACGATAGAGGAGTGGCAGACGAAGATGGTGGAATATGCTGAACTTGCAAAACTGACCAGCAAGGTACGAAACCAGGACGAAGCGAAATTCCAAAGAGAATGGAATAAGTTTGTTAAGTATTTAAGATTGAACTGTGGAAGTTTGAAAACCACTAGCGGGACTGGAATGACCCTAAGGCATAGAATCATAGAATCATAGAGTTGGAAGAGACCACAAGGGCCATCCAGTCCAACCCCCTGCCAAGCAGGAAACACCATCAAAGCATTCCTGACAGGTGGCTGTCAAGCCTCTGCTTAAAGACCTCCAAAGAAGGAGACTCCACCACACTCCTTGGCAGCAAATTCCACTGTCGAACAGCTCTTACTGTCAAGAAATTCTTCCTAATGTTTAGGTGGAATCTTCTTTCTTGTAGTTTGAATCCATTGCTCCGTGTCCGCTTCTCTGGAGCAGCAGAAAACAACCTTTCTCCCTCCTCTATATGACATCCTTTTATATATTTGAACATGGCTATCATATCACCCCTTAACCTTCTCTTCTCCAGGCTAAACATACCCAGCTCCCTAAGCCGTTCCTCATAAGGCATCGTTTCCAGGCCTTTGACCATTTTGGTTGCCCTCCTCTGGACACGTTCCAGCTTGTCAATATCCTTCTTGAACTGTGGTGCCCAGAACTGGACACAGTATTCCAGGTGAGGTCTGACCAGAGCGGAATACAGTGGTACTATTACTTCCCTTGATCTAGATGCTATACTCCTATTGATGCAGCCCAGAATTGCATTGGCTTTTTTAGCTGCTGCATCACACTGTTGACTCATGTCAAGTTTGTGGTCTACCAAGACTCCTAGATCCTTTTCACTTGTACTGCTCTCAAGCCAGGTATCACCCATCCTGTATTTGTGCCTTTCATTTTTTTTGCCCAAGTGTAGTACTTTACATTTCTCCCTGTTAAAATTCATCCTGTTTGCCTTGGCCCAGTTCTCTAATCTGTTAAGGTCATTTTGAAGTGTGATCCTGTCCTCTGGGGTATTAGCCACCCCTCCCAATTTGGTGTCATCTGCAAACTTGATCAGGATGCCCTCAAGCCCATCATCCAAGTCATTGATAAAGATGTTGAATAAGACTGGGCCCAAGACAGAACCCTGTGGCACCCCACTAGTCACTTCTCTCCAGGATGAAGAGGAGCCATTGATGAGCACCCTTTGGGTTCGGTCAGTCAGCCAGTTACAAATCCACTGAATGGTAGCATTGTCTAGCCCGCATTTTACCAGCTTCTTTACAAGAATATCATGGGGCACCTTGTCAAAGGCCTTGCTGAAATCAAGATAGGCTACATCCACGGCGTTCCCTTCGTCTACCAGGCTTGTAATTCTGTCAAAAAATGAGATCAGATTAGTCTGACATGACTTATTTTTCAGAAACCCATGCTGACTTTTAGTGATCACAGCGTTCCTTTCTAGGTGCTCACAGACCGTTTGCTTAATGATCTGCTCTAGAATCTTTCCTGGTATTGATGTCAGGCTGACTGGGCGGTAATTGTTTGGGTCCTCTCTTTTCCCCTTTTTGAAAATAGGGACAACATTTGCCCTCCTCCAGTCTGCTGGGACTTCACCTGTTTTCCAGGAATTCTCAAAGATTACTGCCAGTGGTTCTGAAATCGCCTCTGCCAGTTCTTTTAATACTCTGGGATGTAGTTCATCTGGCCCTGGAGACTTGAATACATCTAAACTAGCCAAGTGTTCTTGTACTGTTCTTGTTGAGAGTTAAAGAAAGAAACTGCAGGGAAAGAATGGACTAGAAAACCTGCTGACGGGAGGGAGGGAAGTTGCAGCTCGGCAGAGCAAAGATGTATGGGAAATTAAATGTTTTTGATTTGTTAAATTTGTTTAATTGGAAAAATAATAAAAATTATTATTAAAAAAAAGAACCACAAATTCAACATCCCTCTCCCTCCCACTTCTGTCTGCACTTTTAATAACTAGAGGAGGGTGTAATAAGAGTTAAAAGGGGTCCTTCTCCGGGAGGGAGCCTGGACCTCCGGCAGAGCACAATTGGAAGCCCTTACCGGCTAGTAAAATGACACGAGGCCAGACCAGAAACTCTAGTGAAAAGCAAGGCGGCTAGTTAAGCCTGATCTTTATTAAAAGCTGTTGCAACAGGGTGCTCCCCACACCCACAGAAGGGGGGAGGAGGGACCCAGAGCCATGCGTGCAAGCCCTTATATAGACACTTTAAATTGCCCGCCCTGGAGTCCAAGGCCACCCCCCAGATACATCATACCTACATCACTGAAAAGGCGGTCAACAGAAATGTGACTGCGTTGTTTTGGCAAGTTACCTGATCGCATTATCTGGGTTTTGGCCACTCTTTTGTTACTATAACTACTTAATTCCTGTTACAGGTAGATAGCCGTGTTGGTCTGTCATAGTCAAAGCAAAATAAAAAAATTCCTTCCAGTAGCATCTTAGAGACCAACTAAGTTTGTTCTTGGTATGAGCTTTCGTGTGCATGCACGAAAGAAGTGCATCTGAAGAAGTGTGCATGCACACGAAAGCTCATACCAAGAACAAACTTAGTTGGTCTCTAAGGTGCTACTGGAAGGAATTTTTTTATTTTGTTTTTACTTAATTCCTGAATCAAGGTCACAGGCTCACACCCTGTTCATATCTTGAATGTGCCCTTGAGACAGGATTTGTGAGACAATGAGGAGGTTTCCCACTTTGACCTTTCAGAGAAATATTTGAGGTCAATTTGTTCAGGACCTAATCTGGGGGGTTTCAGACGTGGTTTATATATACTGTACAGTTATGAACATTTAATTTTTTTATATGTGACCTTAAAATTCTTATAACATTTGGAAACTGCTGGGAGTTGCAGTCCAAAACATGATTCCAGGCCTTACCTGCTGTGGCATATAGGATATTTTTTAGGTTTTAGCATTCTAGTTGAGTTGGGGGGGGGTGTCAGCTCCTGTGATTTGATACTGCCCTCCCCCCCCCAAAAAAACAGGCCGTTGCAAAACAGCTGGCATTTCTCTAGCCTTTTTCCGACAATTTGCTTCCAAGCCAAGACACAATGTCCTATTTTAAGGCTCCCGGCTCGGGAGGTCAATGTACGCAACAGTTGACTCGTGATCTGCCTAAAAGTAGAAGGGGGAGAGGGGGGGTGCGTATGGCCAGCATCTCTTGAGATCATCCCTGTTCCAAGGAAGAGGAAGTGTTTGGGGGCTGGTGGGTGGCATGGCTTGCATACTGCTGAGTATGACAAGCCTTGCGACCGAGAAGCGGAACTCGATCTCGTGTTCTGGAGATCAAGTCTTCCCCCGTTTCCTTGAAATGTCTCCCTGGAGTGCTGTGCTCTTTGCGGCAGGAGCAGGGGGGGAGAGATTATTCCCCCCCCCCGGGGTAGATGGCCATGTTCATTCCACCTAAACATTAGGAAGAACTTCCTGACAGTAAGAGCTGTTCGACAGTGGGATTTGCTGCCAAGGAGTGTGGTGGAGTCTCCTTCTTTGGAGGTCTTTAAGCAGAGGCTTGACAGCCACCTGTCAGGAATGCTTGGAGGTGTTTCCTGCTTGGCAGGGGGTTGGACTGGATGGCCCTTGGGGTCTCTTCCAACTCTAGGATTCTATGATTCTATGATCTGCACACCAGTGCCGGTTTTACATATAAGCTGAACATGCTGTAGCTTAGGGCCCCACTCTCTTGGGGACCCCAAAAAAATTTAAAGGAAGAAAATAACGATGTACATTTCCAAAATATAAGATAAAAAACAAAATCAAACCTACAGACAGCAACAGTGTTTTGTGTTGTGTAGGCTCCTAGGATGCAAGTCATGGGCCCCGCCTGCTAGCCTGCTCCCTAAAATATCACTGGTTTGCTCCTTTCTATATATATAGGGTGCCTACATTCTGGTGGGGACGCGGGTGGCACTGTGGTCTAAACCACAGAGCCTAGGACTTGCCAATCAGAAGGTCGGCGGCTCGAATCCCCGCGACGGGGTGAGCTCCCGTTGCTCGGTCCCTGCTCCTGCCAACCTAGCAGTTCGAAAGCACGTCAAAGTGCAAGTAGATAAATAGGTACCGCTCCGGCGGGAAGGTAAACGGCGTTTCCGTATGCTGCTCTGGTTCGCCAGAAGCGGCTTAGTCATGCTGGCAACATGACCTGGAAACTGGACAAATGCTGGCTCCCTCGACCTATAGAGCAAGATGAGCGCCGCAACCCCAGAGTCGTCCGCGACTGGACCTAATGGTCAGGGGTACCTTTACCTTTACATTCTGCTATTTATAATTGTTAGTAGTTTGCATCATAAATTTACACCTCTTATTATTTCTTGTTTTAACAAGTTTCTAGAGACAAGATTATGAGTCTTTGTAAATTGTGTTTCTAAAGGAACTTTTGTTATTGCCCAATGCCAATTTGTTTGCATTATTAAGTTTGTTATGAATAAAAAAATCATTTAAAGTTGGAGCTTAATAATTATTTCACTATTAATATACTTCTTCTTTGATTGTATTTCAGTTCGACAATTACTTTGATAAAATACATATTTTGTTATGTGCAAATGGCTTTAGATCAGGCACCCCCAACCTGCGGCCCTCCAGATGTTTTGGCCTACAACTCCCATCATCCCTAGCTAACAGGACCAGTGGTCAGGGATGATGGGAATTGTAGTCCAAAACATCTGGAGGGCCGGAGGTTGGGGATGCCTGCTTTAGATACCTATGAGGTCCATAAATGACCATATAGCATATATTCAACACACAAAAAACCAGCAACAATTTGTTGTTGACAAAGGACAGCTGGACATAGAAAGGGCCCCGTTGCCTTCAGTAGCTTAGGGCCTCATCAAACCTAAATCCAGCCCTGTCCATAATGTCCGTTCAAGCTGGGTACATAATGCACCAAGGAAACAATTGCTTTGGCTCCTCATGTTACGCCTGTGGGTTCTGCCTCTCCAAAAGCTGCCCTGGATCATAGAATTGGGAGGGACCCTAGAAGATGGAGCAGGCTTGTTTTCTCCTGCTCCGGGGGGCAGGACTCGAACCCACGGCTTCGAGTTACAAGAAAGGAGATTCCGACTAAGCGTTGGAAAGAACTTTCAGGCAGTAAGAGCTGCTTGACAGTGGAATGGGGGACCCTTGCAAGTTGGGGAACTCTCCTTCCTTGGAGGTTTTTAAGCAGAAGTTGGGACGGCCATCTGTCATGGGTTATTTAGCTGTGATGCCTGCATTGCAGGGGTTGGTCTAGATGGCCTTTGGGGGGCCCTTTCTTCTGATTTTATGACACCAAAGGATGTCAAAAACGCCAGATGTATCTGTTCTAGTGCTTTATCTAGCAGCAAATCAGCCTGCCAAGTCTCCCGGCCTTTGTAGACTCGGGCAAACATCTGTGTATTATGCACAGAACAGGATAAATTCCTTTGGCCAGGACTTCCCATTGCTGTACCTGCCCAGATGAGGGCATAGCTGGCAAAAACCCAAATCTAACAGATAGTTCCTCTCTCTGGGCTCAGAGCCCAGTTCCCCGAAACCCCAGACAAGCTTAATTGGCTGGCTTTGATGTTATCCTTTATATCAAAGCAAGGGGGATATAAACTTACATTGGCTCATGGTTGCAACAACTACCAATTAACTGTGGGGTTATCGTGACTTCCAATATGGCGTCTGCAGAGCTTCCGGAACAGTTCGCCTTGGGTTCAACAAATTGTGATTGTGAGTCGTGCTCTGTTCAGAAGAGAGCGCCAAGAAATCGGGTCCAGAAGGAACGTAGAAGAATTGGAGGCGGCTGCAGGTTCTCTTCGAGAAAAGGATGGAACAGACCTCAAGTACGGGGTATAAAGCAGGCTAGGCAATCATTCTAAATAAAGGATGGTTTCTGTGAGGTCGAAGGGCCCACAAAAGGCAGAGGCTGCTTGTTGCCCCTCTGTGTGAGTCCCTGCTCTTTCCCATCAGCCTGTGCCGCTGAGAGTGGCTAATTTCCCTTCATCTCTACGCTGGGGGAGATTGGAGCATCTCTTTAACTCCTGGCCCAGATAGGCAGAGTTGTGCGCTTCCTAAGGAGGGTGCCTGTCGCATCTCTTTGCAAGCTATCTCCTCTGGGCTTGTCTCCTCCTAGCATGCTTGTTCTGTTTAGGAGTTTGCTGTAACATCATATACACACAGGAGTCGGCAGCTTTTAAAAGCGAGTTGAACGCCTTCAGCGAGGAAGACTAATCCATGATGGAGCCTTCAAAGTCAGGAGCAGTCTATCAGGGAATGCAAGTAATCTAGCACGGGGTGGCTTGTTCCCTTCAGTCTTCTGCCCCAAACCATTCTTGTCGCTCTGATCACAGGACACCCTGCCTGAAATCCCTAGATCAGATTCCTTCTCCTTGTTTTCAAAGCCCCCGGCTCAACATTTTGACCCTCTTATATCCCTGTTAGGCAGGGATTTGTGGACATCCATGGGCAACAACCCGCTAACCATTGGCCATGCTGGCTACGGCCGGTGGCCGCAGAAGTCCAACAAACGGTCTATCGCTCCAGCCGGTTCCTGGTTGATCCCTGCTCTGCCGTCTCCCCTGTTGAACTGCGGATTGTAAGCTCCTGGGGGCAGAGTCCCTTTTGTACTCTGAAATGCTCTTGTGCCCAGTGATCCCCTTTCTTAATTCAAGTTGCAAGAAAGGCGACTAAATGACAGGGAGACCTTTCTGCCGGTTAAGAGCTGCTGGACAGTGGAGCGGACGGATGGTGATTTCTCATTCCTTGGAGATTTTTAAAGCAGAGATTTGTCTGGCCATCTGTCATGGATGGCCTAGTTGAGATCCCTGCATTGCACGGGGTTGGGCTAGATGACCCTGGGTGTCCCTTCCAACTCGATGCCATCATAATATTGGGCTGCAAGATGTGCCATTTTTTGCAAGCTGCATCCTGAGCCAAATGAGCTTAGTCCTGATACATCAGGGGGTCTGCGGGTGGGATGGGAAGAGGTGTTGTTGGTTTTTTTTTGCATTTCCTTAACAATAGATAAGCCCCCCCCCCAATTGTTGGATTGAAGCGTGTGGGGAGAAAAAACCCCAACCATCCTTGTTTGCATCTCGGGAAGCGGAAGGGGGGGGCGTTTGCCTTTTGCAACCTCAAGGTTACAGGCGCGGGAGCAGTGGAAATAAAATAAAATAAAATAAAATAAAATAAAATAAAATAAAATAATAAAATAAAATAAAATTTAAAAATCTATTGCGTTGGCCGGGAATCGAACCCGGGTCAACTGCTTGGAAGGCAGCTATGCTCACCACTATACCACCAACGCTTGTTGGGATTAAACAGGCTGCCGGGAGCCAGAAATGGAAGGATTGCCTGCGCTTTTTCCCCCCCTTTCCTTTCCTTTTTTTCTTTTGCAGAAGGGGAAAAGAATGTGGCGGGGGTGGAGGAAGGAGGAGCCAGCCAGGAAAACAGCGAGCTGCTTCCCCCCCCCCCCAAGCCTGGGAAGTGCCGCCGACTCAGCAAAATCCTGCGAAAAACATCTGGCAGCGGTGGGATTCGAACCCACGTCCCCGGAGAGACTGGAGCCTAAATCCAGCGCCTTAGACCGCTCGGCCACGCTACCTTAACTGGTGGGTGGGGGGAGGGCAAAGGGAGACGAAACCACAAAAGCGGTTTTAAAGAGTACTTATAAGATGCACCTAGGCACGTGTGAACCCCGACCCGTGTTGACCCCAGATGCCCCCGATCTTTCCAGACAGAGATGTCGTGCGAGAAAACCGGACTCACACTTCCTTCTGGTTTACATGCTGAGCAAAGGCGAAGCTGCGGGGTATTTTTTTTTTTAAATAACCAGTTGCAACATCCGGAGCATTTTTTTTCTGCAAGCTCCCTTTGCACGGGATGTCGGCGGGCAGAAGCGAAAGGAAGAAATTGCCTGGTTTATTTTATTTTATTTTGCCCCTTTTAAAACTGGGGTCTCTCTCCTGGGTGGACCACCAGCAAACGTTGGTGGTCGTCTGAACGGAGCCGCTGGGTGACCCGGGTTCGGTTCGTGCTAGCTAGCGCAGGAATTGTGCATTTAAGAAAAAACAAACCGAAATAAAAGCATTTTTTAAAAAATGAATTAATTTTTTTCCACGCTGTCCGCCCCCAGAGAAAGATTAAACTGAGAAGTAGGATAATTTGTAACGTTTGCAACTCCAAACTAAAAATCCTCACTTCGCAGGATGTATAGGAAAGTGACGTAATCGGGTTCTTGTACTGTATTTCATTCCCCTCTGACATCACTGTACCACCTCCCCCCAATGCCACACGTGTGTGTGTGTGTACACACGTGGTAACACAGGATAACACTTCCCGCATGGGACGGTCTAGTTTCCTCGAAAGCTATTGCCACCACTAAGCGGTTCCGCCTTCAAGGTGCTACAAGACTCCTTGCTGTTTCCCATGTGACCCGTGCTTTATTTCGCGACGTTCACACGCCCATAGCTAATACGTGTAGACGCCTCAACCTCAAACCTATAGCTTGAAAAAAAGTGGAGCGGGGAAAGGCTCAATCGTTGATTCCGAGGTCGCACGCTTGGGCAGAAACTCCGGGTTTGTTTAATTTACGTCCCATCCCGGCCGCTAAAAAACAACAACAGCGTAACGTGTGAAGCTGCATTCCCGCAAACCACCCCCCGGCAATTGAAGTATGTGTTGGGGCGAGGTGCCGGAGTTACACACAATCAAGAGGGAGACACTGTCTCGCGCGCGCTCTCCTTCTTCGGGACGTGTTAACCTACGGAACTCCCTGCTGGGTGGCCCCCAGCAGCTCATTCGAGCCCGTCAACTTCGGCTATCCAGAAGATGCCAAGCTGGGTCGAGGAAAGCAGTCAGGGCAGGCTAGCAGTCCATAGTTCTCCACTACCCCTGGGCTTCGTCGCCATTCCCTGAGATAGACTGCTTCCGAAGGTGGAGGCTCTACCTCGCGCGCTGGAGCTGTAGGCGGCGGCCGCGGCTTCCTGTGCCGGCGCCCCCGGCCGGGCCTGCTCCGCCCTCGGCGCGCCGCAGCTCCGGCGGGCGTTTCCTGTCCGGATGCTGCTGTTTTGGTGCTGCTGCTCCGCCTCGGCCTCTCGCCGCCGGGGCTGCTGCTGGCAGGCGGCCGAGCGCGGCCTCCCCTCGACGGCCTCGCTGTTGCTGCCGCTGCCGCCTCCTGCTCGTCCTCCGGCGCCTCCTTCCCGGCGCCTCTCCTCACCCGGTCGCTTCCGCGCTTGCAGGCGCCGTTCGCCGCCGCCGGCCTCGTCCGCCCGCTCGCTCCTGCCCCGGCCATGGGGAGGCGCCGCCGGGCCCGGGAGCCGCCCGCCCGCCTGGTGCTGCTGGCGCTGGCGCTGGCCTCCGGCTCGGCGCTGCTGCTGGCCTCGCTCAGCCTCCTGCTGGCCGCCTGGCCCCGATCCAGCGCCCGCGCCGCCCAGCAAGAAGCGCCGCCCGCCGCCGCGATGCCACAGGTGAGGGGCGCACGGCGAGCGAGCGAGCTCCAGCCGCGCGCAATGCCAGCGAGGCGCGCGGAAAGGTCCTTGGGGAGGAGGAGGGGGGGACCCAACTCGGGGGCCCCCAGTTCTCAGAGTTGCAGAGAGATTCGCACGGAAGGCGGCGAGGCGGACGGGCGGGGAGTAGCGGGAGGGAAGGCACCCTTAGGTGCAGCCAGCAGCACCCATAAGGCGCACCCAGGGCTGGGCAAACGCAGCGCCGGGCGTGCGTCCGGGAGGGCTGAGGAATGCGCTCCGCTGTGCGCACTTTAAGTAGGCAATAATCCGGCCACCTGCTGTAAACGCAGGAGACCCGAGGCAGAGGGGAGGGGCGCCTGCCTTGCCAGATGCATATCTGCCAACAACACACACAGACACACACACACACACACACACACACACACGTGTGACACTTTGGAGGTGAGCAGATTTATGGTTGCAGGAACTTAATCACACGCACAAAGAGTGATTCTGAACAGGCATTGCAGAGGGTTGAGCTAGATGACCCTTGGAGGGCCCTTCCAACTCTACAGTCCTATATAAATAAATGGAAGGGTGGAGGGAGATTGTAAACAGTGAGGCCAAGAGGCCAGGCGAGGCAAGAGCTCAAACGCAAAGCTCAAATATGCCCAAGATAAGCATTTGACAGCAAGCGATAAGGCACAACCTTCTTAGCTTTGCACTGCTATTCCCAATCCTGTCCTGGGAGAGGAAGAAATTAACTCAGTGGGTACCAAACTTTTTGGGGACCGTTGCCCCCCAACTCTGCAATTCTCAGATTCCAAACAGCAACGATGAATCGCAAGCCAATTAAAACTCTTTAGTTTGATTCATGGAACAGCGGTGATGGATTTGACCCAGCGATTCCAGCTTGCGGAAGTCATTTACAATGCCAGTGCCCCACACCTGCCCCTTGGCAATCCCACTGCCGCCTACCCAGGTGATGCTGCCTATCTTGCACTAACAGATAGATCCCTCGGCAGCTGATTCCCCTGGAAATGGTGCAGGAGGCTGCCGGCACCTCCAGGGTCAGAGCAGAACAATGGGCATAAGGTCTAGACCAGCCTTTGCCAAGCAGCCGACCTCCAGATGGGTTGGGGCTACAATTCCCCTCTGGAGGGCGCCCGGTTGGCAGAGCAGGCTGGTCTGTACCCAGCCAGTAAACAGTGCAAAACTCTGCATTGCTGGGAAACATTCCTAGACCCCTGACGGAAGGCACACTGTTTGCCGCCTTGCGGGCATGCAACGCTCGACCACAGACCGCCACATGCCTGCCAACCCCTGCTGAGCCCTGGGCTGTGGGAAGCTGCCCAGTAGTTATTATGGTCTGCAGAGTGGGCATAACGCTTCCTCCAAGTCCTTTAAATAGCTCTAAGTGGGTCACGTTCCCGCACCTTTCAGCAACCGCTGAGCGGCAGGCGGGAATTCAGCTGGTGCAGCCTCTGGTGCGTTGGGGAGAGACACTGGGCGAAAGCAGGGGACCCCTTTTAACATACCATGTTTGAAATATCAGATGCATTTACTTAGAGAGCCAGGGTAGGGTAGTGGTTTACAGCACTGGACTAGGATCTGGGAGAGACCAGGGCTCAATCCTGACGCCTCTCATTTGTCTTTCCCTGTGCAAATGGCTCTGTTTTAACGCTGCCTTTCTCTCTGCGAGGCTGCGTTCAGGAGGGGTTTGCTGCAGATAAATCCTGAGGCCGCCCCAGCTGCCAAGCGCGAGGAGGATGGGGTCGGATTCGGGTGGGGAGAGGTCGCCCGAGAGAGACCTCCCCAGCCCCAGTCCGCCTTTCAGGTGGGGAAAGCGGAGAGCCTTCGCAGCTTGGCCAAGCCCACCCAAGTGACTCAGTCGTTGGCCCGAGACTCGAACCTGGATCTTGCCAGAACTGCGTGCTCTGAAAGCCTCTGCTCTTCCTCCGAGTGGATCCTCGACCCCGAAATGGCGCGCCTCTCTCCGAGGCGGCCTGGATCCTTTGCTGACCTTGTGCCCTCCCGGTGGCTCTGTCACGTGCTAGTAATAAAACAGCCAGGCTGGGTTTTGTGGAGATGGACCCTTTTATTTGGAGCCGAAACCCCCAAACGAGGGGGAGTGGCGGCGTGTGGTTCAGAGGTGAGGCCTCTGGCGCACCTTTCTCCCACCCCACCCTCTGGACCCACACGCCCAACAGCTGGGCTGGCCCCCCCTGAGGCTGGAGTCCGGCCTGTCCTGGCTGCCTCTCCGTAGCAACCTCCCGATCTCCCCCTTCCCAGGCCTTTGCAAATAAAAACAAAAGACATCGCTGATTGCTCACATCTGTTAGATGCGAACGAGGCCCAGTAGAGTCGTCTAAAACGCAGAGGCCGTTTTCAGCCCTCCGACCTGTCTTCACATGCAAATAGCCTGGGCTACAGGATCAGACCAGAGACCCACCTGGTCCAGCACCCTGCTCTCACAGCGGCCAACCAGATGCCCATTGTAGGAAACCTGCAAGCAGGATTCGAACTCTCTTCCCTCCTGCGGTTTCCAGCAACTAGTATGCAAAACGATGGCTGCCTTCCACAGTGGGGCCCGGTGGCCCCCCCACCCCCCACCCAGAGCCTTCTCCTCCATGAATTTGCCAGATCCTCTTTTTTTAAAATCCATCCAACTTACAAGAAATGAGATTCCGACTGAGGATCAGGAATAACTTTCTGACAGCAAGAGCCGTTCGACAGTGGGATGGGACTCCCTCGCAATGGGGTGGGCTCTCTCGCCTTCCTCGGAGGTTTTTAAGCAGAGGTTGGATGGGCCATCTGTCAGGGATGCTTTTGTTGAGATTCCCGCATCGCAGGGGGTTGGACTAGATGACCCCAGGGCCCCTTCCAACTCTCCGATTCTGAGTTGGTGGCCATCCCTGCCTCTTGGAATCCCAATAGTTTAACTGACCTGATGATGAAACGAGCACCTAAAACGCATTGTTTAATATTTTCCCTTCTGTATGCATGATGCGTGATGGGGAAAGAGAGAGAGCTTCTGAGCATGCACAGAGTTGTTTCACTTTAAAATGGAGCAATTGCATCTGGCCCATCCTCTGCCCATGAGATTGGGTGGGGGGACAGGCTTCTCCAGGTCAAAGGTCACATCCCACCAAGCCTCATCTGGGAGAACTTTGCAAGAATGACCTACTGAGTTAATGCAGTTGGCTGGTTCTTTGGCAAATTTCCTTTTTTCTAATGGGATGAAGATGAATCTACATTCTGGAAATTAAGAGGGGCAGATACAGGTTTGGGTGGATGCGATGAGAAAACAAAGATTCCCTCGGGCAAATCGTGGCATTAGTGCCTGCAAGGGTACCTCTGAGCATGCTCAGAGTGCTGAGTGGCGACAGGTGTGGGCTGCGCAAGACCCCGCTCCAGAAATTTGGGGTGCCGCCAACACTACCCCTAAAGGTAAAGGTAAAGGGACCCCTGACCATTAGGTCCAGTCGTGTCCGACTCTGGGGTTGCGGCGCTCATCTCGCTTTACTGGCCGAGAGCCGGCGTACAGCTTCCAAGTCATGTGGCCAGCATGACAAAGCCGCTTCTGGCGAACCAGAGCAGCGCACGGAAACACCATTTACCTTCCCGCCGGAGCGGTACCTATTTATCTACTTGCACTTTGACGTGCTTTTGAACTGCTAGGTGGGCAGGAGCTGGGACCGAGCAACGGGAGCTCACCCCATCGCAGGGATTCGAACCGCCAACCTTCTGATCAGCAAGCCCTAGGCTCTGTGGTTTAACCCACAGTGCCACCTGGGTCCCAACTCGGAGTTAAATTAACAGGCCTTCCTGAGTTAGGCCCCTTAAATTTGAGCATGTCTGTTCTGAGCTCAATATAAGATTGTTTCCTATGTTCCTGATACGGTGCCTGTCCATTCCCACACCTCCTCTCCCCCAAATCTACTCCCCACCCCGCTATTTCCCCCCTTCCTGATGTTCCCCCTGACAGCAGAGGGGAGGATCAGAAATGCAACTTTTAAGAAAGGCGTTAGCAGCTGGGATGTTGGGAGAGACATGTGTTTTCTGGGTTTCCGGAGCAACCATCTCCAGGCTGAACTCCCCCCTCTCCAAAAAAAAGTACATCTCAGGGCTGCATTTTTGAACCGTTCCCAGAACCGTCCTCTCCCACAGGTACGGGGGCAGTAAATCAGCCTGGAACTTTGCATCGCTATCTTGTTAACATCCCTGAGTTAAATCTGCAGGGTTATATATATTTTTTCTTAGCGTGTTTCAAACTTCCCAGGACCCGAGCGAATTTAGACAGCGGTATTTTGCCCTTGTTGAAGCCAGTGTTAGAAATGCAGAGCTAACAACTTGCTCATAAATACAAAGAAAACAAAGGAGCTTGTGGTGGACTTCAGGAGAAAGAAGAACGATGTCCAGCCACTTTTGATTGATGGAATCTGTGTGGAGAGGGTAACAACGTTCAGATTTCTGGGCATTGAATTACAGGAGGATCTGTCCTGGAGTGCAAACATAAGGGGGCTTGTGAAGAAGGCGCAGCAGAGACTGTACTTCCTGAGAGTTCTAAGGAAAAACCATCTTCCACAAAAGCTGCTGCTTGCCTTCTATCACTGTGCCATTGAGAGCGTGCTCACTTATGGCTTATGTGTGTGGTACGGAAGCTGTACTACCAAGGACAGGATGGGGTTGTGCAGAGTTGTTAAGGCAGCAGAGAGCATTGTTGGCTGCTCGCTCTCCACCTTAGAGCAGATTTATGCCACGAGGTGCCACAGAAAGGCACTGCACATAGTAAAAGATCCATCGCATCCTGGTCACCGTCTATTTGAGCTCTTGCCATCGGGACGGAGATACAGGACGATGACAACAAGAACAAGCCGTCTTAGGACAGCTTCTTCTCCAGAGCGATCTCGGCCTTGAATGGGAAGCCTGGACTTTGAAGTCATCTAATCTTACCTGTTATGTTTTATCATACTGTGTGGTTTTAATCAGTGTTTTTGTAGTTGTTTTGTTTTGTTTTTGCATGGAATGCCCTATCTGGGTGGATGGAGCAGCCAAGTAATTTCGTTGTCCCCAAAGGGGACAATGACAATATATTCTATTCTATTCTATTCTATTTTATTCTATTCTATTCTATTCTATTCTATTCTATTCTATATAAGCTTAGTTTCCAGTTGCCGCGACGGAATGTCCAGGCGACAATTCTTGTTGCAGCGAAAGGTATTATTATTTTTCGTTTCAGTTCTGTACCGCTTTAAATCTCAGAGTGGTTTACATTAAGACATCAAATAAAACCATTCCGAATAAACCAAGGAAAATATTCCAGATCCATCTCCTAAGTGGCATTTTGCTTTCCCCAAATTTATTTACCTAGTTAATTGGTACAGCTTTCCCATAGCAGAAGGACTCTAGGAAGGCAGTGGGGTGTAGTGGTTAGAGTGTCGGACTGGGACCTGGGAGATCAGGGTTCAAATCCACACACACTGGGCGACCTTGGAGCCAGTCTCAGCCTCTTCGCCTCCCTCGCAGGGTCGTTGTGGGGATTAACTGAGAAAGGGGGTGAACCACATGCTCCTTGGAGAAAAAAGGTGGGAGATAAATGCAAGAAATAAGCTCTTCCGCTCACCTGTTTAAGAAAGCTGGAGGGGCCAGCCAGGCGGAGATGTCCTGTCGCCAACCCGGCATCCAGAGATCTCCACGGGGTCGCAATTGGACCCACGCCAGTCGCAAGAATAACAACAACAACCATAAATTTCACAAGGGAAAAATGGCGCCTGGACATTCCGTTGTGGCGACCGTAACCCAGGTTTAAGGTGGCATTTGGCTTATATATCTGAGTTTCCAAAACTGGTCCCTCTTGGGCCTCTCTGTTTGAAGGAGGGTCTGATCCTTTTCTTTCCCTTTGGTCCTCAGGAGCTGCTGTCCGAGGATGACGCCGAAGAGCTGGACCCGGTAGGTGGCTCTCTCCCAGGGGTCTGACCCGGTTGAACTGCTGCCTGCGCGAGGGGTGTATGTTTGTCCATTTCGTTGCATGTTTTGGAACAGCTCTGGAGCAGGGTTTCCAGAAAACCCCTTCTCCTCTGCAGCGGTTTCTCCAGGAAAGCAGATTGTCTAAGGCAGGCATCCCCAAACTTGGCCCTCCAGATGTTTTGGGACTACAGTTCCCATCATCCCTGAACACTGGTCCTGTTAGCTAGGGATGATGGGAGTTATAGTTCCAAAACGTCTGGAGGGCCGAGTTTGGGAATGCCTGGTCTAAGGCCACGGGGAGGAACCAGTAGCCCTCTCTGGATGTTTTCTGGGCAGACCCCAGCTCCCATCACCCTCCACCATGGCCACGTCAGCTGGGGCTGATGGGAACTGGAGTCCAAGAACATCTGGGGGTCCCTGGTACAAGGGAACGGAGCCTGCTGGATCAGGCCCATCTGGCCTAGCACCCTGTTCTCACAGTGGCCGCCCAGATGCCCCAAATTGGAAACCCGCAAGCAGGATCCGAGCCTTTCCCCTCTTGCGATTCCCAGAAATTGGTATTCAGAGTAATAATAATAATAATAATAATAATAATAGTGCCACCCATCTGGGCGGCATCCAGGAAAATATAAAATCACAAGAGAACATCAAGCATTAAATACTTAATGTCTCCGACCGTAGAGGCAGAGAACAGCCATCCTGGCTAAGTTGCTCTTTCCTCCTCCGTGAATTTATTTAAGCCTCTTTTTGCTGCCTCCTGCGGCAGGGAGTTCCATAGTTCAACTAAGACAGAAGTACTGTTTTGGGGGGACAGGAGGCGGGCAGGTGTGGAGGACTCCCTGGTCCTGAACGGGGTAACTGTGCCCCTGAAGGACCAGGTGCGCAGCCTGGGAGTCATTTTGGACTCACCGCTGTCCATGGAGGCGCAGGTTAATTCTGTGTCCAGGGCGGCTGTCTACCAGCTCCATCTGGTGCGCAGGATGAGACCCTCCCTGCCCGCAGACTGTCTCGCCAGAGTGGTGCATGCTCTGGTTATCTCCCACTTGGACTACTGCAATGCGCTCTACGTGGGGCTACCTTTGAAGGTGACCCGGAAACTGCAATTAATCCAGAATGCGGCGGCTAGACTGGGGACTGGGAGTGGCCGCTGGGACCACATAACACCGGTCCTGAGAGACCTGCATTGGCTCCCAGTACGTTTCCGAGCACAATTCAAAGTGTTGGTGCTGACCTTTAAAGCCCTAAACGGCCTCAAAGGCCCAGTATCCCTGAAGGAGCGTCTCCACCCCCACCGTTCAGCCCGGACACTGAGATCCAGCGCCGAGGGCCTTCTGGCGGTTCCCTCCCTGCGAGAAGCAAAGCTACAGGGAACCAGGGCCTTCTCGGTAGTGGCACCCGCCCTGTGGAACACCCTCCCAGCAGAGGTCAAAGAGATAAACTACATGACATTTAGAAAATACCTGAAGGCAGCCCTGTTTAGGGAAGTTTTTAATCTGTGATGTGTTAATGTATTTTAATGTTTGCTGGAAGCCGCCCAGAGTGGCTGGGGAGACCCAGCCAGATGGGTGGGGCACAAATAATAAATAATAAATTATTATTATTATTATTATTATTATTATTATTATTATTATTATTATTTGCCTGAATCTTCCAACGTTCAGTGTTGTTAGATGTTCACGAATTCTCGCGTCATGGGGGGTGGGGGTGGAAGCATTTCTCTATCCACTTTCTACGTTTTATAAACGCCCATCGTGTCTCCTCTCCCTTGCCTTTCCCGCAAGCTGAAACTTCCCAAACTCTGTAACCTTTATTTGTGGGGCAGCTGCTCCACCCCCTCTGTCATTTCGGATGCCCCTTTCCCTGCCCCCCTCCCAACTCTACAATAGCAGGTGGATGGATGGATGGATGGATTGCCCTGGGGGTGAGGTGGTGCTGCTGATCTTGGAAAATAAAATATTTGATCCAATTATTACCTGGTAACGGGACAGCAGCCTCATGCCCCAGGTGTGCCTGGCATTGCCATCCTTTGGGGTTTCGCTTTTTACGGAGAACCCAGATACAGATACCCTGATACCCTGGTTCTCAGATACCCAGATACCCTGGTTCTCAAACTTGATCCGTTCTGGAAGTCCGTTCCAAAACCAAAGCGTTCCAAAACCAAGACGCGCTTTCCCATAGAAAGCAATGCAAAACGGATTAATCGGCTCCAGACTTTTAAAAACAACCCCTTAAACAGCAATTTGACATGAATTTTACTCTCTAACGAGACCATGGATCCATAGAATGAAAGCAATAATCAATGTACTGTACTATAAAATAAATAAGACAGTATTGTAGATGATAAAAATTTAAATTAATTTTTTCCCTTACCTGCACTGATGATGGTCGTTGTTTGGATGGGGGGCTTTTATCCATTTCCGCAGTCACACAATCAATCAATCAATCAATCAGTAGCTGAACTGGGTTCCACACAGTCACAAAAAACAAATTAACCGGAAAAGGCTCAAAAACACAAAATAAATAGCAAAAATAAAAGCGCCAAACTTAATCAGTTCCGGGAGTCTGTTTGACTTCCGAAATGTTTGAAAACCAAGGCGCTGCTTCTGATTGGTGCTGGCGCCCCAGAAACAATAGCCAACAGCCGCATCGGATGTTCGGCTTCCGAAAAACGTTCGAAAACCGGAACACTATACTGTACCTGTAATTTTGCCTGCCCTCTGTGTCTTGCATTGTCTCTCTGTACCTCTAGGTGGTGCTGTCTACTGGCTGGAGCAGCCAAGGCAAGTTCCTGCACCATTTTGCCCAGCAGGGGGCGCTGCGGCAGAGGAGACAGGGTGAGTGTCGCCGCCTCCCTCAATGGAGTGGGCGGGGAGGGGAGCAGGCGAGGCACCTGATAGGCCAGGGAATATGGGAGTTGTAGTTCAGCAGCGCCCGGAAGGCCAGAGGGTTCCTTGCACCTGTTTGCGAAAGGATGGCTGTGATTGCCCGTTATAGCCTCCCTCCCTCTCGATGTTTCGGGCTGCAACTCCCAGCAGCGCCCAGCTAGCACTGCCGTGCAATGACGATGGGAGTTGTAGTCCAACATGGCTGGGCGTCTGGGGCTGGAGGGGGTTCTGGTGCAAAGCCTTCACATCCCAGGAATGGCTTCTACTGGCCAGCGAAACCAGGCGAGGGTCGGGGATGGGTCTCAAGCCCACCTGTCTCGAAAAACAATGGAGTGCACCTCGGGGGGTGAAGACAAGGTGAGACAGGACAGTAGCACGCCATGTTGAGAGCCAGTGTGGTGTAGTGGTTAAGAGCGGTGGACTCGTAATCTGGTGAACCGGGTTCGCGTCTCCGCTCCTCCACCTGCAGCTGCTGGGTGACCTTGGGCTGGTCACACTTCTCGGAAGTCTCTCCGCCCCACTCACCTCACAGAGTGTTTGTTGTGGGGCAGGAAGGGAAAGGAGAATGTTAGCCGCTTGGAGACTCCTTCGGGTAGGGATAAAGCGGGATGTCAAATCCAAACTCATCTTTTTCATGTTCAACAGCTAAGACTCCCCCCCCCCCAAAAGAATCCTGGGAGATGTAGTTTGTGAATTGGTGCTGAGTCATTAGGAGCCCCCTGTTCCCTTCCTGGAGCTACAGTTCCCAAAGTGTCTTAAAAACCAGCCCCTCTTCACGGGGAACTCTGGCAGTCGTAGCTCTCTGAGGGGAATAGGAGGGGTTAAACCACAGAGCCTAGGGCAGTGATGGCTAACCTTGACATCCCAGATGTTTTGGAACTACAACTCCCATCATCCCTAGCTAACAGGATCAGTGTCAGGGATGATGGGAGTTGTAGTCCCAAAACATCTAGATGTTTTGGAACTACAACTCCCATCATCCCTAGCTAACAGGATCAGTGGTCAGGGATCTAGATGTTTTGGGACTACAACTCCCATCATCCCTGACCACTGATCCTGTTAGCTAGGGATGATGGGAGTTGTAGTTCCAAAACATCTGGGGTGTCAAGGTTAGCCATCACTGCCCTAGGGCTTGCTGATCAGAAGGTCGGCGGTTTGAATCCCCGCGACGGGGTGAGCTCCCGTTGCTCGGTCCCTGCTCCTGCCCACCTAGCAGTTCGAAAGCACGTCAAAGTGCAAGTAGATAAATAGGTACCGCTCCGGCGGAAAGGTAAATGGCGTTTCTGTGCACTGCTCTGGTTCGCCAGAAGAGGCTTAGTCATGCTGGCCACATGACTCGGAAGCTGTACGCCGGCTCCCTCGGCCTATAGAGCGAGATGAGCGCCGCAACCCCAGAGTCGGACACGACTGGACCTAATGATCAGGGGTCCCTTTACCTTACAACTGCCAGCAAACTACAGCTCCCAGAATCCTTTCGGGGGGAAGTCATGGGTGTTTAGAGTGGCGTTGCGGTGCTTTCAATGTGCAGTGTGTCTGTGGTCCAAGGGACCCCAATGCCAGGAGTGCAGTAAAGGGTAAAGGGACCCCTGACCATTAGGTCCAGTCATGACTGACTCTGGGGTTGCGGCGCTCATCTCGCTTTACTGGCCAAGGGAGCCGGCGTACAGCTTCCGGGTCATGTGGCCAGCATGACTAAGCCGCTTCTGGCGAACCAGAGCAGCGCACGGAAACGCCGTTTACCTTCCCGCCAGAGCGGTTCCTATTTATCTACAGTGGTACCTCGCCTAACGAATAACTCGCCTAACGTCTTTTTCGCCTAACGAATGACTTCCGGCAAAACAAAATGGCCGCCGGAAACGAATTTCTTCGACTTAAGAAAAGACGTCGCGGCCGCTTTGAATAGGATTTCTTCGACTAACGAATTTTTGAATAGGATTTCTTTGACTAACAAATTTTCCCCCAATGCGTTCCTATGGGGATTCGCCGAATGCATTTTTTCGCCTAACGACGATCGCGTCGGAACGCATTATCTTCGTTAGGCGAGGTACCACTGTACTTGCACTTTGACGTGCTTTCGAACTGCTAGGTTAGCAGGAGCAGGGACCGAGCAACGGGAGCTCACCCCGTCGCAGGGATTCGAACCGCCAACCTTCTGATCAGCAAGCCCTAGGCTCTGTGGTTTAACCCACAGCGCCACCTGGGTCCTTCCAGGAGTGCGGTGGGACTCCTTAACTCTCCCCGCCACCCTATAACTAGGCGCTGGCTGGAATCGTGCCCCCACAACCGTGCCTTATTGACCTTGCAATGATTTCTCCCCATTTCACAGCTGCCAAAGGCAAGCGCTCCCGGCCTCGGAGACCCAGCACTGTCTCAGCTGCGCACTACGAAGGTGAGAGGAAATATGGCATGCTACCTTGCGCCCACATCTGGCCCCACCCAGCCCACCTGTCGGGGGAAGAAAGCGGGGACCCTCCCCACAGCCCCCCTGCTTTTATTTGGAGGAGACTGCTTTGGTTTGGGGGGGGGTCTTCTCAGAGGCGTAGGAAGGTCAGGTGGTACCTGGTGCGGAAAATTTCTTGTCACCCCCCCACACACACATTGATTTTTTATTTATTTTTTTGCCTGCAAAAATGGTTTTACATTATTTCATATTTTCTTACAAAGGAATAATAAAAAGTAAAAATAAACTTTTATTTATATCCCGCCCTCCCTGGCCGAAGTCGGGCTCAGGGCGGCTAACATCAGATACAAAACATTGATATAAAATCAAACAATAATTAAATTACCTCCTAAAAACATGTCAAAATCAAATTAAGGTCTAATTAGATGGCTTTCCGCAGGGTTAGGGTTGGGAACAGTAAGTGCTCCACGGAATTGGAATTTCAGCCTTCACAACATAGGAAAACAGCCAAGTAAACAGCTATTTTCGTGGAGGAGGGTCAAGATATTAACTGATATGCATGAAATTTCAGATATAGCTATATAATCCCTAGTGTAGTAAGATAAGACCTTTGGAGCAGGCATTTTCAAAAAAAGAAAATGTTTTTTATGGATCACCCTAGTAGGGCAGTAATTGTTCCTTGATAATTTGTCACCCCCTCCATGATGGAACCTGGGGCGACCCGCCCCCCCGCTTCCCACTTCCTACGCCCCTGGGTCTT
The DNA here is from genome assembly GCA_034641385.1 of Darevskia mixta. Classification (NCBI taxonomy): domain Eukaryota; kingdom Metazoa; phylum Chordata; class Lepidosauria; order Squamata; family Lacertidae; genus Darevskia; species Darevskia mixta. The sequence continues at coordinate 435,074 of JAWWNH010000132.1, read as the reverse complement.
CTTTCTCGCCAATCGGGCACAGCGCTTCTCGTGCCCTCAGAGACCCACTCGCGATCCCCTAGAGAACCCAGGAGTCCTGCCTGACCCCCGCCTTCTATTTTTATTATTTCAGTGCAGCCCACCGAAGGACGAGCTGGGATCCAGGCAGGTAACACTTCTTGGGCTGGGGCTTCTACCATGGCTGGGTGGGGAGGGGAAGGCTTCTGAGGCGCCCAGGCCACTTTAAACAGTCATGGCTTCCCCCAAAGGATTCTGGGAGTTGTAGTTTCTTAAGGGTGCTGAGAGTCGTCGGGAGGCGGCCCCTCCTTCTCCCCTCACAGAGCTACAGTTCCCAGAGCGGTTTAACAACCGATCCCTCTTCGCAGGGAATTCTGGGAAACGTAGGTCAGTGAGTGGAATGGGGCCTCTTAGCAACTCCCAGCGCCACAACAAACTACAGCTCCCAGAATCCTTCGGGGGAAGCCAGGGGTGTTTAATGTGGTATGGTACTGCTTTAAACGTGTAGCGAAAATGGGGCCTAGGTAATATTTCAACAGTACTTCCAAAGTGGGAATTTTTATCCCAGGATCCATCTGCACCAAGTGGTATTGTACCACATTAAACCGTCAAGGTTTCCCCCCCCAAAAAAAGGGAACCCTGGGAACTGTAGTTTGCTAAGGATGCTGAGAGTTGATAGGAGACCCTGTTCCCCTCGCAGAGCTATAATTCTCTGGGAAGAGGGATTAACTGTTAAACCTCTCTGAGAATTGTATCTCAGCACCTTTAGCAAACTACAACTCCCAGGGTTCTGTGGGGGAAGCCACAGCCGTTCAGAGGGGTATCGAGGCACTTAAAATGTACGACTGTGAATGTGTGTGTAGTTTTTTTTAAATATTCACAAATGTTTTTGTTATTTTTTTTATATATGCAGTTGTTACATACATACATATACAGGTGAAATTCGAAAAATTAGAATATTGTGGAAAAGTCCATTTATGTAAGCAATTGTTTTCATTAGCTACTGGAGTTTAATATATGAGATAGACTCATGACATGCCAAGCAAGATATGCCAAGCCTTTATTTGTTATAATTGTGATGATTATGACGTGCAACTGATGAGAACCCCAAAGTTGTTACTTTGGGGTTCTCATCAGCTGTACGCCATAATCATCACAATTATAACAAATAAAGGCTTGACATATCTTGCTTGGCATGTCATGAGTCTATCTCATATATTCGTTTCACCTTTTAAGTTGAAATCCTGAAAGAAATGAACCTTTCCATGATATTCTAATTTTTCGAGTTTCACCTGTATATGGCACCATTCACGTAACGAAAAACTACTGTAGATATTTTATCGAAATTTTCAAAAGCAGGACCCCGTTGGGTAATCTTGCCAGCCACAAACTCCCCAACCGCTTCCTTCTCCCCCCACCCTGCCCCATAGATGCCGACGGCACCATCCGCGGGTGGGTGGAAGCTAAGCTCAACACGACGAGCCCCCTCCGTTACGACAGCAGCCGGGGCGAGTTCACGGTGGCCAAGAGGGGCCTGTATTACCTGTACTGCCAGGTGAGGGCGTGGAAGGTAATCTGGGGCCAGGGAGGGCCCATGTGGTTTTGGGGTTCTCAGGGGGGAGGAAGCGGGGACTTGTGGGTAAAAAGAGCAAGGCATGCTGGGAAATGATGAACTTTGGTCCTTTTGGGGGGTAGAGGGAGAAAGAACAAGTGGTCAGTCTTGATCTCCCGAGGTCAGTGGGGCTGCCTAGGGGGCGGATAAAAGTCTAGAGGCCAAAAAGGGATTTACGAGTCTCCGCAATAAAGGACATGAGCATGTGCAGAGTGCACCTCCCTTGCCAACAAGGAACCTCCATATCCCATCTCTTTAGGTGAGATAAAAAAATATGGCGCCATCATTATTTTGACCAATTGTACTTCCTTTTTTGGGACGCGGGTGGCGCTGTGGTCCAAACCACTGAGCCTCTTGGGCTTGCCGATCAGAAGGTCGACAGTTCGAATCCCCGCGACGGGGTGAGCTCCCGTTGCTCAGTCCCTGCTCCTGCCAACCTAGCAGTTCGAAAGCACGTCAAAGTGCAAGTAGATCAATACTCCGGCGGGAAGGTAAACGGCATTTCCGTGCGCTGCTCTGGTTTGCCAGAAGCGGCTTAGTCATGCTGGCCACATGACCTGGAAGCTGTATGCCGGCTCCCTCGGCCAATAATGCAAGATGAGCGCCGCAACCCCAGAGTCGTCCGCGACTGGACCTAATGGTCAGGGGTCCCTTTACCTTTACCTTTACTTCCTTTTTTTAAATACACATTTTATTATTGCTTGCTAACGGCGACGAGTGATTAATGTGAATTGTAAATACTGACATTTCTTGACTTCTTTTTAGTCGCGAGGATTTGGGTTGGGGCCGGTGACAGGTTTAGGTTGAGCCGATTGAGGGGTCAGCCAAACACAGAGGTTTGGGAAACAACAAGAAGAAGAGTTTGGATTTGATATCCCGCTTTATCACTACCCGAAGGAGTCTCAAAGCGGCTCACATTCTCCTTTCCCTTCCTGCCCCACAACAAACACTTTGTGAGGTGAGTGGGGCTGAGAGACTTCAGAGAAGTGGGACTAGCCCAAGGTCACCCAGCAGCTGTAGGTGGAGGAGCGGAGACGCGAACCCGGTTCCCCAGATTACAAGTCTACTGCTCTTAACCACTACACCACACTGGCGGCGGCCGCCTGTGACGGATTCTTTAGCGGAGATTCCTGCATTGCAGGGGGGTTGGGCTGGATGGCCTTTGGAGGGCCCTTCCGGGTCGACAATTCTGCGATTCTAAGCTTATTCTCGCTGTTACCAGGTCCATTTCAACGAAGGGAAGACGATCTACATGAAGCTGGACATCATGTTAGACGGAGAGCTGGCCCTGCGCTGCCTGGAGCAGTTCCCCCCCACCAGCTCTGGGCCCCAGGACCCCGAACTTCGCGTCTGCCAGGTCTCCGGCCTGGTCCTTCTCCGGCCCGACGAGTCCATCCGGGTCCGCACCATTGCCAACGTCCGCCTCAAGGCCGACCGTTACCTCACCTACTTCGGTCTCTTCCAAGTCCACTGAGACGAAGGGCGCCGGGGATCCGTCGAGAGGGAGGAGCTGGATGGCGAGCCTGCGCCCTTCGGGGAGCTGGATGTGGGGGTTCAGAGAGGAGGGGGGCAGAAGCCACTACGGACTTGATTCCTGCGCTGCAGGGGGTTGGACTGGATGACCCTCGGGGTCCCTTCCGCTTCTATGGTTCTAGGACTCCTTGCGTTCAGTGTTGCGGCCTTCCCGGCTCCCGGATCGGACCAGCGCCGGTGATTCGTCCCCCCTCCGCTTCCGATCTGGAACTTCCCATTTGGCTCCTGCTAAAGATGCCTTGGTCCGTATTTTGCGGTGGGGAAAGGTTGCCATAGCCCCGCCGTGTTCTTGCTCCGCTGCAGCCAGAAGCTGCCTTGCCCCCACCAGTCCCAGGCTTGGGATCCCGTTGTCGCGAACAGGTGGGCCTCAGCTGTTGCAATTTGCGGTCCCTGCGTTGCATTGCAGGGGGTTGGACTGGATGACCTCTGGGGGACCCTTCCAACTCTATGAAAACTGAAGCCACAAACCAAAAGAGAGAGAGAAATAGACAGTCACTGCATTTCCTTCTGGGAATTGTATTTTCCGCTGCTACACTTCTGCCTCTGCCGGGATCTGTGCCGTCCTAAATTTACGGCGCCTCACGTTTCCTACGTTATTCTGTTTTGTTTTTCATTTTGTTTCCCGATTTTGTTTCTTGGATGCTGCTGGACATCTGCCATGGGTTGGACTCCCCAACTCTGCAATTCCACGATTGTTTCAAAAGCCGTCCCGCCAGCTTCAGCCCAGTATATAATGCAAAGTTTAGAGGCACATCTTGTACATAGAGACTGCAGTTCGGGTAGCAGCCAGCAGGAGGCGACAAAGGCACCAAACAGGAACAGGAAGTGGCCTGCTTTGGTGGATCCCGCCCGTTCCAGCCAGTCGAGGGCCAATGGGATTCAAAGAAGCTTCCCATTGGCTGCGGAGAGCAAAAGGCTTTTTTTTCAAGGGACAACACATAGGCTGACGTCTCTGTCCCTGGAGATAGATATATATACAGTATAATTTCTGCTAGCCAGTGTCGGACTTGGATGGGGAGGAGGGCCTGATCCTGTTGGTTGGACGGAAAGAGATGCTGCTGTTACATTACCTGTTCATACCTGGGGCAGTGGGAGGGGTTGGGGTTTTAATGACCTGTTAATAACAGAAGAAAAGCCCTGTTAAAAAAAAAAATAACACAAGCATGTTTTATTTCCTTTTCAGTCGTGGGGCACACAAAAACACATAGCTCAGTTCTCCCTCGGCCTCGCTCCCTGCCTATTCCAGCCAGACCTCACCCCCCATAGGATGGGGTCGTTCCAAATGCCTCAGACCCACATGAGCAGAGGGCATAGATGGCGCTTGGGGGCCCTTCCAACACGGCAATTCCATGTCGCCACCTCATTACAGAGCATAGCTGACAACTTTCGGATTTGAAAATAAGGGATTTTTTCTCTAACTTTCGGATTTGAAAGTAAGGGATGCCGCGAGGGCGGTGCAATGGCACCAAGTAGCCAGGCTGTCTGTCGGTCTGGTTGGGCGTGAGGGTATGGCTGCACAAGGCATGCAAGCTCCACTCCCAGTCGGTCTCAGACTCCTTATTGGCAGCCGAGCAACGCAGCTGAGGAGCCTCCCTGGCTGGCAGGGAGGGAGAGGAGCTGCTTCCTTGGAAATCCGGGAAATTGAAGGGATATCAACAATCCGGGATAGCAGCGGGAAACGGCATTGGAATAAGGGAGTTTCCCGCCAAAAAAAAGGGATGGCTGACAGCTATGTTACAGAGCCCCACATTTCAGGGGGCAACAGGGAGGGCTCATGGCTTATTGTCTAGGGATTCCCACGCAGCGGGGTTGATGTTTCCGGCCTTCAATGTCCCATTTGAAGACATCTTTGCAACGCAGAGTTGGTCTGGCAACAGGGCTGGCGCCTGAAGCCAGCTCTCCATAGAGCACATTGGTGGGGATCTTGCCATCTTCCATTTTGTAGGAACATGAGCTTGGGACTCTTTGTTTGAGGTTCTGTCCTGCCAGGTGACGCCTCTTTTCTATGTTGTTAAACTGCCCCGATGGTGATGGCAGTTTGGAGGTTGGAGAGGGGGTGGAATGCCCCATCTTTGTTCCACACATGGGGGAAAGGAACTCTTCCGGATAGACCTGGGTGCGTTATTTGCGGACACGCGCGCGAAACCCTGTCTGTGGTGCCCACCCCTTTCCCCAAGAACAAGACATGAGACCAGAGTTTGGGATCAAATTGTCCACAACTTTATTGAACATCAGAAGTGGGAATCTTTGCATAGGCCTTGGCAGGCAACCCTCTCAGCCCCTTTTGGCTGAGGATATTCAGGATGAAGGGGACTGTAAAGCACACACTTACACAGCATGCCCTCCCACTAACCTTGGTCTGGGAGTTCGACCTACATGCAAACACTCGGGTCCAGGTTAGGTGTGACCGACAGGGCCATTTATCCAAGGAAATTCAAACCTACCATGGTGTTAAACAAGGCTGCGTCCTTGCACCTACTTTATTCAACTTCTATATTAATTCCTTAGTAGGCAACATGGAGAAAGAAAATGCCCACCCCCCTAAACTGGCTGGTACACCCCTCCCGGTTCTCTTATATGCGGATGATGCAGTCCTAATTTCCTTCTCCTGTGTAGGCCTAAGAAAACTTTAATAATAATAATAATAATAATAATAATAATAATAATAATAATAAATTTTATTTATACCCCGCCCTTCCCAGCCGAAACCGGGCTCAGGGCGGCTAACATCAATAAAATTACAATGAAATATAAAAAGAAAAACCGTTAATTAAAATACAGGTTAAAAGACAATTTAAAATTTAAAATGCCGCTTCATTTATCACCCCCCAAAAAATAACCAAGGGGAGGAAAACATCAGACTGAGCCCAACCCGAAGGCCAGGCGGAACAGCTCCGTCTTGCAGGCCCTGCGGAAAGATGTCAAATCCCACAGGGCCCTGGTCTCTTGTGACAAGAGTGTTACACCAAGTTGGGGCCAGTACTGAAAAGGCCCTGGCCCTAGTTGAGCCCAGTCTAACAGCCTTGTGGCTCGGGACCTCCAAAAAGTTGTTATTTGTGGACCTTAAGGTCCTTTGCGGGGCATACCGGGAGAGGCCTACATGCCGCTGCTCTAGGGCCAGAAACTCCCGGTTTCCCCTTTAACGGGGCCTGCAAGCGCCGCCGCATGGGAAGGGAGCATGCCAGCATCCCGCCCAACCTGATGATAGACTAAAGACTACCTTGCCAAGGCCTAAAACCGCCAAAGTTGTGACGAAATGCTGCGGGGAGGGCGAAACCTGCCAATGCAGGGAAAATTCCTTCCCGGTTCCGAATACGGCAACCATCATAAGACCACAGCAGCGCCCGCTGTCCTGTAACGCAAAGTGTTAGGCTGTAAGGAAAACATTGTTAGCTTGATGACCACTGCCTTCAGACGAAACTCTATGGAGAGAAGAAATATTATTAACTAGTAAATTAAGCCTGTTAACAAAAACAGGCGCTAGAAAGCTCTCTCTCTCTCACACACACACACACACACACACACACGGCGGGAAGGCTGCAGGAGCCGCAGCGGCAAGGCAGCAGCAGCCGGCGGCGCTTCGCTTATGGGCGCAGCTGAAAGCTGCGCTCCAAAGACGGCAAGCCAGCCGGAGCGCAGCCTAAGGAGCCGACGCTCCCTCAGCTGGCGTCGCCGTTTCTGCTGCTCGTTGTGGCCGCCCTGGGCTCCCCTTCTCGGGCCGTTCCCTCTTGCAGCCTCCCCACTTCCCCAGAGAAGCCCCATAGCCACGCGCGCAGGGGGATAGGGAGGCACACGGAGGCCGGGGGCTATGGGGGCTGGGGCGGGCTCGGTGCGGCGGTTGAGCCGCCTCCTCCTTTCCGCAGGCCGGGCGGAGGGGCTGGTGTGGGTGTGCGCCCTTTCGGCGCCGCCACCCGCCCGCTCGCTCACCTCCTCGATGGCGGCCACGGTCTAGTCCGGCATGGCGAGGAAAAGGGAGGGAAGGAAGGAAAGGAAGGAAGGAAGGCAGGGAAAGAGAGAGGAGGAGAGCGGCGGGGCGGGCGGGCGGGCAGGAGGCTCCTGCAAGAGGAGGGAACGGGGTGGGGGGAAAGCGCTGGAAGGAGGAGAGCGAGAGAGACGCAGAGGCAGAGAGGCAAGGCAAAGGCAAAGGCAGGCGAAGCGGGAGCCTCCCCGCCTCACATCGCCGCCTCCGCTCCTGGGGCAGGTAAAGAGGTTCAGGGGCTCCTCCGGGGAGGGAGAGGTGGCGGAGTGGAGCAGGGCGGCTGGGAGCTCCGTGCGAGGCGGCGGCGCTGCCCAACTGAGACGCGCATGCGCCGCCGCTGCCTCTCGGACACGCCCCCCTCTCCCGTCGTCCAATCCGTGTGTGACTGGAACGCACGCGCAGTTGCGAATTCCTGTGACACACGGAAAATGGTACGTACGGACAGAGGCTCTTTATTATATAGGATTTGAGGGTGGGAGGCCGGGTGAACCTAGAGGGAAATGAACCAAAAGAGGCCTGGCTGAAGGCCTCAGCCCCTTTTTACCTGCCCTTGACCACACACCCCAGCCGGCCAGCCATTGTCTACCTGGCTGAGGGTGGGTTAAAGGGGGCAGCCTATGCAGGAGGGCTGGCACCCTCCCAGGTGACCCCCGCTCGGTGCCGCAAACCCCGCCCACCTGTGAAGGGAGGGCGGAAATTACTCTTGTTAAAAGAAAAGAAAAAACGGCCCCCTTTGCCTTATGGGGTCTCCAAGACCCCATATAGAGTCCTTAACTGAGTTCAGTAGGAGAAAACAACAGAGGCCAACCAGAGAATATTGAGAAGCAAAGCGGCTAGTAAGCCTGGTCTTTATTCAAGGAACTGTTGCAACAGGGTCCCCACTCCCCACACGCAGGAGGGAGGAGAACCCCGAACAATGGTGCGCAAGCCCTTATATAGACTTTTGAAATTGCCCACCCTGTAGCCCAAGACCACCCCCCAAAGCATCATACATACATCACAGAAGGAGGCATCTACAGCAGAAATCCTGTTTGCCAGGAGACCTGGTAATGGTCACTGATTGCATTACCTGGGCAGCCTGGCCATTCTTTTGTGATGGTTAATATTTCTGTTCCTGAATCCAGGTCACAGGCTCACCCTATTCCTACACAAATACGCCCTTAAGGCCGGATCTGCAAGCGAAAAGACAATGGGAAGGCTTTCCCCATTTCCTCCCTCTTTGTAGAGAAATATATTGAGGTCAATTTGGGAGAGTCAAAATGGTTTCAGGATTGCTCTCCTGTACTATTTCAGACACGTGGTTCATATATTTAGATATGTGCGTATTTATGAATTTTTATTCTATATTCGAGACCTTATGATTCTTATAACACTCTGCAGCCAGCTCAGCCCTCTAAAAGGTAAAGGTAAAGGGACCCCTGACCGTTAGGTCCAGTCGCGGACGACTCTGGGGTTGCGTCGCTCATCTCGCTTTACTGGCCGAGGGAGCCGGCGTACAGCTTCCGGGTCATGTGGCCAGCATGACTAAGCCGCTTCTGGCGAACCAGAGCAGCGCACGGAAACGTCGTTTACGTTCCCACCGGAGCGGTACCTATTTATCTACTTGCACTTTGACGTGCTTTCGAACTGCTAGGTGGGCAGGAGCAGGGACCGAGCAACGGGAGCTCACCCCGTTGCGGGGATTCAAACCGCCGACCTTCTGATCGGCAAGCCCTAGGCTCGGTGGTTTAACCCACAGCGCCACCCGCACCCACCATTTACCCTGTAACAAAGCGTCTGGGTCCCAGATTCAGCGCCAAGTTGATTCCAAGAAGCCACACCAGGATAAACGCAGTGCTTTATTGAGGTCGTAAAGGTAAGAACTTGGTGCCAGCAGTACCTGTGAAAGGGATCTAGGAGTCTTGGTAGACCACAAACTTGACATGAGTCCACAGTGTGATGCAGCAGCTCAAAAAGCCAATGCAATTCTGGGTTGCATCCATAGGAGTATAGCATCTAGATCAAGGGAAGTGATAGTACCACTGTATTCCGCTCTGGTCAGACCTCACCTGGAATACTGTGTCCAGTTCTGGGCACCACAGTTCAAGAAGGATACTGACAAGCTGGAACGTGTCCAGAGGAGGGCAACCAAAATGGTCAAAGGCCTGGAAACGATGCCTTATGAGGAACGGCTTAGGGAGCTGGGTATGTTTAGCCGGGAGAAGAGAAGGTTCAGGGGTGATATGATAGCCATGTTCCAATATATAAAAGGATGTCCTATAGAGGAGGGAGAAAGGTTGTTTTCTGCTGCTCCAGAGAAGCGGACATGGAGCAATGGATTCAAACTACAAGAAAGAAGATTCCACCTAAACATTAGGAAGAACTTCCTGACAGTAAGAGCTGTTCGACAGTGGGATTTGCTGCCAAGGAGTGTGGTGGAGTCTCCTTCTTTGGAGGTCTTTAAGCAGAGGCTTGACAGCCACCTGTCAGGAATGCTTTGATGGTGTTTCCTGCTTGGAAGTTTTTAATCTGTGATGTGTTAATGTATTTTAATGTTTGCTGGAAGCCGCCCAGAGTGGCTGGGGAGACCCAGCCAGATGGGCGGGGCACAAATAATAAATTATTATTATTATTATTATTATTATTATTATTATTATTAATGGCAGGGGGTTGGACTGGATGGCCCTTGTGGTCTCTTCCAACTGTATGATTCTATGACTCTTCTCTACCTTTCCTTTCACTTTCCTTTTTCATTGCCTCAGGATTTTCTGCCCGCCTAATAACAGGTGTTTATTACCGTAATTGCGTCTGTGCCCAGTCCTTCACAACGTTCACACTGTCCCTCCCCGCCCACATTATCCCTTACATTGAGCCCCTCCCTCTCTCATAGGCCGCATCCAAACATTCGGTGCCTTTAAACGCCACAAATAATTCTGGGAGTTGTAGTTTTATGAGGGTGCTGAGAATTGGGAGAAAACCCTTTCCCCCACTCCCAGAGTTCCCTGGGAATTGGCTGTTAAAATAACCATGGCTTCCCCCAAGGAATCTTGGGAGCCGTAGTTTTGTTGAGGGTGCGGGAGTTTTTAGGAGACCCCCCTCGTTCCCCCTCATATAGAGCTACAGTTCCCAGAGTTCCTGGAGAAGAGGGACTTGTTGTCAAGCCGCTCTGGGAATTGTAGCTCTGTGAGAGGAAGCAAGGGGTGCCTTCTAACAACAGCAAACTACAGTTCCCAGAACTAGCCGTGACTGCTTCAGGTGGCACCACAGCGCTTTAAAATGCATGGTGCCAATTTGGCCTACCTCGCAGGGTTGTCGTGCTTTGCTCCTTGCGAAGAAAAGGAGTCCCTTTTAGAAACTGGCATGGGAGGGTGCCAAGCAGTGGTGGTGGCACACACCACCCCCCTTCTCCGAGATCTGGGTGTCGGAGAGAGCTGCCTCTTGGCCTCTCTCCACGCTGGGCGGGCGAAGGCAGCGTTAGTGGTCTGCGAGAGCCTGCTTCCTCAAAATCTTGCACAACCCTCTCGGCTGTTCTTGGCACGGGTTCAGATCCCGCCAGGCGGAACAAGAGGCAGAGACGGCCAAAGCCAGATGCATGCCAGCGCTGCCGGAGGTAGGGAGGCTGGGTGTGTGTCTGTGTGTGTGGAGGATTGGCACCCCATCGCCCTGAACACCCAGTGGACGCCGGGCCCAGGGAGGGCTGGCTTTCGAGGGTGCCCAGAAGTCGGGTGAAGCACATCAGATGGGCAGAGGGATTTGAGTTTCAGGTGTCCTTTGGGGGAGGAAGAACCTAGGGCAGAAACAGGGGGGTGTACTGTGTTTGGAGGGCATGCAACGGGGGTGTTTTCGTGCCCAGGGGACCCTAGCAAGCAAAAAGGGTCTCCTTAGGAAGAGGGGTGTTTTGTGTGTTTTTTCCCCAAAGGCCAGCCCAGGTTCTCCAGGGAAAGAAGCCGCCGAGGGGGCAGATTTCCTGGGTTCTGCCCCGAGAATCTGGGTGCAGGATCTCTGGGGAGTCTGAAGTCAAGGGGGTCGCCAATTTTGGAGCTTTTTTTGGAGAGCAGGGACGGTCCGGCTGTATTCCCAGGCCCCCCCATATGGCAAAGACAAGCCCACGGCGGGGGTCCTCCAAGCAGCACCCCTCTCTGCCGGCCGCCATCTGGGTGAGCGGGGGCTCCCTGGGGGTGGGCTTCCTGGCCTGCCTGCTCGCTTTGATCTGCACCCAATGGCGCCTGGAAACGCTACGCGGAGAGCTGTCCCAGCTGCGAGGGGAGGTGAGATCCGCAATGCACGGGATGGCGGGGGGCCAGGACGCCCCCAGACCATGCCAGGTAAGCAGGAGTCGAGACGGGCGCAGGGGGGAGCCGGAAAGGGGCACAGCAAGAAGGGAGGTGGGGGGCGGGTACTGGCCACGAGGGGAAATGGATGCTGATGGTCTATACAGAATCATAGGATTGTAGAGTTGGAAGGGACCCTGGGAGTCATCTAGTCCAACCCCCCTTGCAATGCAGGAATCTTTTTGCCCAATCCGAGACTCGAACCCACAACCCGGAGAGTCAAGAGTCCTGTGCTCCACCGACAGAGCTCTCCCCGGGATATGTTCATATTTTCAGCGTAAGGAGCAAACTTCTCAGTGCCTGGGAAACTGCCAAGGAGCCAGGGGTGTAGGAAGGGGGGGCGGTGGGGGCAGTCCGCCCCAGGTTCCATCATGGAGGGGGTGACAAATTATCAAGGAACAATTACTGTCCTACTAGGGTGGTTAATAAAAAAACTTTAAAAAAAAAATGCCTGCTCCAAAGGTCTTATCTTACTACACTAGGGATTATATAGCTATGTATGAAATTTCATGCATATCAGTTAATATCCTGACCCTCCTCCACGAAATTAGCTGTTTACTTGGCTGTTTTCCTATGTCGTGAAGGCTGAAATTCCAATTCAGTGGAGCATTTACTGTTCCCAACCCTAACCCTGCGGAAAGCCGTCTAATTAGACTTTAATTTGATTTTGACATGTTTTTAGGAGGTGATTTAATTATTGTTTGATTTTATATCAATGTTATGTATCTGATGTTAGCCGCCCTGAGCCCGACTTCAGCCGGGAAGGGCGGGATATAAATAAAAGTTTATATTTACTTATTATTATTCCTTTGTAAGAAAATAGGAAATAACGTAAAACCATTTTTGCAGGCAAAAAAAAATCAATGGGGGAGTGACAAGAATTTTTTTGTACTGGGTACCACCTGATCTTCCTACGCCTCTGCAAGGAGCAAAGAGTTCCTCTGAGCATGGGCAGAGTGCCTTCTCCCACACCGTTAAAGGCCATCGCTGTTTTGGTTTCGTATGTTTGTTTCTGACCTAAAAGTCTGGGCAAGAGTCGAGGCCCACGGAAGGCCAGAAGCGATGTGATATTTGAATGTTGGAGAGCTCTGTTGTTTAGAGCGTGGTGCCAAGGTTGTGGGTTCGATTCCCTTAAGGGGGCAGCTGCATATTCCTGCCTTGCAGGGGGTTGGACTAGATGACCCCCCAGGGTCCCCTTCCAACTCTGCAATTCTGTGATTTCTGCCGGACTCTGTTAAGGCAGAGCATCTTAACAGGATGAGGGCAAGAGGGATTCCTGCTTCAGGGCAAGAGGAAGGAGAATGAAAGAGCTTGGGAAATGTTTATTGAATATATGGGGGGGAATTGTGTGCACCTGAAAACGTGGGCAGCATTGAGATAAATCCAACAGTCTAAACAAGTTTAGGTGGCTATAATAATGGAATATTGAATGGTTTAGTTTTTGTAAAATATGCAGGGGTTTGTGACACGCAAAATGAACCACGGAAAGAGAAGGAGGGAAGTCGTTGATATTTTAAGGATGTTTAAATGAGTGTTTTAAATTGCTAAACAGAAAATTTAATTTTAAAAAAATTATATAATAAAAGAGAGAATGAAAAAGCTCTGTGTTACAATAGCCTTGTGCAATTTTGGGAACTTTGGAGTTCCCCGGCCTCCAAGAACCAACTTTCCACCCCACCCTGCAAAATGGTGTGGATTGATTGAATTGGGGTTTTAAAAATGGAAACCTTCCCCCAAAACATTCCTTTCCCTCCTGTTCCCTGCCTCCCATGCCAGATTTCTTTCTTTTTCCCAGCGAAAGCTTACATTTTACTCTGGTGGGGTTTTCCCCCAAAATCCAGCTGGGCGCAAATCCAGTCTGGGCAGGAATGAAGGCACACATTCCCAGAAACTGCGCCGTGGCGTCCAAACTTTTTTCAAAGAGGGCCAGATTTGATGAAGTGAAGGGGCGTGAGGGCCGACCAAAGTTTGAAGTTGTTGTTGAGGTGTTGTTTTTTTAGGATTTTACCCCAGGAAATAAACTGCCAAAAGGGCCGGATTAAACCGACCGGCGGGCCAATTTAAGCCCCCAAAACGGACTTTGGACATGCCTGATTCTGAGGAAAGGGAGAGAGAAGATAGAATAATCCTCCTGGAATATGTGAATTATAGGAACAGCTCTTACAGTCAGAAGTAAATAAAGAGGGGAAGATCCCTCTGAGCATGTGCAGAGTCAGGCCTTCAGTTCTTTCTTCCAAGCTGCAGGTGGCCTGCCTCCTAATATGTGTGCGTGGGTGAGGAGAATGCACTCTACACACGCTCAAGGGCACTGTTGTTGTTCTGTCACGTATTTCAGGACTGGGTTTGGGGCTTGGCCTCCGTGACTGACACTGACTGCAAATTTGCGGAGAGGACCCAGGAGTCCGGTCTTCCAGTCACCTCCCCACACACCCCACTAGATTCTCCTCTTGGAGGCGCCCCAGAGATGAGAAATTTTATCCATTCTGTTTCTCTCAATTTTTCACATTTCAAGTCTTCCATTCTCACATCAGTCTGCGACTTATTTATTTCAGTCCTCCTGGAGATTCATCGTGAATTAGAACTATGCTGTTGTTATTATCGTTATTACTATCATTTATTCTTATTATTAAGCAGCTGCCCTTCACCATAAGGTCCCAGGGCGGCTCACAACATTAGAACACAACGTCAGAAACAGTTTAAAGCAACTTAACAGCTCGCAAAAGCAAGGTGGGTCGTAAAAATATGCACCTCAAGTGTCAAGAGAAGTCAGGACAAAGGGGAGTGCATTGAGTGTAAATTTCCCCCAATATTATTCCATGCATTTTTGCATGTGATTCTCACCAAATTATACCTGTTTTTACGCACACTTTACCCCAGTAGATGCATTTTCGAGAACTGCCCTGCAAAATTTGGAGAGGCCCGAATTTCAGAGAGTGTGCATATTGTTGCAGAAAGTACAGATTGGATAGGCTTGCCTTCTCACCCCATCCCTTATCGTATCTTACCTCCTTCCCTTTTGAACTTCCTGTTCACTAGTTCTCTGGAAAAAGAGGGAATAAACACACACACACACAAAACATTATCTGTGTGAAGACGGAAGCAGGTGTTCCCCTAACCTGAAGGCTACAAGTCCCCCTGCCCCCCACCGGTTGCCTCTCCCTCCATCCTGAGACCAGGAAACTGCTCTTAGGCGTGCCTCCTCTAAAGCAGGTTGCCAACTTTCCCTTACTGGTCCTGCTCCTGCGCTCTTATCCAAACCCTGGCGCGCAGAAATTAAGCAAATTCACCTGCCCTTCCATCACCTGCACGCTTGGGGAAATCGCACAAGCTAATTTCTTTTGCACGTCAGAGAGTGCTGCTAAAAGCACAGGAGCATAGGCGGTGAAGCGGGGCGAGAAGCTGGCAACCCTTCTCTCAAGCGAGTCTGCAAACTTAGGATTGCCAAATGCCCTCTCTTTCATGAAGAGAGTCGTCGTTGCGATGCATAGTTAAAAGTAGAAGTCGGCAAATGTGTCCTCTATTTTGCTCTTCGAAATATGGCGGCCGCTTTTTAAAATGTGCTTTTAAAAGCCTCATTTTGTTGCTGCGGGGGGGGGGGGGGAATAAAGGGCCCTGACAGACAGAGGCTTATTGTGGAATCAGTGTTGCTCATGCACACAGTTTTTCTTTTGTTTTGCATTTGCCGCCCTCAAGATACCAGCCTGTACTTTTTATTTACCGCAATCCGGATTTCCTCTTGCTGCGGGAAAACCCTTTAAGAAAATACAATACAGTACACATCCACCGTCACCGCTGATGTGGAAGCAGTAATGTTGGTGCTTTTGTGGTAGGGACAGGTTGGGGCAGTTTGTCGTGTGTGTGATGTAGGGTTGCCAGTTCAGGAGCATCCCAGACCCTGAGATGTCAGGTCCCTAAACTGCCCCTGGTGATGTCATGGGGCACAGCCTCTGGAGACGGAGGTTAATTGGGAGAGGACCCCACAGAGTGTCTTTGCAAAAACTGGCATACTAGGCTACAGAGGAAAAGACACAGTCCAGCTGGGGAAAATACAACAATCATTTTGCAAAACCTAATTAGCTCCCAAAGGCAATTGTGGTTTTTTTTGTTTTGTTTTTTAAAGCCAGTTTTTAAGACCTGTTTTAAAATTAGAAAGGGTTTGCCTGATCTCACCTGGATATTTTATTTTATTTTTGTGCGGGGGAACGGATGGACTGCTGAAAAAAAGCCAATAGGATTGCCAAGTCAGGACGGAGCATCCCAGACTCTGAGATTTCAGGGCCCAAAACTGATCAATAGGGCAGGTCCTGGAGATGGAGGTTAATTGGGAGAGGGGAGAAGAAGGAGGTTAATTGGGAGAGGGGAGAAGGAGGTTAATTGGGAGAGGGGAGAAGGAGGTTAATTGGGAGAGGGGAGAAGAAGGAGGTTAATTGGGAAGGAGGGCAGACCTGCCCAGAATGTATGTAGTATAATTTCATGCCTTGCTGAAGCTTGCAAGATGCTTGCATGAGCTCATCATCATCATCACACACCTGGAGACTGAATCCCGCCCCCTACCCCCTGGAGGCGGCCAGGCAAACCTAGAGATGTCATGTCAGACCTTGAGGTCCCTAGTGTGGTGACATTTTGGTGGGTGGTACACAACCACACCCTTTGCTTCCAAAGGCTGAAAAGGACACGGCCGTGGGATCTGATGGGATGGTTGAAGATGGAGACCCAGCCAGATGGGTGGGGTACAAATAATAAATAAATAAATAAATAAATAAAAATAATAATAATAATAATAATAATAATAATAATAATAATAATAATAATTGAAGGCGAGCTGGCACTCTTTTTAAGCCAAGGACCCAGGTTAACGCCATTCCTCTCTGGTCTGGTTTCAGAGTCCTGGAAATCTTCCAGAGAGGTCTCCCACACAGCTGGAAAGGAGGAGGAGGAGGAGAGATACAGGAAGAACCCCCCAGGACTTGCCACGTCCCCGCAGTGAGTAGGCCATTGTGAGATTTGCCTCCCCTGAAACCACTCCCTATGGAGGAAAGCACAATAAGCAAGGATTGAGGCGGCTAACAGATTGAGGTTGAATCCTGACAAGACAGAAGTACTGTTTTTGGGGGACAGGGGGCGGGCGTGTATGGGGGACTCCCTGGTCCTGAACGGGGTAACTGTGCCCCTGAAGGACCAGGTGCGCAGCCTGGGAGTCATTTTGGACTCACAGCTGTACATGGAGGCGCAGGTTAATTCTGTGTCCAGGGCGGCTGTTTACCAGCTCCATCTGGTACGCAGGATGAGACCCTCCCTGCCCGCAGACTGTCTCACCAGAGTGGTGCATGCTCTAGTTATCTCCCGCTTGGACTACTGCAATGCGCTCTACGTGGGGCTACCTTTGAAGGTGACCCGGAAACTGCAATTAATCCAGAATGCGGCAGCTAGACTGGGGACTGGGAGCAGCCGCCGGGACCACGTAACACCAGTCCTGAGAGAACTACATTGGCTCCCAGTACGTTTCCGAGCACAATTCAAAGTGTTGGTGCTGTCCTTGAAAGCCCTAAACGGCCTCAAAGGCCCAGTAGACCTGAAGGAGCGTCTCCACCCCCATCGTCCAGCCCGGACACTGAGGTCCAGCGCCGAGGGCCTTCTGGCGGTTCCCTCACTCCGAGAAACGAAGCTACAGGGAACCAGGCAGAGGGCCTTCTCGGTAGTGGCGCCCGCCCTGTGGAACGCCCTCCCATCAGAGGTTAAAGGGATCAACAACTACATGACATTTAGAAAACACCTGAAGGCAGCCCTGCTTAGGGAAGTTTTTAATCTGTGATGTGTTAATGTATTTTAATGTTTGCTGGAAGCCGCCCAGAGTGGCTGGGGAGACCCAGCCAGATGGGCGGGGTACAAATAATAAATTATTATTATTATTATTATTATTATTATTATTATTATTATTATTAGGACTCCTGTGCCGTTCTGGTGCATATCGCTCAAAATAAAGCTGCTATTAAAAGCCCAGGAGCCCCCCCAAGGGGGAAAAGGTGGCAATCCAAACCCTAATGATAACATAGGGGTTTATAAATTTGGCCCGCTTCCTAGGTCTGTGTCTGTAAGGATCACTGAGCAACGGTGCGAAGGCAAGCTGCTATTATTATTGTATTTACTTATTTCGTAAAACGTAGGCGCCGCTTGATTGCGGAGAAATAGCAGCAAACCTCTTTGGGAAAAGTGTAAAGCGATAACGCTATTCATCAGAAGGATGATCAGCAATCTTTTAAGACTTTCGAAAAGTTGCAACAGACTAAAACTCTAAACACCTGGGTGGGCTTGTATAGGACTCCCAGCTTTACAGACACCTGTGTGCAGCGACACAGTGAGGGTCGCAGCTGGCTAGACAGGTGGGCAAGCCGGGTCTCCCCCCCCCCCTGTTTCTTGCTCTCGGCCCCCCAGAGCGAGGAGGGGAAGGATGGAGAGGAAGCACAAGTGAAGTTGGAGGGGAAGTGAAAGTGATATTTAAATAAAACAGCAGAGTATGCAAAGCCAGCTCCTTGATCCGGAGTCTCCTCCGTCCTGAGGATACATGGCTGAGCAGAGAGAGGGCCTTCCTGGCTACAGGGCCCTGGACGTTGTGCAGAGATTTTCGCCTGATGCCAAATTTGGTGTATTTTTGGTCCCAGCTATGATAGCATGGGTGGCGCTGTGGGTTAAACCACTGAGCCTCTTGGGCTTGCCGATCAGAAGGTTGGCGGTTTGAATCCCCGCGACGGGGTGAGCTCCCGTTGCTCGGTCCCTGCTCCTGCCAACCTAGCAGTTCGAAAGCACCCCAAAAAGTGCAAGTAGATAAATAGGTACCGCTCCGGTGGGAAGGTAAACGGCGTTTCCGTGCGCTGCTCTGGTTCGCCAGAAGCGGCTTAGTCCTGCTGGCCACATGACCCGGAAGCTGTACGCCGGCTCCCTCGGCCAATAAAACGAGATGAGCGCCGCAACCCCAGAGTCGTCTGCGACTGGACCTAATGGTCAGGGGTCCCTTTACCTTTATGATAGCATGGCAGTGTTCGCACTTTGGAACTCCCTGCCACTTGACATCAAACGGGAACCTCGCTCTGTTCAGCTTCTGCTAAAAACATTCTCATCTAAACAAGCTTCCCCAGATGCTTAGAAGGCAGAGGTGATTTTAATCTGTTTTAGCATTATTACTTCTGTGTCTTTAAAGCACGGTTGCAATCTTTTCGTAAACCGCTTCGACGTATGTGGTTATTTCTCTTACAATCAAGCGGTGTGTACATTTTGCCCTGTATACCTGAAAGAGCGTCTCCACCCCCATTGTTCAGCCCAGACACTGAGGTCCAGCTCCGAGGGCCTTCTGGCGGTTCCCTCCCTGCGAGAAGTGAGGTTACAGGGAACCAGGCAGAGGGCCTTATCGGTGGTGGCACCCTCCCAGCAGAGGTCAAGGAGATAAACAGACCTTCTGTAGACATTTGAAGGCAGGCTTGTACAGAGTAGTTTTTAATTTTTGATGCCTTATCGTGTTTTTAAAGCTGGAAGCTGCCCAGAATGGCTGGGGAAATCCAAGCATATAAATAGAAAAATATTTATTATTGTTGTTGTTGTTATTATTATTATTATTTATTTATTATCTTCCAGGAAAGCAGTCCGTCCTGCATTTGGCTCCCCTCCGACATTCCAACAGTGGTGAGTTTTGGTCTCTTTCTTCCATAGATGACTATTAACGACTTCAATTGGTCTCACAGGAAAAAGCAAGGAGTGAGATGGCTAAACCCTACGCCAGAGGATAAATGGACACAAATCTGACATCAGGAATCACAAGACAGAGAAACCAGTAGGAGAACACTTCAATCTCCCAGGACATTCTATACAAGATCTCAAAGTAGCTGTCTTATTACAAAAGAATTTCAGAAATAGATTGGAAAGAGAAGTTGCTGAATTGCAACTCATTACCAAACTTAAAACCATGGAGAGACCTGGTCTGAATAGAGACGTTGGATTCTTATCTCATTATGCATGATAGCCATCTCACCCCTTGCTTTTTCCTGTAAGACCAATTGCAGTCGTCAACAGGTTTACCACACCTATCAGCCTATCACCCACTCCCACCACCCTTCTGAGTAATACCCCTCCCCACCCTCTTGCTATAGATAAGGGTCTGGTGGCTTCTGTTTCAGTGTATCTGAAGAAGTGTGCATGCACACCAAAGCTCATACCAAGAACAAACTTAGTTGGTCTCTAAGGTGCTACTGGAAGGAATTTTTTTATTTTGCGTTTTGCTTCGACTATGGCAGACCAACACAGCTACCTACCTGTACCTTCGAATCCGGTGTAAATAGATGAATGGGGTAGGTCTGTCAAGAACTACGGTACTTATTTACCTTTTCGAAAGAATGGCCCAGACTGGCCAGGATAAAGCAATCAGCAAGCATGATCAAGTATCTTGACGGACAGGAGACAAGACACACTCTCAAATTTCTTGTTATTGTCTTTTCTGCGACTCTTGTATGATGCTATTCCTGTCATCTTTGGCTTAAGGGGTTGGGGCAACTTCTAAAGTCTTTAAAGGTTGGTTTTGGGTCCTCACCTCCTTGTAAAAGCCAACCCCAAGAGTAAGGACCGGGAGAGGAACAGACCCTGATGGGACCCCAAATGCTTGCTGATCAGAAGGTCGGCGGTTTGAATCCCCGCGACGGGGTGAGCTCCCGTTGCTCGGTCCCAGCTCCTGCCCACCTAGCAGTTCGAAAGCACGTCAAAGTGCAAGTAGATCAATAGGTACCGCTCCGGCGGGAAGGTAAACGGCGTTTCCGTGTGCTGCTCTGGTTCGCCAGAAGCGGCTTAGTCCTGCTGGCCACATGACCTGGAAGCTGTACGCCGGCTCCCTCGGCCAGTAAAGCGAGATGAGCGCCACAACCCCAGAGTCGTCCGCGACTGGACCTAATGGTCAGGGGTCCCTTTACCTGCCAGAATTTACCTTGGAAAAGCAGGGGTGGTGTGCTTGGGTTCACTGAAGGATCCAGTTTACGGGGACAGCTTTACCTTATGAATGTCTGCCTGGCTAAGCGCCCCAGGCGCCGTGCATAAAGGAAAAAAAAAGGCTGGCAGCTCATCTTGGGGGCGGGGGGTGATGGACTGCCACGGGTGAGTTTTAAACGGGACGGCAGTGTAATGGTCCTTTCCCTGTCGCCCGCATTTTAGAAGATGGATTTGCCACAGAAATATGGTGGAAGCCTTTCCTCCAGCAAGGCCGAGCCCTGGAGCTCAGCGGACGGGACGTGGTGGTGAGGCACACGGGGCTTTACTTCGTTTACAGTCAGGTAAGAGGGCAGGGCAGGATCCTGGCCCTGGACCGAGTTTGCCAGTGGTGGGGGCCACCCGGATTAGGTAGGGCTGGGAAGGAGGAGGAAGAGGCCTCATCGCAACACACAAATGCACCCTCTTATACTGGGCGGTGGTACGTAGCTCAGTGACCGAACCATCGTTTCAGTCCCCAGTGGCATTTCATAGAATCACAGACCTGCAGCGTTGGAAAGGACCACGGAGGTCATCCAGTCCAACCCCCTGCCATGCTGGAATATTTTGCCCAATGTGGGACTCGAACCCATGATCCTGAGATTAAGAGTCTCATACTCTTAAGGACTGAGCTATCTACTGACTGAGCTGAAACCCTGCAGAGTTGCTGCCACCCAGTCAGTTTAGACCAAGAGCAGGGTTCGAATCCGTGCTTAGCCATGAGGCTCGCCAGGTGGCCTTGGGCCAGTTGCCAATTCTTAACCCAGAGCTTTCCAGACTTTTCATGCTGGGGACACACTTTTTAGACCCGCATCGTTTTGCGACATGGTAATTCAGTTTCACTAGTGATGGCTAACCTTGACACTCCAGATGTTTTGGAACTACAACTCCCATCATCCCTAGCTAACAGGATCAGTGGTCAGGGATGATGGGAGTTGTAGTCCCAAAACATCTGGAGTGTCAAGGTTAGCCATCACTGACCCCTTTCCAGCCCCAGGAGGAACGCAGGGAGCGTTTGTGCGACAGGCCCACACCCTGCAGCCGACACAATAGCGTGTCGCGACACACAGATTTGGAAAGTTCTGTGTTAGCCCAACCTTCCTCACAAGGTTGCTGTGAGGATGAACTGGGGAGGAGGAGAACCAGGTACCCCACCTTGAGATCCTTGGAAGGTAAAGGTGTTCTATAAATGAAATCAGTAAGGCAATTGACCGGGACGCGGGTGGCGCTGTGGGTTAAACCACTGAGCCTAGGGCTTGCCGATCAGAAGGTTGGCGGTTCGAATCCCTGCGACGGGGTGAGCTCCCGTTGCTCGGTCCCAGCTCCTGCCAACCTAGCAGTTCGAAAGCACGTCAAAGTGCAAGTAGATAAATAGGTACCACTCCGGCGGGAAGGTAAACGGCCAGAGCCGTCTTTCCCATTGGGCTTAGTGGTGCGTTGCACCAGGACGCCAACCTCTCAGGGGCGCAGCAGCGAGTGGGGGAGCTGCGTGGCTTTGCCGGTGGGCTCCCCTTTCCCTGCACGCCCGCCAGCTGTGCCCCATCAACCGTATGGCTGGCGGGCGGGCAGCTTCCTTCCCAAGCCTCTGCGGGAGGAGAGCCATCCCCGCAGAGGTTTGGGAAAAGGTCAACAACTCTGGGAAACGGGGGGGGGGGCGCGCCAGAGGGATATTTGCACCATGGCGCCAGATATGCTTAAGACGGCCCTGTAAACGGCATTTCCGTGTGCTGCTCTGGTTCGCCAGAAGCGGCTTCATCATGCTGGCCACATGACCCGGAAGCTGTACTCCGGCTCCCTTGGCCAATAACGCAAGATGAGCGCTGCAATCCCAGAGTCGGTCACGACTGGACCTAATGGTCAGGGGTCCCTTTACCTGTAAGGCAATTGACAAATTTTGTCTTCTTCTTCTGCCAAGGAGTGTGGTGGAGTCTCCTTCTTTGGAGGTCTTTAAGCGGAGGCTTGACAGCCACCGGTCAGGAATGCTTTGATGGTGTTTCCTGCTTGGCAGGGGGTTGGACTGGATGGCCCTTGGGGTCTCTTCCAACTCTAGGATTCTATGATTCTTCTTCGGCGATCCCTCGTAGCCGAGTAAGATTGTCTTCCATAAACACGGTTTTAACAATGACATGATTTTCACGGCTCGGCAGCTTCAAGAAAAACGCAGAGAGCAAAACCAACCCCTGTATATGGTGTTTATTGACCTGACTAAGCCTTTCGACACTGTAAATCGTAATGCCCTGTGGACTGTCCTCCTGAAAATTGGATAAAAATTGTACGCATGTGTTGGGAAGAAATTTGGCCCAGCATTTTAAGGCTGACGGCGCCACACAGACGTGGCAGGAAATATTTGTGGGTGGGAAGAGCGATGTTGAGCACCCTTCAGGAAGTGTCCGGATTACACTCCGCTGTCTTTTGCCCTTTTTCGCCTCTGGGCCAGGGGAACCGACCCACCCACCCCTTTTCTTCCCCCTAGGTGCTGTTCCGTGACCCCACCTTTACTATGGGGCAGGTGCTGTGGCGGGAGGCTCCTGGGAAACCGGGCCAAATCCTGTTTCGCTGCGTCCAGAGCATGCCCCCAAACCCAGAAAAGGCCTTCAACAGCTGCTATAGTGGAGGTGAGAAGAGAAGTAGGCCTCATGGTGCAGACCTGGTTGGCGGGAGGGAGAGCTTCTGTCCAGGACTCCTGGGTTCCCTTGCAAGGGGAGTGGGATTTGGGTTGGGGTTGAAATAAACAGAAATCTACTCTTATTCCCTTATGGGGCACACAAGAGCCTTCCCAGGTTCTCCATCGGTAGGAGTAAATTTACAGAGGCCAACCAGAGAAAAATTGAGAAGCAAAATCTTTATTATATCTGTTGCAACAGGGCCCATCACTCCCAAAATGGAGGAGGGAAGAGGAACCCCCAACAATGGTGTGCCAGCTCCTATATAGACTTTTGAAATTCCGCCCCTCCTGCTCAAGACCACCCCCTATACATCATACATACATCACAAAAAGGGGTGTAACCCAGGACCCCCTCCCAGATACATCACAGCTACATCATGAAAGGGGAGGTCTGGTAGCAGTAATCTGAGCATCCTGGACCCTCCCCATGCCTCCTCTTGCCCTCCACCCAAAAACCCATCAAGTAAAACAAAAGAGATATTTACATTTCCCTGTTTCCCAGCCAAGTTAATCACACCCCTTTGTCTGGCACTCAGGTATCAGGAAGCCAGGAATTATCACTGAGACAATCATCCCATCCTTCCTTGCAGAGAAATACTGGTCAGCTGGGAGTCAAAATGGAGACAGGCCTGTCTTCCTGTGCTGCTTCAGACATGTGGCCTTGTTTTGCTTGGCACACTTATGAACAATTATTATATATATATATAAGACCTTGATATTCTTACAACAGGGTGTTGGGCGTTGAATGTTTTTGGGTTGCCGCCTCTCTCCTGGGCAGAAATCACATACACACACCCGGCATTTTCTTCCCAGGCTGGGGCTTCACCTGTTGAACCTCGGCAAGTCAGTCAGCTGTCAAAGGACAGACTGGGGGGGGGAAGCGGGGGCCAACCTTTGTGTACCCCACAGGACTTTATGGTATTCCAGAACATTGTTATAAGAAAAAAAACCCTGCTCCCTTTCATTTATGGGGTATTTCGGAGCCCTCCTATTGGTAGGTGGAAATAACAGAGGCCAACCAGATTATATTGAGAAGCAAAGCGGCTAGTAAGCCTGATCTTTATTGACTGTTGCAACAGGGCCCCCACTCCCCACACGCAGGAGGGAGGGGAACCCCGAACAATGGTGCACAAGCCCTTATATAGACTCTAGAAATTGCCCAGCCTGTAGCCCAAGACTGCCCCACAAAACATCATACATACATGACAGAAGGAGGCAGTCTTCAACAGAAATCCTGTCTGCCAGGATACCTGATAATGGTCACTGATTGCTTTACCTGGGCAGCCTGGCCATTCTTTTGTGATGGTTAATAGTTTAGTGGGGCCCCTGAGAAGACCGCTATAGACGGAGAAACCCCCAGGAACTGCGGGAGGCAGTGAAAGACAGGAGTGCCTGGCGTGCTCTGGTCCAGGGGGTCATGAAGAGTCGGACACGACTAAACAACAACAACAGTTTAGTTCCTGAGTCCAGGTCACAGACTCACCCTATTCATACACAAATGCGCCCTTAAGGCAGGATTTGCAAGCAAAAAGACCAGGGGTCAGCAACCTTTTTCAGCCGTGGGCCAGTCTACCATCTCTCAGACCTTGTGGGGGGCCAAACTATATATTTTTTGGGGGGGAGAACTAATTCCTGTGCCCCGCAAATAACCCAGAGATGCATTTTAAATAAAAGAACACATTCTACTCATGTAAAAACACACTGATTCCCGGACCGTCCATGGGCCGGATTGAGAAGGCGATTGGATCGCATCCAGCCCCTGGGCCTTAGGTTGCCTACCCCTGAAAAATACAATGGGAAGGCTTTCCCCATTTCCCTCCCTTACTGCAGATATTTGAGATCACTGGGAGAGTCAAAATGGCTTCAGGATTGCTCTCCTGTACTATTTCAGACACATGGTTAGTATATTTAGATATGCGTGCATTTATGAATATTTACTCTATATCGGAGACTTTAAAATTCTTATAACAACATCTACTGAAATTGAAATATTCTGAAGCCCCAATCCTGCAAGGGGCCCAACAGCAGACAAATTTGCTAGCAAAGAATTCAGCAGCATGAAGCCCTGTCAGGAGCCGGTGCCAGGGGAACCAGAGGCCCTTGAAAGGAAGGCGTTTCCGCCCCACTGTGTCTCCGCCTGACCCTCCTCTTCCTCCTCCTCTTAGGGATTTTCCACCTGCAGCCTGGAGACCGGCTCAACCTCCGCATCCCTCGTTTCAACGCATCGTTTGACCTGACTGCCCACGGGACCTTCCTGGGGTTTCTCCGTCTATAGTGGTCTTCTCGGGGGGGGGGGGCAAAGTGCCAGGGCACGAGCGCGGACGGTGTTTGACCCAGGTACCCCAGTCCTCCCAGAGGGTCCGGGACAAAGGCTGCGCCGGTGTCCCCGGTGTTGGCAACGCTACCGACCGCCAGAGCCAAAGACTTCTCCGTTCTGCTCCGAGCTTCGAGGGGCTGATGGGGGAGACTCTCTGCGGACCAGGGGGATGAGCTGGTATTTGCCGCAGGAAGTGAGACAAAGTGAGAATGTCTCCCACCCTCCTTTCCCCAAGATGCCGGAGTCTTTCCTGGCCTGCAGCGAGAGCACAAGTACCCCGGGATTAAAAGAGCAACAGCACGTTCTTCTGTCGCAGGCAGGCTTTGGCACCCTGGTGTCCGCCAAGAACAAAAAGTGGATTTTCCGAGCCCTTATGGTCACTGCTTCGAGCTTGGAAGGATAAGACACCCAGCATCTATTACACAGCAACGAACCAACAAACAGAGCAACACAAGACCGAGAGCGAAGGCACAATATCTATTCGTGAAAAGTTCTTGTAATGACAATGATATGCAAGAACATAAAGCACAATCGAGCGGAATAGCAAAGTTTGAAAAAGTCTCTGTAGCATCAAAGACAACATTGGAGAAAGTCTCTATAACATGGATGAAACAGAAGGTCATGTAATGTTCCACTTCTCAGCAGTGTTTACATATGTACTTATGAACACTGTTCCTTGGAATGTCTTTCACCATATGAGAAGGGTTTACCTATGACTTTGCTGAAGAAAGTTTCGCAAGTACACTGGTAACCACAAACAGCTGCCAATTGCAAATAGGCAAAAACTTTGCAGTTTCAGCATATAATTTTTTGGGGGCTTTGTTTACTAAATACAACGCTAGATTAAACCACTCTCTAGGGCACCAATTTTTGTGATTTGCATTGTTGTTGTTCAGTCGTTCAGTCATGTCCGACTCTTCGTGACCCCCTGGACCAGAGCACGCCAGGCACTCCTGTCTTCCACTGCCTCCCGCAGTTTGGCCAAACTCGTGTTAGTAGCTTCGAGAACACTGTCCAACCATCTCGTCCTCTGTCGTCCCCTTCTCCTTGTGCCCTCCATCTTTCCCAACATCAGGGTCTTTTCTAGGGAGTCTTCTCTTCTCATGAGGTGGTCAAAGTACTGGAGCCTCAACTTCAGGATCTGTCCTTCTAGTGAGCACTCAGGGCTGATTTCTTTAAGAATGGATAGGTTTGATCTTCTTGCAGTCCATGGGACTCTCAAGAGTCTCCTCCAGCACCATAATTCAAAAGCATCAATTCTTCGGCAATCAGCCTTCTTTATGGTCCAGCTCTCACTTCCGTACATTACTACTGGGAAAACCATAGCTTTAACTATACAGACCTTTGTTGGCAAGGTGATGTCTCTGCTTTTTAAGATGCTGTCTAGGTTTGTCATTGCTTTTCTCCCAAGAAGCAGGCGTCTTCTAATTTCGTGACTGCTGTCACCATCTGCAGTGATCATGGAACCCAAGAAAGTGAAATCTCTCACTGCCTCCATTTCTTCCCCTTCTATTTGCATAGGAACATTTTATTGGGGGGGGGGGTGGAATACAATTCAGAACTTTCAAGAAAACCCACCTCACTGACCATGAGCTAGTGGTGCAGCCTTCCTCCTAGCACAGAAATAGAAAGGGCTGTAACAGCTGAGTTACCTGCCACACACCTGTGGGGAGGAGCAGGGATTGCAACTTTGCCTCTGCTTCCTGTGATGCAATTACCCTTGTAGAAAAATGCTGCAGAGTTGCTCTTTCTCCCTAGTTTGGAATATTCTTCTGCATGAAACAACAGTCTTGTAAGCTGAGAAGGTGTCCGTGTACGTAATTGTACTATTGTGAAATAATATTTTATAAGCCCGTCTCTCGCCAGAATCCAATTTTGGAGGGAGCTGCTTCCAGTTTGTTGTTGTTTAAACTATGTTAATATTCTATTTTATTAAATCTTTTATTGTAGGCCTCCTTGGGAACGTATTTGTGGGACAGAGGGGCACCTTTTAAAATATAAGAAATAATAATAATAATAATAATAATAATAATAATAATTATTATTATTATTTATACCCCGTCCTCCCAAGCCTAGACTGGGCTCAGGGCGGCTAACACCAGGTATAAAAACAATTGGTCAAAATACAACTTAAAAACCAAGATTAAAATACAACATTAAAGTGCAGCCTCATTTCAGTAGAAACTCAAATCAAAAATTATTTGGGGAAGAAACCGTGAAATCTTCACCAAGGCCAACTATCCAGACTGGTCCTACATGGGCCAGAAAAATGCCAAGGAAGTCCCCAAATAGGAGTTCCATCACAGGAGGAAAAAGGAAAGAGGGGATCAAGTTGATCCCAAGCCAAAGGCCAGGCGGAACAGCTCTGTCTTACAGGCCCTGCGGAAAGAAATCAGATCCTGCAGGGCCCTGGTCTCATGAGACAGGGCGTTCCACCAGGTTGGAGCCAGTGTTGAGAAGGCCCTGGCTCTGGTTGAGGCTAATCTGACTTCCTTAGGGCCCGGGACCTCTAGAGTGTTGCTATTTATGGACCTTAAGGTCCGGGGGGGGGGCATACCAGGAGAGGGGGTCCCGTAGGTACGAGGGTCCTATGCTGGATGAAGTGGTCTTGAACCCAGACTCTGTGGCTTTAGAGCACAAAGCTCTGAGGGATGACTGGTAACAGGGAACAGCACTTGGTGCAAGCTCAGATATGCTCTCACTTTGTTGCTCCAGCGGAGGAAAGCTAATAATAATAATAATAATAATAATAATAATAATAATAATAATTTCATTATTTATACCCTGCCCATCTGGCTGGGTTTCCCCAGCCACTCTGGACGGCTTCCATCAAAATATTAAAATACTTTTATTCTCTAAATGCTAAAAGCCCATGTCATCCAAAGAAACGGACAGGCTGTAGACTCAGGACAAACAAAGGGAATATTGTTCGAGGCACAATTGACTCAATGAATCCGTTGTCCTAAGATGCAGTTATGGCTTTCAGTGCAAATCAGCTTCAAGCAAAGGCTTCACATTCATGGGTGGCTATTAGCTATGACAGATTAAGGCTCCTCATCCCGGGTAACGTTCTCACTTGGCAGAGATCTTGCTGACCCCAGAAAGGCAGGAGCAGGATTGATCTGTAGAGGAGAACCCCACACCCCTTCTGAAAAGCAGAGGCTATTCTGCTTGTGGGTAAAAGGTAAAGGTCCAGTCGCAGACGACTCTGGAGTTGCGGCGCTCATCTCGCATTATTGGCCGAGGGAGCCAGCGTACAGCTTCCGGGTCATGTGGCCAGCATGACCACTAAGCCGCCTCTGGCGAACCAGAGCAGCGCAGAGAAATGCTGTTTACCTTCCCGCCGGAGCGGTACCTATTTACCTACTTGCACTTTGACATGCTTTCAAACTGCTAGGTGGGCAGGAGCTGGGACTGAACAACGGGAGCCACCCTGCCGTGGGGATTCGAACCGCCGACCTTCTGGATCAGGCCAATCTAGTCCAGCATCCTGTCCCTGCAGGATACCCCAAAAGGGAAACCCGAAGCAGGGCTAAATTTATGTATAGGCTACGTAGGACGTGGGTGGCGCTGTGGGTTAAACCACAGAGCCTAGGCCTTCCCGATCAGAAGGCCGGCGGTTCAAATCCCTGCAACGGGGTGAGCTCCCGTTGCTCGGTCCCTGCTCCTGCCAACCTAGCAGTACGAAAGCACGTCAAAGTGCAAGTAGATCAATAGGTACCGCTCTGGTGGGAAGGTAAACAGCGTTTCCGTGCGCTGCTCTGGTTCGCCAGAAGTGGCTTAGTCCTGCTGGCCACATGACCCGGGAGCTGTATGCCAGCTCCCTCGGGCAATAAAGCGAGATGAGCGCCGCAACCCAAGAGTCGGTCACGACTGGACCTAATGGTCAGGGGTCCCTTTTACTTTACGTAGGCTGAAGCCTAGGGCCTTAGATGCACTTTCTTCAAGAGATAAGTTTAGGATAAAATTCTTTATTCCTATATTAGATGCACTTGAAGCCAATTTAAAAAGAAGTACTGTGTACAGTGATGTTGCACAATTGTTTTTCCATTCTTGCTATTCTGATAGCACCTAAGCAAGAAATTCAGCAAGGTCTTGAACTGTTGATGGAGGAAGCATACCCAGAAGATATTGACCCAAAACTTACTGATGAACTTCTGCACTTTCACCTGTACGTGAGACAAAGCCATAGGCTTACAGCAGAGCACTCACTCTCTGTCTCATGCAGACCTTTATCAAATGATAGACAAGGGAAAAGTTCAGATGGCCTTTCCTATTGTGGAAGCAATTGTGCGGCTGTTTCTTAGCTTTGTGGTCACTTAACTGCTCGGGAGAGAGGAATTTTTCAAGACTCAAAAGAATTAAAAATGAATTAAGGGCCACGATGTCTCAAGAGAGGTTGTCCACACTGAGCATTCTGTACCGTGGTACCTTGGTTTACAACCATAATCCGGTTGTAAACTAAAACAGGTTGTAACCCAAGGCGCGCTTTCGCCAATGGGGCCTCCCCCAAAAAATGGGTTGTAATTAAAAAAAAAAAAGGGTTGTAATCCAAAAAAAGGGACACACACTTCCGGGTTTGGCGTGGTTGTAATCCAAAACGGTTGTAATCAAAAAATGGTTGCAAAACAAGGTAACACTGTACAATGAAAGTGGCAAACTTAGACAAACAAATTTTGATGAAGTTTTCTGATGTCCTTTAGAGGAGAAACTGGAAACTGCAGAATTTTAAATACCCATCGTCATCCTTGGCTTCACTCAATTTTGTTTATAACACTCTTCCATTTTCTTCTAGTCGTGAGGGTGGGGGGTTGGGAGGGGCCTCACAAGTGGAGTAGCTGAGGGCCTTTCTTCATCGAAAACCAGCCCTGCCCCGAGCCCTCTCCCCTCTTGTGGTTGCCAGCAATTGGTGTTCAGACGCATTGCTGCCTCCGACGGTGGTGCCAGAGCGTAGCCATTGTGGCTGGAAGCCGTTTTCCTCCACAAATTCCTCCACTGCTCTTTTAAAGGCACCCATCGCTGCCTCCTGAGGCAGGGAGTTCCACACACTGCTCAAATAAGTACATCCATCCATTTATCTGCCCCGAACCTTTCAACATTCAGCTTTGCAATCTGTCCGCATGTTCTGGTATTGCAAGAGAAGGAGACTTTTCTCTAAACACTTGCTCTGTGCCAGGCATAATTTTATGAATTACTTTCTAGAATAAAAGGAGCTCAGGGATTAAATTTAAAATAAATAAATAAAGTGTGTGTCTTTTGTTTCTCAGTTTGATCCTTTTTACTGGCTTGCTTTATTGTACTGCAAACCACTTTAAGATTTTATTTTCTGAAAAAATATTAAGTGGTATAGGAATGAGTTGAACCGCAGAAACTTTACTAATTATTTGCACCCCGTTTCTCGTTGCCACCGCCAACCCGGTGCAATTTACAAAGCAGTATTTAAAGCAAAGGGCTGTAAACAAAACACACGACGAAATTAAACACAAAATACCCCCAAAGCAGAAAGAAAATGGAGCACAATTTTTAAAAATAACCCCTTTCCAGCAAAGGTGTGGAGAACCACAATGGCTGACCCCTGTTGGAGACAGAATACTGGGCTGAGCACGAATCTTTACCCTGGGTCGCCTGAAACAGGATCTCGCGGGATTTGAGGCTATAATATCGCGAGATTGGAGGTGGGCGTGAAGCGTTCGGCGAGATCGGACGTCGCGCTGTCGCGAGATCCGAGCGGAAACAAGCGGCGAGTTCGCGCAAGCCGCCACGGAATAAGAACATAGAGTTACAAAAAGGTTAGAGCAGCGTCCTTCCTTTTTAATCGGAACTTCCGGGTTCCTTCCGACCCTGTTTTGATTTTGTGTAAGAAAGAGACCTTGGAAGAAGAAACATACAGGAAGAGTTTGGAAAACAGGACTGAACGGGATTCAGACATTTATTCGGGTCGTTCCAGAAGCAGAAGAGGGAGGAGGGCGCACCCCAACAAAATCATTATTGTGTCAAAGTTGTACTGCAAAGATCAAAGGCAAATTTTGTGGGCATCAGTGAACAGAATAGTTGGGGATAAGGTTTCAGATTTATGCCTTGCGAATTCCTTGCTTTGACAGGGCGAGGAGAACTGTAGTTTTATGAAAGATCTTGTGGCAACTCTCAGCACTCTTAGCAAACTACAGTTCCCAGGATCCTTTAGGGGGAGCTGCGACTCTCAAAGTGGGGCAGGCGTGCTTCAAATGCCTGGTGCGGATGGGACCTTAGGTCTCAGGAAACCATAGCTGTCAACTTTCGGATTTGAAAATAAGGGATCAGCAGCCTCACCTGTCCCGGGGACAGTCTACGGTTCTCGGGGACAGTCCACATTGCGCTAAGCCCCCCAGGCTACAAATTAATTTACACCAGGCTACACACCATCATCATCTCTTTTCCAGGGAGTCTTCTCTTCTCATGCGATGCTTCAGGATCTGTCCTTCCGGTGAGCAGCCAGGGCCGATGTCCTTCAGAATGGATCGGTTTGATCTTCTTGCAATCCACAGGACTCCAGCACCACAATTCAAAAGCGTCAATTCTTCATGGGGGGATTGATCAGGTTCACTCTTTTGGCTCTCTGGCATCCATTAATGACTTATACAAACGTGTTGCAGACTTTGCATCCTTTAACACTCTTGGAAGGAGTGTATTTGTGGGCTGGGCCAGAGTGGTTGATTTTACATGCAAGCAAAGCACAAACAGTGCTGTTGTCTAATGACATCCTATTCTCTGTAACTATTGGTGAGCAACGCAGCCGAGCAACGCAGCTGAGGAGCCTCCCTGGCCGGCAGGGAGGGAGAGGAGATGCTTCCTTTGAAATCCGGGAAATTTACAGGATATCTAACAATCCGGGATAGCAGCGGGAAATGGCGCTAGAATAAGGGAATTTCCCGCCAAAAAAGGGAAACAGCGCCAAACAGCGCTGGAATAAGGGAATTCCCCCCCCCCCAAAAAAGGGAAGGTTGACAGCTATGCAGGAAACACATCTGGTTCCTCTAAGATTGGGGGGGGGGGAGGAATGCAATTTGAAAAGCAGGATTTGCTAAAGTAACAGAGGGGACTTTCTTTCACATGTGGTGGGATTGTAAAATTATAACGAAATATTGGGAAAGGATTTACCATGAAATGAAGATGATGTTTAAAATAACCTTTGTTTAAAAAACCCAGAAACTTTCCTATTAGGTGTTACAGGAACGGACATATCAAGATCACAAAATAACTTATTTATGTATGCAACTACGGCCACACGGACACTGTTAGCACAATATTGGAAAGAAGTAGGTGCCCCAGCTAAAGAAGATTGGCAAGTTAAATTAATGGAATATGCTGAAATGGCAAAATTGACAATGAAACTAAGAGGAAGAGCCGACAATGAATTTAAAGAAGAATGGGAGATGTTTATTGCATATATACAGAAGCACTGTACCCAGGTTAACATTAGCAGGGTTTTAGGACTACTTGTAATTGGATATGAATGGACAATAGGTAATTTATATGGTTTTTAAATCTAACAATGGACATGCGGTATGCTGAGTAATAATGGAACTAAGGAAGGGAACTTGATTTGTTTTGAATTTGTACTGTTGTTGTTTTTATTTGTTATTTTTGGAAAATCAATAAAATAGTATCAAAAAAGAAAAGAAAAGAAAAGCAGGATTTGCGGGGACAGAAGAAAGCCTAAGGAACCAGGACTTGGGGGTTCCTGAGAGAGAGAGAGAGAGAGAGAGAGAGAGAGAGAGAGAGAGAGAGAGAGGAGTTCGGGTTGTAGCACAACCTTCACCAACCTGGCACCCTCCAGATTATTTGGACTACAACTCCCATCATCCTGAGCAAGCACAGCCAAGCTCCCTGGGTCTGATGGGAGTTGTAGTCCAAAATTTCCAGAGGGCACCTGGTGAAGGTCTGTCCAGCAGGAGGGAGTCTAAACCTTTGCCAAAATGGCCTCTAGGGCTTGGAGTCAGGGGCACAGAAAGGAATCCTGAATAATTCTCTGGGCCAAAGAAGCACTGCCAATATATCTCGGCTCCTATTTCCTCGCTTGCTCCGCTAGCTTCCGGACATGCTCCCCTTCGATGTGGCAGAGGTGCCAGTGGTCCCGAGTCGTAACGTTCACGGCTCCCAACTTGGCGTAGAAATCCATCGCTGGCTGGTTCCACCGGGCAGAGATGAAGCGGAACTCGGAGCAGCCTTTCTCCAACGCGATCTGAGGGGGCGGGGGCGGAATTGGAGGCTGTTATTTATTCATTTTATTTCATAAAAAATTATCCATACCTTTTCATTATGTAAAAACAAAATAATTTTTTTTCCTTCCAGTAGCACCTTAGAGGCCAACTAAGTTTGTTCTTGGTATGAGCTTTCGTGTGCATGCACACTTCTTCAGATACACTGAAACAGAAGTCACCAGACCCTTATCTATAGTGAGAGGGTGGGGAGGGGTATTACTCGGAAGGGTGGTGGGAATGGGTGATTGGCTGATACGTGAGGTAAACAACCTGTTGACGACTGTTAACGACTGCAATTGGTCTTACAGGAAAAAGCAAGGGGTGAGAAGGTTAACCCCTTGCTTTTTTCTGTAAGACTAATTGCAGTCGTTAACAGTCGTCAACAGGTTTACCACAGCTATCAGCCTATCACCCATTCCCACCACCCCTCTGAGTAATACCCCTCCCCACCCTCTCACTGTATATAAAGGTCTGGTGACTTCTGTTTCAGTGTATCTGAAGAAGTGTGCATGCACACGAAAGCTCATACCAAGAACAAACTTAGTTGGTCTCTAAGGTGCTACTGGAAGGAATTTTTTCATTTATTTTGTTTTGACTATGATAGACCAACACGGCTATCTACCTGTAACTTTTCATTGTGGGGGGGGGACCTCAAAGCAGTTTACCAAAATAAAGGATAAAAGCAAGGAAATCAAGTAAAATCTGCAACTCAACTTTAAAACACACGGGAGTTAATGCTACCGGTAATCTGCTTTTAGGATTTTATCTCAACCTTTTAAGCATCTGGGTGGATGTGTCTAAACAGGAATAAACCTGCCCTTTATCCAAAGATCTCAGGGCAGTGTACCTTAAGAACATTTTCCTCAAATAATTTTGGGTGCCGTAGTTACAATCCCCGGTAACCTTTAGCAAACGACAACAGCTAAATAATTCTTTCAACAGAGAAATGGGCTTTGAAGGTACACAGTAGTGCAGGCATGGCCAAACTCGGCCCTCCAGATGTTTTGGGACTACAATTCCCATCATCCCTGACCACTGGTCCTGTTAGCTATGGATGATGGGAGTTGTAGTCCCAAAACATCTGGAGCGCCAAGTTTGGCCATGCCTGCAGTAGTGTGTGCACAATCAGAGTGGCCAGAGTATTGGACTAGGACCTGACCTGGGTTCGAATCCTCTCTCGGCCACGACGCTCACTGGGTGGCCATGGTTGGGCCGGTCACTCCGTCTCAGCCTGACCTACCTCGCAGGGTTGTTGCAAGGATATGATGCGGGGGGGGGGGAGAGAACTATGCATGCCACCTTGAGCTCCTTGGAAAAGGAGGTGTGGTATAAATGTAAGAAACAGATAAATAGTTCATTCACACTCTGGCCTAGTTCAGTCATGGACCCTGCCTGGGGTGGCTGGCCAAGCTGCTTCCCAACAACCCCCCCCCCCGGCCCCGTCCATCCTCACCTTTGCCACTTTATTCATTAAACTTGTGCCAATGCCTTTGCCTGGTTGGGAAAATGGGGAAAAAATGAATGAATGAATGAATGAATGAACAAACAAGTTAATCACTCTTCATTTTTAGCTGTAGACATTTTGAACTAGGGTTTGAGCGTTTTCTCGGTTTAAAAAGATCTGCTTGATTCAGTTAATATTGCCAAATTGTGGCTGAGGACTTGTACCCAGATGGGCGGGGTACAAATAATAAATTATTATTATTATTATTATTATTATTATTATTATTATTATTATTATTATTATTATTATTATTAAAATTAAAAAGCAGTTGCAGTGCGAACCCTTTTTTTTAGTCTGAGGGCCAGATTCCCATGCACACAACCTTGGGGTTGAATCCTGACAAGACAAAAGTACTGTTTTTGGGGGACAGGGGGCGGGCGGGTGTGGGGGACTCCCTGGTCCTGAACGAGGTAATTGTGCCACTGAAGGACCAGGTGTGTAGCCTGGGAGTCATTTTGGACTCACTGCTGTCCATGGAGGCGCAGGTTAATTCTGTGTCCAGGGCGGCTGTCTACCAGCTCCATCTGGTACGCAGGATGAGACCCTCCCTGCCCGCAGACTGTCTCGCCAGAGTGGTGCATGCTCTAGTTATCTCCCGCTTGGACTACTGCAATGCGTTCTACGTGGGGCTACCTTTGAAGGTGACCCGGAAACTGCAATTAATCCAGAATGCGGCAGCTAGACTGGGGACTGGGAGCGGCCGCCAAGACCATATAACACCGGTCCTGAGAGAACTACATTGGCTCGCAGTACATTTCCGAGCACAATTCAAAGTGTTGGTGCTGACCTTTAAAGCCCTAAATGGCCTCGGTCCAGTATGCCTGAAGGAGCGTCTCCATCCCCACCGTTCAGCCCGGAAACTGAGGTCCAGCCCCGAGGGCCTTCTGGCAGTTCCCTCCCTGCGAGAAGCAAAGCTACAGGGAACCAGGCAGAGGGCCTTCTCGGTAGTGGCGCCCGCCCTGTGGAACACCCTCCCACCAGAAGTTAAAGAGATAAACAACTACCTGACATTTAGAAAATACCTCAAGGCAGCCCTGTTTAGGGAAGTTTTTAATCTGTGACATGTTAATGTATTTTAATATTTGCTGGAAGCCGCCCAGAGTGGCTGGGGAGACCCAGCCAGATGGGCGGGGTACAAATAATAAATTATTATTATTATTATTATTATTATTATTATTATTATTAATTGGCCACATACCAGAGATGGACAGGGCCAGAGGCAAAACTGGGTGAAATAACTGACTCTTATCTTTACAGTACGGCAGGCAACTATCCAGGCGCTTTATTGCAACTGCAACAGCCGCATCCCCACCAGTCAGATCCATCCGGCAAACCCATAAAATGGACCCCAAAAAGGCTATGAAGTCTTTGCCGCTTATCTGCCCTCAGATCCTTCACTATTCTTCATCCTAGTTTACCGATTATCGACTGTGGGCTCAGTGAGAAGAGAGCAGGGCGCACTCTGCACATGCTCAGAGTCACCCAACTTCCCGAGTACCTCGGAATTCCGGCACCACGTAGAGATCTTCGCCGAAGAGGATTCCTCCGTCCCACGTGCAGTAGGACAGGTAATGGAACTGGTACCCGATTATTGTGCGACCTGGAGAGGAGGGAGGAGGAGCAAAATTAAACAGCATAACAGAGTGAGGGGACCTGTCCAGATGGGCGGGGTACAAATAATAAATTATTATTATTATTATTATTTATTAAAAGGGAATGCTGCAGGGCGATAAATCCCGCTACCAACGGAAGCCCAAATTCAGCATCAGTTCATCACCAGTTTTATGATTACCATATTTTTCCATCTAAAAGGCTCCCCCTGTTTTTGGGGACTCTGATTTAAGAAAATGGGGGGGGTTGCTTTGGTCTGCCCTCACGCATGTTCACTTTATCAAATCTGGCCCTCTTTGAAAAAAGTTTTGACGCTCCTGCCCTAACTGGAAACCCGCAAGCGGGATTCGAACACAGGATCAACACTCTCCCGCTCGTGTGGTTTCCAGCAACTGGCGCTCAGAAGCGTTTGAGGCAGGGCAGAGCCATCCTGGCTAGTAGCCAAAAACAGCCCTCTCCTCCTCCATGAATTTGCCGAATTCTCTTTTAAAGCCCTCCAGCTCAGAGTCCGGCCCCATCTCCATTCACCCTGCAGCATATTGTGTAATAAATTAAGAACCCCAACAATCACTCCTCATCCTGATAATCATCTCAGTTTTGTATTTCTGCCCCTTACCTGCTGAGCTATATATATAGCCAGTTTCCTTTGCTTTCCCCACCCACTAGGCAACGCTGCTCCACTCTCCCGCCCACGCCAAAAAGAAGTTTAGCAGTTTCCCTTGCAAGGCTCAGTCTGCCTCTTTCGCTTACCATCTTTGCTCTTCTGTTCAGGCGGCAGCTCAGCTACGAGGCATCCAAAGGTGGAATCCTTCTCAAACCCATCTTTTCTGAGAACTAGGAAGAAAGGGACAGATTTATTTAAAACACTGCCTGGAAGCGGCTGGGACAGCTGTCACCAACTGGATGCCCTCCAGCTGTTTTGGGGCGACAAACCCCATCAGCCTCTTCCAGCTGGAGGGCATCCACTTGGCGAATATTGCATTGGGAAATCAAGACCAAAATCGCAAACCGCGTAGGACTTTAGATTCTGCAAACGCCCCGAGAAGTCCTGATGTTCCACGATGAGAGTTGCCCTTTTCAAACACAGATGGCTTACATTTTGCTTGTTTGTTTGTCTGTTTGGTTTGGAGAGGGGGGATGAAGTTACGCAAGAACTCTCTGTCCTTCGTTAACATGTTTTATATTTTTTCAAAGCAAAAGCCATGTACCGGAGACCTGCTGAAGATTGGCGGAACTATTTCGTTTCGTAAGATGTTATTCATTATTATCTTATTTAGGTAAAGGTAGAGGGACCCCTTGAGAGTCCCATGGACTGCAAGAAGATCAAACCTATCCATTCTTAAAGAAATCAGCCCTGAGTGCTCACTAGAAGGACAGATCCTGAAGCTGAGGCTCCAAGACTTTGGCCACCTCATGTGAAGAGAAGACTCCCTGGAAAAGACCCTGATGTTGGGAAAGATAGAGGGCACAAGGAGAAGGGGACGACAGAGGATGAGATGGATGGACAGTGTTCTCGAAGCTACTAACATGAGTTTGGCCAAACTGCGAGAGGCAGTGAAGGATAGGCGTGCCTGGCGTGCTCTGGTCCATGGGGTCATGAAGAGTCGGACACGACTGAACGACTGAACAACAACAAAGGGACCCCTGACCATTAGGTCCAGTCGTGAACGACTCTGGGGTTGCGGCGCTCATCTCGCATTATTGGCCGAGGGAGCCGGCATACAGCTTCCGGGTCACGTGGCCAGCAGGACTAAGCCGCTTCTGGCGAACCAGAGCAGCACACGGAAACGGCATTTACCTTCCCGCCAGAGCGGTACCTATTTATCTAATTGCACTTTGACGTGCTTTTGAGCTGCTAGGTTGGCAGGAGCAGGGACCGAGCAACGGGAGCTCACCCCGTCGCGGGGATTCGAACCGCCGACCTTCTGATCGGCAAGCCCTAGGCTCTGTGGTTTAACCCACAGCGCCACCCGCGTCCCTATTATCTTATTTACTTTGCAAGATTTGTAATACCACTTTATGGCTACAAAACGGCAACAGCCTCAAGGTGGGTAACGAAAAGAACGAAACATTACCAAAGGTTATTAGTCAGACCAACTCTGCGTTACAAATATGTCCTGTTTAGGGAAGCTTTTAATATTTGCGGAATTAATGTATTTTAATATTTTGCTGGAAGCCGCCCAGAGTGGCTGGGGAAACCCAGCCAGATGGGTGGGGTATAAATAAATTATTATTATTATTATTATTATTATTATTATTATTATTATTATTATGTCTGCAGATGTGACACGAAGAGAAGAAACGCCATGGAGCTTCTGCAATAGCACAACTGGACACCTTCATCTGCCTCAGTTGCAACAAAACGTGTATCTCGCCCATCGGCCTCTACAACCACAGAAGGCCCTGTGACCTGCCAATAGCTTGACCTCCCCTCCAAAGGCACATTCCTCCATCGTCTCCCAGGACAGACGGATGCCAACAAAGTAAAGGCATTCAATAAATTAAAACCAGCAATGAGCTAAAAATGCTAAATTCGGTGTTCTAAAAAATCTGGGCAGGCTTGTGTAAACAGAAATGTTTTTAGCCGGCACCGAAAAGAGCCTCGTGAAGGCGCCTGCCTGATATCAAGAGGCAGGGAGTTCCAAAGTTCCACACTAAAAGATCGAATTCTTAC
The DNA here is from genome assembly GCA_034641385.1 of Darevskia mixta. Lineage (NCBI taxonomy): Eukaryota > Metazoa > Chordata > Lepidosauria > Squamata > Lacertidae > Darevskia > Darevskia mixta. The sequence continues at coordinate 395,632 of JAWWNH010000132.1, read as the reverse complement.
AAATATCAGCTAAAAGATCCAACTTCTTACGGGACAGATATTATCTGGCACCTGTAACAGGGCCAACGGTTCTGCAGACTGACGTGGCCGAGAGGGCATTAGCTAATCGGTGTGAAGTGACCCCGAGCCTCCAAAATGCCTTCTTTTCCGGACCAGACCAAAGTCCACCTCTGCCAGGATGGCATGCGAGGACTCCAACCGGCAGCAAGAAATGCTTTTATTTAAAATGCATCTCTGGGTTATTTGTGGGGCATAGGAATTCGTTCATTTCCCCCCCTCCAAAATATAGTCCGGCCCCCCACAAGGTCTGAGGGACAGTTGAAAACGTTTGCTGACCCCTGGGTTAGATGGCACGGCATCGAGCAGGCATTCTCTCACAAACTGTCCCACAAACTACAGTTCCAAATATCCTTTGGGGGACAGGGAGAGAATGAAACTGGTTAAAACTGGCTATAAAAAAAGATAGATGATAGATAGATAGATAGATAGATAGATAGATAGATAGATAGAGTGCTACCTCAGTTTAAGAACAGTCCTGTTTAAGAACGATTCGGTTTACAAACTCTGCAAAACCGGAAATAGTGTTTGAGAACTTTATCTCGGTCTGAGAACGGAAGCCGAACGGTGGAAGGGCACCGGCGGCGGGAGGCCTCATTAGGGAAAGCGTGCCTTGGTTTAAGAACAGCTTTGATTTAAGAACAGACTTCTGGAACGGATTAAGTTCGTAAACCAAGGTACCACTATAGATAGATAGATAGATAGATAGATAGATAGATAGATAGACAGATGATAGATAGATCAATAGATTGATATTTGTTATGGAGATCAGGGTGAACCAAATCCCACTTTGTGAGAGCCATTTTGCTTTCTACTAGAATCCAAAGGTCTTGCAAAAGGCAGAATTCAGAAATGGGGGGGAAGGCTGAGAATACTCTTATCCTACAGGCATCCCATTTTTAGAGCATTTATCTTGATCTGTTGGCAGGGAGGTTAGACGGCAGTTCATCAAAGTGAATCTTATCTCATTTCCCCATCACTTTCCTTGTTGCAAAACACACACAAAAAAACTCTGATCTTTCGGGGGAAATCACCATCCAAAAACAGGTGACAGTCTGGAAGCACCCAAGGCTGCTGTCAAGGAAGGTGTGGGGAGAGGTGGCATCCATTTAAATACGAAACACAGAATTTCCCTTACTTTCTGGGGTGGTTGTCAGCTGGTCCAAAGCTTTGTGGAAAGCTGCAGATTCCTGAAAGAAGCAAAATGTTCTGTATGAGTCATGCAAAGACCATTGGATGACAAGACGTCTCCTGGCTTCCCAGGGAGCTCAGGTTCCAAGGAGGATCAGCCGCCTGCCAGCCGCATCGTAGGGACATAGGAAACTGACTTCTACTGACTCCGACCATCTCTCCAGGATTTCAGACCCAAGGAGCCACCCCTGCCCATCCGAGTGTGGCACAGTGGTTATTGCATTGGCCTAGGACCCTGGAGAGAGGGACGCGGGTGAGAGCCGAGTGCGGGGCGGGGGCCAGAGGTGGACAAACCACCCCAGAAGCAGCATGACGTGTCCCCCAACAGAGGTACTTCCCCTCCCCGAACGCCCCGTACACCCCAACAATAAATGGGGTGGGCAGAAATCCAGCTCTGGGTCTATGGCACTCCCTGTACCCAAATCTTCTGCTTTCTAGGTGCTCTCCTCCCCACCCACACCCCCAAATCTCTTACCCTAATAAGCTGCATGATGGCTTTAAGGTCTCCTGCAACCCAGGGGCGTATGATGTAACTCATGCCAGCTCCTCCGAGATCCTTGCTCTCTGCTCTCTGTCCTGGACTCTGATCCACTGAAGGGATGGGTCTTTTATTCTGCTTCGCTAGATTTGACAATGGGAGGGCTCCCTCCCTCCCCCCAAGGCTGGAGTTGGGCCACTAGGCCATCTCAATTTGCTGGTGGTCAGCTGTTTTCTGACCACCAGCAAATTGGGGATCTGCGCAGGTTTGCAAACCCTGGCCCATAAACAGGCGACAAAGTCCTTCCCCCCTGGTGAAAATTAACTTCTTTTGGCATGAGGCTGTATCACTTTCACCCCTGACTTGAAGCAGTCTTGACCCAAGCAGGGCTGGGCTATGGACAAGGAACCCAGGAGGTCACTTAAGGCATAGCTGTCAACCCTCCCTTTTTTTGCGGGAAACTCCCTTATTCCAATGCCGTTTCCCGCTGCTATCCCGGATTGTTGCTATCCCTTAAATTTCCCGGATTTCCAAGGAAGCAGCTCCTCTCGCTCCCTGCCGGCCAGGGAGGCTCCTCAGCTGCGTTGCTGGGCTGCCAATAAGGAGTCTGAGACCGACTGGGGGCGGAGCTTGCATGCCTTGTGCAGCCAGACCCTCACGCCCAACCAGACAGACAGCCTGCCTGCCGTCTATGCGCTCGCTCTTTCGCTCACCCGTTCGCGCGCAGCCTCTGGAGCGCAGGGGTGGCGAGGCTACTTGGTGCCATTGCACCGCCCTCGCGGCATCCCTTATTTTCAAATCCGAAAGTTTGGAAAAATCCCTTATTTTCAAATCCGAAAGTTGACAGCTATGCTTAAGGTGAGGGTTTCGGTCGAAGGCGGGCACCCTTTAGATGGGAGGAGGGCATCACATACCAGCCACGGGCAGGGACAGATGGAAAATGGGGCAGAGGTTACATTCCGGACATGCAAAAGGCAGAGATTTATGGACATCCCACAACCCTCTCCGTTCCATGCAAGCAAGAGGTGTTTTCTCAGCATTCGAAAAGAGCAAGTGGTGTTGCTCTACGGGTGGAAATGGCACTTCTGGCAGGAATCCCCTTTGGCAAGCTGGCAAAATGGGGTATCAGAGAATCATAGAATTTTAGAGTTGGAAGGGACACCAAGAGTCATCTAGTCCACCCCTGCAATGCAGGAATCTCAACTAGTGAATCTTAATCATCATCATCAAACCTTTTATTGGCATCACATACAAACGTCCATAACAAATCAATACAAAGTTACCACACACACACAGACCCCAAATCTGAGCATAGAAACGGCATTTTCTATGTACAGCGCCCATCTTTGGGCCCCTCCCTCCCTCCCTTATCACTTGGCGTGTTGCATCGAGAATCAGCCGACCTTCAGAAGAATACAAGGGAACTTCAAAGGAACTCAAAGACAGCAGCAAATTTAAGAAGGGAAGGTCGCAGCTTCCTGATACGGACAGCAGGCCAAGTTAAAATGGCAACTTTGCTTAGAGTTCCCCATTGTCATGGCATTGCTTCATGAAGGTAGGAGCGTGTTTCTGTAACCCTCTGAAATGTACCTATGCGCTGATCAGGCCTCAAGTAATTTATGCACATTCATAACGTGTAGTGTCCATGTGAAACTTTGTAGAAAAACCTATAAACATGAGCTTAATAATAATAATAATAATTTATTATTTATACCCTCAGTATTTATACTTCCAACAGAATATTAAAATACAATAGTCTATTAAACATTAAAAGCTTCCCTAAACAGGGCTGCCTTCAGATGTCTTCTAAAAGTCTGGTAGTTGTTTATCTCTTTGACCTCTGATGGGACGGCGTTCTGCAGGGCGGGTGCCACTACCGAGAAGGCTCCCTGTAACTTCATGGCTTTGCATGGTTACTCTGTGTCTTCACGCTTTAGCCCCCAAATAAACTTCTTTATTTGGGACCCAGGTGGCGCTGTGGGCTAAACCACAGAGCCTAGGGCTTGCTGATCAGAAGGTCGGCGGTTCGAATCCCCGCGACGGGGTGAGCTCCTGTTGCTCGGTCCCTGCTCCTGCCAACCTAGCAGTTCGAAAGCACGTCAAAGTGCAAGTAGATAAATAGGTACCACTCCGGTGGGAAGGTAAACGGCGTTTCCGTGCGCTGCTCTGGTTCGCCAGCAGTGGCTTAGTCATGCTGGCCACATGACCCGGAAGCTGTACACCGGCTCCCTCGGCCAGTAAAGCGAGATGAGCGCCGCAACCCCAGAGTCGTCTGCGACTGGACCTAACGGTCAGGGGTCCCTTTACCTTTAAACTTCTTCCAACCTTCCACCCCGGCTGCAGTTTTATTGACTTTAGGTCACCCCAGGAACAGGGGCGTATGACAATGGGCAGAAAAATGACTAAGGGTTCTGCCAAAAGACCCTCGGCAGTTTTCAAGCAATCTGTGGGGATCAAGAGTTTTGGAACCGATGGCGTTGTGGTTAGAGAGGGTTGGGCAAGTGAGGACCTGGGAGGGACCTGAGTACAAATCTCCACCCAGCCGGTGAAGCTCACTGGGAGTGACCTTGGGGGCCAGTAGATGCCTCTCAGCCCGACCTACCTCACAGGGTTGTCGTGAGGGTATAAGGGAGAGAGAGTTGGGTGGCCTGGGAAAAGACATACAAAGATTTGAAGAAAATGTGGGAAATGATTGTTAAAAAAATTGAAATTAGGATATTGAGATGGACAGGACTTGATGCGAATGTTTGAGCGAAGGACTGGACGCCAGCCAAGACCAGCCAGCCCCTATGGAAGGAAGAAACCTTGGCCAAAGAAGCTAAAGAAAGAAGTTAAAGAAAAAGATTGGCTAAATAAATTATTGAACTATGCAGGACAAATTAGTACAAAAAAGGGCAACTGTGCAATGCGTATTTGTTAAGCTTTGTGTATAGATTTTTACATTAGTATAACATTTAAAGGTCACTTGTAATAAGATGAAAAAGGTTTTAAAATTGGATTGTTAAATGTATAGGATGTATGGATGTGCATAAACAAGCATATTATAATGGAACCAAGAGGGGGAGTGGAAGGAAGTCGACCAAAAAATTGTGGTTTAAAAATTTGGTTATGATTATTGTTATTTTTGAATTGCTGTTTTTTATGTTTTGTTCTGTTATTATTGGAAAATCAATAAAATGTTATAATAATAATAATAATAATAATAATAATAATGGAGAGAGTTGGGGAAGAACTACATGCCGCCTGGAGCTCCTTGGAATAAAAGCGGGATAAACATACTTTTGTTAAAAAATGCAAATGTAAGAAATAAATAAAATAAAGTGGAGAAGGATGGAAACAAAGGGAGAGGAAATGGAGGGTTATATACATTTATCCGCACAAAAATACTCCGTGGGCTGCTGCAAACTCGGGATTGTTTCGGTTTGTTTTGCCTGAAAATCAATAATAATAATAATAATAATAATTTATACCCCGCCCATCTGGTGAATATGAAAAACATAATAAAACATCAAACATTAAAAAAAAAAATCCCTAAATGGCTCGGCCCCATCTCCTAACCCGCAGTAAGAACAGCGTACTACACTGCAGGGCTGTTGTAAGCTACCCTGTTAGCCACAGACTTGCTTTTTTATTTTTTATTTTGCATTGCCCTTGGCCGACCCCGGCACCTTCCTCCTGCTACCTTTTTTGTTCGGGTCGGGGAGAGCGGACACGCGACTGCCCATTCACACGGCTCTGGCCAAACTCGCGGATTCCATTCCATTCCGTTGCAAACCCGGAACCTCCCCCTGCAAACACCGAGGCGGCGAGGCGCTGCTCTAACAGCTTTTCGTATCTCTATGGGTAGGATCGGGGGTGGGGTGGACGTCTCGCGAGAGGGAGCCCGAGCCTTCCAGCTCTCGCGAGACGTGAGTGGGCGGGTCGGAGAGGCGCCAAGTGGGCGGAGCCGGCGGGTGTCATGGCCGCCTCCAGTGGTTGCCCATGAGTTGCTGTTGGGGAGCTGCTGGGAGGTAAACGGGGAGATTGGGGGGGCTTTTTCTATGCTTGCACCGCCCACCCCCAGCCCCTCCCCTTAAAATAGGTAATTTATTTACTTTTATTTATTGCGTCTGCACTTTGTGTTGTTTTTTTAAATATAATTTTTATTAATTTTCCATTTAATAATATATACTCGCATCGTTATTATCCACTTTCTGGTTCTCTAGAGCCTATCGACTTCCTTCCTTCCCTCCCGCCTCGTGGCTTCCAAAATTGACGTTTCTATCCTAGCATTTAATACGTTTTCAAATTCTAATTAAACTCGTTACAAGGTACCTCAAAATTTAAATAAACGTGAAAAGGAAGAAGATTTCTCATTACAAGTCTTCAGGCAACCCTACTGGTGATGTTTAATTGCTTACAATGTTATTAATTTAGTCCAATCTTTTTGGAATACTTGATCATGCTGGTTTCGGATTCCCTCCCCCCCCCCCCCAGCTTCGCCAGTTCCGCAAAGTCCATCATTTTCGTCTGCCACTCTTCTGTTGCGCCTGCACTTTGGAACTCCCTGCCTGTTGACATCTAGAGTTCGCTGTTCTCTTTTTTTGAAAAAAGCCCAAAACATTCTTGTTTACACAAGGCTGCTTGGAAAGTTGGCGTGAATCTTGATCTGCTTTAATGTTTTCACTTTCGTATGTTTTAAAGTACGTCTGTGATCTTTCCCTCCCTCGATTTTATTTTTCTTCCTTTTCGTGAAGCAATTTGAGGTTTGGTTTGTTTCACTTCCTCGGATTTTATCACTTTTTGTGAATGGCTTTGAGGTTTGTTTACTTTCATTACAATCAATACATAATTATTATTTGTTTCCTTTCGACGTCACTTTCTCTTTTTATGTGTGTGTGTGGGGGGGGGGAATCTCAAAGCGATTTGCAAGCCTTTTATATATTAAATTTGTATACCGCCTCAGGGTGGGTCAGAGCATAAAAAATGCAAAATAAAAACACAAAGCCCACATTAAAACATCCAAGTAAAACAACCCAGAATGAAACATCACAGAAGAAAGTCAAGTATAAAGTATGCGTTCGAAGTAACATCATTAGCAGAAAACTGAAATGTTATCTTGAAAGATTTCAAAATAAAACATTACAAAGGAGGTCAAGTACAGAATGCGCATTTAATGCAGCAAAGTTAACAAAAAAAATATCATAAATGTTTCAAAAGAATACTAAAGGAAGTCTAATATAAAATGCACATTTAAAACAGCATGTGTAGCAGAACAATGAAAAATTAATATTATGAAATAAATAATATTCCAGCTTTTCCGCTCGAAGGAATATGTGGTTCTCCATTGTCATTTAATCCCCAACAACAACCCTGTGGGGTAGGTTAGGAGGAGAGAGGAGAGAGGCAGTGACTCACTGGCCCCCAACCTTACGCCACCCAGTGAGCTGCTTCATGTAGCCAAGTGGGGGGATTTGAACTCAAGTCTCTCTCCTAGGAGTTCAGCACTCTTAACAACTAGCCCACCACTGGCTTTCTTCACAGTAATTATTTACAGCACCCTCAGTGGGCCTGGGGAGTAACAGGAGTGCAGGGAGGCTGGTCTCCCCCACCCCCAAGTAGCTTAAACGCTAAAACTTGGCACACCGTGACTTTAAAAAACCTGCGGGAAACTGTTCTGTTCCTTCAGTCTTACTCCAGCAATTAAGAGTACATCTTCCGCAATACAGTTGTCTGAGTTCTGATTTTGACGTTTTTTGTTTGGCTTTATGTGTAACTGCTGTAAACCGCTCTGATATTTTTTCCTGTGAATAGAGGTTTGTGAATATTTTTATACATAAAATAACAAAAAGCACCTTGAGCTTGGCCCAGCAGCAAATTGATTCCTGAGTTCTAGAAGTCTACTCCCCCCCCCTTGCCGAAATCTTTTTCCCCACCCCCAGATTCATTCCCCTGAGGACGTGCTTGGGTTTCTCTTAGTCATGAGGTGGGTAAAAAAAAATGCCTGGCAGTGCACCTGTGCCAATGGGAAATCCTACTCAACAGTTCCCTATCATGGGGACTAGCAACTTGATTTCATTTTGTTACTTTTGAAAAAAGCTGAGACTGGCAGGCTACTGTATTCTGTGGTTGCTGCAGAATGCGTTCAGTCCTAATGATGGCTGGAATCAGTCTGGGCATTCTTATTTATTTTGCAAATTTTTCCTTTCCATGCAGAAACCTTCCTCCCTCTCAGCTACCTCCACCTCCTCACGTTGGGATGAATGAAGCACCCAGCGCTGCGGTACACTCAAGCTTTCCCTGGTGGTCTGGCTGGATCCAGGACAGAGGCTTACATGAACACTGTCCTCTTAGTAGTAGTAGCAGCAGCGGTGGTGCCTCTTAGGAGCAGGGCTCGAGGAGACCCTCTGAGGCTTGTGTGATGGACGCCGAGCCGCCCCTTGACCGCCAGGTTGTGCTGGAGCTGGGGCAGCCAGACGACAGCAAAGTGGACCCCGGGGCCATTTCTGGACCTGCAGCGAAGGTGCCAAGGCTAAATGGGGGCCAGGAAGACGAGGGGGCTGCTGCGGAGGCGCTTCCTGGGCCCAAACCCCTGAAGGAAGAACCCGAGATCGGGGAGACAGCGCATCCCCTCAAGGAAGAAAGGGAGGAAGATGCAAATGATGGAGGAGAAGTCTTGGCAGAGGAAGGAGAGTATTAGTGAGTGTCGTGTGTTGCCTTGCAGACGGGTGGGTGGAGGTCCAGCTCAGATGGGCCCTTTGCCCAGTTCAGGAAGGGGAAAGATGATTTTTTAAATTATTGATTTAATATTTGTACAGTGGATGCTCAGGTTGCGAACGTGATCCGTGCGGGAGGCACGTTCGCAACCCGCAGCGTTCACAACCAGCAACGCTGCTTCTGCTCACGCGCAGGTCGCGATTCAGTGCTTCTGCACATGTGCAAAGTGCAGAAACCCGGAAGTAACCCGTTCCGGTACTTCCGGGTTCGGCGCGAGCGCAACCCGAAAAAACGTAACCCGCAGCGTTCGCAACCTGAGGTATGACTGTATTCCGCTTTTTCCAACAACAAATGTTGAGCTCAAAGGGTCTCACAATACAGTTGTACCTCCGGTTACGAACTTAATTTGTTCCGGAGGTCCGTTTTTAACCCGAAACTGTTCTTAACATGAGGCGTGCTTTCGCTAATGGGGCCTGCCTCCGCCTCATGACTTCCGCTCGCATCCCGGGGCAAAGTTCGCTACCAGGAGCATCTACTTCCGGGTTAGCAGAGCTCATTGCCTGAAGGGTTCGTAAGGAGCACAGTATGTAACCTGAGGTGCCACTGTAATCACAATAGCATATATATATAAAATGCAGTCGCTGTACTATTAAACACAGCATTGGCTAAAAGCACTTAAAGGCATGAGCTTGCCAGCGTGGCTTATCTCACCGAAATTGCTTAGCAAGGTGCCTGCACATTTTGTTTCGTAACTTTCTTTGTGGTAGGGCTCGAGTTTAACTTGAAAAAAGAAGTTACAGGTAGGTAGCCGTGTTGTTCTGTCATAGTCAAAGCAAAATAAAAAATAAAAAAAATCATTCCAGTAGCACCTTAGAGACCAACTAAGTTTGTTCTTGGTATGAGCTTTCGTGTGCATGCATACTTCTTCAGATATCTTCTTCAGGTATCACTTCTTCAGATACCTGTAACTAGCTTAGCGCAGCGTGACTCTCCTGTTCCTTCACCTTCCAGCTTCCCAACCTACGATTTTTCGCAGGCCCCCAAACCTCTGACAGGCTCTTGGGCGGAGTACAGCCACGTACCGGAGAATTTCCTTAAAGGCTGCAAATGGTGAGTGGACTGGAATCGTAGAACTGTAGACTTGGAAGGGACCCCTGGGGTCATCTAGTCCAATCCCCTGAATCGCAGCTGAAGAACCCCTGACGGATGGACATCCAACCTCTGCTTAAAAACCTCCAAGAAAGGAGAGTCCACCACCTCAAACACAGTTGAATTTATCTTAATGCTGTCAGCGTTTTCAAGTGTACACAATTCCCCCCCATATATTCAACAAACATTTCCCAATCTTCTTTAAACATAGGTTCTTCTTTTTCTCTTATTCTATATGTTAAGTCTGCAAGCTGCACATATTCTGTCAACATAAGTAGCCATTCTTCTTTGGTTGGGACTTCGTTTTCCATTTTGGGGCTAACAAAACCCGGGCCACAGTAGTGGCATACATAAATAACCTTTTTTGACACCTGGGAATTTCCATCTGAATTATCCCCAACCAAAAGGATTCTGTTTTTTTTGGAAAAGTACTTTTAAACATTTTTTTCAATTCATTATGGATTATTTCCCAATACTCTTTTACCCTTTTACAGGTCCACCACATATGAAAGAGCGTTCCCGAGTTTGGGTACTCTTGATGGACAGCAATGGGCCATTCCTTTAGAAGGGGGGGGCAGGGAAAGATGGGGATGGGGGTAACCATATTTGGGGAGACGGGTTGTGTGTTATCGCTTTCCCCTCTTGCTGTATAACTTGTCTTCCGTGATCTTCAAAACAATTGCTTGGGCCCCGTGGTCTGTCATAGTCTGGACTATGGGTAGGCAAACTAAGGCCCAGGGGCCAGATCCGGCCCAATCGCTTTCTAAATCCGGCCCACAGATGGTCTGGATCCGGCCCGTGGATGGTTTTTACATGAGTAGAATGTGTCCTTTTATTTAAAATGCATCTCTGGGTTATTTGTGGGGCATAGGAATTTGTTCATTTCCCCCCAAAAAATATAGTCTGGCCCCCCACAAGGTCTGAGGGACAGTGGACCGGCCCTCTGCTGAAAAAGTTTGCTGACCCCTTGTCTGGACAAACAAGGGAACAAGTTGCCATTCTGCTCACCAACAGTGTGCCCCCTTCCCCCCTCTCTCTAGGGTGAGCCAGTGTGGTGCAGTGGTTAAGAGCGGTAGACTTGCAATCTGGTGAACCGAGTTCGCTCCTCCGCTCCTCCACATGCAGCTGCTGGGTGACCTTGGGCTAGTCGCACTTCTTTGAAGTCTCTCAGCCCCACTCACCTCACAGAGTGTTTGTTGTGGGGCAGGAAGGGAAAGGAGAATGTGAGCCGCTTTGAGACTCCTTCGGGTAGTGATAAAGCGGGATCTCAAATCCAGACTCTTCTTCTTTTTCTTCTAGGGCTCCTGATGGGACGTGTCTGCTCACCAACAGTGCTGACAACACCCTGCGGATCTACAACCTCCCTGCTGAGCTGTACGCGGAGGAATGGGGGACCATCTCTGAAATGGTTGGTAGTGGTATGAGCGCCGAGTGTGCGTCTTGCCTGCCTGCCAGCGCATGTTTGCATGGGGAGGAGAAGAGGCAAATTCTCCTGTGGCAGGAATCAGGGGGGTCTCTGGCCCTCCCAAAGTTGCTGAACTCCCCCTCCCACCATCCCAAACCGTTGGCCATGCTGGGGGGGGGGGGCGGTGTGGTGGTGATGGGGAATTGCAGCCCCAGAAATACCTGGAGGGTTGTCGGTTCCACGTTGGGGGTGAGCGGTGAAATTCCCGAGTTCGCCAGCTCCGCCCCCAGTCGGTCTCAGACTCCTTATTGGCAGCCGAGCAACGCAGCTGAGGAGCCTCCCTGGCCGGCAGGGAGGGAGAGGAGCTGCTTCCTTTGAAATCCGGGAAATTTAAGGGATATCAACAATTCGGGATAGCAGCGGGAAACGGCATTGGAATAAGGGATTTTCCCACAAAAAAAGGGAGGGTTGACAGCTATGCAGAGGAGGATTCTGGGAAAGTCCTCGCGTCGTTTTCCCAGGCGCGAATCTTCCTTTGTGGGGAACGTCAAAGAGTGTGTGGGCAGCAAAGGCTGGATGGGGGCCAGTCTTCCAGACTAACGCGGGAAATATTCCCGCGAAGGTGGCAACCTTGGTCACGATCTCTGCTGTAGACAGGGTGCTCATTTCTCTCTGTGTCTCTCACCAGAGTCCCGTCTTGCGCATGGCAGAAGGAGACACCGTCTACGATTACTGCTGGTTCCCGCTGATGAACTCCTCCGACCCGCAGACTTGTTTGTAAATCCATCTTTCCCCTCTTTCCCCCCCGCCTTCCTCTTCTTTCGCAGTTGCTGGTGGGAATAAAAAAAAGAAAGAAAACATTTTGCCAAGTAGCAGGAAGAGGCTCGAGCTTTGAACAGCCTCAGGAGAGGCGTCCAGAAAAGCCAATTGCCGAAATAATTGAATGATGCCTGAATTAAATTAAATTAAATTAATTAATTAATTAATTAACCTCCGCCTAATTAGAAAGGTAGGGCTCTAGACAAGGGCTATGGAGCTGGAATCTGCATGGCCCCTTTCTTGTCATTGTGGTTTGACAGGTGGGCAAGTAATAATTAGACAGTTTACACCAGGAGTCAGCAACCTTTTTCAGCTGTGGGCCGGTCCACCGTCCCTCAGACCATGTGGTGGGCCGGACTATTTTTTGGGGTGGGGGTGGGGGAATGAACGAATTCCTATGCCCCACAAATAACCCAGAGATACATTTTAAATAAAAGGACACATTCTACTCATGTAAAAACACACTGATTCCCAGACCGTCCGCAGGCCAGATTGAGAAGGCGATTGGACCGCATCCGGCCCCCGGGCCTTAGGTTGCCTACCCCTGGTTTACACTTATCAGTTACAATAAAGAATTACTCATCTATAATCAATTAAAATGGCAGCAAATCACAATACATAAAATACCGCAAATCATACAAAAGGATGTAAAAGGATTAAATTAAGAAACAAAGACACAAAACTTATAAAATTATTTAAAACAAAACAAAAACAAAACTATCCCATAACTCTCCTCTCAACTGCCTATGCTGTTCTCAAAGTCATGGTCTGGGAAAGACTCCCAGGGCGACGGCAGGGAAGGCTGGTGGAAGCCATTTTCTGCAGACAGAGTGGCTCATCCTGTTTTCGCAGCTGCCAGCCAGATGCCCCAATGAGAGACCTCTCTATTAGCTGCGGCCGGCAAAATTCTTGCAAGGATCTTAGCAAACCGTCTCTTAACAATATCCGAGTTGACCCTTCCTGAATCCCTAAATGGTTTTCGGCCTTCTAGGGGGACAGTGGACGTGATTTTCACCGCTCGGCAGCTTCAAGAAAAATGCAGAGAGCAAAACCAACCCCTGTATATGGCGCTTATTGACCTGACTAAGGCTTTCGACGCTGTAGATCGTCATGCCCTGTGGACCGTCCTCCTGAAAATGGGCTGCCCAGATCAATTTGTGAACATCATTCCATGATAATATGACAGCAACCATCGCAGATAACAATGGCTCTCAAAGTGAACCATTCACAGTGGAAACAAAAAAAATTCCTTCCAGTAGCACCTTAGAGACCAACTAAGTTTGTTCTTGGTATGAGCTTTCGGGTGCATGGTATCTGAAGAAGTATGCATGCACACGAAAGCTCATACCAAGAACAAACTTAGTTGGTCTCTAAGGGATGCGGGTGGCGCTGTGAGTTAAACCACAGAGCCTAGGGCTTGCTGATCAGAAGGTCGGCGGTTCGAATCCCTGTGACGGGGTGAGCTCCCGTTGCTCGGTCCCTGCTCCTGCCAACCCAGCAGTTCGAAAGCACGTCAAAGTGCAAGTAGATAAATTGGTACCGCTCTGGCGGGAAGGTAAACGGCGTTTCCGTGCGCTGCTCTGGTTCACCAGAAGCGGCTTAGTCCTGCTGGCCACATGACCCGGAAGCTGTACGCCGGCTCCCTCGGCCAATAAAGCGAGATGAGCGCCACAACCCCAGAGTCGGTTACGACTGGTCAGGGGTCCCTTTACCTTTAAGGTGCTACTGGAAGGAATTTTTTTATTTTGTTTCGACTATGGCAGACCAACACGGCTACCAACCTGTAACATTCACAGTGGGATCACAGAATCACAGAATCACAGAATCCTAGAGTTGGAAGAGACCCCAAGGGCCATCCAGTCCAACCCCCTGCCAAGCAGGAAACACCATCAAAGCATTCCTGACAGGTGGCTGTCAAGCCTCTGCTTAAAGACCTCCAAAGAAGGAGACTCCACCACACTCCTTGGCAGCAAATTCCACTGTCGAACAGCTCTTACTGTCAGGAAGTTCTTCCTAATGTTTAGGTGGAATCTTCTTTCTTGTAGTTTGAATCCATTGCTCCGTGTCCGCTTCTCTGGAGCAGCAGAAAACAACCTTTCTCCCTCCTCTATATGATCAGGTGTTAAGCCTCCAAGCAGGCCCCCTCCCCCCTCCCCGCGGTTTCCAGCAACTGTTAATTCAGAGGCATCGCTCTCTCCAGCTGCGGAGGCAGGGCACAGCCGCCATCGCTAGCCCTCTCCTCCGCGAATTTGCCAGGGCTCATTCAGGGTGCGCCCTTGGCGTTTATGCCCAGGTGCGAGGTGGCGCTGGGAAGTGAGCGAGCGCTGCCCACCCTTTTCCCTGCCTCTTCCTTCCTAGCTCACCTGGCCCCCCGGCTGCCCCTCACTGGCCCTCCTTCCGCTTCTCTCCCCCTTGCAGTGTCGCCAGCAGCAGCCGGGACAACCCCGTCCACATATGGGATGCTTTCTACGGAGACCTGCGCGCCACCTTTCGGCCCTACAATCACCTGGTGAGCATGTGGGTGGGTGGGTGTCGCCGGCTTTGCCCGGCAGACGTGGTGTGGGCAATTTGGTAAATTGTGGTTAGAGTGTCATAGACTGGGAGTGGCCAGGGTTCAAATCCTCCCACTAGGGCACGAAGCTCGCTGGGTGACCTTGAGGCTAGAGCAGGAGTAGGCAGCCTAAGGCCCGTGGGCCGGATGCGGCCCAATCGCCTTCTCAATCCGGCCCGCGGACGGTCCGGGAATCAGTGTGTTTTTACATGAGTAGAATGTGTGCTTTTATTTAAAATGCATCTCTGGGTTATTTGTGGGGCATAGGAATTCGTTCATTTGTTTTTTTCAAAATATAGTCCGGCCCCCCACAAGGTCTGAGGGACGGTGGACTGGCCCACGGCTTAAAAAGGTTGCTGACCCCTGGGCTAGACACTGCCTCTCTCAGCCTAAACTCCTTCGCAGGGTTGTTGGGGGGACTAAATGAGGAGGAAGAGGGGCAGAACTATATGGGCGGTAAACATTAAAAGCTTCCCTAAACAGGGCTGCCTTCAGATGTCTTCTAAAAGTCTGGTAGTTGTTTTTCTCTTTGACATCTGGTGGGAGGGCGTTCCACAGGGCAGGCGCCACCACCGAGAAGGCCCTCTGCCGGGTTCCCTGTAACTTGGCTTCTCGCAGCGAGGGAACCGCCAGAAGGCCCTCGGAGCTGGACTTCAGTGTCCGGGCAGAACGATGGGGGTGGAGACACAGTCCCTTCTCCTGGAGTTGGTTGACCCTCCCATTTTCTTGCCAGGATGAGCTGACGGCCGCCCACTCCCTGTGCTTCACCCCGGACGGCTCCCAGCTCTTCTGCGGCTTCGACAAGATCGTGAGGGTGTTTGACACGGCGCGGCCCGGGCGCGTGTGCGAGAACAGGCCCACCCTCGGTGAGTCGGCTTTGGTTCCGTCCAGGGAGTTCCTGGGCGAGGCAACATCTCCCCTTCTCGAGTGCTTTGGGGCTGAGGGGCCTGTTGGCGCGTCTCGATGGGGCCAGGAGCAAAACGGTGGAGACAGGGAGGGAGGGATCTGGGCGGTGTGGTGTCATGGTCAGAGTGTTTGGACTACGACCCGTGAGACCCAGAGTTCAAATCCCCCTCGACCCATAAAGACCACTGGGTGATGACTTTGGGGGCCAATCCCTGCCTTGCCTACCTCGCTGGGCTGTCGTTGGGATCAAATGAGGAGGGGGTGTCCCACGAGCTCCTTCGAAGAAAGAAGCTGGGATACTAATCAATCCCAGCAGCCAGTCATAACCTTAGAAACCTTGGCTCAAATCAGATGTGTGTCTTTTTAAATGAGGTAAACGGCTGTTGCACCACTTTGGGAAGCCTAACAGTTGTGTGTTAGTGTTGTTATAAGAAAAAAAAACTGCTCCCTTTCCCTTATGGGGTATTCTGGAGCCCGTACAGAGTCCTTAAGTGGGTTCCCTATCGGTTGGAGAAAATAACAGAGGCCAACCAGATTATGTTGAGAAGCAAAGCGGCTAGTAAGCCTGATCTTTATTAAACTGTTGCAACAGGGTCCCTCACTCACCACATGCAGGAGGGAGGAGAACCCAGAAGCCCTTATATAGACTTTTGAAATTGCCCACCCTGTAGCCCAAGACCATCGCCAAAGCATCATACATACATCACAGAAGGAGGCATCTACAGCAGAAATCAAACCTATCCATTCACAGATCAAACCTATCCATTCTTAAAGAAGTCAGCCCTGCGTGCTCACTAGAAGGACAGATCCTGAAGTTGAGGCTCCAGTACTTTGGCCACCTCATGAGAAGAGAAGACTCCCTAGAAAAGACCCTGATGTTGGGAAAGATGGAGGGCACAAGGAGAAGGGGACGACAGAGGATGAGATGGTTGGACAGTGTTCTCGAAGCGGCCAACATGAGTCTGACCAAACTGTGGGAGGCAGTGAAGGATAGGCATGCCTGGCGTGCTCTGGTCCAGGGGGTCACGAAGAGTCGGACACGACTAAACAACTAAACAACAACAACACAGAAATCATGTCTGCCAGGATACCGGATAATGGTCACTGATTGCATTACCTGGGCAGCCTGGCCATTCTTTTGTGATGGTTAATACTTCTGTTCCTGAATCCAGGTCATAGGCTCACCCCATTCCTACACAAATACGCCCTTAAGACAGGATTTGTAAGCAAAAAGACAATGGGAAGGATTTCCCCATTTCCTCCCTCCTTGTAGAGAAATATATTGAGGTCAATTTGGGAGAGTCAAAACGGCTTCAGGATTGCTCTCCTGTACTATTTCAGACACATGGTTTATATACTTATGTATGTGTTTGCCTTGTACATTGATGAACATGAATATTTGAGAATTTGGATTTCTTATAACAGTGTCGATGCGCCTCCTCTGGAAAGTTGTCCCGTAACCTTGGGGGCAATTGCAGAAAAGGCCCCGCTCCGCCCTGCATCTGTCTCTGTGCTCCCGAGCACAAGAACAGTCTGTTGGATCAGGCCAACGGCTCACCTAGTCCCAGCATCCTGTTCTCGCAGAGTGACCAGCCTCTGGGAGACCCAGCGAGCAGGATCCGAACGCAAGAGCCCCTTCTCCCCCTGCCTGCGAGCTTTCCAGCAGCCGGCATTCAGAAGCCTCTCTGCCTCCGACCATGAAGGCAGAGCCCAGCCATCCTGGCTAGCAGCCCTCGATGGCCCTCTCTGCGAATCTGTGCCGTCCTCTTTTGAAACCATCCAAGCCGGTGGCCACCGCTGCCTCCTGCGGGAGGGAGTTCCGCAGGTTAACAAGCAGCCCTTTCTTTCCTCTAACCTCTCTCCCCTCTCCGGTCTCCCAGTGAAGAAGCAGGGCCAGAGTGGGATCATCTCCTGCATCGCCTTCAGCCCGACGCAGCCCATCTACGCCTGCACCTCGTATTCGAAGACAGTGGGCCTCTACTCCCAAGCGGAGGGCGACCCCCTCACCATGCTGCACGGGCACCAGGGGGGCGTCACCCATGCCCTCTTCTCCCCGGACGGCTTCTACCTCTTCACCGGAGGGCGCAAGGTGAGAGCTTACCAGTGCGGGGAAAGGTGAGGGCTGGGCACAGGAGAGAGGGGCAGATTAAAATAATCTGTGATATTTTAATGTATTTTGATATTTGTTGGAAGCCGCCCAGAGTGGCTGGGGAGACCCGGCCAGATGGGCGGGGTACAAATAATAAATTATTATTATTATTATTATTATTATTATTATTATTATTATTATGGGCCGGGCCCTTAAGAACCCATCCTGTTCTCATAGTGGCTTTATTATTATTATTATTATTATTATTATTATTATTATTATTATTATTATTACTACGCCGCCCATCTGGCTGAGTTTCCCCAGCCACTCTGCACAGCTTCCAACAAAAGATTAAAAGTACATTAAAACATCAGTCATTAAAAACTTCCCTGCCTTCTGATGTCTTCTAAACGTCAGATAGTTGCTTATTTCCTTGACATCTGATGGGAGGGCGTTCCACAGGGCAAGCGCCACTACCGAGAAGGCCCTCTGCCTGGTTCCCTGTAACCTCGCTTCTCGCAGGGAGGGAACCTCCAGAAGGCCCTCGGAGCTGGACCTCGGTGTCCGGGCTGAACGATGGGGGTGGAGACGCTCCTTCAGGTATACAGTGGTACCTCGGGTTACATACGCTTCAGGTTACAGACTCTGCTAACCCATATTACCTTGGGTTAAGAACTTTGCTTCAGGATGAGAACAGAAATTGGGCAGTGGCGGCGCAGCGGCAGGGGGAGGCCCCATTAGCTAAAGTGGTGCTTCAGGTTAAGAACTTTTTCAGGTTAAGAATGAACCTCCGGAATGAATTAAGTACGTAACCAGGGGTACCACTGTACTGGGTCAAGGCCGTTTAGGGCTTTCAAGGTCAGCACCAACACTTTGAATTGTGCTCGGAAACGTACTGGGAGCCAATGTAGGTCTTTCAAGACCGGTGTTATGTGGTCCCGGCGGCCCCTCCCAGTCCCCAGTCTAGCTGCCGCATTCTGGATTAGTTGTAGTTTCCGGGTCACCTTCAAAGGTAGCCCCACGTAGTGCGCATTGCAGTAGTCCAAGCGGGAGATAACCAGAGCATGCACCATTCTGACGAGACAGTCTGTGGGCAGGGAGGGTCTCATCCTGCGTACCAGATGGAGCTGGTAGACAGCTGCCCTGGACACAGAATTGACCTGAGTCTGCATGGACAGCAGATTCTCCAAACAGAAGCCAGCAAGCAGTACATGAGCGTAAGATTAGTGGCCTCCCCTCCTTCGGTTTCCATCCACGGGCATTCAGAATCATAGAACTGTGCAGTTGGCAGGGAACAAGAGGGTCATTTAGTCCAACCCCCTGCAGTGCGGGAATCTTTTGCCCAACTTGAGACTTGAACCCACAACCCTGAGATTAAGAGTCTCTACCAACTGAGCTATCCCAGAAGCATCACTGCCTCTGACAGCGGAGGGAGAAGCCACCCACCCCAGAGATAGCCTTTTCCTCCTTCACGGGTTGTCTGAGCATAAAAGAGCTTGCTGGATCAGGCCGGTGACCCATCTAGTCCAGCATCCTGTTCTCACAGACGCCTGTGGGAAACTAGCAAGCAAGATTCGAACACCAGAGCATTCTCCGCTCCATCTGTGGAGGCAGAGCGGAGGCAAGCATCTTTGTAGCCATCAATAGTCCTCTCCTCCTCCGTGAATTTGCCTAATCCTCTTAAAGCCATCCAGGTCGGTGGCCGTCCTGCGGGAGGGAGTTCCGCAGTTTAACACCCACGCAAAATGCTTCATTCGCCCAACCTTCAGTTATTTCTTTATCCTCTCTTTTCTGGGAATATGTGGGGGAACAGGAGAGAGACTTCAGGCTCCACCATCTCCCTCGAGGTCTGGGGCAGCATTCCCCAACCCGGTGCTCCCAAGCTGTTTTTGCCTATTGATCCCATCAGCCCCAACCAGCACAGACCAAAACCAGTTGGAGGGGTTCCAGTTTGGGGAACGCCGGCCTGGGGGAACCGGCCTATGATGGGGGTGTGCTGTTTCATTTATTTTCCAGGACACCGAGATCCTCTGCTGGGACCTTCGACAGCCAGGCGAGGTCCTGTTTTCTGTGTCCCGGACAGTTTCCACCAACCAGAGGCTCTATTTCGACTTAGATCTGTGAGTACACCCTCCCCACTCCCCTACAAGATGATATCCTTTTCTTTCTTTCTTTTCTCGGCCGCCCCCCTCTGCACACCTTCCAGCTCATAGATGCCTTTCTTAACATGGATGTTTTCCTTTTGCTTCTTGCCACCTTTCCTGGGGTTGCTGGCCAGCTGTGCACCCAGGCTACAAGGAAAGGGCCACAGAAGGAGACCCCTGGGTTCAGCCCCTTCTGGGACCTTGTGGGGCTCCCCGGTGCCCTTAGGGGACACCCCCAGACCTGCCCCACCAACTTGGTCTCCCCGGGACGACCTCGCAGCTTGGCCCGTGCTGCTTTTTCCTCCGCAGGAGTGGGAGATTTCTCCTGAGCGGCGACACAGAAGGACTGGTCAGCGTCTGGGACACGGCTCAGCCCCCCAGCGGCAGCAATAACCTGGCCCACCCCCTGCTGGAGCCCATTCTGCAGTTCCAGGCTCTGAGCGACTGTGTCAACGGGATCAGGTACTTATTGTGGGGTGTGTGGGTCCCAATAACAAACTTAGTTGGTCTCTAAGGTGCTACTGGAAGGAATTTTTAAATTTTGTTTCAACTATGGCAGACCATAGTTTGCCATAGTTGACGCGGCAACTATGGGGACATAGGGATGCGGGTGGTGCTGTGGGTTAAACCACAGAGTCTAGGGCTTGCCGTTCAGAAGGTCGGCGGTTCGAATCCCCGCGACAGGGTGAGCTCCCGTTGCTCGGTCCCTGCTCCTGCCCACCTAGCAGTTCGAAAGCACGTTTAAGTACAAGTAGATAAATAGGTACTGCTCCGGCGGGAAGGTAAACTGTTTCCGTGCGCTGCTCTGGTTCGCCAGAAGCGGCTTAGTCATGCTGGCCACATGACCCAGAAGCTGTACGCCGGCTCCCTCGGCCAGTAAAGCGAGATGAGCGCCGCAACCCCAGAGTCGTCCGCGACTGGACCTAATGGTCAGGGGTCACTTTACCTTTACCTTTATGGCAGACCAACACGGCTACCTACCTGTAAGTATAACAGGAGAGACGGAGCGGGTGGGACTTTACACAGAGCAACGCCATGATCAGAGCCGGTATGATACGTCTCTCTGTGAATATTGAATAAAATACTATAGAGAGAACTTCTTGCTTTCCCAGCCGTGAGGGAGGGGGGTTGGGTTCCCTGAAGCCTGACCCCCCTGACTTTCTGCCTCCTTCTCTTAGCCTCCACCCCAGCCTGCCCCTTCTGGCCACGGCTTCCGGCCAGCGCAAATTCCCCGACCTGTGGGACAGCGAGGAGGACGAGCAGGAGAAAGGGAGAAGACCGTCCTCTCGCCATCAAGACCGCGGCGACAACTCCCTCCAGCTGTGGTGGTGCTCCCCAGACGCCGGGGCGGAGGAGAAGCCCCAGGCCCACCCGTAGCCTCGGCCCCCTTCCTTGTGCCTACCGGGGTCTGCAAGGGGCCCCAACGCCAATGCTCGAAACTGCCACGGGACCGCGAGGGTGCGGGATCTCTGGTGCGCCTAGGGTTCCCCTGGCCCATGAATGTCGTCGTGTTTCTGTGTTTCTGCGCGTGACGCTTTTGTACCAAAGAGAGAATGTGCGTCTTGTGAGGGGATGTTTCAAAACGGAGAGAATGGAGCCGGGTGTTGCCGCGTTGGGGAAGGGGCTAGATTTTGTGCGTGCTCTGATGGAGAGACGTGGGGTCAGGGCAGAGTTATACAATACAATATCCTTTATTAGGCATAACAGACCACATGTTATCAAACAGACCCTGTATACAAATTGTGCAAAATACGAGCTCGGCAGAACGAAACTTACACCAATCAAATCCTTAACTTCAGAATTCCGGACTCATCCACAAAAGTAACTCCGAATTTCTCACCATGACCCTTTGTTAAAAAATCAGTTTGTGTATAATACAGCAATACAACGCTACCACTTCCCCATTCAATTAAGAACCACTAAATCTCTTTGTAATGACCCAGTCTTTCTGCATGGACAGCACTCAAAAATTCAGCTACTATAAGAGTAATTTGAAAATTACTGTCCGAAAGCAGGTTCTGTACCGTTGGAGGCATAGAAATCAGCCTGTCACGTTGTAAGGTCTCTAATAATTCTTGCATAAATGCCAAAATCACAAGAAAAGAAAATATGCTCCAAAGTATCTGGTTCCTGTTTACTACATTTGCAGAGACGCTCAGATCTTGGGAGAGCTAAATATCTTCCTCTCACCGTCAGGGCAGAGTTGTCGCTGTGCCTCTATGGGTCGGGGGCTTGAGCTGTTCACGGAGGGGGAAGGAATCTCTCCTAGCCCAAGAAAACCAGCAGTTTCCTTCTCTCGCCTGGCTAGCGGAAGCACTAGCTGCACGCAGGGGAAGATTTTGGGGCATCTATGTGTAGGTCTGAGCCTTGCGCTCAGGAACTGTGTGTGTGTGTGTGTGTGTTTGCTTTTTTATATAAGGGGAGAATATTTGCTCCTTTTGGGATTTTTTCATCGCCCCCCACTTTTCTGTGCTACGTAAATAGTTCTCCACCCCTCGCCCAACCGGGGGGCCTTGGTGCTGACTCGCTTGGGGGAGGGGAGGGCTGTTGTGGGTTTCGTGAATGTTCGTCGCCAGTTGCCATTGTCTGGCTGAAGAATACATCCTCTCGTTGGCAAGTAAGTGATGTAGATGATAAATAAAAGTTTATTACGACCGTAGCTCTTGTTTTTTTTCTAAGTCTTCGCCTTTCTGGAGGGGGAGGGCGCTGGTGTGAATTCCGACACAGGATTACGGAAAGATGTAGAGTTGGAGCAGAAGTTGCTGCTGAGGGTGGTTTGGCGCCTTCCGTTTTATAAATTATATAACACAAGTACTTTAAAAGGTCTTAAGACTTTTCCTGCCTGTTCTGAAATTAGGATTTAAAAATAAAAACAAATTCAAAATAACCTTGTTTCATGCAAACATCAGCTGTAAAAATGTAGGTTAGTCCTGCAAGGTAAGATAATGCAGAGAACTTGCGGTGTATTTTTAAATACAGGCTTTCAAGTTGCATGGGTTTCTGTTGGGGTGGGAAGAATTTGGGGCTTGTCATCTTTGCAAATCTTGGCCCTCACTTTTACATGGAAACAGGTCAAACAACAGATGAAGGTTGAAGCTACCCACATTTTAAAATGGCCGTTGTGGATGGGATAAGGGGTATGTTCTCGGCACATGAATAATTTCTAGTCCTTTATCTCGGATAAGCAGGAATCATTGTCTGAATTTCTTGTTTTATTGGCTATTATGGGAAGGGTGCTGCAAGACTCGCTTAGTACCACAAGGGGGCAGCCTCTCCCCACAGATTTCTTGCTTCTGTAAATCTATGAGATTCCACAGTTGGGTGTTGTGGTTGCAGTTGGGGAATTTTAAGGAAAATTCTGTTTGTTCCCTTCCTGCACCCCATTCGACTTTATTTCTGAGCAGATCGCCCAGTTCCCCCCCCTGTCTTTTTGCAGAATATATTAATTCGAGGTGGGGGGTGGGAAGGAAAGCAGTTCTGCGAATTTGGGGCAGCCTAGAAGGTCTTGCCTCAGGAAGGTTTTCCAGAAATTTTGAAAGGCAAACAATCCTAGTAAGTTTATTATTCATTAAATTTGTTAGTCCCTTATTGGGGGGGGTTATTGGGGGGTTGTTTTTATTTTGATCTTGTATTTTGCGGTTTTATATTTTGATTTTATTCTGTGAACTGCCCTGCGACCTGCGGGTATAGGGCGGCATATAAATTCAGTAAATAATAATAATAATAATAATAATAATAATAATAATAATAATAATACATTGCTCAGGGCAACCCAAGGTGACTTACAATCAAACAGACAGACGAAATCCTCCACAGAGAGATGTTAAAACCAACAGGAAAAAGAAATGCATCAGAAACATTCCCTCCCACTTCTGAAAGTTGGGGAAAAGATGGAAATAAGTGTCTGACTGGGGTATCATCCACAATTCCCTTTTACTCTGCATTTCTAAGCACACAGCAATCTAAGTCCCCTCTCCAAGACTTTTTCCAAGCAATCGGAGACTACACCTGCATGCAGCCAACCTTTCCTCCGCCCTTTTCATGCCTCTCCTTGCCCTGGGTAAAAAGGTAAAGGACCCCTGGACGGTTAAGTCCAGTCAAAGGCGACTATGGGGTTGCAGTGCTCATCTTCGCTTTCAGGCCAAGGGAGCCGGCCTTTGTCCACAGGCAGCTTTCCGGGTCATGCGGCCAGCAGGACTAAACCGCTTCTGGCGCAACGGGACACTGTGACGGAAGCCAGAGCGCACAGAAACACTGTTTACCTTCCTGCCACAGTGGTACCTATTTATCTACTTGCACTGGTGTGCTTTCAAACTGCTAGGTTGGCAGGAGCTGGGACAGAGCAACGGGAGCTCACCCCGTCGTGGGGATTCGAACCGCCGACCTTCCGATCGGCAAGCCCAAGAGGCTCAGTGGTTTAGACCACAGCGCCAGCCGAGACAAGGGTGGAGGGAGGAGACCCCCGTGATTCTTCATCAGCCTCTCTCGGCCGGAAGCTGTACGCCGGCTCCCTCGGCCAGTAACACGAGATGAGCGCTGCAACCCCAGAGTCGTCCGCGACTGGACCTAATGGTCGGGGTCCCTTTACCAATTAACTTCCATCTCCAGGGCTGGTCCCCATGAAATCACAAGGACCGTCCCAAGGTCTCAGGTTTGGGACTTGAAATCTTAGGGTCTGGGATGCGCTGGACTTGACCACCCTATGAGTAGGTTACCCAGAAGAGGGTGCCCTTTTCAGCCATCTCCCTGCCCCCCCCAAAAAAAATACGGATTTCAGTTCCATGTGAGATGCTAATGTTCAAACAGGCCTTCAAAACAGGCTTTTTAAAAACCACAGCCTTGGACACAAATTTAAATCTGCAGATTAGGTGTTGTCTTTTACCCTAGCTGAATTTTTTTTCTTCGGGGGGGGGGGTGTGAGGGTGTGTGGAAGTGGATTTTGAACATTCGGACATTTTTATTGTTGAGTCTTTTGTAGCCCAAGCAGGTGCAAGCGGCTTTTGAGGGGTGCGTCTGCCTCAAAGGAAACCAGCCTGCGGGTGAATTAAAACAAATTTAATTCTCCGCCCCTGATTATCGCCGTAAAGCAATATAACTCTCCTCACGAGGATGGGGGGGACGGATGGACGGCTGCCGTCGGTTCAAGGAGCCCGTGGTCACCTCCCCAGAGATGATACGTCGCTTAATTTCAAACCTGCTTGTTAAAAATAAAAATCCGGTTTCTTCGCCCAGCCTGAACGTAACTAGGTTTCAAACCAGCCGGTAAAATGGTTTTTTAAAAATAAATAAATTGGGTGTGTGTGGTGGTGAGCAGGATTTTCACGCACACACCCAGGCTCCCTCGCCTCTTATCCTGCTGCCCCCCCCCCGCCATTGTGGTATAAATAGATCCTGTTAATGGGCCCAAAGTGAATTCTTGCACGGAGAGGCGGTTGCCCGGCAACCGTGTAAACTGAACTGGCCCCGGTGAGCGGGTGTGCGTGGCTTGCCTGTGTATGGGGACATTTCCTCTCTTGTTAGGCCTAGCCCAGCCACCCCCACCCCCCCCCGCCCCAAGGCCGAAATGATAAAAACGGCCTCAGACGGGTCCAGTTTCTCGGACGCATGATGAGGCGTCCTGGCCTGAGTGCAAGTGATGCCCGTCTGCCTCCAGCGAGCCGGTTGGCTGGGCTTAATCCTGGCTCCCAGGCCGGGAGGAAGCTGCCTCTGAGCATGTGCGGAGTGCATTTCTTCAGGGGACTTTGTTCAGCCTGAGCGTATCAGAAAAGGAGGACCGGAAATTTGGTGACCTCCAATATTGTTAGCGTTGGTAATGAGAATGCTGATTATTCACATCCCATATTTATTTATTTTTTTTCATTTTATTAATTTTATTGAAATTATTTAGAACATAAATCAATTACACCGCCAACAAAAACAGAACAAACCACGCTACCTTTGACCCCCCCAAAGCAAAACAGGAAGATTTATGGTTCTTAGGTTACAATCTGGAAAAATCGTAAAAATAATTCAAAAACCTTGATGGCAGAAAGTGAGGAGGAATTAAAGAATGATTTAATGAGGGTGAAAGAGGAGAGCGCAAAATATGGTCTGAAGCTCAACATCAGAAAAACTAAGATCATGGTCACTGGTCCCATCACCTCCTAGTAAATAGAAGCGGAAGAAATGGAGGCAGTGAGAGATTTTACTTTCTTGGGCTCTATAATCACTGCAGATGGTGACAGCAGTCACGAAATTAAAATTTCGTGGAAAAATTTCAAGGGAGCAGGAAAGGTTACGAAATTAAAAGACGCCTGCTTCTTGGGAGAAAAGCAATGACAAACCTAGACATCATCTTAAAAAGCAGAGACATCACCTTGCCGACAAAGGTCCGTATAGTTAAAGCTATGGTTTTCCCAGTAGTGATGTACGGAAGTGAGAGCTGGACCATAAAGAAGGCTGATCGCCGAAGAATTGATGCTTTTGAATTATGGTGCTGGAGGAGACTCTTGAGAGTCCCATGGACTGCAAGAAGATCCAACCTCTCCATTTTGAAGGAAATCAGCCCTGAGTGCTCACTGGAAGGACAGATCCTGAAGCTGAGGCTCCAAGACTTTGGCCACCTCCTGAGAAGAGAAGACTCCCTGGAAAAGACCCTGATGTTGGGAAAGATGGAGGGCACAAGGAGAAGGGGACGACAGAGGACGAGATGGTTGGACAGTGTTCTCGAAGCCACCAACATGAGTCTGACCAAACTGCGGGAGGCAGTGGAAGACATGAGTGCCTGGCGTGCTCTGGTCCTGGGGGTCACGAAGAGTCGGACACGACTAAACGACTCAACAACAACAACAACTTCAGGCAATTATAACAAGATACAAACGCAAATATATTTGCAAATGTGAGTAAAGTCCCCGCGTCCCCACCAAGCGTCCCTGTGAGGGGGGAGGGACCGAGAGTAGAGCTCCCTCAAAGATCCCTAGCCCCAGTTTTTAACATCAAATATATATATTTGCTAACAGGCGTCTCTCCCCCAACCCCCCAATGTATCAATAGCACATTTTTTGGGTAGGATTATATTTCTAGTCCTCACTTCTCACAGGTACGGAATCAGAGGGTGATAGTTACTCTGGATTACCTAAAACCAGAGTAAACGGTTGGAGGTGTCTCAGGTTATGGACCTGTTGGGATTTCCTTCATAGAATCATAGAATCCTAGAGTTGGAAGAGACCCCAAGGGCCATCCAGTCCAACCCCCTGCCAAGCAGGAAACACCATCAAAGCATTCCTGACAGGTGGCTGTCAAGCCTCTGCTTAAAGACCTCCAAAGAAGGAGACTCCACCACACTCCTTGGCAGCAAATTCCACTGTCGAACAGCTCTTACTGTCAAGAAATTCTTCCTAATGTTTAGGCGGAATCTTCTTTCTTGTAGTTTGAATCCATTGCTCCGTGTCCGCTTCTCTGGAGCAGCAGAAAACAACCTTTCTCCCTCCTCTATATGACATCCTTTTATATATTTGAACATGGCTATCATATCACCCCTTAACCTTCTCTTCTCCAGGCTAAACATACCCAGCTCCCTAAGCCGTTCCTCATAAGGCATCGTTTCCAGGCCTTGGACCATTTTGGTTGCCCTCCTCTGGACACGTTCCAGCTTGTCAGTATCCTTCTTGAACTGGGGTGCCCAGAACTGGACACAGTATTCCAGGTGAGGTCTGACCAGAGTGGAATACAGTGGTACTATTACTTCCCTTGATCTACAGGGATTTTTCAGACAGGCTGGAGCGCGGTACAGAACATCCTATTTTGGACGCCGAGGGTTAGCTAAGACGTTACGAAGACTCCTTCTTCTTCTTCCTCTTGAGATTGCAATTTATTTTTCTGACAGTTATCCCTCTGTGAACATGCTCCTCGTGCCTTTGAGAGGGGTTGGGGGATGAACTTCCCCGCTTCTCACCGGCGAGAAAGAGAGGGGGGAGAATCTCATTGCTGAAATGGAGGGGTGGGGAGACGATCCTTTCACTTTCGCTCCTTTGGATGGGGGCACTGGCATGGAAGAACAGAAGAATGACCTGGGAATAGCTCAGTTGGTAGAGCATGGGGCTTTTGATCTTAGGGTCGTGGGTTTGAATCCCACGTTGGGCAAAAGACTCCTGCATTGTAGGGGGTTTGACCAGATGGACCCGCATGGTCCCTTCCAAGTCTACGGTTCTATGATTCTAGATGGGAGCAGGCTCATTGCCCAACAAGGCCAGCATCTTGTTCTTACAGAGATCAACTAGATCAGGCATAGGCAACCTTGGCCCGCCAGGTGTTTTGGGACTACAATTCCCATCATCCCTGACCACTGGTCCTGTTAGCTAGGGATCATGGGAGTTGTAGTCCCAAAACATCTGGAGGGCCGAGGTTGAATTTATTAATTAAATTTCTATAGCGCCCTTCATAGGCCTCTCTCTGTCTCGAGAGACAACGGAGTGCGCTTTCAGGGGTCAAGTCAAACTGCTGGAGAATCACGGCGCCTGCTGCGGCTGCAGAGACCAGTAACTCATAACTGCTGCCTCCTGCGTTGTTTTTTGCTGCGTTAGTAGCACCAAAGTGACCTCCCCGGGGTGCAAGCCTGGGCAGTGTGTCTGGGGGGCCTGGGCTGTCCAGACGACAAGACCCCCCCTCTCAGCCTTGCAGGTGTGGCCCAAAGGAAAGCAGAGCAAGACGTTGGCTGCAGGAGTCGCTGGAAGGAAGGAGGTGTACAAGGCCCCACCTGACCCTCTTAGGGACTCCACTCCAGATTTGTGTAGGCTGTTTTACCAGTGTGAGAGCCAGTGTGGTGTAGTGATTAAGAGCGGTAGACTCGTAATCCGGTGAACCGGGTTCGCTTCCCCGCTCCTCCACCTGCAGCTGCTGGGTGACCTTGGGCTAGTCCCACTTCTCTGAAGTCTCTCAGCCCCACTCACCTCACAGAGTGTTTGTTGTGGGGCAGGAAGGGAAAGAAGAATGTGAGCCGCTTTGAGACTTCTTCGGGTAGGGATAAATCAGGATATCAAATCCAAACTCTTCTTCTTCTTCTTCCTGAGCCTTTTCTTCTCCTGAAGTTATCCTGCAAGGCAGAGGAGGTTGAGGACCAGAGCTTTCCTTCTCCAAGATGGGCTCCCTTCCCCAGATATATGAGCCCCACCTGCCCCTCACTTCTTGGCCTTCTTGGCCATTCAACCCAACTCTCGCCCGCCCCATCTGCCAGAGCCTGTCTTCGCATGCAGGGGGAGTCCCTGACTCACCGAGGGTTTGAGACCCACTGGCTACATTCACCATACACCCTGATTGGCATTATTAAAGCACAAAAATGCACAACATGGGTAAAGGTAAAGGGACCCCTGACCATTAGGTCCAGTCGTGTCCGACTCTGGGGTTGCGGCGCTCATCTCGCTTTATTGGCCGAGGGAGCCGGCGTACAGCTTCCGGGTCATGTGGCCAGCAGGACTAAGC
This sequence comes from Darevskia mixta, assembly GCA_034641385.1. NCBI lineage: Eukaryota > Metazoa > Chordata > Lepidosauria > Squamata > Lacertidae > Darevskia > Darevskia mixta. The sequence continues at coordinate 366,691 of JAWWNH010000132.1, read as the reverse complement.
CACTTCTGGCGAACCAGAGCAGCGCACGGAAATGCCGTTTACCTTCCCGCCGGAGCTGTTCCTATTTATCTACTTGCACTTTGACGTGCTTTCGAACTGCTAGGTGGGCAGGAGTTGGGACTGAACAACGGGAGCTCACCCTGTCGCAGGGATTCGAACCGCCGACCTTCTGATCAGCAAGCCCTAGGCTCTGTGGTTTAACCGACAGCGCCACCTGGGTTAAATGCACAACATAGGAACAAACAAAAACAACAACCCCCCCCCCCAAAAAAAACCTCCAGTTAAAAGTCCATAGATTTAATTATCCAAAGTCTTGGGAGAAGAGGGATGTTTTTTGCCCGGCACCTAAAGATATATAACTAAGGTGCCAGGCAAGTATAAGAAGCAATTTCTGTAACTGAAAAATTAATACGCTATATTGCCACCCACGGCTTCTTTGGTAAGAAAGGCATTTGTATTTATAGTCCCAATCTATTCTGCCTTGGTCAGACCGCACCTGGAGTCGTGTGTCCGGTTCTGGGCGCCACAATTTAAGGAGGGTATTGAGCAGAGGAGGGCAGCCAAGATGATCAAGGGTCTGGAAACCAAGCCTGATGAGAAACGGTCGAAGGAGCTGGGTAGGTTTAGCCTGGAAAAAGAGGAGACCGAGAGGAGATGTATCTAAAAGGCTGCCGGACGGAAGATGGAACAAGCTTATTTTCTCCTGCTCCGGAGGGTAGGACCTGAAGCAACGGACACGAGGAAGAACTTGGAGGTTGGAGGTTTTTAAGCGGAGGTTGGGTGGCCATCCGTCCGAGTGTGATTCCTGCGTTGTAGGGGGTTGGACTAGATGACCCCCCGAGGTCCCTTCAAACTCTACAGTTCTACGATTCTGTGCTATCGGCAACAGCACGTAAGTGCACATGTGAAAGAGACTCGCCCTGTAGCCAGGCCCCTCCCCACTAAATCGACTGGGAATATAAATTTCCTTGTGAAATTGAATCTAAGATGAATGTATTGTAGAGCTGTTGACAAGGTCTTTCTGCGTTTCCATCGCTGCCCTATTGTTATTTCTGTCAATTACACGGAGTACTTACTACACTGTTTACAGGCTCCGTTGACTTTACCTGGGGAACCTTACTTTTGTGTTCATGGCTGATCCGGCATAGAGAAACGTTCTATTTTGCTGTAAAAGCACTCAGGCACCCTTGAGCTCTGGGAGAACCCAAAACCGCTCCAGTTATGGCTCCTTCCGGTTTTGTTCTTTGGCGGTTTCTTTCCCTCGGCATTGGGAAAACAGAACAAAAAGTGCTTCCCTCGTGTAACGATTGCCAGCGTTTTAAATACAACAGGGCAAGACGTCCAATATTTCATCCGAAATATAATTCCGTCTCCCTGCCATCTGTAAAAGGAATCGACAAGCCATTATTTCAGGTTCAAAATACAATACACACCCTCATGTCACAGAAATAAGGTTCTTCGGAAGCTGCTTGGGCATTTTGATCATAGCTGTCAACCCTCCCTTTTTTTGCGGGAAACTCTCTTATTCCAGTGCCGTTTCCCGCTGCTATCCCGGATTGTTGATATCCTTAAATTTCCCGGATTTCAAAGGAAGCAGCTCCTCTCCCTCCCTGCTGGCCAGGGAGGCTCCTCAGCTGCGTTGCTCGGCTGCCAATAAGGAGTCTGAGACCGACTGGGGGCGGAGCTTGCATGCCTTGTGCAGCCAGACCCTCACGCCCAACCAGACAGACAGCCTGCCTGCCGTCTAGGCGCTCGCTCTTTCGCTCACCCGTTCGCGCGCAGCCTCTGGAGCGCAGGGTGGCGAGGCTACTTGGTGCCATTGCACCGCCCTCGCGGCACCCCTTATTTTCAAATCCGAAAGTTGACAGCTATGGTTTTGATCCCTTCTCTTGAGTCGTATGTTTCACCCCACAAAACACACATCGTGCAAGGCAAATAATCCAACCTCTTTATCGTTTAAGAACGGCCATTTTGATTGATGAAAAGGAGCGTTTTTCCTGAAGAAGGCAGTAGTAAATGAGATCATACACCGCCAGCACTCTGGCCGATAAAATCTATCTGCCCCAGGCCAGTTTCCCAGCACTGTTATCCATCAGTTTTAGGGCTGTGTAAGGGACCCAGGTGGCGCTGTGGGTTAAACCACAGAGCCTAGGGCTTGCTGATCAGAAGGTCAGCAGTTCGAATCCCTGCGACGGGGTGAGCTCCTGTTGCTCGGTCCCTGCCAACCTAGCAGTTCGAAAGCACGTCAAAGTGCAAGTAGATAAATAGGTACCGCTCTGGCGGGAAGGTAAACGGCGTTTCCGTGCGCTGCTCTGGTTCGCCAGAAGTGGCTTAGTCATGCTGGCCACATGACCCGGAAGCTGTACGCCGGCTCTCGGCCAATAATGCAAGATGAGCGCCGCAACCCCAGAGTCGGACACGACTGGACCAAATGGTCAGGGGTCCCTTTACCTTTAAGGCCTCGGCTCTCTAACAGACAGGATTTGAGCATGCGGTTTCCGTCAACTGGCGTTCAGAAGCATTTCTAGTAGCCACCCACAGCCCTCTCCTCCATTAGTTTGTCTAATCTTTAAAAGCCATCCGAGTTGGTGGCCAACACTGCGTCCTGTGGCAGGGAGTTCCATAGTTTGCGCTGTGTGGGGGGGGAAAGGACTTTCTTTCCTGAATCTCCCAATGCTCAGCTTCGTTGGAGATCTAGTGTTAGGAGAGAGGGAGAAAAACCTCTCTCTATCCAGGATGGAGTCACAAATGCAGTGATCCTGGAGAGAAGTGACTAGTGGGGTGCCACAGGGTTCTGTCTTGGGCCCAGTCTTATTCAACATCTTTATCAATGACTTGGATGATGGGCTTGAGGGCATCCTGATCAAGTTTGCAGATGACACCAAATTGGGAGGGGTGGCTAATACCCCAGAGGACAGGATCACACTTCAAAATGACCTGAACAGATTAGAGAACTGGGCCAAGGCAAACAGGATGAATTTTAACAGGGAGAAATGTAAAGTACTACACTTGGGCAAAAAAACCGAAAGGCACAAATACAGGATGGGTGACACCTGGCTTGAGAGCAGTACATGTGAAAAGGATCTAGGAGTCTTGGTAGACCACAAACTTGACATGAGTCAACAGTGTGATGCAGCAGCTAAAAAAGCCAATGCAATTCTGGGCTGCATCCATAGGAGTATAGCATCTAGATCAAGGGAAGGAATAGTACCACTGTATTCCGCTCTGGTCAGACCCCACCTGGAATACTGTGTCCAGTTCTGGGCACCACAGTTCAAGAAGGATACCGACAAGCTGGAACGTGTCCAGAAGAGGGCAACCAAAATGGTCCAAGGCCTGGAAACGATGCCTTATGAGGAACGGCTTAGGGAGCTGGGTATGTTTAGCCTGGAGAAGAGAAGGTTAAGGGGCGATATGATAGCCATGTTCAAATATATAAAGGGATGTCATATAGAGGAGGGAGAAAGGTTGTTTTCTGCTGCTCCTGAGAAGAGGACACGGAGCAATGGATTCAAACTACAAGAAAGAAGATTCCACCTAAACATTAGGAAGAACTTCCTGACAGTAAGAGCTGTTCGACAGTGGGATTTGCTGCCAAGGAGTGTGGTGGAGTCTCCTTCTTTGGAGGTCTTTAAGCAGAGGCTTGACAGCCACCTGTCAGGAATGCTTGGATGGTGTTTCCTGCTTGGCAGGGGGTTGGACTGGATGGCCCTTGGGGTCTCTTCCAACTCTAGGATTCTATGATTTGGGACCTCCTAGAGCCCCTGCTCCCTCCACCTTCCTCTTATCGAGAGCTATCTTAGCAGAGGAAGAAAGGTCTTTGCCTTCCCCTGCTTATCACTGAATCATAGAATGGCAAAGCTGGAAGGGTCCCGAGGGTCATCTAGTCCAACCCCCTGCAATGCAGGAATCTCTTGCTTGGCGCGGGACTCGAACCCACAGCCCCGAGGTTAAGAGTTTCATACTCTGCCGATGGAGTCGCCTCGACTGATCCTTATAAATGGATCCTCATAACCGGAGATGGGATTGGACTTGTTATTAATCTGTTGCTTTGATTGTTGCTTGCAGATCCCGGCAGGATTTTCCTCTTCCAACACAACCCCTCAAATCTGCAGCCTCGTTCATAAGCCTGGGAGATTCTTTCCTAGTCTCTGCATGGGGCGATGTGGGGAGCGCTAAGATCATCCCTCCTAGTACAGTGGTATCTTGGTTCTCAAACCTGATCCGTTCCGGAAGTCCGTTCCAAAACCAAAGCGTGTTCCAAAAGCAAGGTGCGCTTTCCCATAGAAAGTAATGCAAAATGGATTGATCCGTCCCAGACTTTTAAAAACAACCCCTAAAACAGCCATTTAACATGAATTTTACTATCGAACGAGACCATGGATCCATAAAATGAAAGCAATAAACAGTGTACTGCACTCACACAATCAATCAATCAATCAATCAATAGCTGAACTGGGTTCCACACAGTCACAAAAATAAAATAAAAAGAGCTGCAAAAACAAAAACGCAAAAGAAATAGCAAAAACAGACAGACCTCAGCGTAACACTCAAAACGGAAGCGTGGCACTCAAAACGGAGCACATTCGGCTTCCGAAAAACGTTTGCAAACCGGAACACTTACTTCCGGGTTTGCAGTGTTTGGGTTCCAAGTTGTTTGAGAACCAAGGTACCACTGTATTCCACCTTCATTCATTCATTCATTTGCTTGCTTGTCTTTCTGTCTGTCTATTTATTATTATTATTATTATTATTATTATTATTATTATTATTATTATTATTACCACCCCACCTTTCCCCTTGAAACTCAAGGCAGCTTATGGATAAGAACAGGAGATTTCTGTATGATCTGAAAGCTCGCATCGTTTTAAACGCAGGTTGGTCTGAATGAAAGATATGGCCTTGGGTTTGCTCTGAGATCTTTATTTCTTCATTTTGAAGTCTGCTCAAAAGGCTCAGACCGCGGACCCCATCATAAAGAGGGGCTGTATGTGTGTCCCGCACAAATGTGGAACTTAGTATAAGTGCAGAATTCGACACCCTGGTGGCGGTTGTTTCTTGCGATGCAAATTTACAGGACTGCCACGAAATCCTAAAGGCAGGAGCCAGACTTATGCAAACGATGCACAGTTGCATAAACTATCTAAGCTAATTGGAAGTGTTAAAGGCGTGTGCATCTCTAAGAGCCAGGGAGATGGACAATAAAATATTTGCGAAAGCAGTGCTCTGTGTGTTTTGTCGCAAGAGAACGTGAACACGGGTGGGAATGATGGCAATCCTGGCCTACCTTGTCAGGCCGTCGCAAAGATTTTTATCAGATTGCGATTGGGAGTTCCTGGAAGCATCTGAACGTATATAGCTGTTTTGAAGAAGAAAAAAACCAAGCAAACAGAGCCTGAGAATATGTTGAGGGCTTGACCCCTGAAGGCGAGTGGGGGGGAGTTCAAAATACCCTCCCCCCCTGTTTGTTTCGGAGAGCACCTCCAAATTTATGAAGCTGCACGGCGCAGAGAAAGCGAAAAGTTTTACTCCCTCTCTCAAAGCGCTGGAACCCGTGAACTTCCAACGAATAATAATAATAATAATAATATTAATAATAATATTAATATATTTATACCCCAGCCACTCTGGGCGGCTTCCGACAAGAGATTAAAAATACATCAAAACACCAGTCATTAAAAAACTTCCCTAAACAGGGCTGCCTTCAAATGCCTTCTAAATGTCAGGTCGTTGTTTATTTCTTTGACATCTGACGGGAGGACGTTCCACAGGGTGAAGCTGGAAGATTCGGAGAAAATAAAGTCCTCTGCAGTTAGGGGCAACACTGCTTTTGAATACCTGTTGCACAGAGAGAGAAGAGAGGGGGTCTTGCGTTCGAATCCTGCTTGGTTTCCCTTGGGGGCGTCTGGCTGGCCACTGTGCGAATAGGATGCTGCTGGACTAATCTGGCCTGATCCTGCAAGCTCTTCCTATGCCCACCTGTCTCCTTCTAAGCAATTCCCTCTCTGTTCTTGTCCAACCCTGCTCAGCATGCAGAGAAATGTATTAAACATTCTTTTCTGCCACCTGCCTTCCCCTCTCCTGCTCTCCATCAGGAATCTGTCTAGGCCCAGAGGGAGGAGGACCGGCTGTGTGTGTGTGTGTTTCTTGGGTGGGGGGCTTGTCTCTCCGGTGGGGACCCCGCAGGCTTTAGTCTTCGGCTCTGGGCAACCGGCAGGGAGCCTTGCCTGCCCAGGCTGTGAGCATATTCATTGGCTATTTGCATTCAAATGCCCAGGCTTCCTAAGGGGAGACCAGGTAAAGGACAAGGTTATTATCTCTCCTGGTTATTATCTTTCCAGGCGGAGAGGCTTCGCAGTCCTCCCTCCCGCCAGGGGAAGTGGAGCCCAATGGTTAGAGCTCGGATGACAAGAGAGGGAGAGAAAGAGAGGAGAGGATTTCCGAAAACAGATTTTCAGGACCAGTATTTGGTAGGCTTTTCTGGCGCTCGAGAAACCTTTGTAAAAAAATTGGAAATTCGATAAAAATTATATATATTTTTTGGGGGGGTGGAATAGAAATCTTTGCCAAGCTGCTCGGCTAGGGTACCAGCAGGAGAATTGCTGCTTTGCAACTCTTGGTAGGTGCTGGCTCGGGTCTTGGGTCGCGGAGAGGGAGGTGCACTCTGTATATAGGATAGGTGACACCTGGCTTGAGAGCAGTACATGTGAAAAGGATCTAGGAGTCTTGGTAGACCACAAACTTGCCATGAGTCAACAGTGTGATGCAGCAGCTAAAAAAGCCAATGCAATTCTGGGCTGCATCCTTAGGAGTATAGCATCTAGATCAAGGGAAGTAATAGTACCACTGTATTCCGCTCTGGTCAGACCTCACCTGGAATATTGTGTCCAGTTCTGGGCACCACAGTTCAAGAAGGATACTGACCAGCTGGAACGTGTCCAGAGGAGGGCAACCAAAATGGTCCAAGGCCTGGAAACGATGCCTTATGAGGAATGGCTTAGGGAGCTGGGTATGTTTAGCCTGGAGAAGAGAAGGTTCAGGGGTGATATGATAGCCATGTTCAAATATATAAAGGGATGTCATTATAGAGGAGGGAGAAAGGTTGTTTTCTGCTGCTCCTGAGAAGAGGACGCGGAGCAATGGATTCAAACTACAAGAAAGAAGATTCCACCTAAACATCAGGAAGAACTTCCTGACAGTAAGAGCTGTTCGACAGTGGGATTTGCTGCCAAGGAGTGTGGTGGAGTCTCCTTCTTTGGAGGTCTTTAAGCAGAGGCTTGACAGCCACCTGTCAGGAATGCTCTGATGGTGTTTCCTGCTTGGCAGGGGGTTGGACTGGATGGCCCTGGTGGTCTCTTCCAACTCTAGGATTCTATTATTCTATATGTTCAGAGGCCCTTGTGTCTTATCCACGGGGCAGTACCCTGGTTCAAAAACAGCCCATGACTCGTGCAGCATAAACAGGGACTGATGTTTCTTACCCCCGCAAGGTGTGTGGCGAAGGGATCTCGCTCATAATTCCTGCATTGCTGAGGGTTGGACTAGATGACCTTTGGAGGCCCTCCGACTCGGCAATTCTATGGTACTATGACCCAGCAACCCTGAGTGGTAGTTGAACCCGCTTTAAACCTCTGAGGCACCTCCAGCCTAGGCAAATCTCAGAGACCCCTGAACTCCTGCTCCCACCTTTGATTTCATTGCAATTTTAGATTTTATTGGAGTCCTGCCTTTGAGATATATATATATATATATATATATATATATATATATATATAGAGGGGGGGCAGTTGCTACTAGGGGCGGTTTCGAATCTGCGCTGCCCACTACCCTGGGGTGAAAGTGGGTAGTGGGTGGCAATTACATATGTGGCAGGTGAAAAATGAGTCTTGCAGTTAAAGACGCCTCATGGACTGAGCAGAAAAGGTGTTTTTTGGCGTGTGTGGAGACGAGTCAATTCCACTCTGCACATGGTCAAAGCCCCATTTTTTTCCGCAGGGAAATTTTTGCAGTTGTTTCAGGGTTTCTTATGAACAGGGGGTCTCGCTTAAAAGACCATTTATAGGTCTGAGCTGAGTTTAATTCTGAATATCATCAGATTTTACTGGTCAAATAAATACAGGTTATAACAAAAGGAAGGAAGGAAGGAAGGAAGGAAGGAAGGAAGGAAGGAAGGAAGGAAGGAAGGAAGGAAGGAAGGAGTAGACAAACAGTCCTCAAAAACATATTACAGCACATATGATTAAATCATTATAATACTGTTGTTTAATTCTGTGCTATCTTTGTTCCTGGTGTCCTTTCGCTTCTTCGCCTCTAGATGGTGCTCTTTTGCTGCGTGAACTTGGCTCACCTTGATTCCCTGCAAAGTGGAGGTCAGGACACTCTGTGTGTGGAATTTTTTTTGGGACTGTGTGTGTGTGTGTGTGTGTGTGTGTGTGTGTGTGTGTGTGTGTGTTGGGGACTTACAACTCTCTGTCCTCTTCCCCCCCAAAAAACAAAGCTAATACACCTTTGCAGTTTTGTTGTTGAGTCGTTTAGTCGTGTCCGGCTCTTCGTGACCCCATGGACCAGAGCACGCCAGGCCCTCCTGTCTTCCCCTGCCTCCCGCAGTTTGGTCAGACTCATGTTGGCAGCTTCGAGAACACTGTCCCACCATCTCGTCCTCTGTCGTCCTCTTCTCCTTGTGCCCTCCATCTTTCCCAACATCAGGGTCTTTTCCAGGGAGTCTTCTCTTCTCAGGAGGTGGCCAAAGTCTTGGAGCCTCAGCATTCCTTCAGAATGGAGAGGTTTGATCTTCTTGCAGTCCATGGGACTCTCAAGAGTCTCCTCCAGCACCAGAATTCAAAAGCATCCATTCTTCGGCGATCAGCCTTCTTGATGGTCCAGCTCTCACTTCCATACATCACTACTGGGAAAACCATAGCTTTAACTATACAGACCTTTGTCGGCAAGGTGAGCTCTGGGTGAGTCAACATCATCTCCCTTCCCCACACCGCTGTCCCTTTTCGCTTCCTCTTGCCCTCGAATTTTCCATGAGGTCTAGAAACTTCACTTAAGGCAGCATATAATCTCAGAACTGTAAAGCTGGAAGGAACCGCTAGGGTCATCTAGCCCAGCCCCCTGCAACGCAGGAATCTTTTGCCCAACGCGGGACTCGAACCCACAACCCTGTGATTAAGAGTCTCGCCGCTGGGACCACATAACACCGGTCCTGAGAGAACTACATTGGCTCCCAGTACGTTTCCGAGCACAATTCAAAGTGTTGGTGCTGACCTTTAAAGCCCTAAACGGCCTCGGTCCTGTATACCTGAAGGAGCGTCTCCACCCCCATCGTTTTGCCCGGACACTGAGGTCCAGCTCCGAGGGCCTTCTGGCTGTTCCCTCACTGCGAGAAGCAAAGCTACAGGGAACCAGGCAGAGGGCCTTCTCGGTAGTGGCGCCCGCCCTGTGGAACGCCCTCCCGTCAGAAGTCAAAGGTACTAACAACTATCTGACATTCAGAAGATACCTCAAGGCAGCCCTATTTAGGGAAGCTTTTAACTAATGTATTTTGTGTCTGTTGGAAGCCGCCCAGAGTGGCTGGGGAGACCCAGCCAGATGGGCGGGATACAAATAAAAAATTATTATTATTATTATTATTATTATTATTATTATTATTATTATTATGCAGGCAATATGTTGGGTCCTTTTGGAGGGATAGAGGCCTGGACCTGCCCACCCTGCAGACAGCAGGAATATTGATTTTGAGGCTTGAAATACGCAACCTGAGGATTGATTTTCCAAAGTGTTGTCATTCAGGGAATACTTTCCACATCCATTGTCCTGGACGGTGCAGATGATTCTGGGGGAATATTTTAAGTGGCACACACTCTGTTCACATGGCCTGTTGGAGTCTCACTGCCACCCGTGAACTGAAAGCTCCCTGTTGGAAAAAAACTCATCCCCCCCCCCCCGGGACTTTTACCAGAGAGACCCCTGTTCATAAGAAACTCTGACCCCCTGAAACCACTGCGAAAAACAACCATTTTTCTCAGTGTCATATTCTTTTTGATTTGAGTTTATTTAATTCGGTTTAATGGAGAGATGGATTTGGGAAGCTCAATATAAATATATTAATATACAGTTTAGTTTTCTTTCTGTTATGAACGGAATCGCTAAAAAGTATTATCCATATATCTTTTTATGATTAATTATTGTTGTAACAAGGCATTTTGGTTATGTAAATATACCTTTGTTAGTTTCTTTGTATGTAAGGATGTTTGTCGGTGTATGTGGTTGTGGTTGAAAACTTAATAAAAAGATATATATATATATATAAACACAACCGTTTTTCCTGCGGGGAAAAACAAAGCTTTGATAATTTGCAGAATTGGGCATCTTGACCAATAATTTTTCTTCTCTCCCCCCCCCCCCACCATTGCTCTTTTTTTAGAAAAACCAGACCACAAACTCGAGTAGGTTAGAGTCATAGAATCCTAGAATCCTAGAGTTGGAAGAGACCCCAAGGGCCATCCAGTCCAACCCCCTGCCAAGCAGGAAACACCATCAAAGCATTCCTGACAGGTGGCTGTCAAGCCTCTGCTTAAAGACCTCCAAAGAAGGAGACTCCACCACACTCCTTGGCAGCAAATTCCACTGTCGAACAGCTCTTACTGTCAGGAAGTTCTTCCTAATGTTTAGGTGGAATCTTCTTTCTTGTGTAGTTTGAATCCATTGCTCCGTGTCCGCTTCTCAGGAGCAGCAGAAAACAACCTTTCTCCTTCCTCTATATGACATCCTTTTATATATTTGAACCTGGCTATCATATCACCCCTGAACCTTCTCTTCTCCAGGCTAAACATACGCAGCTCCCTAAGCCGTTCCTCATAAGGCATCGTTTCCAGGCCTTGGACCATTTTGGTTGCCCTCCTCTGGACACGTTCCAGCTTGTCAGTATCCTTCTTGAACTGTGGTGCCCAGAACTGGACACAGTATTCCCGGTGAGGTCTGACCAGAGCGGAATACAGTGGTACTGTTACTTCCCTTGATCTAGATGCTATACTCCTATGGATGCAGCCCAGAATTGCATTGGCTTTTTTAGCTGCTGCATCACACTGTTGACTCATGGCAAGTTTGTGGTCTACCAAGACTCCTAGATCCTTTTCACATGTACTGTTCTCAAGCCAGGTGTCACCCATCTTCTATTTGTGCCTTTCATATTTTATTTTATTTTTGCCCAAGTGTAGTACTTTACATTTCTCCCTGTTATAATTCATCTTGTTTGCTTTGGCCCAATTCTCTAATCTGTTAAGGTCATTTTGAAGTGTGATCCTGTCCTCTGGGGTATTAGCCACCCCTCCCAATGCTGCAGCAATGCAAACGCCAGCGCTACTAGTCCTCATGATTCTAAAATGAACTGAAATCACGTGACGCCCTTGCCTGCAGCAACCTCATGAGGTAGACTGGGGTGGGGGTGGGGGCAGCTGGAAGAAGGTACCCAGATATTTTGGGGATGGTGGAGGGGAGGAATTCTTCCATACCACTTCCCTCCTCTCCTGACTGGCAAGGAAACCGATCAGATTGTGCCAAATCAGCAGAGGCGCAAATTTGCTTAACTTGCATAGTTTCCGCAGGCTGCCGTGTTGGATGGTAGAAGTGTAAGGTGTGTACATTCTTGTACGGAAGTCTGGTTCCCAAGGAGTGGCTCAAATGACCTGCTTATATATTTAGGAGGGTGTGTGTAGGGGAAAGTCCACGGAGGTGATGCAAACCTGCGCGGAGCCTTTCCACACCTCCGAAAGGAAGAACAAACACCTGAAAGATACAGCAGGCAGGTGTCTGTCTTCCCCAGGTCAAGAAGGGGAGAAGCACAAATCTTCTCCAGCTTTTGCCTATAGATTTAAACCTCAAGTCATGTTTTAGAAGGTTTTCATCAAGGGACAGACTGCCCTGCAGTCCAGAAGGCTGAGCCAGTGTGGTGTAGTGGTTGAGAGCGGTGGACTCGTAATCCGGTGAACCGGGTTCGCTTCCCTGCTCCTCCACATGCAGCTGCTGGGTGACCTTGGGCTAGTCACACTTCTCTGAAGTCTCTCAGCCCCACTCACCTCACAGAGGAAGGGAAAGGAGAATGGTAGCCGCTTTGAGACTCCTTCGGGTAGTGATAAAGCGGGATATCAAATCCAAACTGCTCCTCCTCCTCTTCTTCTTCTTCTTTTTCTTGAGCCTCTTTTATTTCACAGAGTTGGAAGGGACCCTGGGGGCCATCTAGTCCAACCCCCTGCAATGCAGGAATCTTATCTCAAGCATCCCTGACAGGTGGCCACCCCACCTCCACTTAAAAATCCTCCCTAATAATAATAATAATAATAATAATAATAATAATAATTTATTATTTGTACCCCGCCCATCTGGCTGGGTCTCCCCAGCCACTCTGGGCGGCTTCCAACAAAAATAACAAATACATTAAAATATCACATATTAAAAGCTTCCTTAAACAGGGCTGCCTTCAGATGTATTCTGAATGTCAGGTGGTTGTTTATCGCTTTGACCTCTGCTGGGAGGGCGTTCCACAGGGCGGGCGCCACCACCGAGAAGGCCCTCTGATTGGTTCCCTGTAGCTTTGCTTCTCGCAGGGAGGGAACCGCCAGAAGACCCTCGGAGCTGGATCTCAGTGTCCGGGCAGAATGATGGGGGTGGAGACGCTCCTTCAGGTATACTGGGCCAAGGCCGTTTAGGGCTTTAAAGGTCAGCACCAACCCTTTGAATTGTGCTCGGAAACGTCCTGGGAGCCAATGAAGATGAGAGTCCATCTCTCGAGGGAGCCCGTTCCACTGTTGGGCGGCTCTTGCTGCCAGATGTTGAGTCGGAACCTCTTTTCTTGAAGCCTTGGGTTCGGGTCCTGCCCTCCGGAACAGGAGAAAGCAAGCTCGCTCCGTCCTCCACGCGACAGGTCTTTGGATATTTGAAGATGGCTCCTCTATTATCTCCCTTTCAACTGTTCCTCGCAAGGCTTGGCTTCCAGGCCCTCGATCATCTTGGTCGCCCTCCTCTGCACACTTTCTGGTCTTCTGAACTGGGTTAGTTCCCCCACCCCTCATGGAAGCAAAATAACCTTAGGAAGGCACGGACTTCTTACGAGAAATGAGTGGCCCCTTCCATTCCTCTTCGCACCATCTTCACTGGTTGGAGACAAGAAAGCTACCCTAGTCTTGCCCAGGTGGGGTTGATTTCCTTTTCACGTACCTGTACACATACCTGTACAGGTGCCTTGTACAATATAGGTGTCCATCTGATGATCGCAGAGCCCAGGGGCTCCTCTGAGAATCAATTTTATCGTGCGTTTGTGATTATTTGTGTTAATGATGGTATCAGGGCGGTTAATACGCACTCCTGTTTTCAAGACTGTTTGTGCCTGCAAAGGTTTTGGGGCGGCTGTACTGCTTTGTTCCCAACTGGTGTTTGTCCTGTAGCTTCCTCCTGAAAATCTACCATTTTTCATCCCATAAATGTTCCAGGTTTTCCCCCTTTGTTGCACAATAGTTGCCCCTCCAGATGGCAACAATACAGTAGCTTTGAGGAACCTTAAGTAGGTCTGAGCCGGGATGCTGGTGGTGCTGTGGGTTAAACCACAGAGCCTAGGGCTTGCCGATCAGAATGTCGGCGGTTCGAATCCCCGTGACGGGGTAAGCTCCCGTTGCTCGGTCCCTGCTCCTGCCAACCTAGCAGTTCGAAAGCACGTCAAAGTGCAAGTAGATAAATAGGTACCACTCCGGCGGGAAGGTAAACGGCGTTTCCGTGCGCTGCTCTGGTTCGACAGAAGCGGCTTAGTCATGCTGGCCACATGACCCAGAAGCTGTACGCCGGCTCCCTTGGCCAATAATGCGAGATGAGCGCCGCAACCCCAGAGTCGGTCACGATTGGACCTAAGCGTCAGGGGTCCCTTTACCTTTACCTTGTGGAAGCATCACAAAACCATGAAAAACGCCAGGCTGGAGGAACTCTAAGTAGGTCTGAAGGTGGAACTACTTTCTTGCTTCCGTACTGAGGACTAGAAGTTTTTTAGAAATATAGAAAGCAGGGGTCGAAATGTTAAGAGCTCTTCAACTTTGCAATATTCCATCTTAAAACCAAAAGAAAAACGGCGAGGTGTTCTGAGAATGAAGCCACATCGGCTGTTTTGGTTCGAAGCTGGTAGTGGAGTTACCACCTTGACGCTTATTTGGTTGTTGTTAAGGTCTAGTTTAGTGGTGTTTTGTAACGTCTTGTGGTAGGAGGTTCCACTGGTTAATTATTGTGAGTGATGAGGAGATAAGGCGAATTCCTTTTGTGTTTGTTAGCTGTCTGGAGGAAGCCCAAGGGCTAATAAAAAGGAGGCCTTCTCACCGGCTTGGGATTTTTGCAGGTCTTTGAGCTCAGAAACAAAGGATTTATCACAAATAATTCACTGTCACCCAGAAGGCTTTCTGTTTCCTGTCAGGTTCCAGGATTACCAGGCTGTGGTTTCTCAGCACAGGCAGGAAAGTACTCTGTATATGCTCAAAGGAACACTAACCTCTGTAACCCCTTGCCAACAAAGGTTCGTATAGTTAAAGCTATGGTTTTCCCAGTAGTGATGTATGGAAGTGGAGCTGGACCATAAAGAAGGCTGATCGCTGAAGAATTGATGCTTTTGAATTCTGGTGCTGGAGGAGACTCTTGAGAGTCCCATGGACTGCAAGAAGATCAAACCTCTCCATTCTGAAGGAAATCAGCCCTGAGTGGTCCCTGGAAGGACAGATCCTGAAGCTAAGGCTCCAAGACTTTGGCCACCTCAGGAGAAGAGAAGACTCCCTGGAAAAGACCCTGGTGTTGGGAAAGATGGAGGGCGCAAGGAGAAGGGGACGACAGAGGACGAGATGGTGGGACAGTGTTCTCGAAGCTACCAACATGAGTCTGACCAAACTGCGGGAGGCAGTGGAAGACAGGAGTGCCTGGCGTGCTCTGGTCCAGGGGGTCACGAAGAGGCGGACATGACTAAACAGCAACAACAACAATTATTGGTTTGGGGCTGAGCAACCGCCCCCCCCGACTGAAAATGGGTATCCCAGCTAGGCCTTTGCTGTCGCTTATGGAGAGTGTGAGGTTAGGTCCGTGGAACATTTTGGAATTTCACGAAGACGGCTTCACTCGTAACATTTGGGTTCGTAAGACTTCTTATCTTTCCAGAGGAAAGCTCCGTGAAACTGGAAGACATGCAAAAACAAAGCCCTCCTCCCTTTTATTGAACCAAGTTCAATTGGCGTAGGAGCCTGTGAATTTCTGGTATCACAGATCTCTTCATCTGACAGAGTACTGCCTCTTCCATCTTGCACAACCGACACCACAACACATTGTTTGCAGCCGTGCCTTTGTCAGTTGATCTGTTATTCTTATTTAATAACCTGTCAGTTGTGCTACTGTGCAACTGGCTTTTGTCTGCAGCAGTTTCGAAGCAAGCTTTTGCTTCTCTGGGCTGTCGGCCTGCCTTCCTCCACAGCTGCGATCTGGAGGAGGAAAGCTGCCGGACAGGCAGAAATTCAACAGGTGTGGCTCCCCCCCCCAGGCATGCAGAGAAGGGGAAGGCTGCCCCTGTCGAATGCTGGGTTCTCCGGGGATCTTTTCCTTAGAAATTAAAACAAACTGTGTCTGCGTGCCCTTCTTCTGTGGCTCTCTGTGGAAACGAATCTCCAGATCTTCTCAACCAAAACTTCTGCTGTCAAAGGGGCTGTTTTCTGGAGGAGTTTTGGGAACACAAAAGTTCGAGCCCAGTTCTTACTAATGTGCCAATTTCTCTCTCGATTTGACCCTCGGTGGGGCACATCTCTCTGGATGCCCAATATTGCCAGCTCACCAAATGCTACCCCCCCCCTCCGTGCAGAGACAGCAACATCCCACCTCCTTGAACCTTGCCCAAATTTCCCCAACCTTCCTCTCCCCCCCACCCCCTCTTTCTATATATAATTATGCTGACTCCTTTCAAACCAGCAATTCCATTAATCTACCTCCAATTCTATTCACCTGGGGGTGGAGAGAGAGGGAAAAACCCACAGCGTTAGATTATTTTAATTTTAATTTTACCATTTCCCCACTTTATTTTATCTTTTTAAAAGCAGCCACACAAACACACACCAAACCAACCCTGCAAGGGTAAAAAAGCAAACAAACACCGTGTTAGCAAATCTCCACCTTGGGAGATTATTTTTTTGGGGGGTGTGGAGAGTGGAAACTGGGGAACAAAACATTCCCTCTTCCTTCAAAGGAGTCTTTTTTTGGTGGCGTTCTGGGGGCATATTTCTCTCTCTTCACCTTCCTGCTCTTTCTCCCTCTTTTATTCCTCCCCCCCCCCGGAGGTTTTCTCTCTCTTTCTTTCTCTCTCTTTTGCATTGGCAACGTGCAAGATTGGATTCCGGAGTCCGTATCTTCTTTCATCTCCTGACTCCGGCTCCCCTGCCTGGCGTTTCAGAGTGTCTCTTCGTTCCAGAATTTCACATTCACCAATTCTTTTCTCCTCCCTTTTCTCTCTCTCTCTCTCACTCAAAAAGAAAAAAAAGAAGAAAAATCCCACCCTCCTCTCTCCTTATTCCCATTATTTCGGCTTCATCGCTGGAGTTATTCATTGCCGAGCTTTCGCAAAGGAGGGAGGCGCGCTGGAGGAAGGGGAGAAGCAGGCAGAAAAGCGCAGCAAGAGGGAAAAATATTTTTTCAAAAAAAAGGGAAGACGAGGAGGAGGAGGAGGAGGAGGAGGAAAAGAAGAGGGGGCTACCGGTTGCAAATGAATTCTCCCTTTGCCCCCCTTTTCTTCTATCTTGCAACACACACTTTCCCCCCCAGCGCCTTCCAGCACCAGAGGAGCTCAGCGCACAATCCGGAAAAGGCGAAGTGGATAGGATTTCTCCCGCGTTCCTGTGTTGTTATTCTTGGGTGTGTGTGTCTCTCTCCCTCTCCCTCTGTGTGTGTGTGTGTTTCCCCCCTCCCCGATCCCCCCCTTTTCTTTATTTCCCTCCCACCCCCTCCAAAAAAGATGCGTTTCTTTCTTCCCCGATTACTGTCTCCATCTTCTTCTCCTCTGGATCTGGGCAGGCGCCTCAAACTTTCCGGATCTGCCGAAAAGCTGGTGCCAAGGCGAGGATTTATGAAACTTTACTGACCGAGGGGATTTAGACAGACCTCGATAGACCCATCCTTCTTTTTTTTTTCAACCTCTCTCTTCCTTTCTCTCTCGATCTCTTTTTTTAAAAAACATGCAAAATAACAATATTATTGGTATTCTCTTTTGCGTGCGTCTGCGCTTTTAGCCCGGTCTGTTTGCAAAAAAAGGAGTGCTTGCCTCACTCTCTCGTTCTCTCTGCCTTCTTGGATTTTGGTGTGTGTGTGTGTGTGTGTGCGCGAGAGAGAGAGATTGTCAAAGAAAGAAAACAAAGGCGAAGAAAGAGAGAAAGGGGAAGAGAAAAAAAAAAGACTGAAGGGGATTCGGTGCCCCCCCTTCCTCCACAAAAAAGGAGTTGTGTGTCTCTTGCAGTAATGGCCCCAGGAATCTCATGGGTTGGATTTTATACAGGTCTCCTGTTCGCTTTGCTAGAACTCTGGTTTATAGAAGGACTCAGCTTGGAACCAATCTATTGGAACACCTCGAACAAAAAGTAAGTATTTTGAAGTGTGTGTGTATGTGTGTGTGTATCTATGGGTTGTGTTCCCTGCTTACGCACCGGGTCCAAAGTATGTTGTGTGCTGGGATATCGTGGGGGTATGTATTGCACTGTGCAAATTCTCCTGGTGGGGGGCGGTGCGCGCAGAAGTTTGGCACAGGGTGGGGGGGAATCTATGTGTGCATTATTATTTTTTTAAAAAAAGAAATAAAATCTGACTTGGGGTTCTTGAGTTTGCAAAATCCTGGACTCAACAAACCAGAGAATCTAGGGAAATATAATATCCCTTGTGCTTTGGTGCGGGTAGTTGTGGTGGTCGGATTTCAAGGGAAGGACCAACGGAGTCTTTTCTACAGAAGGCTAGTTTCACACCAGTTTCGCTCCAGCCTCCTTAACATTTTGAATACATTTCCCTTTTGCAAACTTCGGGATCTTCCATTTCCTACTCCTTGTGGGTTTCATCCGGCTGGGTTAGGAGGACAACAAGACTTGCAACTGGGTGAGAATTTACTTCTTGGGTTTGCATCAAGAGCTGTTTGTTTTAAATATATATACTGTATATCCAGAGTGAAGCAAGTTTTGATTCCAGTGTCTTCCTCTCCTTAAAGTGGTTTCCTTCTCTCTCCCCCTCCCCTCTTAAGCCCTGGAGAGTTTATTTTGATAACCGACTCCAGCCTAGTTAGGGAGGTTATGCCTGGCTCCACAGGGTTTTAAAAGATAACTTGCATTTGAAAGTCCCACCCACCCCTCTCTGCAAAATGGCACTACCAAAGAGTTGTCACCTGTGTCGGGGGTGTGTGTTTGTGTTCTTAACACCCTGATGCTAAAATACATTTGCTTGGAAGTTAATTTCAGTGGAACTCCCCTAATTAAATATGGAATGTCAGCAATCCAGGAGGGTTATCACTCTCTGTGCGCCAGGGATAACTTTAAAAAACCATGCTCATCTGTAATCTAAAGATTGAATGATGAGTTTGCATGTGTTGGTGTGATGGCCTTTTTTTTTGCAGATCAGATTTTTGCGCACTTAATGTTTGGTTCCAGAATTCCAGTTACAGGTAGATAGCCGTGTTGGTCTGTCATAGTCAAAACAAAATAAAAAAATTCCTTCCAGTAGCACCTTAGAGACCAACTAAGTTTGTTCTTGGTATGAGCTTTGCATGCACACGAAAGCTCATACCAAGAACAAACTTAGTTGGTCTCTAAGGTGCTACTGGAAGGAATTTTTTTATTTTGGTTCCAGAATGGTTGTTGAAAAGGCATTGGGGTGTGTGGAGGTGCGCAAGGCTTGGCGCTTCCAACTTTTTTTGTGATTTGGGTGGGTCTGTTCAGACTAGGTTCTGTAATTATCTGCGTTCCTCTTTTGCGCGCTCCCATCCACTCCTGTCTCTGTCTCTCTTTGTATGCGTGGATTAAACGTCCAAAACGCACAAACCCTTTTTTGGGAGGTGGGCACCCCCCCTTCGCTTGGGAAGTTGTTCTGCGGTGCATTGAAATGAATGGGCAGGACAGGAAGTTCTTAACGCACTGCCCATTTTTGTAAAATGCATGCGCCCGCATGCAGACACACAGACTCTCTGCCTTCCAGATCACAGCTTTAATAGGTCAGACTAAAAACGTACTTTTATTTCTTGCTCCTATTTTCACCCGAATTTCCATATGTGGCCCTTTCCCCCTTGACCTGGTTGAGGTGCTCTTGAGATGGGATGAATACTTTTCTTCCCCCCCCCCCTTCTCTCTATACACACACACATTGCTGCTGGTGGAGTCCCAGAAACTGACTCCCATCTGTTAACAATTGTGGCTAAACCCCCAATAACTTCTGAAACCCTAGTCCTCCTTGCACATTCCCCCCCCTTCTCCTTAAGCAAGGAGGAGGTTGGATTTGGAATAATTTACATAGGAGCTGAGATCTAGGATCACATCGTTTTTATTTTTGAAAAGCAAAACCACAGTAGTGTTGTCGCTGGGGAACTGGGGAGGGAATTGGGGGGGGGGAGAGAGAGAGGAAAGCAAGGCGGTTGTTTGTCAGAAAAATCTCTCTCGCACTTGAAAAAAAAAACCTGTGATTCATAAGTGCTACAATTTGCGCTCTGTCGCCATGCGAGGCAACGCTTCCTAGCAACAGAAATATATATTAGAACTTAATAGGCCTATTTGCCTAAATCATGGTGTGTGTGTGTGCGTGCGTGTGCGTTTTTCTCCTCCTTTCTACCTTTTCTCTCACCTTAAAAATCTCCAAAGGGAGGAGGGGAAATTACGTTTTTTAAAACATCACACATTCCCCCCTCTCTCCCGCTTCTTGTATAAATGTGCCCATCTGATCATTAAAACTCTGTTGGAAACACTCAAAGGGGACTGAGGGCCAGGTTCTCCACATCTAATTATTTAAAAAACTGCAAACCTGAGCAGAGCAGGCCTCCAGACTCCCTCTTTCCTCTGATTTGGTGGCCACAATCCAGTGGCGAATTTCCCCAGCGTAGAAGCCCCATAGAAGTGAATGGGTTTGGCAAGAACACAGACTGCCTCCAGCCCAAGGCCACATTCATGCCAATGGGGGCTCCCACAGCAGAACTTTGCAGAAAAAAATATTCCAACATACAACTGCTGCTTTCTTGTAGTTTTTAAAATTTATTCCCATTTGTGTCCCAGCAGAGGTATCCCCCCCCCCCCCCGTTGTTGGAATCTCTCCTGTTTGGGGATTTTGGAGGGTGGAGGAATGCAATTATTATTATTATTATTATTATTATTATTGTTATTATTATTATTATTATTATTATTATTATTATTATTTTCCTGAAGATTTAGGTCTGAAAGGGGAAGGGTGGGCCAGAGGAAATAGTGGTCCAGGCAGCTTCAGCTAGTTAAGAGTTGCGTAAAAAAAATAGGGAAGGGGGGAACGCTTCTCTCCAGTGGAAAAATTGTGGGCAAAGGGGGGGCACACCCTCAGAAGCTCTGGCCTATGGGCTGCCCCCGATTGTTTAAAACCAAGCATGCGAAGGTTGTTTCTCAGAGGAAAAGTTGCTGTTTCCCGAGAAAAGCAATCGCTTTTTAAATTGTTCTGCCCAACTCAGCAATGATTTTGTGGCTTGAGCGTATATCTTTCCTATCCATTTTGTTGCTGGGGGGGTTCTCCTTTCTCCCCCCCCCATCTCTCTTAACTCATCTCAGGCCCCCTCAGAAGAAAGAGAGAGTTTAGCATGAGTTGTGCATCTTTTTTTGTGACTTCTGGCGTCTGAGTTTGGTGTGAATTGGAATATTTGTGTTTGTGTGTGTGTGTTGTGCACACCTGTTTGGTCCCCCTCCCAAGCAATAGGGCTGCAATAGATTAATCAACTTAGAAAGCCTTTTTTTACAAAGTTGATTGATCTGCTGCCTCGGCTGTCTGAATGGCGCGTGTTTGTTTGTGAGGAGGTGATATTGGTCCCCGCGAATGACTGCTGCAAAGGTCGCGCAGATACATTAAAGGCAGGCTTTCCTTCCGGCAACAGCTTTTGATTTTTAAATAGTTGCGTCCTTGCGCTTTCCTCCGATATCTCGCCGAGCTGAGGCTCCCGTAATGTGCAAATTTATTTAAATGCGATGAGTTAATGAGTCAATAAATTGGTTGACTGCCGTATCAAAAAAGGTGAGGCGTCTTTCCCGAAAGTAAAGGTTGCGATTCATTCATCCTGGGGTCCGTTCTTAGCCAAGACAGGGAAGGGTGTTTGTGGAGGGGGGTGGGGGGAAACACCCATCTGTGATGGTTATTGTGGCAAAAAAATAAATTAATTAATCGCGTACGTCTAAAAGGATGTGAGAGTTTGAAGCAATATCTCCCCTACCCTGGATTTGCTCATCTATTCTTTATTATCATCCTTCTTTCCCAGTGTTGAGTGTGCTTTGCATTTTTGCCTTTGCGATCGGATGGCAAACATTTTAGCCCCGAGAGATGGGATGTCTTGTCCTCCGTGGGATCTTCCCGTCTCGCAACCCAGCCCTCTTTGAAATTCTGCCACACCCTAGACTTGGCTGAGATGGATCTCAGGGGTCCTGGTGACATCTCAGTGACACTTCATCTCATTGTAGATTGCGAACCCACGGTTACCTCCTTTAATTCCCCCTCGTCCACACGGCTTTCTCCTCGAAATCCTGCTGTCCCCACAACTTAAACCCAGAGATTACTCATGCAACCGGTGTGGCTCCCTCCTATTCGGATTTTCAAAACATAGGGAGTCTCCGGATTTAGGTAGCAGGACAGTGTTGGACGGCAGGAGTTGGAGGAGATATTAAGCCAAGATGTGGACAGGGGGCCCTTAATCTCTTTCAGGTGTTAATGTGCCTTTAAAAGTGTGAATCCCATAAATCTAGAATCTCCTGCAGGCTGGCTTTGATCAGGTATGGTTCTGCACCTGCCCTTGTTGTAGACTCGTAATCTGGTGAACCGAGTTCGCTTCCCCGCTCCTCCACATGCAGCTGCTGGGTGACCTTGGGCTAGTCACACTTCTCTGAAGTCTCTCAGCCCCACTCACCTCACAGAGGAAGGGAAAGGAGAATGTGAGCCACTTTGAGACTCCTTCGGGTAGTGATAAAGCGGGATATCAAATCCAAACTCTTCTTCTTCATCATCCTTGGTTTAACTTGTTGGCACCCGTCTGACTCGAGAGACAATGGAGTGTGCTTCCGGGGGTGAAGTCAAACTGCTACGTTAGCTTGTCCCCGGGGCGCAAGCCTGGGAGGTGTGTCTGGGGGTCCTGGGCTCGCCCAGACGACAAGACCCCTCTCCTGGCTTCACTGATGTGGTCCAAAGGAAAGCAGAGCAAGACGTTTGGCACCAACCCGGCTTCAGGAGTCGTATCTGTGCATGCGCAGCGAACCAGAGGTGCGTGCCGATCGCACATGTGACCTTGCAGATCATGTTGAACTGTGACTCCCACCATCCATCCCTCACCGCTAACCATGCTGGCTGGAGCTGGTGTGGGTTGACAGTCCAGAAAACATCTGGAAGAGAAGCTCCATCCCTTCCTTGCCTTGCACAGAAGGTGTTTTCATCCCCCAGCCGTGAAAGAAGCCAGGCTGGACAGCTCAGTTGGTTAGAGCGGGGTGCCGGTAACGCCAAGGTTGCAGGTTCGATCCTAATAATAATAATAATAATAATAATTTATTATTTGTACCCCGCCCATCTGGCCGGGTCTCCCCAGCCACTCTGGGCGGCTTCCAACAAATATCAAAATACATTAAAATATCACAGATTAAAAACTTCCCTAAACAGGGCTGCCTTCAGGTATTTTCTAAATGTCAGGTAGTTGTTTATCACTTTGACCTCTGATGGGAGGGCGTATGGGACGGCCGCCCATTCCGGGGTTGGACTAGAGCAGGCATCCCCAACCTCCGGCCCTCCAGATGTTTTGGACTACAATTCCTATCATCCCTGACCACTGGTCCTGTTAGCTAGGGATCATGGGAGTTGTAGGCCAAAACATCTGGAGGGCTGCAGGTTGGGGATGCCTGGACTAGAGGATCCTCTGGGTCCCTCTGTGATTCTAAGCCCGTCGCCCTCTCCCCTTTTCAGCTCTGGATTTTAGTCTTTCAGCTACCGTCCTCTAACTTGGTGGCTCCGCCATTTCCACGGATCAAAACCCTCACTTCCCCCGGAAGCGTGAGCGATAGGCGCATTGTGAACGGGAAAAGCCCTTTAGCTACCCCAACAATGAATATTTAAGCCGGCGAAAGTACGCAGAGACGTTCTGTGTGCATTGCAGTGTGCGTCGTTCTAATCTGCGGCTCGGATGTTGTTTGGGCAACGGATTTCTATATTTTCCGAAAAGGATTGTTTTCGTTCTTTTATTTATTGAAGTGGGCTGTCTCGGGAGGTGGCCTTAGGATCTGAAAGGCAGCAGGCAAATTTCGGGTGTCTGTGTGTGTGTGAGACCAGCACATTAGTCGCATCAGTGTCCGCTACCATAACGCTTTCAAGCAGAGTTGTCCCGGTGTTGATTTCTCTGTCACGGCCACAACTTGTCCCATGTTTCGGCCCACTGCCCAGTAGAGTTTTTTTAGGTCCCATTTTAATGGAAAACTCCCCTCTTTAGACTGGATATTGTTGCCACCTCTTTCAAAACGTAGCGAGCCCCTCTCTGCCGCGTTTGGGGACCCCTCAAAAGTCCTGCCCTGATGACACAAGATGATGGCACGAACAGCCTGGGAACTGCAGGCTTCTTCACTTTTTACAGGCCGGATTCTGCGATTGCAGAAATAGGAAAGACCATGGCTCTGTGGCCAGGGGTCAGCAAACTTTTTCAGCAGGGGGCCGGTCCACTGTCCCTCAGACCTTGTGGGGGGCCGGACTATATTTTGAAAAATAAATAAATGAACGAATTCCTATGCCCCACAAATAACCCAGAGATGCATTTTAAATAAAAGCACACATTCTACTCGTGTAAAAACACCAGGCAGGCTCCACAAATAACCCAGAGATGCATTTAAATAAAAGGACACATTCTACTCATGTAAAAACACGCCGATTCCCGGCCGGATTCAGAAGGCGATTGGGCCGGATCCGGCCCCCAGGCCTTAGTTTGCCTACCCATGCTCTATGGCAGTACAGAAAGCTCAGACATCAAATCCCTGACATCTCTGCTCAGAAAGCAAGCGGTGCAAAAGACCTTTCTCGGTCCAAGACCCTGACAGACCACTGGGCTCGATAGGGAAGGGTTTGCCCTGATGAACAGCATCTGTTTTGCGTCTGCAAAAGTTGTCGGATTCAATCCCCGGCAGGTAGGGCTGGGAATGTCCCCTTCCTGAAACTCTGCCAGGCAATAACTGAGCTAAGGTCTAACTCGGTATATAAGGCAGTTTTTTTCCATGTAGAAAACTGGCCTGGTGGAAGGCGATTCCTGAGATCTGCGGATGAAGGGCAGTATACAAATTTAATAAATAAAAATACTTGAGGGGCACGCTTATTTTGGGACGTATGCCTCTGAAATTCCTTGCGTGGCTTGGTTGCTTTACGTTGTGTTGCAAGCTGTGTTTTTGCAACAGGGTAGCTGTCTGATAAGACCATCTCACCTCCCAGTGAGGAAAGTTGTGTGGATTTTCGGGCCACAAGCCCCGATAAACTTATACAGGACGGCTGCATCTTGTGCATGGGTTCAGTTCCAAGGGTTCCACGTGTACATGAAAATCGCGTGCGCCCGAAATCTTGGAGCTCTCCTGCAGCTAACAGGGGAGAGGAAGAGAGGGGGAATTGCCTGGCAATTAAAAGCTCTTTTTGTGCTGGGTAACCCAAGGGGACGACCTGGTTCAAAAATAATTTTTAAGCTCTCTGCTTTGCTTGGATTTGAGTTGCGCCGTTTCCACCAGCCGCATAGGGTTGAAATCGCGCATGTTAAAATGTGCGTTAGAGGTGGTCGTACGGTGCTGTGGATTTATCTGAGCTCTGGCGCGCTAATTTGGATTAAAAACTTTGCAGGAGCACCACGCGGTTCTCGTACCCCTTGCCCCAGGGGGGGCTCACGGGACGCTCTGCTCAGTTATGTCCACTTTATAGCCTGCACCCCAGAAGTGTGTACACACCGAGAAGTCGTTTTGTCAGCTCATCCTACTTGGCAATGATATTTCTTTCTGAAAAGATTGTGTTGGCTTCCCTCTTCTCTCCTGTTATCACAGGTAGGGCAGATCCACATCAGGAGCGGGCGGGCGGTTGTTCAGGATCTACTGGTAAATCATCTCCGAATGATTTATAGTAGATCGTCCGGGGTTTTTTGACTCCCTGTTTAATACTTCTCAGCAACCAAGGGACACCTTAAACGAAGCTGCTGAAACATTGAAAACCTGGGAAGAGCCAAGAGGGGACTTTTGTTATGTGAGCTTGGTTCTGTTCCGGTGCCGAAAAGAAATGTGCTCCCAGATTCTCGCTATTCCCAGGCGGGATTTAATTCTGGAAATTCAGGCCGAAGTTGCCTGGGATGTGCTGTGCAACAAACTCTCTTCCCCAGAAGACCGGACTTTTTAGCGATAAGGAAAGTGATGCAAGAAATGCACTGGAAAGTGTCGGATGATAACACTTGCTCTGACGCCACGCCGTCTAACCTCCCTGAAAACAGATTGTGATGAATGCTAAATAAAAGGGAAGCTCCTGTAAGGTTTGAATGTGCTCTGAATTCAGCCTTTTGCATGTGACTCTGGTTGGCAGATCTTTGAGTCTCCGTAAAAAGCAAAGTAGATCTGACAGATTTAAAATTCTATCCGCCCCTAATCTATGCAACAAACTTACATATCTGTTTTGGATTACCAGTTTTAGCCAGCTTGGTTCTCCTCCTGCCCGCCCTGAAAGGATCTTGGGAATTGTAGTTTTGGTGGAGGTGCCAAGACCTCAAAGAAATTCTCAGCCTCCTTCGCACAGTTTCCTGGAGAGAACGTCTGACTCCTGAACCGTTTTGAAATCTGTTGCGTATAGATGGATTCAGCCGGAGTGTCAGACAGCAAAAGGCTGCGAGTCTGACCCAACGCGCAGTCTGTTTTTCCGGCCTATAGCAGGGCATCTGTAGATGTGCAAAAGATCCGGGAGGATTTGAGATTTTGCATTAAAATGTGTTCTCCCCGTTGGTTCTCTGCGCATAAGCACTACTGCAGGCGTGCTCATTTATTCACAAAAGTATTTATATACCATCTCGTGTACAATGTCAGTGGGGTGTAAGACAATGGATACTTTAATATAATAAAAAAGACAAAATACCATACAGACATTAGGCAGTACCAAATGGTCATTTAGAATGACTGGCCATTCTTAAGAAAAATTAAACAGATCAGACCCGTTGGCATAAAAAGGTATTCACCGAGATACCGAAAAGTCAGAGGTGAGGATGACTAATGAATCTCCGCCGTGTGTTGTTGTTGTTGTTGTTGTTGTTTGTTGTTGTTTTTAATTATATCCTGCCCTTGCCCTAGGGTGGGACTCAAGGCTCCTTACACAAATTAAAACAGCATGGATAAAACACAGAAGGCTATGAACGTATATAAATGATAATAGTTAAAAGGCAAATAAACAATATTAAAATAAAAATTAATTTATTGCACTACAAATAGTAAAAAAAACCCAGCACAGCACTCTTTAAAAGCCCTTTCCTTAAAAAAACAACAGTCAGCCCCCCAAAGCCAGTCAGAATTAAAGTCTTTTGTTGTCCTGCAAGGAGGGAGCCGGTCCGGCTTCTCTCAGCAGGGAGTTCCAAAGTTGCCTGGGAGCAGCCACCACCAAGAAGGCCCTGCCCCGCGTCCCTGTGAGGGTGGCAGGAGCGAGAGAAGGGCGTCCCCCAAAGAACCCAGAGCCCAGGTAGATTCAAAGGGGGGAATCCGGCCCTTCAGACAGTCAGAGCCTAAGCCAGATAGGGATTTATAACTCATAACCGTCTGTGTGAATTGTGAGCAGTGTCCATCTCTGTTTTAAGGCGGTTTGGAAGCCACAGTGGCGGCGGCTGAGGAGCGAGGCCTTCGGGTCCTAGCGGGTAGCTCTGTGAAGATGCCAACGCTCTGCGTGGCAGCAGCTATGGAAGAAGCAAATTCGGCGCGAGGGATCGCGAGCTTCAAATAAAACCAGTAATAGAGCATAATGCCGTCACGTGCGAACCTGTGGGGCAACCGCGCTCGGGACGCCGTGTATAGTTCTGGTCACCCCAGAGAAAGGTTTCCTCCCTCTCTCGCAATCCTAGAACCCAGGGCCGTTTGGTGCAGCTGGGTTGGGGAAGGCGAAAGAAAGTCCTTCTCATGCCGCGTCGTCCAAACGATGGGCTACGCTCCTGCAAGTGACGGGCGCCATCTTGGAAGGCTTTGCAAAGGGATTAGGCGGGTTCCCGGAGGATGGAGGCTTTCCGTGGCTGCTAGGCCGTGTTTTCCCTCCACTGTTTGTTGGAAACCTCAAGAGGGGAGAGCCCGGCTGGGCCAGAGTCCTGCTTGCGGTCTTCCAAAGAGGTGGCCGTGATAACAGGACTCTGGGCTCGATGGACCTTTGCCCTGACCCAGCAGGGCTTTCTGCTTACGTTCACACATGCACGCCGACACTTGAGATCCTTGTGTCACGCCGCGGACTCTGGGGCATGTCCTGGCGCAAGCGGCGCATGTTCCCGTCAGCCCGTCTGCCTTTGCCTCAGTTTCCCCTGCAGGAAACAGCCGCAGCCTTCATCTTAGGGGTTTTGCAGGCCTGTAAACAATCGCCGGCAACTCTCCGCATGGAAAGGAGCCCGCTTGTGAGCTTTACGCGGGGATCTTCCGGCGCCGCGGCCTTCCTGCGTAACCCGCAATCCCCCTCGCTGAAGTTGACCCAATAAAAGCGATCCGCTTACCTGTTTCGGTTTGGCAGCTGTAAAAACCAGCAGTCAATCTGGGTGTAGCTTTGACGGCTCAGCTCCTTGTAAAATATTTTCTTCCTCTTGACACCTGGGGAGTTGCCTGTGATTCCTTGGCAAACAGATGTCAAATTGTTTAAGGCGTTTTTGTCTTTATCTGCTGTCAGGCAATTCGGCATGAAGAATATATTCTTCCCGTTTGCCACTAGGAAACGCCACCCCTTTGCCTAAAATGTGACATTTATGATCGGTAAGAATCTCACATCTCGAGTGCTTCTGTGGAGTCAGTCTGGCACCCGTTTTGATTTCTCCCCCGCTTTTTTTTTTTAGACTGGTGCATCCAGGTTTCATCCTTCCTTGCAAATGAAAAACCAGCCGATCCGAAGTCACTTGACGTTGTCCCTTACGGGGGCTTCTGGCCTTGATGGTCCTTTGTCCCGTCCCCCCACAAAACTGCGTGTGGCAAACCGTAATCTGTTTCTGATTGCAGCCTTTATACTCTTTTGTCTCGCCGAGTAATCTTGTGGAGAGGATTCGGGGCATGAGGGGTCCTGCCCTCGCGTCTGCGGCAAGGCCCGGTTGGATGACCTTGATGGTCTTTTGCGGGCGTGTAATTGCATAACGCGCTACTCTTCCTTCAAAAGCCTATCATTTCAGAGGAGGCGTTGCGTGCGAGTGATTTCTTTTCCCTTCCTTGGGAAAAAAGAGAGACTTCTTTGTGTGTGTACGCACCGTACATTTAAAGCACACCCCTCCTCCTTTGCAAAGAATCTTGGGAACTGTAGCTCTGTGAGGTGTAAACTATGGTTTCCAGGATTCCCTGAGGGAAAGACGTACAGTGGTCCCTCGACTTACGAATGACC
Organism: Darevskia mixta; assembly: GCA_034641385.1. Taxonomy (NCBI): domain Eukaryota; kingdom Metazoa; phylum Chordata; class Lepidosauria; order Squamata; family Lacertidae; genus Darevskia; species Darevskia mixta. Next base: position 337,870 of record JAWWNH010000132.1, on the reverse strand, counting down.
CGACTTCCATATTTTTCGACTTACGAGTGAAAAAAGTGGCCGCGCGCCTACGAATTTTTTAGACCTCCAAATGGAAATTGTTGCTGTTTTAGATGCGGTTTCCTCGACTTATGAAGTTTAGATGCGGTTTTTTTCGACTTACGAATTTTTTCGGATATTTTTCTCCCAATGCATTCCTATGGGGACTCGGCTTACGATTTTTTCTGACCTACGAATGTCCATTCGGAACGGATTAAATTCGTAAGTCGAGGGACCACTGTACTTTAATGGTTGTGTGTGTGTGTGTGTGTGTGTGTGTGTGTCTATATTCCACCTTTACTTCCAAGCAGCTCAAAGAGGTGCACACGGTTTTCCTCCTCTGCATTGCCTCTTCACAACAACCCTGCAAGGTAGGTCAGGCTGAGAGGGCGTGCATGGCCCAAGGTCATCCAGTGAGCCTTATGGCTGAGCGAGGATTCGAACCTGGCTGCCAAGTCCGCTCTGCCTGTGGGTGATTCCCGGACCATGCAGATGGATGGCACAAGAGTCCCTTTGATCACGTACAAAGTGCTTTTTCTCCGCGACCGGTGTGTGATGCCACAAGGAATAACGCTGAACGCCAAAGCCCAGCCTGATTTCCTCTCTTGTCTCTCAGAAGTCTGGAATTATTCCAAAACCATTCCCGGTTTTATGCAGTACAGATCCACTGCCTCAACACCATCGCCACAGCCGCCTTCAAGTCCCTCAGGCCGTTTGGGATAAACGAGATATTTTAAAATTAAAGTGATGCCTTTTTTCTCTCCGGAGCAACAAACCGAACGAAACCGGAGTTTTCTGCCTCCTCGTTTTAAACAAATAAACAAATCTCCCGAATTTCGACACTGAATCTCTCAAATGCGTCTTTGGGGCGGATGCACAGATGTTTATGCGGCGAAAAAGTTGCTGTTGTTTTGCAGGCCCTCAGAGTGCCTTCCGGAAGGTTCCGTTTTGTTGTAGGCGTAAGGAAACATCTTTTACAAATTCATATTTCCACATTGCTTATTAAACGGTTGCAACATTGAGGGGCAGATCCCGGTATGCACATGCATATGTGCCATTGCCAAATATTACATTGGAACAAAGTGTTAACGATTGCGCAGCCGCCCCAACCCGGAAAAAATCCATCCATCTTGAAACCCATGTGAATTTAGATCGGGATGGTGGTGGTGACAGCTACATCACTGATTCTGATACCCAGATTCCCAGATATTTTTCATCAGCTCTGATTATTGAGGCAGTACGATTAATCAACAAATATTTTAAGCACGGGTTAAAACTTTGCTGCTGGATAGTTCTATTAGCTAATCAATCGAAAGCTTTGTTGTTGTTTAGTCGTTTATTCGTGTCCGGCTCTTCGTGACCCCCTGGACCAGAGCACGCCAGGCACTCCTGTCTTCCACTGCCTCCTGCAGTTTGGTCAGACTCATGTTAGTAGCTTCGAGAACACTGTCCCACCATCTCGTCCTCTGTCGTCCCATTCTCCTTGCGCCCTCCATCTTTCCCAGCATCAGGGTCTTTTCCAGGGAGTCTTCTCTTCTCAGGAGGTGGCCAAAGTCTTGGAGCCTCAGCTTCAGGATCTGTCCTTCCAGTGAGCACTCAGGGCTGATTTCCTTCAGAATGGATAGGTTTGATCCATGGGACTCTCAAGAGTCTCCTCCAGCACCATAATTCAAAAGCATCCATTCTTCGGCGATCAGCCTTCTTTATGGTCCAGCTCTCACTTCCGTACATCACTACTGGGAAAACCATAGCTTTAACTATACGGACCTTTGTTGGCAAGGTGATGTCTCTGCTTTTTAAGATGCTGTCTAGGTTTGTCATTGCTTTTCTCCCAAGAAGCAGGCGTCTTTTAATTTCGTGACTGCTGTCACCATCTGCAGTGATCATGGAGCCCAAGAAAGTAAAATCTCTCACTGCCTCCATTTCTTCCCCTTCTATTTGCCAGGAGGTGATGGGACCAGTGGCCATGATCTTAGTTTCTTTTGATGTTGAGCTTCAGACCCTATTTTGCGCTCTCCTCTTTCACCCTAATTAAGAGGTTCTTTAATTCCTCCTCACCGACCCTAAATTTACTTTTTAAAACAACAACAACAACAACAACAACAACAACAACAACAACAACTGCAAAACACCTTGTTCAATCATCTTCTGTGCAGACAGGGATATGGGTTGTAAACAAGGCTTAAGGAAGTGATCTATTTTACACAAGGCCTCCGGTTATCTTTCTTGGTTCTGACTGATCATCAGGCTCACAAAGAAACCCAGCTAGGAAACCCATTAGGTGCAATTCCTCAGGATCCTGATTATATTTTGGAGAGGATCAGCAGCCAAGTTGGCGGGAGCCTGGAATCCAGAAGTCCAGTCTCCGTTCCATCTTGATGCCGTATGATTTTTTAAATTGTATTTTCATTGTTCCTTTCTCTCCCCCCCCATATCTGTTGCATTTCACTTTACTGCAGCTTGAATTCCGTAGAATTGTTCTTAACGCAATAAAATGCAACGGATAAGGAATAAAGGAAGCGATGGAAGTGCAGTCGGAAACCTGGAAGCATCTGGCACTTTGTCTTGCAGCTGGGAAAGAGGGGAGGAATCATTAAGTGGTCCATCAAGACCAGGCATAGGCCAACTCGGCCCTCCAGATGTTTTGGGACTACAACTCCCATCATTCCTAGCTAACAGGACCAGTGGTCAGGGATGATGGGAGTTGTAGTCCCGAAACATCTGGAGGGCCGAGTTGGCCTATGCCTGATCAGGATCCTTGGAAAGCCCTGCCTCTTGTCCATCTGAAATTTGGGGGTTTCAAGAAGAGTTTGGATTTGATATCCCGCTTTATCACTACCCGAAGGAGTCTCAAAGCGGCTCACATTCTCCTTTCCCTTCCTCCCCCACAACAAACACTCTGTGAGGCAGGGTGGATTTGATTTAAATCACTAGTCAGTAAGGCTTGATTTAAATCACTAGTCAGTAAGACTTGATTTAAATATTTTTTTTACAGAAAGACTCATTCTTGCTGGTATAATCTTAATATTTACATCCATATGAAGGTTTCATTTTTGGAATAATAAATTTACAGAGTAGTTTTTACAGTTATATCAAAAATTACTGATTTGGTTATACTACTAGAAATACATAGACAGATAATTATGAAATTATGGTGACGTTTAATAAGTTAACTGCTTATATTTGGACAACATTTCTGCTGTACTTTATTGGAAGGAGAAAAATAATCATTTCCTTAATAACCATTTAAACAATTTATTTAACTAAAACAATAACATGATAGCATATGTATCCATGTTTGTTAACTGATGTGGTTAAACATTTAAAAAAAAAACTTAGACTGAGTTTTAGCACACTTGATAAACTTAAAACAAATCCTTATTTCCTGATGAATAGCCTTTGGACTACAATGTAACTTAAATAGAAGACTATATTTAGAAAGATTTTTCCTCCAAAAGCATTTTATTTTAAAAATCCAATTTAAATCAAAAAAATCCGATTTAAATCAAAAAAATCTGATTTTTTTTAAAAAAAAATCGTTGATTTTTATCCACCCTGCTGAGGTGAGTGGGGCTGAGAGACTTCAGAGAAGTGTGACTAGCCCAAGGTCACCCAGCAGCTGCATGTGGAGGAGCAGGGAATCGAACCCGGTTCACCAGATTACGAGTCTACCGCTCTTAACCACTACACCACACTGGCTCACACTGGTTTCAAGGGGGGGCGTTAGCGGGAGTGAGGTGGTTGTCTGATATTTGCCATTATCCTTCACCCAGCAGACATGGAGACCAACCCCAGCTTCCTTTTGAGACCTTTCGTGTTTGCGGAGATTGCTATCGTCTTCCCTCTTGGCCTTCCCAACCCCAAGCTAAACCACTCCAGCTCCTTTGATCTTTCCTAAATATTCTCTTCCCCATGCCTCAGAAGCATTTTGGGGGTGTCTAGGATCTTCTCCACTATTTTTCACAAGGGGTCGTAAACAAGTTCCTTATCTTGGGGAAGAGGGCTGGCTGGGGCAAGTCTTTTGCAGATGTTTTTTGCGAGGGGGGGGGGCTAGTGACATTAAATTCTTACTGCTTTCAAGGGATAAAGCAGGTTTCTGGTTGTTGTTTTTTGCAAATCAGTTTGGTGGATTTTCACAAAAAGTGTTTTGTGGTGGCTTCCACAGGGCAGTTTTGCTACTGGTATACGCCTAGACAGCGCCCTGTGGCGGCCAAAACCTAAATATAAGGTGCCGTTTGGCAATTGGCTTAATATACACGAGATTCTAATAATAATAATAATAATAATAATAATAATAATAATAATAATAATAAATTTTTATTTATACCCCGCCCTTCCCAGCCAAGACCGGGCTCAGAGCGTACAGTGGTACCTCTGGTTAAGTACTTAATTCGTTCCGGAGGTCCGTTCTTAACCTGAAAACGTTCTTAACCTGAAGCACCACTTTAGCTAATGGGGCCTCCCGCTGCTGCTGCGCCGCCAGAGCACAATTTCTTTTCTTATCCTGAAGCAAAGTTCTTGACCTGAAGCATTATTTCTGGGTTAGCGGCGTTCTTAACCTGAAGCGTATGTAACCTGAGGTACCACTGTACTGCCCGCAACACATTTGAAAAAGGGCATTGGATATCGGTCACCCATGGAGAAGGGCATGGCAAGAACCTTCAACGCCATAATCTTGCATTAACTCTGTTCACAAGCGCAACATTTCCTCCTGTGAAAAAGGTAGTTTGCCATCTCCCCCCTCTGCTTTTTTTTGGGGGGGGGTATGACCAGGGATAGGGGATGCAGGTGGCGCTGTGGGTTAAACCACAGAGCCTAGGGCTTGCCGATCAGAAGGTCAGCGGTTCGAATCCCGCGACAGGGTGAGCTCCCGTTGCTCGGTCCCTGCTCCTGCCCACCTAGCAGTTCGAAAGCACAGCAAAGTGCAAGTAGATCAATAGGTACCGCTCCGGCGGGAAGGTAAACGGCGTTTCCGTGCGCTGCTCTGGTTCACCAGAAGCGGCTTAGCCATGCTGGCCACATGACCTGGAAGCTGTACGCCGGCTCCCTCGGCCAGTAAAGCGAGATGAGCGCCGCAACCCCAGACTGGACCTAATGGTCAGGGGTCCCTTTACCTTTACCTATGACCAAGGATGTTCCCCCTCTGGCACACACAGCTGTGATGGTGCATAGCACCACATCGCACCTGATGAGGACCAGAATCCCTCTTGTAATACCCCTGAATTTAGGTTCCCCCCCTTTTTTCTTCTTCCCCTAAATTGAGTTTGCGCACCGCCCCCCATCCGCACCGCTCCCCGCCGAAGGAGACCTTTTAAAAGCTCGTAGCGCAATGAGCTCTGTGGTGGTAATGATGGCTGGGGAGAGCAATAAGGCGCTTTTCAGGTGGAGCACATCTGCTTACAGGTGTTGCAGGACAGCGCATGAAGCTTCGGCATGTGACCGTAAATCCACCTTCCTGTTCGGCCCTGGACTGCTTTTAAAAACTGGTTTCCTGCCCATTTTGAAAACCGCATTACATTAATTCCTCCCCAGCCCACACCCCCGTGCACACAGCTACAAGGTCCTTTTTTTGTATTGTGGTTTTTTCTTGTTCCATGGTGCAGATTTGGTTTATTACGGGGATAACATTTTCGTCTTGGGTTTTGGCTAGGTACCGAATGGAAAATTGTGACGATCTACAAAGAGTTTTAGGTTTGATTTTTTTAAAGGGGGGGGGTCATCTTTCTCTCCTCTGTGCGAGCGACTCTTATGTCCTTTCCATGCTTAAATATCTGCTGATGCGGCCCAGTAAATCCCGGCATCGTCCTTTTATTAAAATCGACAGTTCCGTGTCCTGGAGCCAGGAAAGGCTCAGCTGCCTTTGCGGTGGAGTCTCCAAAGACTTCTCCGCTTGCGACGCCGAAATTCCCGATAAAATTAAGGAGCAAATAATTGCACGCCCCTAATCGGACTCCGCAAGGGTGTCGCCGGTGTGACCTTCACGCCGCACAGCGGTGGCCGGACTGCCGGCGGCGAAGGAAACCTCCCTTGTACCAGGTCTCCATCGCCTTTGAACCTGATCTATCATAGCTGTTGGCCAGGCAAGGTTCCAAGTGCCATCTCCTCTCCTGATAATAAATAAAAGTATTGACTCGGGGATCAAGAGGAGCCGATCGGTCAATTTCAGTTTCTCTCAGGCTCCTAAGTTTCTGAGTCTCAGCTCTCCACATTTCCAAATCAGTATGCAACTTAAAAAATAAAATAAAATTCAACAGAGGTGTTTTAGCGCTAATTTCTTCCGATACGAGTCATTTGCCCTAATGTACTCATTTTTGCAATACGCTTTATCCCAATATAATGTATTATTTGCAGGGGCGTAGGAAGTGGGGGGCGGGGGGGGCGCCCCAGGTTCTATCATGGAGGGGGGTCACAAATTATCAAGGAACAATTACTGCCCTACTAGGCCGGTTCATAAAAAATGTTTTTGTTTTTTTGTTTTTTCTAAAATGCCTGCTCCAAAGGTCTTATCTTACTACACTAGGGATTATATAGCTATATATGAAATTTCATGCATATCAGTTAATATCTTGACCCTCCTCCACAAAAATAGCTGCTTACTTAGCCGTTTTCCTATGTCGTGAAGGCTGGAATTACTGTTCCCAACCCTAACCCTGCGGAAAGCCATCTAATTAGACTTTAATTTGATTTTGACATGTTTTTAGGAGGCAATTTAATTATTGTTTGATTTTATACCAATGTTATGTATCTGATGATAGCCGCCCCATCATGGGGGGGGGGGTGACAAGAAATTTTCCGCACCGGGTACCACCTGACCTTCCTATGCCTCTGATTATTTGTATGCTATTTTTTTTTTTACATGTTTATGCATTTATATGCACACTTTATGGTAGTGTAGCTGCTCCCAACTTTTATGGGTACATAGACCCATTTTTAACCTCTAGAAGACATTTCGCGGAAGACACCCCCAGCACCCTTGCCCTAATTATTGTCTATTTTAGGCTCCGCTAAGTAACGAAACCCAACGATGGAAAACCTCATTTGCAACCGTGACAAAAGTCAAAGAGAGCAGTAAACATTTATTTATTTCCTCAAGGCACCCGCCGACCAGCAAACCCAAACATTTAGTTCCAAAAGGTATTAAATATGAATTTATTTATTCCTAAATATGAATTCATTCATTCATTCATTTTCCCAGTATACTCGCTGATCAAGACCATTAGTTAATTCAGAAACGTATGAAAGATAACTTTATTTATAGCCGTAAATAAATTCCTTCATCCATTTCCCCGGGGTGCCCAGTGATCAGCAGCCCAACTAATCGATCAGACTGAACTGAAATACAAATTTATTTATTTATTTCCAAGTGAAACGGGGTTGAAGCAATCCCCAAGAGAATTAAAACGAAAACTGTAATTGCCACTAATGTAACGTATTCCCACGCAGAGGACTGCCGGCTGTAGAGTTCAATGAAATCCCCAACCCCTGTCAGTAAAGCTATTTATGTGTACAGTTAAATCGATTCCATCTTACTTATATTTATTGCCCGTATTTTTATTTTTGTTTTATAAGCCAGTGGGCAAGCGCTATTCAGAACGGCAGCCCGCAGAAGGTCTATCCCCAAAATTGCCTAAGCTGGGGGGGGAAATGCCAGAACATCCCCTCTCTCCCCCCCCAAAAAAAACCTCTATCCACAGAATTTATCCCCCCAAAAGCACCAGACGTAATCCCCGATAATGCTAAAATTAATGCGATGAGTGATTAGGAGGGAGAAAGCCACACCAACGGTCCACAAAAATCAAAACGATAAATCTCTGTGTGCTCAGTGTAACACCGTGAAGTTGTTACAGTAATTGCCACACTTTTTAACAACAACAACAAAAGGTGCCGGTACTCTAGAGTAAGGTAAAGGTAATGGGACCCCTGACCATTAGGTCCAGTTGTGACCGACTCTGGGGTTGCGGTGCTCATCTCGCATTGTTGGCCGAGAGCCGGCGTACAGCTTCCAGGTCATGTGGCCAGCAGGACTAAGCCACTTCTGGTGAACCAGAGCAGCGCACGGAAACGCCGTTTACCTTCCTGTTTACCTATTTATCTACTTGCACTTTGACGTGCTTTCAAACTGCTAGGTTGGCAGGAGCAGGGACCGAGCAACGGGAGCTCACCCCGTCGCAGGGATTCGAACCGCCGACCTTCTGATCGGCAAGCCCTAGGCTCTGTGGTTTAACCCACAGCGCCACCCGCATCCCAGGCACTCTAGAGTACCCCCTGACAAAAACCCGTCTGTGTAGAACGCAACATAAGAAACCAAAACACGGCAGGCGCAACACACCGGGGACAAAGTTGGGATGCCCATGTCCCTGGGATTTGCTGCCAGTCTGTTCTGTGTATGCCTCGCGCCAGGCACCAAGGAAGGAAAAAGCAGGAAAGGCGCAGGTCTTAAGCCACTGGAAAATGTTCCCACGCTTTGGGGCGGCCACAAGATCCTCAGGAATATCCCAGCATTCCTGGAGGTGGAGATGGAGGAGGAGGCAAGTGAGTGGAGAAATCAGTAGTAGTAGTAATAATAATAATAATAATAATAATAATAATAATAATAATAATAATTTATTATTTGTACCCCGCCCATCTGGCCGGGTCCCCCCAGCCACTCTGGGCGGCTTCCAACGGATATTAAAATACATTAAAATATCACAGGTTAAAAACTTCCCTAAACAGGGCTGCCTTGAGGTATTTTCTGAATGTCAGATAGTTGTTTATCTCTTTGACCTCTACTGGGAGGGCGTTCCACAGGGTGGGCGCCACTACCGAGAAGGCCCTCTGCCTGGTTCCCTGTAGCTTTGCTTCTCGCAGGGAGGGAACTGCCAGAAGGCCCTCGGAGCTGGATCTCAGTGTCCGGGCTAAATGATGGGGGTGGAGACGCTCCTTCAGGTCTACTGGGCCTTTGAGGCCGTTTAGGGCTTTCAAGGTCAGCACCAACACTTTGAATTGTGCTCGGAAACGTACTGGGAGCCAATGTAGTTCTCTCAGGACCGGTGTTATGTGGTCCCGGCGGCCGCTCCCAGTCCCCAGTCTAGCTGCCGCATTCTGGATTAATTGCAGTTTCCGGTTCACCTTCAAAGGTAGCCCCACGTAGAGCGCATGGCAGTAGTCCAAGCGGGAGATAATTCCCAGTAAGGCTGGGAAGCACTTCCCCTGTGTACACCTTTCGGTACGCGAGGTGTGGATTTCGGTGTGGAGGTGTGGATTTCGGTGGACGGCCGTCGTTTGGTTTGCGTATTGTTTCGGAAGTGTTCAGGCTTGTCTTTAAAGAAAACCAAATCAGGGTTTTTTCTCCTGTCTCTAGAGGTGTGGGCAGACTTACGCGTGGCATAGAGGAAACGGATTGTCTCCCTCTTCTGCAAAGCTAGAATTTGTGGCCATAACAAAAGGAGGCTGAATGTTGGAAGATTCAGGGCACATAAAAGGAAGGGCTTCTTCATGCAGCCCACATGAAACTCTGGAACTCGCTCCCAAAAGAGGAAGTGATGGCCGCTAGCTTGACTTTGAAAGAGGATTCTGGGAGAAAAAGCTACCAATGGCTACCGGCCGTGATGGTTATCCGTGGTCCAAGGCAGTGATGCTTTTGGGTACCAGTTGCTGGGAGGGCAGACTTGATCTTGCGCTCGGATCTCGCCTGCGTGTTTCCGATTGGGGCATCTGGTTTTCCTCTGTGAGAACAGGAGGTGGGCCGCTGGCCTGATCCGGGAACCTCTCCCAATGTTATGGGTGCGAGCGAGCAAAGCCACATGCTGTGAGGGTGGGGGGGGGGGAGCGGAAAGGAAATTCCTCCTCGGCTGCACGCAATTAACTTCAGAAATTTATTGCCACGTTTGGGCGGAGGGGATCACGAGCTCTGGCGGGCTTTTAACAGGATGAGGCGAGGGTTCCCCAACCCGGCGCTCACCAGATGGCCTGGGCTGCAGCCCCCGTCAGACAACAGAACATCTGGAGGGGGGGCACCAGGATTGGGGAGGCCGGATTAGGCAAACGGAGGGGGAGATAGGTAATGGTGAACAACTCCGGAACCTCTCCCTGTCCCAGGCAGCCTATCTCCCCGATCGCCAGATGTGGGGGGCAGGAGAAGGCCTAGCAGTTGCTACCATGCCTTCCCCGCTCCTGAGTTTTCCAGAAACATCTGGCCGGCCACTGTTAGCCAACCGGAGTGCCAGTCTCCATTGCTCTTCCCTCTGACCCGAGACAGCGATTCTTATCGTCTTATGTCGCTGCCTAATTTGACTCGGGAAATAATTTTCCTTCCCAGAGCCCGAGTCCTGGCAGCCCTCTGCTTTAGTGCAAAACGTGCAACCGAAAACACACACACACACACACACACCGCACGGGAGGGGGAAAACGAGGCCGCGTAGATGTTGCTGTTATTTTTAAAACCAACGCGATAACGGCGGTTATCAATCACAACCAGCCGCCGAGGGCCTTCCCTTAAAAGCTGAAAATAATATCTGAAAGCTTGTTGATGGAGGATTAAGCTGGAGTTATCCATCGGAAGGGGAACTCGGCTGGGCGAGGGGCGGCTCCATCTCGGCCGCCTGGCTATGGCCATTCTCGGTGCCCACCGAGAAAGGGAAAGGGGAGGAACCGAATCGTGTCCATTTCCAGGAACTCCGGTGGAAAGCGATGGCTCAAATTAAACCCTTCAGTGGCCCACTGTGATGGGAGGGGGATTAGCTAGCTGTAATACCAGCTCCTGCCCCTTGCACTTTCCTGGTCTTGATTCTTTTTTTGGGGGGGGGCAAATCATCTCGCCATTGTGTCCAATTGGTCAAATCACCATCTATTGTGAGCGTAGAATGGTGGGAAAAGGGGACCTTTATTTGTGCCATAATTTTTCTCCCTCCTCCTCCTCCTGGTTTTTCTTTGGCTCCCGTTTTGACTTCTTGCTCTCCCTTCCTTCCAGCCCTTTGTGTGATTCAAGAGCCCCTTGGAAACCAGAGCAGGGAGAACGGGGGGGGGGGGATGTTCGTTGGTGAAGTGCCATCGTGTCACCTGGGCTCTGTGCATCTAGCAAAAGAGCAGAGAGGCCCAGCCGCCGATCGATGTTCCCGAGGCACTTAAAAATCAGTCCCCTCTTGTTAAATCAACAGGCAACTGTTCGGGCGGCGGGTAATTTGCCGCACTAATCTATACGGGGCTGCGCGAGTGTCGGCAACAGATCTATGGGCGCCCTTGCAAAACCGCGAGCGTGGAAGGAGGCTTTTTTTTTGGAGCGGGGAACAGGAAACAGTGTGGTGCTTTCTACACACACAGAGAGGTAGCAGTGAGGTGGAAGCAATTTGCCCACAATGCATCACTTATGGGCATTGTTGTCGTGGGGCAGAACGTACGGTAGAAGGCCTCTGAAGTCTCCAGGTTGGCCTGGTGCCCCTCTTATGGGGGCAGGCGGAGGGTCTGAATCTCCCAGCGAGCGAGAGTGCCTTTAATTATTGTTATTTTTAAATTAAGTTTGTGCATGCAGCTTTCAAGCGTCAGCCCGGCAGGAGCTGGCTGCAAATAATACCATAAACCTGGGAAGGCAGGGGCAGCCCTCCTCTTCTCCCCTCTCCCAATTAACCCCCGTCTCCACGGCTCAAGCCTCGTCTTTTCATTTGAATGAACTTCTCTCAGCAACTGTGGTTCATGACGTCGCTAGGGTCTGCCCTGTGACATCACCGGGGCCCGTCCCATGACATCACAAGGAGCCGCCCCTAGGTCTCAGCTTTGGGCCCTGAAATCTGGGGTGCCCCTGATCTGGCAATCCTTGTCCGTTTTCAGCCTTGAATGGCAAGACGGGATGAAACGCAAACAAGGTGTGACTCGTGAAACGCGGCCGCAGAGTCGCCAACCATCCTGGTTTGGCTGGGGCGGCTTGGCGGAGACATAATGAATTCTGCTCTAATGCCTACATGGTCAGAATTTTACATACCAGTTTTGGTTATGCATCTTTGAATTCTGGAGCCTGTGTGTGTGTACACAAACAATCACCTCCTGCTTTCTAGAATCGGCTCTACTATTGGGGAGAGGTGACATGCTTTGGGAATATTGTTAAAATGGTCATTTAGCTCAGCCTTTGCCAACCCGGCGCCCTCCAGCTGCTTTGAACTACAACTCCCGTCGACGGGAGTTGTAGTTCAGAGCAGCTGGAGGGCGTCGGGTTGGCCAAGGCTGATGGATTTCACAGCCGCTGCCGCTTCATTTTTTTTAAGAGTTTGGGGTTGCTATTTGGATTTTCTCCCTAGGGCACCGGAACGCAGGGCTGTGGCGCTGGCCAGCCCTCGGGAGATAGGCCGGAGGCGACGCAGCGAGCGTTCCTGAGGTTATTTTGCTGAGGAGCAGACGAGGGTAGCTGCTGCTGCTGCTCTCCTTAATTAGGTCACGAACAATTTGGAGCAGTTTGATGCTAAAATAAAAATAATGTTATGCCCCAGACTGTTTGAAAGGAGTTTTTAAACTCTTTGGCGAGGAGGGGAGCTTACAAAATGTGAATCTCAGCAATTCTATTCTGTACCTTATACGTTGTGTTTCCCTTTAGAGGAAAGATATCCCCTTTTGTATTTATTTGTTTGTGGTTTTGCATGTTATTATTTTTTCCCCTTCCAGAGTTGGAAACCTCCTGGTCCCAAGTTTGTTTGTTGTTGTTGTTGTTGTTGTTTTGGGGGGTGCTAACCTTTTTCTTAGGGACCCAGGTGGCGCTGTGGGTTAAACCACAGAGCCTAGGGCTTGCTGATCAGAAGGTTGGCGGTTCGAATCCCTGCGACGGGGTGAGCTCCCGTTGCTCAGTCCCTGCTCCTGCCAACCTAGCAGTTCAGAAGCACGTCAAAGTGCAAGTAGATAAATAGGGACCGCTCCGGCGGGAAGGTAAACGGCGTTTCCGTGCGCTGCTCTGGTTCGCCAGAAGCGGCTTTGTCATGCTGGCCACATGACCTGGAAGCTGTATGCCGGCTCCCTCGGCCAATAAAGCGAGATGAGCGCTGCAACCCCAGAGTCGGTCACGACTGGACCTAATGGTCAGGGGTCCCTTTACCTTTTTAACCTTTTTCTTACGGTCTCTAGGGCTCATGGCACCAAAATCAAGGGCCTTGAGAGGTTTTGCTAGGTGGTGGTGCCATTATTTAAACTTAACACTCCTTTAAAAAAAAAAAAAGCAAAAGTAGTTTAAATAGAGTAGGGGGTCAGCAAACGTTTTCAGCAGGTGGCCGGTCCACTGTCTCTCAGACCTTGTGGGGGCCGGACTATATATATTTTTTTGGGAAATGAACAAATTTCTATGCCCCACAAATAACCCAGAGATGCATTTCAAATAAAAGGACACATTCTACTCCTGTAAAAACACGCTGATTCCCGGACCTTCCGTGGGCCGGATTGAGAAGGCGATTGGGCCGGATCTGGCCCCTGGGCCTTAGTTTGCCTACCCATGAAATAGACTTTTAAAATGTTACTGTATTCTGATAGGCATCACACACACACAGCCTCAGAGGTTTTGGAGACCAGAACGTGCTTCCAAAAAAATTCTTAAGTGCGGAAATAAATCCTCAAATTACTAGTTTTCTTTTTAATAAAAAATGAAATGCATCAAAGAAGTGCCTTTTCTAGGGTGCATCTAACAAGACTCAGCCTCCTGTCACTCTTTTATTTTTAAAATGTCTCTCCCGGTGTCGTTTTTTTCTTCCAGCAGGGAACTCTTAAAGGCAAACAGCGCAGCAATAAATATCAAAATAAGGTAACAGCAAAACCAGCAGACAGAACAGATAGCATTTGGCAAGGAAAACACAGCTTATCAGCGGTTAGAAAACAAAGGAAAGAAATCTCCATTTAGTTCTTCAACTAGCCGAACCTTCATCTGGTGTTGGGAGGCAGATTTTTGACCCTCCCCAGATATCAATCCCAGGAATGCAAAGGGGGGTCAGTGAGGAGTGGGGAGCAGCAGACCCCCCTCGGAGGAAAACTCTTAGGTACCAAAGTCTCGATCCATCTAGGGCCTTAAAAGCAACAACCAGCATCTTGCACCGAGTACAGATCAAATAGGACCAGCGTTTGTTAGGTTTTTAAATTTACCAATTGTGTGGAAACAAGTTTCAGTGCCAATAATAATAATAATAATATTTGTACCCCACCTCATATACTAGGTAGGTTGCCCCATATATATATGGGAACCAAAAATAAAGTCTATAGATGCTTCTTTCCGTAGGGCTGTTTTAAGTCTGATTTCTGTTTGAAACACTTTAGTTCTGGCTTCTTGACGTGAGTTAGGACTAAGTTAGGACTTAGCCACACTTCCTCCTGCTCTGATTCTTTCCCCCTGGGGAAAACTGCTCTTTGGCGCTCATTTGGAGCAAACGGCAATCTGGTTTGCCATGGGTTGCAGTTTGTTCCAATTCAAAGCTAAGTGGTGGGTTTTCCCTGGGAAAGGATTGGTGCAAGGGGGAAACCGCTCGGACCCGTGCTTCCTAGGCAGCGGACAAGCGAAAGCGTGGACGAGCCCATCGCTCGCTACTGTAAAATTCAGAAAATGGTAGGCATTTATTCTAAGCCAAGCCATGCAGTACAGCAAAAAGCGAGTGGTCTGAAAGGCAGAAGTCAACAGTTTGTACTGGGCTTGTGGCCAAAATAATAGGAATTTAGGCTAGACAGTTGACAATCGATCTGCATCATTTATGGGAAACAAGGGAATGTATTAGGGCAGGATAAATGGCTTGACCAGTCTAGCTAGCACATTTAGCCTAAACGAGTTAATAGCATTTGGTGCAATAATGAGGGTATAAAAGGCGAAAGAACATGGAGAGGGGAGCAATTTGCATGTTTAAACTGAACAGTTCCAGGCAAACAGTCTCGCCTCTGGATGAGCCCCTAAGTCTTCTCCAAGGCAGCCCCATGTGCAAAGTGTTGCAGTAGGCCAGCCTGGAGGCTACTAGCGCATGGACAACCATGGCCATGTCTGCCCCAAAGAAAGGGCACAGCTTGTAAAATGTGCTCTTGAGCCACCAGAACTGCTACCTGAAGGAATCCATGCCTTTTTCGTACTTTCTCTTTTGCTTCAGAGCTTTCTCTGCGAAAACCCACTCTTTAGAGCTCAATCGGAGCAAACGGAAATCCACGGAAAGTCTGAATTGATGTTTGCTCCGATTGAGCTTTCAAGAGTGGGTTTTTCTCTGGGGCAAGAAAAAAGGGTGCTAAAGCCTGAAAAAGGCGGGGGGGGGATGTGGATAAACCCTGAGTCTCTGAAAAGCCTCTAGATGGGATCAAGACAAACCTGCCTCTTAAGGAAGAATAGCAAGCCTCATCCTGCACGTGCTGTACACCCACCCCTGGACCAAGCGATCCTCCAGCCAGAAGTGCTTTTTGTCTTAATCTGGATTAATTTTCAGATTTATTTCATAAAATCTATATACCGCTTGATTGTAAAAAAAAATTTAAAAAAGCAAAGCGGTTTACAAAAAAGATGAAACAATAAAAGTGCCAATAAGCAAAAATGTACAACAATAGATTAGACTGAAAGCAGATTAAGACTCAAAACCAACTTTCTAAACATCTGGGTAGGCTTGTCTAAACAAAAATGTTTTTTAGCAGGTGCTGAACAGAGTACAGCGAAGGCACCTGCCTGCTATCAATGGGCAGGGAGTTCCAAAGTGTAATTTCTGCTGCCACACTAGAAGACCGAGTTCTTGCAAACACGGAAAGGGTCTTATTTGGGACCTGTAGCAGTGCCAGGTCTGCCAGTCGAAGTGGGCACATACAGGGCAAGACGGTCTCGTAGGTCTTACATTGCTTGCAATGAAATACTTTGGGTGGAGTTTCCCTCTTCGTAGAGGAAGGGGCCTCGGTGCCAAGGCCCTGGTCCTGAATGGGGCAACTGTGCCCCTGAAGGACCAGGTGCGCAGCCTGGGAGATTTTGGACTCCCAGCTGTCCATGGAGGCACAGGTCAATTCTGTGTCCAGGGCAGCTGTCTACCAGCTCCATCTGGTACGCAGGATGAGACCCTCCCTGCCCGCAGACTGTCTCGCCAGAGTGGTGCATGCTCTAGTTATCTCCCGCTTGGACTACTGCAATGCGCTCCACGTGGGGCTACCTTTGAAGGTGACCCGGAAACTGCAATTAATCCAGAATGCGGCAGCCAGACTGGTGACTGGGAGACCACATAACACCGGTCCTGAGAGATCTACATTGGCTCCCAGTACATTTCCGAGCACAATTCAAAGTGTTGGTGCTGACCTTGAAAGCCCTAAACGGCCTCAAAGGCCCAGTATACCTGAAGGAGCATCTCCACCCCCATCGTTCAGCCCGGACACTGAAGTCCAGCTCCGAGGGTCTTCTGGCGGTTCCCTCCCTGCGAGAAGTGAGGTTGCAGGGAACCAGGCAGAGGGCCTTCTCGGTGGTGGCGCCCGCCCTGTGGAATGCCCTCCAGTCAGATGTCAAGGACATAAACAACTACCAGACTTTTAGAAGGCATCTGAAGGCAGCCCTGTTTAGGGAAGTTTTTAATGTTTGATGTTTTATTGTGTTTTTAATATCCTGTTGGAAGCCACCCAGAGTGACTGGGGAGGCCCGACCAGATGGATGGGGTTACAACTAATAAATAATAATAAATAATAATAACAATTATTTATTATTATTTTTATAAATAATAAAAATATTATTATTATTATTATTATTATTATTATTATTATTATTAGTGCTATTTTGTTTTATTCATCAAATGTGTATTCTGCCTTTCCACCAAATGGTGGTCAATGCAGCAGACAGCAATTAATGCACATGCAAGGAAGCCAGCATTGGCCCTGTGCAAAACAGACCCACTGAAGTTAATAGACTTGACTGTTGCAGGCTCATTCATTTCGGTGGGCTTACTCAGAGTAGGACTTAGTTGAATACAACCGAAAATGCAGGTAGGGGCAAGATTCTTCCTGACCCTCAAGGTCTCCTCAAGACAGCAAATCATATTAATTCTTAAGCTTCTACGTTACAAGAAAGGGAGCGGGATGTGCTTATTTTGGTTTCTGTTCCAGGACCAGACAGGTGGCCTGATTCGAACCCGCCTCCCCAACGACCCATGTGGGCTAGTTCAGGATGGCAAAGCGGCATTGGGGGTGGGGAGAGAGCTGGGACAGGACGGCACACATTGGAATTCACCAACCCGCTCTCTTAAACCGAGCTCTGAATTCGGATTACAGATTTGAAACGGTTCATTTATTTCCACTCTAAAAGGCATCTCGCTCGCTCTCCGCACCCCCCACAACCTATCTTAAACGGGCAGGCGGTGACCAATAATTTTCCCGCGGAATCGATAGGGATCTGTGTGCTCAGGTACCTCCGATGGCAGGCCCATTTCAGCAAATGTGTTTGCGGAGGGGCGGGTGGTTGGCGGGTGAAGAGAAATTACCTTTTCTAGGTTACAAAAAAAATAAAAAATAAAAATAAAAAGGAGGAGGAGGGACGAGAGAGAGAGTACATCTACATCTACGGTAGCCCTCGTTTTTTGTTCCAGGGCTCAACCGGCATTCCTCCACCCTGGAATTTGGCAGAGTTTGAATAGTTCAGAAGATCTCAGGAGGAAGAAGGGGTTTGTGCGCAGCCGAGAGAGAGTGTCTGAGGAGCAATGGCTGCTATTTTGTTATATATCTAGTATATGCCTCTCCCTTCCAGATGCCCAGTGCTCCCAACAAATTAATAAGTCAATACAGCAATAAGAGACGCCGCAGAAATCGCTAGGAACACAATTTTAAAATACAAATAG
The DNA here is from genome assembly GCA_034641385.1 of Darevskia mixta. Classification (NCBI taxonomy): domain Eukaryota; kingdom Metazoa; phylum Chordata; class Lepidosauria; order Squamata; family Lacertidae; genus Darevskia; species Darevskia mixta. Next base: position 320,090 of record JAWWNH010000132.1, on the reverse strand, counting down.
GAGCAATTCCAGCTGTAAACCTAAGTAGCCGGGTGACAGCAGGTTTAAAACTTCCCTGCAATAAACACAGACTTGAAGGTGTCTTTCAGAGGCCTCTTTGGCACCATGCATTTAAAGCGCTATGGAAACCACTTAAGACAGTTGCGGCAACCCCCCAAAGAATTCTGGGTGTCGTAGTTTGTTTAGGGTGCTGAGAGTTGTTCGTTTAGGGTGCTGAGACCCCCTCCCCGAGCTACAATTCCCAGAATGGTTTAACAATCCAGTCCCTCTTCACGGGGAACTCTGGGAATTGTAGCTCTGGGAGGGGAATACGGGGGTCTCCGAGCGACCCTTGGCACCCTGACAAAACTACAGCTCCCAGAATCCTTTGGGGGAAGCCGTGGTAGGTGACGGCTCCCAGGTGGGAACTGGGTTGTGCTGCTTCCCATCTACGGATACGAATACCAAAGTTGAGCAAAAGGATTGCGAAGAACGGAAGCCACTAAGAATGGTTCCTGTGAGTCCTCATAGAACTATATTTCACCCTCAAAAATCAATAGAAGAGACATGTTTGGTCAGACATTATTGCACAGCGCGGCTGTGGAAGATGACCTAGGTGGTGTATGTGCTAAAAGCTGGCGTAAATGTACATGCTCAGGATTCTGCAGGCGAGCATATTCTACAATGTTGATTTCATCCGGTGGTGAAATAATATTGTGTAATAATAAACGTGAGCAAGGCACAACCTAGGACTTAAGCAAAGCTTCCATTTTGTGTGCTTTGTGATATGCTAGCTTTCTACATTAAGTGTTTAGGATTGGGGCTGTGATTTGTGTGTTGACTACCATTTTGTGAAATAGAAGCAATCGGAGAGGAAATGAATCAATAGCTCACGGTATAATAAGGCAGTTTCCCCACTGATTTGTGACTTGTAGTCTTGGAATATGAGGAAATTTGCGAAAAGCTGAAATCTGCCCCTGTTCGAAACTGGACAATGGTTGCACCACTGGTAATAGTTGTTTGCGGCGGTTGGCTTCGTTTGGTTTTATTACGTATTTTGTGTTCTCATTTTGTGCTTTTACGTGGCGAACCGCCTTGCGATGAAGGGTGGCATACAAATTTAAGAAGGTAAACAAATGGGTGTTTAAAGGGCTGTCAAAATGCTTTGAATGTGTGGCGCAGACGTGGCCTCCGACAGACACCCTCAAGTCTGCGTTTATTACAAAATGGTCGATTGTCCTCCGGCCTTTGTGAATTGCCAACTTGCCACTCCTAGAGAGAGGCTGCTCTAAACACATTTCCGTGTTCAGGGCCGGCCCTGCCATTAGGCGGGTGGCTGCCTCAGGCGGCACATTCTGGGAGGTGGTGGTGCCCCTTAGCTCTTCCTCCTGAGCTCCCTGACCCTCTCCTTGGGGAAGAGAGCTGTGTATCACATCCCTGGTCCTCCACATTTATAGCTTACCCTCCTGACATCCTTCGGTACTTGCAAGTACTGAAGCAGGATTTGCCACGTTATCTGGAATGCGTCCGTGTGTTTGTGTCATTTTTTGTCCTTTGCCTCAGGCAGCAAAATGTGTTGGGCTGGCCTTGACTTTCTTTGCACAGCATCCAGAGCTGCCGGCACACACAGACATCCCAATCTTCTCTTTCTCTTTCAATAGATTGAGGTTGAATCCTGGCAAGACAAAAGTACTGTTTTTGGGGGACAAGAGGCAGGCAGGTGCAGAGGACTCCCTAGTCCTGAATGGGTCAACTGTGCCCCTGAAGGACCAGGTGCACAGCTTGGGAGTCATTTTGGACTCACAGCTGTCCATGGAGGCGCAGGTCAATTCTGTGTCTAGGGCAGCTGTCTTCCAGCTCCATCTGGTACGCAGGATGAGACCCTGTCTGCCCGCTGTCTGTCTTGCCAGAGTGGTTCATGCTCCCGTTTGGACTACTGCAATGCACTCTACGTGGGGCGGCCTTTGAAGGCGACCCGGAAACTGCAATTAATCCAGAATGAGGCAGCTAGACTGTTGACTGGGAGTGGCCGCCGGGACCACATAACACCGGTCTTGAAAGACCTACATTGGCTCCCAGTACGTTTCTAAGCACAATTCAAAGTGTTGGTGCTGACCTTGAAAGCCCTAAACGGCCTCAAAGGCCCAGTATCCCTGAAGGAGCGTCTCCACCCCCATCGTTCAGCCCAGACACTGAGGTCCAGCTCCGAGGGCCTTCTGGCGGTTCCCTCCCTGCGAGAAACCAAGTTACAGGGAACCAGGCAGAGGGCCTTCTCGGTGGTGGCGCCCACCCTGTGGAACGCCCTCCCTTCAGATGTCAAAGAGAAAAACAACTACCCGACTTTTAGAAGACATCTGAAGGCAGCCCTGTTTGGGGAAGCTTTTAATGTTTAATAGATTATTGTATTTTAATATTCTGTTGGAAGCCGCCCAGAGTGGCTGGGGAAACCCAGCCAGATGGGCGGGGTATAAATAATAAATTATTATTATTATTATTATTATTATTATTATTATTATTATTATTATTATTTCTTCTGTGTTGCATACACTGTCGGGTCTGGTAACGGACACAGAATTAGCAATTATTTCGCACCCAGAGAATATTCCTCTCCGCCCACTCCCCCCCCTTTTAAAAAAAACCTCAAGTTTTTAGACATTTTCACTCGCAGGGATGGCCTTGAGGACTTGCAAATGTATGCAACCCGGGGGGGGGGAGGAATGTAGCTAACTTAACTTTCCGTTAAATGCTAAATTCAGCTTTCGGTTCAGAATCTAGATATCTTAGTGGAGTGTTTCACCCGCAGCTGGCTCCCCGTCTGCTGGGCATTTCGTGGTGGCATACGTTGCCACGCTCTGGGGCCACCTTCTGATTCCCAGGGGAGAAATTTCACAGCGAGTGATTTCACTGCGATTCCTGCCATTGCATGATGGGGTTGGACTAGGTGACCGTTGGGGGTCCCTTTCCGACTCCGCGATTCCGTGACTTGCTGGTTTTAGCAAGCGGACTTACTTACTGGCCACCCATCCCTTATTTATTTCTCAAAGGGAAACTCTGATGCCCCGTAGAGTTACTAGAAAATTAGCTACCTTTTTTTTTTTTTTAAAGGGAGAGAACCCTTCCATTATTCTGCACTCAGCTACATTTTGGGAGCTCGTCTGAAGTTTCGTCCAAGCGTTTTGAGCTTCCCTGCTTTGCAAAGTGTCATTTCTGCCTCTGGGCAATGTTACCCCATTTTCCTCCTCTCCCGACTCAGTTGCAAGGAGAACGAACTGCCTTATTTTTTTCCCTCCCAGCCTGACACTATCTGTACATTTTGCAAAGTGTTATCATCGCATCTCGGCCCCTGAGATGTGTTTGCCGCTACTGCTGCTGCTTCTGCTAGCAAGACCCAGCTTGTCTACCTTCCCACCCCCAGCCTTGCCTCCGCAAAGGCCTTCATCATCGCTTTTAACCTCTTAAGGGCTTAAAACCACACAGAAAGCGAGGAATGGTGCCGGGCTGGGCTTGCCACCCAGGCTGCCTCCAGCCACCTCCATCTTAGGTCCCCAGGGCTCAAAATTGCCAGAATCTTGAATTGGACTACTTTTCTGGCTATAAGGAGGATGATTTATGGAAATAGTATCTGGCATAGGGATTATTAATGATGATTAATTTAAAATGATTATTAAAGAAAAGAAAATATGGCTAAAAACTCTGAAACCAATGGGAGGAAGGGGGGGAAGTTTCAATGGGAAAAAGAAGAAAATCGGTATAATATAGAGTACAGATGATAAGAATTTAGGGAAGGAGCAGAAGTACCAGTAGGCTCAGGTTTAAAATTAGGATTAATAAGTAAAAGTGTTTTTGTATTTTGTTTTAAGGGTGTTATGAAAATAGATGTATCAATCTGTTAAAGAGGATTTAAAATGAATTCAACAGAGGACTTGAGGAAGTCAACCGAAATATGTAATGGGAGAAAGACAGAATCTGGCCCATGGAATGGGGCCAGGCCTAAGCAATGTTAGTAAAAATAATAGTAAGGTTAAATGTACAATGAATATGTTTACCCCTGTGAGAGGGGGGGGATGGATCTTGGCTTCCCACGGTGAGAGGGGGGAAGTATGAAAATTTAACCACTATGTTTTGTGCTTATAAAACTGTAAAACCCAATAAATTTTTTTGGGGGGGGGGAATTGCCGGAATCTTTTTTAGTTTTAATTTTTATTTTTTTATTTTTTTGCAAGGGGAAATCTCCGAAAACCTGAATCTGGGCCCATTTTTGTTCAGAAAAGATTTCCCTGAAGCTGTCTGGATTGCTCCTCGCTGCTCCTTTCCTGCCGCCTGGCCTCTCTCCCGGCTGCTTGTCCGAAGGCTCCTTAATTGGGGCCCAGGCCAAGACATCTCAGTGCTTTTCTGGCTTTTATTTATTTACTGCCTTGGTATAGGCTGCCCTGCGTCGCTCGTGCACTGGGCCGGGCTCGCGGGAATTGAAAGAGCAAGTTGCCATGTTGAAACACAAAACGGAACAGAATTGCAGAGCGAAATCTTTAACCCACACAGCAAGAGATTAAAAAACCCCACGACAGGTCTCCGATTTTGAGACCGCAGATTATTGGGAGGATAGAAAGGTCTTTCGCCTGGTTGCTACAAAGGCCAGGCGAGCCTATTTGGGGAGCCTATGCCATCATTCGGGAGCCACCACTAAAAAGGCCCTTTCCTTAGTTGCTACTGGTACCTGTGTTGCTTCACTGGACAGCGGCACGCAGAGCAAAGCCTTTGAAGGTTTGCACAGGGTCGGCATTTATATGAGAAGGCAATAATAATAATAATAATAATAATAATAATAATAATAATACAGTGGTACCTCGGTTTACTAACTTAATCCGTTCCGGAAGTCCGTTCTTAAACCGAAACCGTTCTTAAACCGACGCGGTCTTTCCCTAATGAGGCCTCCCGCCGCCGGTGCCCTTCCACCGTTCGGCTTCCATTCTTAGACTGAGGTAAAGTTCGCAAACCGGGATGCTACTTCCGGTTTTGCGGAGTTCGTAAACCGAATCGTTCGTAAACAGTACTGTTCTTAAGCCGAGGTACCACTGTAATAATAATAATAATAATAATAATAATAATAATAATAATAACCCGTCGATCTGGCTGAGTTGCCCCAGCCACCATGGGCAGCTTCCAACAGAATATAAAAAAAAAGTAACACGTCAAACATTAAAAAAACCTCCCTATACAGGGCTGCCTTCAGATGTCTTCTGAATGTCATATGGCCGTTTAGCTCCTTGACATCTGATGGGAGGGTTTCACAGGGCAGGAGCCACTACTGAGAAGGCCCTCTGCCTGGTTCCCTGTAACTTCACTGCCCAGCATCCCCTGCGCACTGGGCAGGGCTCACAAGAATTAAAGGAACAAGTGTACCACCATCAAGGGCAGCCCCATGCACTGCTGTAGTCCAGATTTGGCAGTAATGGGGAACGGTAGGTATCCAATCTGGCGTATTGGCTGAAGCTGCTAGAAGGTTCTTCAAGGCTCAGAGACCACCTGAGCATCTATCGCATGCGCTGGGTCAATAAGCATCCCCTAGACAGTGAGGGACGCGGGTGGCGCTGTGGGTTAAACCACAGAGCCTAGGGCTTGCCGATCAGAAGGTTGGCGGTTCGAATCCCCGCAACGGGGTGAGCTCCCGTTGCTTGGTCCCTGCTCCTGCCAACCTAGCAGTTTGAAAGCCCATCAAAGTGCAAGTAGATAAATAGGTACCGCTCCGGCAGGAAGGTAAACGGCGTTTCCGTGCGCTGCTCTGGTTCGCCAGAAGCGGCTTAGTCATGCTGGCCACATGACCCGGAAGCTGTACGCCGGCTCCCTTGGCCAGTAAAGCGAGATGAGCGTCGCAACCCCAGACTGGACCTAACGGTCAGGGGTCCCTTTACCTTTACCTAGACAGTGATACTGGTCCTTTAGGAAAGGTGGGAGACCTGTATGTCTCCACATGTTGTTGGCTTCCACCTTCCACCAGCCCTAGCAGGCTGCTGCATTTGCCTTGGGGGACAGACCACCTCACAACTGTACCTCTGTCTTTATTTTATTTTTAGAAAATAAATGTGAGTCTCAGTTTCATTCCCCCTCACCCGGTCCAATGCCATGCCCAGGCTCTGAGTGAGGACATCCGTCACCTCATCTGGAGAACAACGGCTGTCAGCCAGTGTCAGCAATACTGAGCTGTCAGAGCGCCAGCGGTCAGACTTGGTGTCAGGCCGATTCCTGGGACGTTGTGCCCACGAGAATTCTGGCCAGCCTGCTGCCTTTGAGCAGGTGCCAGTCTCCTCGCCATCCCTACCTACACCTTGGGGCCGGATCGAGGCCACGCCCGCACCTCGCCCTGCCGGAGTTTTACAAATGTTAGATAACGCTTGCCAAAGAGTTTGCACTTCCGAGATGGGGCAGAGCGTATGTATCTGTGGGGAATATGCAAGGACAAGTCCTGCGCGGTTTTCAGACGCACCCTTGTTTTGGGTTGGGTGGTCCAGCGATTTTTCTTTTTTCCCTTTTCCCAGAGCGCCGAAGGGAAAAGGCTGAGCAGGCCTTGGGAAGCTGCCTAGCTGGGTGTGTTTTGCATGCTTTGGAGAAGAAAGCGCAACCGGGGTGTAAGAAGGGAGGGTGGCAGCGATGGCGGAGGCGTGGGTTGGGGGGGGTGGGAACTTTGGGCTGTTGTGCGCAAGTGCAGGAGGCACCAGCTAAGCCCATCTGCCTTTCCCATCCGAAGGCTCTGTGGAATAAGGGAACTGCACAGGAGAAATGTTGGGAATGTAGCCTGAGGAGTCGGAGCGGAGGTGGGGAAGGCAAGTTCGGGCTAGGGAAATCCCAGGGATTTAGCGCAGGTGTGAACGTTTGTGTGTGTTTGTGTGTGTGAGAGAGACACACAGAGGATATAAAAATATGCAAAAGAACAAAGCAAGAAAGGGGTGATGCTATCTTTCTATCCGCCCCCCTTTATTCACTGGCCTTCCCAGCCTGCGCAGGAAAAGTTGGCAACGAAACTGCTGAAGTGTCGTGTTTCCGACTTCACAACGAGTCCTCTAAGTGCAGATTATATACCGTATATATTTTTTCCCCGGTCGGTGCTTCTGAATTTATTTGAAATTGTTTTCAAATCTATGCAATTGGGGTTGTTTTCTTTACAAAAACAAATCTGTATTTTTTGAAATTTGTTTTTTTATAGGTGCAATTGCTGTAGCTGTATATATATATTACTAGTAAATTAAGCCCGTTACTAAAACGGGCGCTAGAAAATATATGGGGGGAGCGGCGGCCACGGCACCCCCGGGCACGCGGGCGAGGGAGAGAGCGGCCACCCCGGGACTCCCTGGCGGGCGAGAGGCGGAGGAAGCGCCGCTTGGTCGCTTTCTCACTCCGTCCGCCCCTCCCACGCGACCCTCCCGCTGCCGCTGTTCCCCGGGCGGGTGATGCTGGTTGGGGTAGCGGCGTGAGGAGGCGGAGGCAGCGCGGGTAGGCCCGGCGCCCCCGGGCACGCGAGCGAGGGAGAGAGCGGCAAACCGGGACTCCCTGGCGGGCGAGAGGCGGAGGAAGTGCCGCTCGCTCGCTTGCTCACTCCGCCCGCCCCTCCCACGCGACTCTCCGGCTGCCGCTGCTCCCCGCCTCTCCCTCCCATCACGGGCGGGCGGGCGGCGGCGGAGCAGCCCCTGTCCCGGGCGGAGGGGGCGTCTCCGAGCAGCAGCCGCAGCAGCAGTAGCCGCGTCGGCCAACCGTCCCTTCCCGCGCGTCGCCTCAGCTTCGGCATCGCGGGCGGGCGGCGGCGGAGCAACCCGTCCCAGGCGGAGGGAGCGTCTCCGAGCAGCAACTGCTGCAGCAGCAGCCGCCGCGCCGGCCAACCGCCCCTTCCCGCGCTTCACCTCAGCTTCGGGATCGCGGGCGGGCGGCGGCGGAGCAACCCGTCCCGGGCGGAGGGGGCGTCTCCAAGCAGCAGCCGCCGCAGCAGCAGCAACGCGCCGGCCAACCGCCCCTTCCCGCGTGTCGCCTCAGCTTCAGCATCGCGGGCGGGCGGCGGCGGAGCAACCCCTGTCCCGGGCGGAGGGAGCGTCTCCGAGCAGCCGCAGCAGTAGCAGCCGCACCAGCCAGCCAAGCAGCGAGGAAGGCGGCGGCGGTAGCCGTCGCCGCCAGTCCTCCTCCTCCTCCTCTCGGCCAGCGCCAATCTCAGGCTTCGCTAGGCGTGGCGGCGGAGGAAGCAGCGGCTGCGTAGGCGCAGGCAGTAGAGGCGGCGGAGGTGGCCGGCGGCGGCGGGAGCGGTGCTTCGCACCGCTTCCCCCGCGCTTTGCAAGGAGTAATGGCGGCGCTCCAGTAAAGCCGGCGGCGGAAGTGGTCTCTGCTGTCCAATCCCTGCGTCCCTCTGTGTGTCATGCGCAGTAGCGCACTTCCGTGACACACAGAAAGTGGACGCAGGGACATAGCAAGATTATTATATAGGATATACACGCACGCACACACGATTCTCTGTATTGTATTGTGAAATCGCTTTGAGACACTTCATAGGAAGCGATCCATAAATAATAATCGGAAGAGGAAGCACAGTGTGCAGCCTAGAGAATTAAGTCAGGCTGGGGGAGGCGGGAGGTTAACGCCAAGGATTTTAGGGTTCTCCATGGCACCCATTGGGATTTGCTGGGCTGCCTGTGTCTTGAGGGTCCAAGGTAATTTATTGCTTCTTCCTTCATCCACCCTGCCTTTCCTCGTTTCCTCCTTACAACAAACTTGTGAGGCAGGTTAGGCTGAGAGAGAGAATTTGAACGCAAGACTCATAGTTTTGGTGCATTTGCTAAGCACGGCAGGGAATAAGGCAGGCAAGTTCTCAAGGAAAGTGGCAGCAATACTGGGTTTATGCTGAGGAAAAGGCCAAGATTATTGTTACAACTAGTAAATTAAGCCCGTAAAGATTACGGGCTCTAGAGGAAAGGCGGCGGTGGGAGCCTCCAGGAACGGGAGGCTCCGCTGGAGGTGTGCGGGCGCCCTCGGCCGCTTCCCTTGGGGAGGGAGGCCGACAGGGGACGCTCTGCTCTCGGCCGGCCCGTTCTCCGTGGAGGAGGAGGCGGCGGCGGCGGCCATGGGCGAAGCGGAGCGCTCGGCGGTGGCAGCAGACGCGGGGCTGAAGGCCCCCTGCCCGGCCGCAGGGCCTGCGGTGCCCGTGTCAGAGAGCGCGGGCGGCCGAGGCAGCGGCGTTGGCGGGGGGAGAGGCCGGGGCTTCGGGCCTAGCTCTGCTAGGCCCGAAGTGCCCCTGGCGAAGCCGGCAGGTCCGCGGAGGTGCCTGGGCAGGGCGAGCCCGGCGGTGGTCGGTTGCCCCCTCTGCGGCCCGGGAGGGCGACCGTGCGAGGCGGCGGCAGTGAGCCAACTGACGACGCGCCTGCGCACGGCCGCCCTCTCGGACACGCCCCCTCTCCGCCCGCTCCAATCCGTGTGTCACTGGAACGCACACGCACTTGCGAATTCCTGTGACACACGGAAAGCTACGGAGGGACACAGGCTCTTTATTATATAGGATTATTTTAAGACTGCTTGCAGTTGAACGTTGGTTCCTGCCTTTCAGGCGAGAAGAGCTGCAAATATCCCCCTTTGTCCCTTGGACTAAAAACAGGGAGTCCTCCCTCTTCTCCTCTCCAGCCCAGACGCTTGTCAATTCTTGATCCTTCTCCTCCCAACCAGGGAAAAGGAGGGCCAAGGACCCTGGGCTTTCTCTCCATTCCCACCCCCACCCCCGTTAATTATTGCCAGAAGATGCAAACCTCACCAAGGCCCAAAGTCAGTGGCTTGGAAGAGACTTGAAAGCAGCTTGGAGAAAACTCCAGCTCCGAGGAGGACCCAGGAGTCCTGGAAAAAATGCACACATGCACACTCACTCGGCCACCCTCCCTTCCCTCCTTTTTCAAACACTTATGTGCTCCTCTCCAGAGGCAGCTGTAGCAGAGCCTCGGGCAAGGAATCGTATATCCTCAGCTGCCCGCATTCAGGACTCTAACCAAATTTTAACTGTGTTTAAGTGCCTTTGCCCTCCACTTCCAGCCTCTTCCTTTGTTCGCTCCCACCCTTGCACCCGGTGATTGTAAGCGCCTGGCAGCAGGGACCTGCCTGTTTTTACCTATTAGGCCAGGGGCCAGCAAACTTTTTCAGCCGTGGGCCGGTCCACCGTCCCTCAGACCATGTGGTGGGCCGGACTATATTTGGGGCGGGGGGGGGGGGAATGAACGAATTCCTACCGTGTTTTCCCGAAAATAAGACATACCCATAAAAGAAGCTGTAGCAGGATTTCTATGCATTTGCGCAATATAAGCCATACCCCGAAAATAAGCCATAGTGACGCGGCACCCCCCCTTAAGACGGCCTGGATAGGTGTGGCTATGCAGCGTACCGACGCAGAGCGGTTAGAATAAGACATCCCCCGAAAATAAGCCATAAGTGTATTTTCTTGAGGGAAAAAAAATAAGACGGTGTCTTATTTTGGGGGAAACACGGTATGCCCCACAAATAACCCAGAGATGCATTTTAAATAAAAGCACACATTCTACTCGTGTAAAAACACCAGGCAGCCCCCACAAATAACCCAGAGATGCATTTTAAATAAAAGGACACATGCTACTCATGTAAAAACATGCTGATTCCCGGACTGTCCGCGGACCAGATTGAGAGGATTGGGCCACATCCAGCCCCCGGGCCTTAGGTTGCCTACCCCTGTATTAGGCTCTGCAAACCGGCCATGCACATCGATGGCGCTGTATAAACACACCTAAATTGCTGCCTTCACAAGCCTATCTGTCTGCATCCGAAGCCACTCCATTCGGCCCTGGGAACATGAAGCAGTAAGTGTGCCTCTGAGCATGTGCAGGGTGCCCTTTGGCTCGCAGCAACCAGCCCCCACGTATGTCAGACAGCATTCCAGGGAAAAGACTGCGGGCTCCTCCAGACGTCCTTTTGTGGTGTGTTTCTAGGCACAGGTGTGACCTTTAAATCGCTGCGTCTGACCGCTTTTTATTGTTTTACTTTTTTTTTGCCCCTGCGAAAACCCGCTCTTTAACGCTGAATCGGAACAAGTGGCGATTCAGGTTTTACGTGGGGCAAAAGGTACCTGTAAGTGTGGAGACTCGAAAGGAAGTGTCCTGAAGGCAGGCATCAATCTGGCTGCATGGTTTCCCCGTTCCAAATAACGAAAGCTTTCCCCGCCTTTCCCCAGAAGTGGCTGCAATCTCAGGGTCGGCGCGTCACCAACTGCTCCACCCCAGAGGCAGCTGCAACTTTTTGCGGGTGCCTCCTCAGCACCCCACCCGCTTTGTGGCAGCTGTGCACCCACCCCCTCTGAACAAGGGGGGCTTTGTGTGTGATGTGGGTCTTTCCTTTTTCTGTATTGGGGGGCAGGGGAGGTCAGGAGGAGTTAATTATTTCATTAAGGGGAAGGTGGCTGAGGCAATCGGGTCTGGCCACCCCCCAACCCCCCAACCGATAGGAATCAAAAAGCTTCTCCCTCCAACGAGCTGGAACAGGACATGCAGTGTAAGCCGCGGGGGTCACACAGGCAGGGGAGGAGAGGGGAGAGCAGTGGGGTCTGTAATATTTAACCAGGAGTACAGAGATTACATTCCTGCTTGACGAAGAAACAAGGAGGGGGGGCTAAAGAGTGCATGCTGGGTGATGGAGCACCGTAGACACGATATATTGAAAGAAGATTTCTCCCCCCACCCCCCGGAAAAAATATATATCCTGGGAACTGTAGTTTGTTAATGGTGCTTTGCATTGTTGCTCTGCTTGGGAGCAAACCGCAGTTCCCAAGATTCTTTGTGGTGGAGTTGGGGAATGCGCTTTTAAATATATGGTGTGCACACAGCCCTGGGCTCTCTAGAATTGGGGGTTCCCACATGCTTGGAGCAGCCAAGCAAGAAGGGAGAGGTAGTTTCTGCAAAGGGTGGGGTGGGGGTGGGGAGAGGGAGAGCATTGCCTAATGGTTGGGAGCCAAGAATTCTGGGTTTTCTGGAGACGGGATCATAGTGAGTTTGACCAGGAAGAGGTGGGTGAAATGGAAGACTATATAGCCTAGACCAGGGGCCAGCAACCTTTTTAAGCCGTGGGCCGGTCCACCGTCCCTCAAACCTTGTGGGGGGGCCGGACTATATTTTGGGGGGGAAAATGAATGAATTCCTATGCCCCACAAATAACCCAGAGATGCATTTTAAATAAAAGGACACAGTCTACTCGTGTAAAAACAACAGGCAGGCCCCACAAATAACCCAGAGATGCATTTTAAATAAAAGGACACATTTTACTCATGTAAAAACACGCTGATTCCCGGACCGTCCGTGGGCCGGATTGAGAAGGCGATTGGGCTGCATCCGGCCCACGGGCCTTAGGTTGCCTACCCCTGGCCTAGACTGCTGTGAGCCAGGACTCCTGGGTCCCCTGCAGTGGCTTAGGGGGAAGGGAAGGCCCAGTGGGTCATCGCAGACATGGAATTATATTCCGGGACTCCTGAGTTCCCAGCGATGGGTGGAGGGTCTCCCCTCTCCTCTATTTCTCTTTTCGCTCCCGCCCTCTCTTTCTCCCCCTCTTTCTCCATTTTCTCGTTAGCTCCTTTCCTGAGCTGTCACTTTCCATTCCATCTCCTCGCCCTCGCCCTCCCCAATTCCAGCTGAGCCCATGACCCCGTTACAGGAGGGGAGGAGGGGCAGCGGGAAAGGGAAGGGGAGGGGGGCAAGTGAGGGGAGGGGGGGCAAGAAGAAGCAACAGGTCCTACTGCCAAAAGGGGGGTGGGTTTCCAGACCCATTTTCATGAATTGGACGAGGCAGAGAGAGACCTGTTACCTGGCCCCAAGTTTTGGTCCGGACCGCAAAAAGAGTGACATCTGGTTGGAAAGAATGAGGAGCCCCCCCAAAAAAATTAATGCATGCACACTCATGGACACACAAACACACACTTTGCCCCCCCTCATGGCCCTAGAGAGGTGCCCACCCGCTTCTTGCACCCATCCAGGCTATGCCCTTCCACCACCAGTTGGCTTGTGTTGCCACGGCAACGGTAGGCATTGTACCCTTCCTTCCGGGAACACCCCTGGGAGAAAGGATTGGGGCTTGGTTTTTGCACCGGAGGGGGGGCATCTAGGATGAGAGGCACATGGCCGCTGTTCTTGGGCTCCTTGAGTGGAGCATATTGTACTGGGGGCCCCAATGCCTGAGCTTGTTTTTCAAGGGGTTGGGGGGTGCACCTCTGGAAAAGAATTGGGTGACAGGGCCTCCCATAGGCCCCTGTTGTTGTTTTGGAGATGGGGGGGCAGGTAAGGATCCCTCTTGGATCCTATGGGGGTGGGGAATTAGGCCTGTGCTCGCAGCCAGGACTCCGGGGTTCTGTGTTGGGGAGGGCGAAGGGGGCTACACTTTTTGTGTCAGGACGCCTGGGTTCCTTGAGAAGCGATTGCAGCTGAGCTTGGTTCATTCTCTCAGGGAGCTGGTTTCCCTGGGGTGTGGGAGAGAGGGAACTGAGGAGAGCCCGGATGCCTGGGTCCCACTCGGGGGTGAGGGTGTAGTGGGTGTGTGCGTTTGTTTTTGTGTCCTTGTTCCTTTAACGTTTTTTGGAACAGAACGTAATCGGGAGCCAGGAATGAGAGCCAGGTTTCCCCCTAATGAAGTCATCCGAACACCCCCCCGCCCCCGTTCTATAAAAGGGAAACAAGGTGTGTACTGATTGTAGCCCAGAGCTAGGACTCCTGGGTTCTCTCCTCTCCAGCTTAGGAGCATAGGCCTCTGCCCTGTGCCAGGTCAGTTCCTTGAGCCATCTAACCCCGTAATGTCTACACTGACTGGCAGAGGCTCGCCGGAATTTCAGGCAGGGCTTCCGGCCATACCCGGAGCTGCTGGGAATTGAACCCGGGGCCTTTTGCATGCAGAGAGCAGCTGCTCTGCCACGGAGCCATGGCCCTTGCCCTCCAGGAACAAGGCGGGGGGTGGGGGTGGGAGGCTGGTATGCAAGGCTGGCTGGATCAGCTGTTTCTGAGTTTGCCTGTGCAGTGGACTTGTGCGTTTTGAGTATCCGTTTGGTCCAAGGTCCAAGTGTGTGTGGCTATAATGCCAGGTCCGTTAACACGTCTAAGTGACTTTGCCATATCCCTGTTTTGCAGCGCAGAAAAGTTGTCAGGTTGGCGGGTGTGGCTTTGTCGGAGTGTGCGGGGGCTCGCATTTTCCCCGTCAAGGCCCTATTTCATCATGTGTTTCCCGGCGACTTTCTGCACAGCGAAATAAAATGACTTTTATTTTTAGTTCTCTGTCGGCGCTAGATCGAGGCAACCCATCCCCAAGCGAGAAAAATAAATGAGCTTTGAAAGAACTACTTTTTTATTTTATTTTAAGCAGCTTTCTCCAACCTAGGTTGCTTTGGATGTTTTAGACCACAACTCCCAGCAGCGGGTCCAAAGAGCAGCCCGGGTTGGAGAAGGCTGACTTTAAAGTATGGGGGAAGGAAAAGTGATGGGCAGCGTTGATACAGAAGGGGCAGCCGTGCTGGTGTTTCCTGTTGTTCCAAAAATTGTGTGAGGAGTGCTAAGCTGTTGAGGAAGCAAAAACAAAATTAAAGTAACGCGGCGGCATTGGCACTGGCCAGTAGGTGCCAGCCCCATACGATTCACAAACTGCATTCTGCATTATTGGGGGAAATCACATTTTTCTAGGAGGGAGAATATGGTGTTTTTTTTTCAGGGGAATGCTTGGAAACACGGGAAACCGCCTTGGTCCATCTAGCTCAGTATTTCCCACAGTATTTTCTCGAGTTGCATTGCTCTCTGTTCAGCATGTAGAATCGAAGATGGGGGATTAGTGGAGATGACTGGGTTCTGTAGACGTATGTTTGATTTGGGGGGATGGAGTCAGGGTGCTTTAAATAATGCCGTCCCTGAAGCAAGCCTGAGAAGGCCTGTACCTGCTGCCTGCGAGCTGCATGGCAACGCAATCCCGAGGCCTTGTGTGACGTGGCCCTTCTCGGAAGTGCTCCATTTGGCCTCTGAATTATACCCAGCTGCAAGCCAGCTTGGGCTCTTGCCTTCATTTGTGCTTTGCAGCAATTATCCTGCCCCTCTTCAAACACTGCTGCATGGAAGGTGGTTAATATTCACTGGTTTTTTTGCAGATTTTGGCAAAGCTCTGGCTCAGACTGAGCTGCCCTTGTCCCAGGTCACCCCTCGGCCGAGGCATTAGCAGAGCCAAATGACTTAAGGCTGGAGGATAGATCCCAGGAATCCCCACGTCCGCCACTCCCCTCCTTTTTCTGAGCGAGGGATAGGACCCAGGGGTCTTTCATCTGCTGCTCTGCTAACCACCCCACCACCCCTGGCCAGGCCTCAGTCATGCCTCTTCTCCTCCTGGGCTATTATCTCATTTGGCAGCTGATCTGTCCCAGGGGGCTGGGGACAGGCGGCTCTGGGGTCAAATGTCAACAGGTTTGAATACAGGGTTGGAATTCTTTGTCGGTTCTCTGATGGTTCCTTGCATGGGTTTTTTTTGGGGGGGGGCGCATGATGCTCCGAGGGCATGTTGGACCAACTGATAAAGCAGGGAGAGTGGGGGGGGGTGTCCTGCTGTTTTGGGGAAGGATGGTGCGGGGGAGAACAAGAAATGCAAATTAAAAACAGATGCAAAGAACTTTACCCCAGAGGTAGAAGGACACAGAACTTCTGGGCTTTATTTTTTGCGGTCTTTGAGGCAACGTCAATCAGTTGCTTTTTAAATAGGATTTTGCGTGATTATTATTAATATTATTATTATTTAAAGGGATGTGCTAAACGCCTCCAAATGTCAGGACATTTATAACTAGGGCTGCCAACCCAGTTGAAGAAACCTTCGTTTTTTCAATCTCGGGAGTTTTTGTCAGTTAATCAGTTGATTAAATTTGCATAATTTGCATATGGGCAAAAACAGTCGTTCTGAAGCGAGAAACACGGTCTCTTGTCTGTGTTTTACGATTCCTGCATTTTGTCGCAGCAGACATTATCTTAGAGACTTCTGGTCAAATATCTGAAATGTCTGGTGGTAGATGCCCCTGTAGAGATGGTGCTCGCTGTGCGCAGTTTTTGTCCGATTTTGAAGGGTGAGCCAAAATGACGTGTCAAATGTGGGCTTTATTTTCAGTTGATTGCAAAATAAAAAAAAAATTGGGCAGGCAGGGGCAATCTAGGAAGAGGTGGCAAAGGGTTACAACACCCCACACTACATCAAAAACCACAAAAAGCTCTCCTGGTGACTTTTAGTCAAACTGCTACGCTCCTACCTGTTTAATTTATTTCTTTCACCACCCGCAACCCTAAAGCAGCCCAGCTCCACCCAGATCCTTACTAAGCCGCTTCTGGCGAAGCAGAGCAGCGCACGGAAGCGCCGTTTACCTTCCCGCCGGAGCGGTACCTATTTATCTACTTGCACTTTGACGTGCTTTCGAACTGCTAGGTTGGCAGGAGCAGGGACCGAGCAACAAGAGCTCACCCCGTCGCGGGGATTCGAACCGCCAACCTTCTGACCGGCAAGCCCTAGGCTCTGTGGTTTAACCCACAGCGCCACCTGCGTCCCGGCAAATGTTGCATACACCAATGTAAACAAAGCTTCTCTCCAGCTCCAATTTAGCCTCACAACAGCCCTGTGAGGTAGGATAGGCCAAGTGACAGGTGTCATCCTGCAAGCTCCATATGGCTGGATGGGGACTGGAGCCCTGGTCTTAGTCCAAGACTCTTAACTACCTCACCCCACTGGTTGCCATGAGAGGCTGTTTGCAGCTGGGGCGTGTGATGGGAAAACTAACAATTATATTGGAAGGTGTCCACCAAATTTCCGGTTACAGAGAGCCTTAAACCTTCCTGGCTTAATTTAATACCAGTAGTTAAAAAGCCTAATGTCTCTGAGCATCTGCAGAAAGCCTTTCTGGAGAGAATAAAATAAAAAAAATTCCTTCCAGTAGCACCTTAAAGGTAAAGGTACCCCTGATCATTAGGTCCAGTTGCGGACGACTCTGGGGTTGCAGCGCTCATCTCACTCTATAGGGCGAGGGAGCCGGCGTTTGTCCGCAGACAGCTTCTGGGTCATGTGGCCAGCATGACTAAGCCGCTTCTGGCAAACCAGAGCAGCGCATGGAAACACTGTTTACCTTCCCGCCGGAGCAGTACCTATTTATCTACTTGCACTTTGACGTGCTTTCGAACTGCTAGGTGGGCAGGAGCTGGGACCGAACAACGGGAGCCCACCCCGTCATGGGGATTCGAACCGCCAACCTTCTGATCGGCAAGCCCTAGGATCTGTGGTTTAACCCACAGCACCACCTTAGAGACCAACTAAATTTGTTATTGGTGTGAGCTTTCGTGTGCATGCACACTTCTTCAGATACACTGAAACAGAAGCCACCAGTCCCTTATATATACCGAGAGGGTGGGGAGGGGTATTACTCAGAAGGGTGGTGGGAATGCGTGATTGGCTGATAGGTGTCATAAACCTGTTGACAAACCAGCCCCAACACGGCTGTGTTTTCCGGCTTCCTGCTCTCTGCTAGCAACACCTGTTGCTTTGCTTTCGTAATTAAGCACCGCGGGGTCCCCTTCTCCCTAGGGCACCCTGCTTCTTTGCATCCTTTCACCCAAGGTGCTAGGCCACTCCCTTCCTAGAGAACAAGCTCCCAGGTGCTTCGGGGAGAACCTGGCTAGACCTTTGAACCATAGCTGTCAACTTTCGGATTTGAAAATAAGGGATGCCGCGAGGGCGGTGCAATGGCACCAAGTAGCCTCGCCGCCCTGCGCTCCAGAGGCTGTGCGCGAACGGGTGAGCGAAAGAGCGAGCGCAGAGACGGCAGGCAGGCTGTCTGTCTGGTTGGGCGTGAGGGTCTGGCTGCACAAGGCATGCAAGCTCCGCCCCCAGTCGGTCTCAGACTCCTTATTGGCAGCCCAGCAACGCAGCTGAGGAGCCTCCCTGGCCGGCAGGGAGGGAGAGGAGCTGCTTCCTTTGAAATCCGGGAAATTTAAGGGATATCAACAATCCGGGATAGCAGCGGGGAACGGCATTGGAATAAGGGAGTTTCCTGCAAAAAAAGGGAGGGTTGGCAGCTATGCTTTGCCTGGAAATGGGTTTTAATTGTTATGAGGGAGGCTGGTTGAAAGAACGCAGGGTCCTGGCTGCCAAGTGTGCTCTGTTGAGCTGATTTTATCCGTTGCGCCCCTGCAGGTTCCAGAACGAGGAGGGCTACGTGTTGTACCCCCAGATTGGCGACCGCCTGGACCTCATCTGCCCCCGCTCTGTGCCGCTGGGCCCCTTCTCCACCGAGGACTATGAATATTACAAGCTGTACCTGGTCCAGATGGAGCAGGCAGAGCGTTGCGAGATCCTCCGCACCCCCAACCTGCTGCTCACCTGCGACCGGCCCGAGCAAGACATGCGCTTCACAATCAAGTTCCAGGAGTACAGCCCCAACCTCTGGGGCCACGAGTTCAAGACCAACCAGGACTATTACATCATCAGTAAGTTTTAACACCCTGGGGAAAGCGGGGGGAAACTTCCTTTTCTTTCTGAAAGCTGAGATGTTTCCAGGCGCATCCCCTTCGTGTACCAAACCCCACGCTTGCACAGAACTGCAAGGCCTTGAGATGTCTGCAGCCGTTGATAGGTGCCGCCGCCAGTCTGGCAGGCGGTAGATGCGGCTGAAGGAACAGGAAATCGTGGTAAAAACCCATGGACCACACAGGATATTGAGAAAGAGAGAGAGAGAGAGTGAAAGAGATCCTTAAAAAATAATGTTCAGATCAGAGGTAGCTGAGAGGGATTGTGGCTGCATACACATTGTGCCTTTAAAGCAAAGTTGGGACTCCTGCCATTTTTGGACTGCAACTCCCATCATCCCTAGCTAGTAGGGCCAGTGGTTAGGGATGATGGGAATTGTAGTCCCCAAACAGCTGAAGACCCAAGTTTGGGAAACGCTGCTTTAAAGCGTATCCGAAGCATTACCAAAAGGAATTCTGGGCACTGTAGTTTGAAGGTTGCTAGGGATTGGAACTCTTGAGGGGTAAACTACATTCCCCAGAATCCTTTGAGGGTAAGAATGTGTTCTTTAAGGGTTATTGTGTGTATGTACCTGTGGGAGCAGGGCTTGTGTGCTTCTACCTAATGCATAGTATGTGGAATGCAGTTATTTATCATTGCAACTTTCCAACAGACTAAAGAGGAAGGCAGTCGGCAAAAATGGAAAACAATCAGAATGAAACAATAAAACCAAATTAAAGCACAACATGGGTGCCCGTTTAAAAACGGATTGATGTTGTTGCATCTTATGGCATCCTTGTATTTGCACTGCTGCTGGTGGAAAGGTGGGATACAAATCAACCAGGAGCGTCTCCACCCCCATCGATCTACCGGACACTGAGGTCCAGCTCCGAGGGCCTTCTGGAGATTCCCTCGCTGTGAGAAGCCAAGTTACAGGGAACCAGGCAGAGGGCCTTCTCGGTAGTGGCACCCGCCCTGTGGAACGCCCTCCCACCAGATGTCAAAGAGAACAACAACTACCAGACTTTTAGAAGACATCTGAAGGCAGCCCTGTTTAGGGAAGCTTTTAATGTTTGATGGATTATTGTATTTTAATATTTTGTTGGAAGCCGCCCAGAGTGGCTGGGGAAGCCCAGCCAGGTGGGCGGAGTATAAATAATAAATTATTATTATAAATTATTATTAACCAGAGATAGATCTCAGTATATGGGGATAGAAGAAGAGTTTGGATTTGATATCCCACTTTATCACTACCCGAAGGAGTCTCAAAGCGGCTCACATTCTCCTTTCCCTTCCTCCCCCACAACAAACACTCTGTGAGGTGAGTGGGGCTGAGAGACTTCAGAGAAGTGTGACTAGCCCAAGGTCACCCAGCAGCTGCATGTGGAGGAGTGGAGACACGAACCCAGTTCCCCAGATTACGAGTCTACCGCTCTTAACCACTACACCACACTGATGGTGGCCGTCATCCAGATATTCTTGTCCCTGGCCACATAGGGCTGTTTTTAGGGCACAACCAGTCCTTTGAATTGCACCCAGAAGTCAATGACGTTGGTGGCTAGGGATGAACGAGCAGCCCTTTATTTGCTCCGAAAGGCCCTCGATTCCTTCGCATGTATGCCCTAAGAACAGACAGGGGAGAAATTGGTTTGGATTGCATTCAAAAGTGAATTTACTTAATTCACACTGCCCAGGCCAATAAGCAAACCCAAACACCCTTAAAAACTGTGCGCGCCTCTGGATGTTGCGACGCTGTTCTCCAGCCACCCAAAAATGTGCCCCAAAGTCTTAGAAGAAGAAGAAATGTGTACCGAAATGGAGAGGTTAGGGGAAATGTGCGTACAGATCTTTGTGTGAACCATTCGCAAAGAAAAATGTACAAACGGGGGCAGAAATGGGATGTATTGAATACGAAGTTGGAAAACTGGGGGGAAACAGCACTGAGACATTCTTCCACTCTGAGGAAGCAGGCACAACAGGACCGATGTTTTTGCACAAGGTCCAAGTGGCACGTCCCCAAGACACAGTTGGGGGGGTGCTTTAAGTGCCTGCTTCCCATGGGCCCCCAGGCATACCTGGGGCAGGAGAAGTGGGAGGCAGGAAAAAGCGGGAACGTGCGCTTCTTGGCCAAGGAAGGCAGAAGGCGCCTATTCCTTGGCACAGCGGTGGAGAGCAGAACATTAAATGCGTCCATTGCTGCCAAGGAGCGCCCACACCTACTCCATGAATAATCAGTCACCTTTTCCTTAACGACTTGCAACATCCGTAGCTGCTGCTGTTGGTGATGTAGCACCATCCATGTACGCGGCGAATTACAAAGAATGAGAGCTCAGGTCTCTGCCCCCAAGGGGCATACATCTTAGGAAATGAACAGAAGGGGAACAAAGGGAGAGAGGTGGGCAGGGGGAATAGCAGGGTGAGGGCAGAGAAGTATGTGTGCATTTTTTCGTTTACTGGGGTTCATTGCGACTGGATCGACGGGAGTTGTAGCTCGAAACACCTAGAGGGTGCCACTTGGGCACGGAGGCGAGCTGATTCTGTTGGCGGCTTCACGGAAAAGGCAGGCCTTGTGCCTCTTCCAAGAAAGTAGGACAATGTGGCAACCGCAATAGTTTCACCGCCATGTTTTTTCTTTTTTCTTTTCATGGGCAGCCCCGCCTGCAATGCATGGCCGTTGCCCAGGGTTTATCCTCTTGTTGGAAACTAATGATACCGTGTGACGGAGGCTGGAAGTCCAGTGTTTAAGGGGACTGGAGGGCGACTAGGCCTTTGGAGGGGATTTGAGGCTGACTAGGCCGTCCTAAGGCCTATTCTAGCCCATCTCAGTCCTTGGGGTGAGGGAAGAGGGATACATGCTTGGCAGGGGGTTGGACTGGATGGCCCTTGTGGTCTCTTCCAACTCTATGATTCTGTGATTCTGTGATTCTGTGACATTTTGGGGCACGGCTAATGAGCATCCCCTGATCTTCTTTTAAGGAAGAGGAGAGGGACCGAGTCCTCTAACTCCCCCTTTCTTCTCCCCACCCCTCAGTATCCCTGTCTCATCAGCTCCGGCTGCCTGGGGTGGCCCTTCAGCCATCGCCATGGCAACTGTCTCCTGGCAAACCTGTATGAGCCAGCCACTTGGCTGTACCACAGCAGCCACTTTGGGGTAACCAGCCAATCTCCACACACACCCCGAGCCTGGACACACACACACACACACACACACCAATTTGTCTGCTCTTTCCATGGTGTGTGTGGGGGTCTAACTCAACTCCCCCCTTCCTCTTGCGAGCATAAAAACCCCTCTCCCCACTCCCGTGTCGAGCATTTCTGAGATGCGACTGTTTCCGAAGGAGGGGTGGTTTGTGCCCCAGGGACCCCGTTTAATGCAAAGTCCCGCTTCCCGCCCCAGGGTGTGCAAGCGATATCTGTGGGGTTGTTGGTTAGGGCTACGCGGGCCCAGATATACGGGTTTGCATGGCTGCCAAGGATGGTGGGTAGCAGTTTTCAATTCCCTCTCCTCTCCAAGACACACACACAATCTATGTAGATATATATGTCTTCCTCTTTCTGCCTTTCCTTCCGTTCTCTCTGCTTTGTAGCCTGGGTTGTGCCCCTGGGCAAGCAGACAAATGTTGAAAGAAACCCACTTGTGACCACCCTGCATCTCCCGCTCCTCCTCCGCCTAAGCTGTTTTCACCTTATTCATATATATATTTTTAAAACATATCAAGGTCATTGCTCTACCCACCGGGCAAGACAGCCACCAGCTTTCCCACCACTTTCCCCCACCCCAAACATGACACTTCCCGCCCCCTCCCTCCCTCAAAGCCAGGTGATGGGAGCATCAGGGCGGACATAGTGGGGGGTTTTTTCCCCGGTGGTGGTGGCAAGGCGTCGTTGACCCAGTTTTTCCTCCCCCTTCAAATGAATTTATGCCCAGCCAAGCATGAGGGTAGAGCGCGAGACAGCTGAGTGGAAGGAGGGAAGGGAAGAAGGAAATCGGCCGGCTGGGGGCAGGGAAGGTGGTGGCACCATCTAGGACAGGAAGTGATGGAAGAGGAAACAGCAGGCCACTCATTTAAAGCCGCCCCCCCAAAAGGTGGCTGCATCTCAGCGCGCTTTGCATGCCTTAATTGGCACCACAGAACCCAGCGTACAATGACAGAGTGGCAGAGCTGGAAGGGACCCCGAGGGTCATCCAGTCCAACCCCCCGCGATGCAGGAATCCCGAACATTTTTCCCATCACTTTCCCTAGAAAGCTTGGGCAGAAATAATCAAACGGTGATGGCTGCGTTTCCAGTGCCAGGCAGAAATGGGGCGCATCTCTCTCGTGGGTGGGGGTGGGGGGCTGCCACAAATCTCCCTCCGAGGACTAAGGGAACAGCTTCCGGGCGGTGCTAGTCCCCAGCCCCGGTGGGGGTGGGGGGCTGCCATAAATCTCCCATAAATCTAACAAGCCTGAGGGAACAGCTTCAGGGCAGGGCGAGCCCCCAGCCCCCTCCACCCCGGACAAACCCTCATTTTGCAAAGTAAATCATTCCGTTCGCTCTGATATTATTCCCTGGCGAGTATCGGGGAAAGCAATTTTAATATTTTTTTATGCATATCCAAGCTGGCCCCACACATACACACCCTCCCAATATACCTAAGGTTAGACGGCAGGCACCCGCCAGGCCGAAAGGTGCAGTGGTCGCGGAGGGCCAAACCCTGCTTGCCTTTTTATTTCTCTTTTGAAACTTTTAATTTTTGAGAGTGCAGTCAATAGGATGTGTTGTCCTTTTAAAGAAATCACAGCTCATGTCTCCCTCCGGAGAGGGGCTTGGGCAAGCATGCATGCCCTGGTCGTTTGGCGGGGAGGTGGGCACCGAGAGAGGGGTGGGCACGGCCGTCTTCTCATGCCTGTCCTGCGTCTGCAGCCTCGCGGAGGGTGGCCCCCCACCGGCCAGGCGTGTTCTTTGTGAGGGCTCAGCCGAGCGAGTCTAAACTGAACCGACGGGCCCAGCTTCCCAGAGCCCCCGGCAGCTGCCAGCGAGAGAGAGTCCCGCGCCGTGCCCTGCACGCGACACCCCCCCCCCAAATCTCTCTCTTTCTTCTTTTTAAACCCATTAGGGTCCCCCCGTTTCCCTCGCAGAGGCGGAACGAGAGAACCCAAAGGCTTCGGGATGCCGCGTGGCATCGCCAGCTTGGAACCTTCCGGAAAAGCCCCCGCTGGCCGAAGGGGTCAGAGTCCCCGCTTCGGCCGCCAGCAGGTCTTGGTAGGGTGGGCAAAGTCCCACCCTGTGAACACGTGAGAGTTGCCTATTCCGGGAGTAACGGATCTGCGTGTGGCAAACTTGAGCCTGTGGCCTTATACCAGTTGCTGGAAACCACAGGATTGGGGAAGAGAGCATAATGCGGCCTAATAGAGTGTCGGACCAGGGCCTGAGAGAGCAGGGTTCGAATCCCCACTTGGCCATGAAGCTCCCTGAGTGACCTTGGCAGTGCCGGATTTACGTATAAGCTAAACAAGCTATAGCTTAGGGCCCCACTCTCTTGGGGGCCCCCAAAAAAATTAAAGGAAAAAAACAACTGGATGTACATTTCCAAAATATAAGATACAAAACAAATAAAATAAAACCTACCTACAGCAACGGTGTTTTGTGTTGTGTAGGCTCCTAGGATGTAAGGAATGGGCCCCGCCTGCTAGCCTGCTCCTTAAAATATCACGGGTTTGCTCCTTTCTATATATAGGGTGCCTACATTCTGCATGGACTGGTTGCATGGCCACTTGTGCAAATGGCTTGAGATACCTATGAGGTCCATAAACTACCATATAGCAGGCATGTCCAACAGGTAGATTGTCATCTACTGGTAAATCACTGGACATCTGTGGTAGATCACTGGTAGATCAGTGGCTCCCCCCAAAGAAGCTAAAAAGCTTTAGCTCCCCTAAAAAAAGCTCAACAGCTTTGCCCTGCACCCCTAAAATGACCTGAACCACGAAAAATAGGGCTTTCCTTCCTAAAAAAAAGCTCAACATCGCTTTCCTATTCCCTAAAGAAGCTCAAGAACTTTTACATGAACCCCCCCCCAAAAAACAAGGCTTTCCTTCCTAAAAAAAGCTCAAGAACTTTGACCTGAACTCCCAGTAGATCACTGCCAGTTTTTAACTCTGTGGGTAGATCACAGTCTCTTGGAAGTTAGCCACCCCTGTCATATAGCATATATTCAACACACACACAAAAACAGCGACAATTTGTTGTTGACAAAGGACAGCTGGACATATAAAGGGCCCCATTACCTTCAGGCCTCATCAAACCTAAATCCGGCCCTGGGCCTTGGAGTCAGTCACCATCTCTTAGCCTAACCTACCTCACAGGGTTGTTGTGAGGATGAAATGGGGAGCAAGAGAACCATGTGCACCACTTTGAGATCCTTGGAAGGCAAAGGTGGTCTGTAACAAACGAATAATTTTTTATTTTTTATTTTGCCGGCCCCAATATCCAAAGTGTGACATCTTTTGTGCGACTGATGCAGTCAGGGCCCACTGAGACAACCGCCTTGCTACCCTTTTAAATTTCATTTTTGCCGCTGCAGGTAGCACCAGGTAACAGGGCTGTGGGGGCCTCCCAGCTCCAGCCGCCATCTTACTTTCCCACAGGGCTTTGGAGTGATGCTCTGTTGGGGCCATGTTGGGAAATCAAAATGGCGGCTCCTGGGCCCAACCATCTGGGACTGGTTGGCCCTGTAACAACAACAACTCCTCACAACAACAACAACAACAACAACAACTCATTATTTGTACCCCGCCCATGTGACTGAGCTGCCCCAGCCACTCTGGGTGGCTTCCAGCACATATAAAAACACCGTAAAACCTTAAACCTTAAAAAGCTTCCCTTTTTAAGGTTTTTTTGCCTTCAGACGTTTCCTAAATGTTATATAATCACCCATCTCCTTAACATCTGATGGGAGGGCATTCCACAGGGTAGGCACCACTACCAAGAAGGCCCTGTTGTTGTTGTTGTTGACATTATTGATGATATTTGTATATCACCCTTCATCCGTAGATCTCAGGGCTGTTCACGGCATTAAAATACAAGCTAAAAAACACAAAATACATAATAAAAACTGGAACAGAAGCAAAGCAGTAACGCTCCACCCGCTCCAACGACACGTTTAAAATGGTATCGGGTGTCAGTCAGCCCAAGGCCTGGTTGAAGAGGAACGTTTTTGCATGGCACCTAAAGGTGTAGAATGAAGGTGCCGGCCGAACCTCCCTGGGGAGAGCACCCCCAAATGGGGGGGGGGAACCATTGCTCAACCTTAGCCGCACATTGCATAGGGCCGGCCCAAGACATTTTGCCGCCTGAGGCAGAGGGCAAGATGGCGTCTTCCCCCACCCCAGGCACTGAGGCTGCGGCAGATTCTCCATTGTGCCCAACGCTTGAGCCGGCCCTGCGCCATAATTTGGATTAAGCCGCCTGATCAGAGCGGGTAAGGGTGGGACTGATAGGTGCTCCTACCCTTGGCCAGGGGTCAATCTAAATCAGCTTCCCCCAACCTGGTGCCCTCTAGATTTTTTGGACTACAACTCCCATGCCCAGTGGCCCTGCTGGCTGCGGCTGGTGGGAGTTTTAGTTCGAAATATCTGGGGAAAGCTGATATAGGCGGCCTCTGGGTTTTTCTCCCGTGCTTGAGATTCTGTGAAAGGAAAGCTGTGAGGAATTCACCTTCAACAACAACAGCAGCATGATTTAACCTCACGATAATTTAGTTAGGTTTCCGCTGCCAGTCCTTCTCACGGTTTATCTTGCTAACACAGGCACCCTTGACTGGTATTTTTCACAGAACAGCGAGTTTGTGGGCTGAGTTTCAAGCGGAGGACTTCGCATCTAATTCTATTTTTTATTTTTATTTTTTTTAAAAAAATGTTCCTGAGATTTCTTCTCTGCCTCTCAGGGGCTTATGCCCCACTTGAGGCGGCTTACGTAAATTAAAATCGCCATCGCGGGGGGGGGGAACCATTTTCATAAAATGCACACAAAAGGCAAGCCTGGAAGATTAAAAGCAATCCTCAACACAGACTTATTAAGAGCAAGACGATGCTCTTCTGCAACTGGGACAGATCTGGGTCGGTTGCGAGGAGAGACGGATGGATTTGTCAGTTCCGGTTCTCTCAGTTTCTCATTCTTCCAATCTTATATCTGGTTCTCCACGTTTCTGCAGCAATTTGCTTGATTTTTTAAAAATAAAAAACCTAATGAAAATCCACCAGCATTTTAGTGTGAATTTATCCTAATAAACACATGTGGTTTTGACCAATGTCCATATTTTTGCAAGCAGTTTACCCCAATAAAGCACATTTTTGTATGTTGCTTTTCTGTCAATATATGGGGTTTTTTTTACGCATATTACCCAGTGTGGCGTAGTGGTTAGAGAGTCGGACTCGGGCCTGGGAGAGACTAGGGTTCAAATCCCCCCACTTGGCCACAAAACAAACTGGGTGACCTTGGGGGGGCCGGTCGCTGCCTCTCTCAGCCTAACCTACCTCACAGGGTTGTTGTGGGGAGTAAATAAGGAGGACGAGAGCCACGTGCACCACCTTGCGCTCCTTGGGGGGGAAAGGGTGGGATATAAATGCAATAAACAATAATCGATGCATTTTTGTCAACATTGGATGGAGAATTTGGAGAGGTTTGCAAGGTGATCGCGAGCAGAATTTAATTTCTCCTTGTGCTATTCTGGGCAAGCCTGAACTGTGGGTTTGGCTGCCCCATGCCAGTGGTTGTGGGGCACCAGGGAGGCTGCCTGCTTGCCAGGATAGCTGCTCTCTCTCTCTCTCTCTCTCTCTCTCTCTCTGTGCATCTCCATCGGGCTTTGGCAGAGCAGGTGCGTCAAAACGCCCCACTCGTCTCCGCAGCCTCTGGCTTATTAACGGATCACGAGGGGAACTTTTGTCTGTGCAAACATTAAACATCTTGTTTAAATATTAAGTGACCCCGCAGAGCATCCTTCGGAAAGGCAGAGCTGCGTCGGGCGTGTCTGAGAGCGCTGAGGGGGCTGCAGGTTTAGGTGGGGGGTCTGGGTTGCTGGGTAGGAAGGTTGGGGGACACCCCTGGACCTCCACATCAGCTCTTTAATACCGCAAAGTCTGCTTTTATTTATCTTGGGTGATGAAAGGAATTCAAAATGGCCGTTTTTGAAGCCTCGGGCCTGTCCTTACTTTCTCATCCCTGCACCCCAAGTAAGAAAAGTCTCCCATCTTCCACCTCCTCCGGTCTCTGTCCAAGGCCTCCTGAGCTCTCCCTCGCAGCCGGCCCATGAATTTATTATTTAACACCCATGCCACCCATCAGTATTCTCTGGGCGCCTTACGCGAGAAAAACAGAGGCAGGCATCGTCACGAGTTGGTAGCAAAACTCGGAAGGGAATAAAATGGCAGAATAAAAACAGCTGCAACCTGGCAGCCATCGCCGCCGTTTCTAGCAATTAAAGACTTGGGGAAATGGATTTTTTAAAAAGGTATATTCGCCTGGCTCTGAAGAGATAGCCAAGTTAGAGATGCCAGGAAGCCCCGCTGGGGAGATGTTTCTGGGCAGTCTCCAAGGGAAGCCCCACATACTGTACATTACAGCAGTCTGACTAACCCATAACCATGGCTAATTTTTTCTCTCTCTCCTGCCCCACAGCAACTTCAGATGGTACCAAGGAAGGCCTTGAGAACATGAAGGGCGGTGCCTGCCTCTCCAAAGGCATGAAAGTCGTCTTGAAAGTCGGGCAGCGTAAGTCGTCGAGGGAGCAGGGAGAGAGAAGGTTCCGGAAAGTGTATCTTTGTGGGATCTGGGTGCGCGTTGGGTGCGGGGAGATGACCCAGGTGTCCCTGGGAGGGCAATGGGGATCCGCTGCATGAAACCAGAGCATTCTGGGAGCCAGAACCTCTTCAGGAAGAGAGCGGAGTCGTGCGGGTTAGAACGGGGAATCCTGGGAATGAGGAGACCCCCCCCCCCCGGGAGAAGGGTGGGGGAAATTGCCAGGGCCAACCCTCACCAACCTGGTGCCCTCCAGATGTTTTGGAGCCCACGCTAGCTGGAGCCCAAAACATCTGAGCAGCGCCAGGTTGGCCAAGACTGACCTAGTGGCTGGGTTGTGCCCACCCCATTCGCTGCCACCACTGCAGCAGCCAGGACACCTGGGCACTTAGAACCCGTTCCTCGTTCCCTCTGCAAAACCCTCTGGATTTGGGAACATGGCATGAGGCAGGCCCACAGCCCCTGCTGGAACTCGGATGAGCTCGTGGCCGCCCGGTAAATGGGAATACAGGGGGGCAGGAGGAGACTTGGGTGGGAGCAAGGGAGAGGAGAGGGAAGGGACATGGGTGGCGCTGTGGGTTAAACCACAGAGCCTAGGGCTTGCCAATCAGTAGGTTGGCGGTTCGAATCCCCACCACGGGGTGAGCTCCCGTTGCTCGGTCCCTGCTCCTGCCAACCTAGCAGTTAAAAAGCATGTCAAAGTGCAAGTAGATAAATAGGTACCGCTCCGGCGGGAAGGTAAACGGCATTTCCATGCACTGCGCTTAGTCATGCTGGCCACATGACCCGGAAGCTGTACGCCGGCTCCCTCGGCAAATAAAGTGAGATGAGCGCCGCAACCCCAGAGTCGTCCACGACTGGACCTAATGGTCAGGGGTCCCTTTACCTTTAAGGGAGAAGAGAGGGAAGGGAAAGGATCCCCTGAGTGTCAGTCCCCCTCTTCTTTCCTCCCAGCCCAGACTGTTTCTCCCCACCTGTCCTACCTGGGCAAATGTGCCCCCTGATTCCCACTTGTCGCTCAGCCCACCTCTCGTGGATCCTGCCCCTCAGATTAAATCACACAAACGAGCAGAATAAATGTGAGGAATCCAGGGCGGCAGAAGGAGGAGTTTGGAGCCGGGAGTCCTGACTTTGAACACCTCCTTGGCCACCAAGCTGCCCGCCTGTGGCCTGGGGCTAAGCTTCTCTCTCTCTCAGCCTCTAAGCACGCCTCGCAGGGCCGTTGTGAGATCAAAAACAGAGAAGCGAAATGAATTTGGGGGCGAGGTTTTCTCAAGCAAACTCCCCCTACCTGGGAAGGTTTCGTTTGCTCGTTCACTTGATATTTTAAACCAAATCTTCCATTGCTATCTAGCTATTTAATAAAAATCTGAATTTTAAAATACCGCAGTTCAGAAATTTGGTTTCGGGTTCATTAAGGAAAAAATGCTGCCAGGCGGCTCATCAGCCCACTCCCAAGGGGGAAAGAAACAAGCTTAAATGAATAGGTTTTAAACTGCCCTCGTTTCTGAAGTTGTGGCGGGAAAGAACACAAAGTGATTTAAATGTAGATTAAATTAAATTGGTGGGGTGCCCCGGACAGAACGTTGCCACATACCAAGACAGGGAGAGGGGGTGCAGGGAAAGGCAGAACTAAAAAAAATTAGGGGTGCGTGAGATGGGGTTGGAAGATAAAGGTCAGGGTCTGTCCTGTAGCCACGGAGGTTCCCGTAATGTCAGGCCACCTAGCGCAGGTGTTTTAAAAAAGCCTTGTTATTGGCAAAAACCCGCCGATGTGCTGACTGTTTCTGGCAGCGGCTGGGCAGGTACTTCCACCTGGCTGCCTCCCTCGCCAGGTGTGAGCGCAGACTCCGCCCACAGGTGACCTCACCTCCTGCTGGGCATCGCTGCTGAGAGCACAACCTAGTGGCTCCTGTGTGGTACTGCAGGCTCCTTCCACCACCCCACCCTGCATGCCCTCCTGCTTTGCAAAATTAAAACTCTGAAGAGAATGTGAAGCCCTTCCCCCCCTTGCTTTTAACCGCGGCAATTTTTTTTTTTTTTTTTTTTTGAGCTGCAGAAGCATGCAGGCACCCGAAGCACACAGAACTCCCTACGCTCCTTCTCTGCCTGGTTGCGGAATTCTGTGTGACTCGGAAGCTGGCCTGCTTATTTGTTTTATTTATTTGCTCCGTTTGTATACCGCCCCATAGCCATAGATCTCAGGGCAGTTCACAAAACAAAATTGCAATATTAAAAACACAACATACATCATCAAAACAAAGACAACCCTAAAATCTCTTCTGTCCCAAAGTGGCGCCATAAAAGGAACTCTGTCTCATTTGTGTTTCCCAATTGCCACACGAGAGGGGCAGGGAGGTGGCTGACATCTCACGAAATTGTTTCACCTTTTTGGGGGAGTCTGTGGGGATCGTTTCCTTGTTGTTGTTTTTAAAGAACATGTTTGTTTTATTCTTCTCGAGTTTGTGCGCTTTGCTCTGTTTTTGCCGCTCCGCACTGTTAAAGAGCACGCTGATTTTATTATTTTATTCTTGAGTTTGTGTGTTTTTGCTCTGGGGAGACCCAGCCAGATGGGTGGGGTACAAATAATAAATTATTATTATTATTATTATTAGGTATTAAAAAATAAAAAATAAAAAATTCCTTCCAGTAGCACCTTAGAGACCAACTAAGTTTGTTATTGGTATGCGCTTTCGTGTGCATGCACACTTCTTCAGATACCTTCAGGTATCTGAATACCTTAGTTGGTCTCTAAGGTGCTACTGGAAGGATTTTTTTTATTTTTTATTTTTTCTTCTTCAGATAAGTGCATGCACACAAAAGCTCATACCAAGAACAAACTTAGTTGGTCTCTAAGCTGCTACTGGAAGGAATGTTTTTATTTTTTATTTTGTTTTGACTACGGCAGACCAACACGGCTACCTACCTGTAACTATTATTATTATGTTTTTCCCGCTTTGCACTGTTGAAGGGGTCCATAAATCGGGGGACTGATTTGTTTCTCCCTATGCCCCTAGCCGGGTCTCTTCCCCACCCTCCCCCAGCTCCCACCCACCTTTGCCATCTCTCTGTCCTTCACAGCATAAGAAGAGCTTGCTGGATCAGACCCGGGGCCCATCTGCGGGTATCCATTGCTTCCCCCCCAAGTGCGGAGGACAGATCCTAGCTATTGTGGCCAGGAGCCATCGAGAGCCCTCTCTGCCCCCATGAATTTGTCTAGCCCCCTTTCCAAGCTGGTGGCTGCCGCCGCCGCCTCTCCCCGCGGGAACCGGGATCCGTAGTTTTAACTGTGCGCCCTTGCCCCCCAGATCCCAACACGGGCTCCAAAACCCCGAAGTCCGTTCCAGACACGCCTACCGAGAAGGAGCGAGGGACGTCTGGGGCAGCCGAGCCCAGCAAGGAGGTGAACCCAGGTATGCCCAACCCTACAACTGCCTCCCCGCCCCCCAAGCACAGTCACGGGAGGAGGGAGCCCCTCTGCACCAAAACCCTGGCTAGCACCCCCCCCCCCACGCACACACCGACCCATGTTTTTCCTCCACGTTTCCCAGCCCCCTCCCTCCCTCTTGCCCCACCACCAGGCACAATAGCCCCCGTGCCCTCCTTTCCCAAGAGGCTGCCATGGACTTGAGGGTCCGGGGAGCGGGATTGGGGGCTGCATCCTGCATTCCACAAATGCCTTCACCTTTTGGTGTGTAGGATTCTGAGGCCTGAGCAGAGAAGGGCCTTTGCCCCAGAGTCCATTGTTAAGGGAAGAGAAGCCTGGCAAGTAGGCGGAGGACCCAGGAGTCCTAGTTCCCAGAATCCCCTGCTTTAAGGCATTAGGCACCCTCCTCCCCCACAAAAATCCAGCTCAAGATGGCAGGCTTCGTTGGCTGGGGCTGGAATGAGTTGTGGTCCAATGCATGCAGGGGAAGCCATTAATTATTATTATTATTATTATTATTATTATTATTCCTTTTTCCTGGACCAGCTTACGCAAATTGAAACAAGGCAGGTGACTTAGGCCCATATGCCCCGGGGAAACCCGATCTTTAGCGCTGAATCGGAACAAACGGCAACCGGGTTTTCTGCAGATGGCTGTTGGTTCCGATTTAGCAATAAAGCGCGGTTTTTCTGGGGGAACGCAGTGAGGGAAAGGCTTTTTAGGCAAAGGACGAGTGGACTTGTGGGCGAGCCCTTACTTATAAACATCCACCCATCGGCCAAAATGAATTAAAGTGGGGCGGTATTTCTCTTTAAAAAAAAAAATTCACGCACAAATTTCCTTGCACAATTTCAAATTGAAACAAGGCAGATAAAATACAAAAAAACCCCTAACAGATAACCCCCAGTTCCGCTGCAATGGGATGAGGTGGCTTCTCGCACCCCATTTTTTCCAAGAGAACCCCGGCGTCCTGGCTCCTGCCCCTCCTCCTCTTCCAACCTCTCCTCGGACAGCCCAGGAGTCCTGGCTCCCAGTTCTGCTCACGTAGAGGGGAGGGGGGTCAGCCGGGGTTGGGAAAGGAGACCAGGACAGGGGCCTTGTGGGTCAGCGTTTGTGGCGGAAGGGGGGACACGGACCCTCCTTCGCTGCTTCCCCCTTCTCCCCGGGATCAGGCCCCGTCCGGCCCTGACAGGCCCAGACGGGGGAAACGGAGACAAGGCTTTGCAGCGGGGGGCGGCGGGGGGGACTAGCTCCTTGCGAAGTGTTTTGTTCTGCCTCTCTACCGTGTCGGGGAGAGAACTGGGAGCCGGGAGAGGCGGCCCCCGGGGTTGAGGTTTATTGATAGTGATGGCTGAAATGAACCCTGCCGAGCCGGGCTGGGGGGAGGTATCGAGGAGGCAATTAGCTCCATTAACCAGAGTCGACAGACACTAACGAGCCCCTTCCCTCTCCAGGCAGGGCCCGCTTTGCTACTTGAGCGCCTCTCCACCAGACAACAGGTTTCCAGTTATTTCTCTGCTTTCCGTATACCGAATCAAACCATTATTATTAATATTATTATTATTGAAAAAGGACGGGAAGGCTGCTCCTTGAGCCGGGCTGCGTGGGGCAGCCAGCCCCTGCATGGGTCATGCCAGCTAGCCCTACCACCTTGGTGCCCACTGTCTGTACTATAATAATAATAATAATAATTTATTATTTGTACCCCGCCCATCTGGCCGGGTCTCCCCAGCCACTCTGGGCGGCCTCCAACAGATATTGAAACACATTAAAATATCACAGGTTAAAAACTTCCCTAAACAGGGCTGCCTTCAGGTATTTTCTGAATGTCAGATAGTTGTTTATCTCTTTGACATCTGCTAGGAGGGTTTTCCACAGGGCGGGTGCCACCACCGAGAAGGCCCTCTGCCTGGTTCCCTGTAGCTTTGCTTCTATGAGCGAGGGCCTCAAAGGCCCAGTATACCTGAAGGAGCGTCTCCACCCCCAAAATTCAGCCCGGACACCGGGGTCCTCCTCCCGAGGGCCTTCTGGCAGTTCCCTCCCTGTGAGAAGTGAGTTTACAGGGAACCAGGCAGAGGGCCTTCTCGGTGGTGGCACCCACCCTGTGGAACACCCTACCACCAGATGTCAAGGAAACAAACAACTATCTGACTTTTAGAAGACATCTGAAGGCAGCCCTGTTTAGGGAAGTTTTTAATGTTTGATGTTTTAACGTGTTTTTAATATTCTGTTGGAAGCCGCCCAGAGTGGCTGGGGAAACCCAGACAGGTGGGCGGGGTATAAATTTATTATTATTATTATTATTATTATTATTATTATTATTATTATTATTATTAAGCAGGAATCTCATTCTGTGAGTGGCCAAAGGCTGCATGCGCCAAAGGCCAAAGGCTCCATGCACACCCTGCATTTAAGGCACATAACCTGCACCCAAGAGTCCTGGGCACCGCTGTTCCCCTCTAGCAGAACTACAATTCCCAGCGCCAGTAGCAAACTATGGTTCCCAGGATTCTTTGCGGGAAGCCATGTGTTGTGCACATGTATGGGGTTTGCGCAGTCCAAGCTCCACCACATCTCCCCACGCGGAGATCTTTTCACTGGGGCCAGGGGGTTGAACTTGAGGCCCGCTGTAGGGAGAAGCCTGAGCCCCGCCTTTCGCTTGAGTCTTCCCTCCATGGCCCGGTTCACGCTGAAGCGAAAGAAGCAGAGCTCCTCCTGCCTGTCTTGGCCGCCGGCAGGAAGTGGCTTAGGAAACATAACCCAAAAGAAACACTTTCGGCGAAACTGGCGAGGGGGGAAAGGCAAACAGTGTAACTAAAATCTCCTTTTCACAGGGGAAGAAAATGCCAGTTCGGAGGAGAAAATCAAGGGCTTTTTCCTGGATTGAACATGTCAGGGTGGGGTGGGGGGGTGAGCGAGGTGCATGCTTGGCTCTCCCGTGGCGCTGGATCCTGCCCCTGCCCGAAATACACTAAAAAGCTAGCTTGTCAGGAAAATAGGTCAGCCCAGACATCTCCCTGTCAGGCTAGATTTCTGCAAGCAGGGAGACTTTTCCCACGGAGGGGACCCATCACCCTCCACTGTCAGCCTGACGTGATATAATCCAGAGCACAGCTGGGGAAGCTTTTTTTTCTTCTGGGGCCAGATTTTCTTCTGAGTAGCCGCCCATTGGCCGCTTCCAGTGGTGGGCGGGGCCAGGGACAAAAGTAGGCGGAGCAATGGATGCAGATGTTGCCTTTGTGCACTAGGCATGCTTTGTGCAACCGCTCCAACCCCATCTCTCCCCTCCACTCAGATGAGCAAGGGGCATTGGCAGAGACCCAAAGACTCGTTCTGTAGGGTTGCCAATCCAGACACAAAAGTTGTGAATGTTTTACCTGCCTTATAAAAAAAATAAGTAAAACTCTCACAATTAAAATTACCGTATTTTTCCGTGTATAAGACTAGGTTTTTTCCCTAAAAAATAATGTACAAAATTTGGGGGCGTCTTATACACAGATCTCTCTCTCCCCCCCCCTTTCTTAAATCAGAGCCCCCCAAAATAGTCATATATGTGGGGGCGTCTTATAGACGGAAAAATACGGTAAATTAAATTAAACCTTCCTGCGTCGCAAGGGGTTGGACTAGATGACTCTTGTGGTCCCTTCCAACTCTTAGGATTCTGTGATTCTAAGCCATTTGAACGGAACAGATCTCTACAAACTCAGCTCAAGGGTCCCACGGCAGGAAACACCTTAGCGGTCACAAAAGTGGATTTAGGGGAACACGATACATTTGCCCACACTGGGCGCTGAGCCAAGGGAGCCCCACAGCAAAGATGTAGAACGGAAGGCCGGGGGGGTGCTGAATTTTAGCGCCACTGAAATGTGGGGCAGGCGATGCCATGGGCAAGCAGGGAGCCGTTTGCTTATACTGACGCTGGGCAAACAAGCGTCTCCCTAAACACTTTTCTTCTTTTTCCCTCCTCTCCCCCCCCCCAAAAAAAAACCAGGACCCCCGACCGGAAACGCCACCGGGAAGGTGGGAGGTGAGAACGGCCCCCTGCCCCAGTCCAGCGTCCCGATCATCGCGGGGGCCGCCGGAGGGGCTGCCTTCGTCCTGCTGGTGGCAGCCGCCGTGACGGGCGCCCTCTGCTACCGCCGCCGCCGGGCCAAGCACAGCGAGTCCCACCACCCGCCGCTGTCGCTCAGCACCCTGACCAGCCCCAAGCGGGGGGGCGGCGGGGGCAACAACAACGGCTCGGAGCCCAGCGACATCATCATCCCGCTCCGGACTTCAGACAGCGCCTTCTGCCCCCACTACGAGAAGGTCAGCGGGGACTACGGCCACCCGGTCTACATCGTGCAGGAAATGCCCCCCCAGAGTCCTGCCAACATCTACTACAAAGTATGAGGAGGGGGTGGGCAGCCCGGCTCCCTCCTGGCGGAGGCTGTGCCCCCCGGCCATCACCACCACCCCCCAACGGCGGGGAGGAACCTCGACACGGACTGGGGGGGACGTTGCCGCCCCTCTCGCCCGCCCTGGATACTGGGGTCCGTGCACAGCTGTGGGGACCCCCCCTACGGCATTCGGGGGGGGGTTCCAGGATTTTGACTTGGCCAGAGGGGAGGACCCTCCATCGTGCTCTCTCTTCCTCCTCCTCCTCCTCCTCCTCTCTTTCCGTGGATTTGGGCCTGGCTCAGATGGACAGGCCGAGAGAGGCGACCCCAGGCGCCAATGGGCATAACAGAGACAAGACTCCCTCTCCGCCCCACTGCGAGGTGCGAGGGGAGAAAGGACTGGTCTCCCACGTCGGCTGATTTCTTTCCAGATAGGGGGACACACACAAACACACACCACACATCCCTCCATTTCTCCCCTGGCTCCAGGACTCATCCTGGGAGTGGGGTGTGCCCCACAGTCCAGTTTCAATGGATCTCTCACCCCTGTTCGATAAATAAAGGTGACTTAGGCCCATATGCACTTACTTCCGTTTGCCCCGGGGAAACCCGATCTTTAGCGATGAATCGGAACAAACAGCAACCGGGTTTTTCCTGCAGATGGCTGTTGGTTCCGATTTAGCAATAAAGCGCGGTTTTTCCGGGGGAACGCAGTGAGGGAAAGGCTTTCTAGGCAAAGGACGAGCGGAATTGTGGACGAGCCCTTACTTATAAACATCCACCCATCGGCCAAAATGAATTAAAGTGGGGCGGTGTTTCTCTTTTTTAAAAAAATAATAATTCACGCACAAATTTCCTTGCACAATTTCAAATTCTTTTTGACAACATACTCAAGGGTCACGCTGTTGTGGTCAGATGGTTTTGGGGGAAGCGAGACACAAAGCAGCAACGGGTTAAGCATAATGTTGTCGCTATTCCCCCCCCCCCAAGGGAAAACACCCTGCAGAGACTTAATAGTTACCTTGCCGTTCCCACCCCGGATACGTCCCTCAAAACTGACATTTCAAGTATTAAATCTGAGAATCTTGAAGGTTTGCAGGGTTTCTTCTGCCAAGTTACCTTTGGGCTCTGCAGAACCTGCCCTGTTCCTCTCGGCTTCTGTGAGGAGATAATTCGGCGGCAAAGTCATTTACCCTCCTCTCCCCCCCCCCCAAGAAAACCACAAGGCCAGGGCAGGTGTAGGGGAGCCATTTTGCCTGTCCCATTTTGTTTCCCCCCCATTTTAGGTTCCACTAGTCCAGGGGTCAGCAAACATTTTCAGCAGGGGGCCGGTCCACTGTCCCTCAGACCTTGTGGGGGGCCGGACTATATTTTGGGGGGGGGTGAACGAATTCCTATGCCCCACAAATAACCCAGGGATGCATTTTAAAATAAAGGACACATTCTACTCATGTAAAAACACACTGATTCCCGGACCGTCCGCAGGCAGGATTGAGAAGGTGATTGGGCCGGCCCCCGGGCCTTAATTTGCCTACCCCTGCGCTAGGGAAAGGGTTGAGGCGCCCTTTCCCAGCCCGCATATGTTTTGGACTACAATTTCAGCCCATGAAAAGAGCCTTGCAGCTGAGTCCAGCACCCTATCCTCACAGGGACCAACCGGGTGCCGCAAGTGGGAGCTGAGTTCAAGAGCAGACCTCTCCCCTCCTGTAGTTTCCAGCAACTGGTACCCAGAAGCACTTCTGCGGAGGCAGAGCGCAGCCATCCTGGCTAGGGGCCACCAATAATAGCCTTACACCTCCATGAATTTGCCTAAAGCTCTTTTAAAGCCATCCAGGTTGGTGGCCGTTCACTGCCTCCTGCGGCAGGGAGTTCCACAGTTCGGCTGTGCCCGAAGAAGGGACTTTAATCTGTCCTGAATCTCCCAACGTTCAGCTTCGTGGGTTGTGAATTCGAGGGTCAAGCCAGCACAGGGAGTTGTAGTTTGAAACCCCTGCAGGGCGCCAGGCTAGGGGAGACTGGCTTAAGGAGACACCGTCATGCCATTGCTCACACCAGAGGAAACCTTACTTCCCTTTCTGACACACACACCCTCGCATACAACCCCCCCCCAAAAAAACCATCCTCATCCCTTTGACCATTAAACCCCCCCATACACTTCTGCAGATCACAAAAAAAATGAAGGAGGCAATTTCTCTGCCGGAGTTTGGGGGTCAGAGAGACGCTGGCGGAATCCACGGATCGGACTCGGGATTACTCGGAAGGAGGACCGGTTGCTTAGCCGTCCGGCGGCCGTTTTGTTAGCTTTTTCGTTGTTTAGTTGTTAGAAGAAGAAAAGTCGCACAAAATGGCCACCCTTCCCCATCTGAGATGACGACTGGGCAGCGGGGGGGGGGGTTTACAAGGTTGGGGGGCTGTTCTCTGAGGGTCTTCACGTTGCCCCCATTTGGGGAGGAGACTGAAATACTGGGTTTTTCCCCCCCTCTCCCTCCACGGCCAACATCTGGCCTTCAGAAGCAGCGTATTTTGTGTGTGTGGAGATGTTTTTTCATGGCGCTCCGAGAGAGGAGGGACGTTTGTGTGTGCTGGACTTGGGGGATGTGGTCGGGGCCCTTCCTGCGTTTGGCAGGGGAACGGAACGAAAAAAAGGAAAAAAAAATGTGGTCTTTTTTCAGCTTTAACAGAGGTGGTTGTTTTTTTTATCTGAGAGTTTCTTAGCTTTGTCGGTGGAATTTTACTGTTGGACATTGTTGATTATAGAAGTTCTTGTGCAGCTGCGCTTTGGGACTCGTCTGTGCTTCTTTCCTTCCGAACCCCCCAGGGAAACCCACCCAAAGCAAGCCAGATGATTGCCAGGACAGCCAGACATTGTGGTGTTAAAGGAGGGCAGGCCTGCGACATATTTGTGGAGGCGGCAATGGTTGGGGGGGGGGATGGATTGTGACTAATGTGCCACCCCAAAAAAGCGTTTGCCCACCCTGCTATCGGCATCCCTTGTGTTGCAGCCACCCGAAATATGGTCATCAGCACTTCCTGGTATCACGCGTTTTCTGCAGAGGGCTCACACTTGCCCCGAATCCACCCAGTGGGTTGGGAAAGCCCCCCCCCCACAACCCAAAATGTAGGGAAAGGCCACCACTAGTCACCATCTGCTCATTGCATGGGGTGGGTTTCCAGTTATCTGATGTCGCTCTGTACGCGCTCAGAGGCCAAGGGCCGCAAAGCAGCCTTCCTAGCAGGCTCGGGGCTAGTGGGGGAATAAATTCTCCAGGCCAGAAGACTTCTGGGGGTAGGAGTTGGCCTTCTATCCCGTTAACCCCCCCGCCGTACCCCAAAGCCGGCTCATCCTATAAATGGGTTCTTTGAGCTCGGGGTGCAGGCAGGATCAAGAAGCTCTGTCCTTGAATCGTCTCCTCCTGCTGCCCCAGAAGGGGGCCGGAGCCTGCCAGTGCTGCCGTGCCCCCCACACCTGACCTTGCGTAACCCCCTCCCCAACAACACCCCCCTTTTCGGGCAGTTGCATCAGCAAACCTCGCTTTTCTCCCTGATGGAGTCTGACAGCGTTCAGGCTCTGCCGCACCCCCAGGGCTGTGTCTGTCCCATGTACCAGAGATCTAATTGAGGACTCCTTCCCGCAACACACACACACACAGTCCTTAAGTAAACAGCACCCAAAGGGAGATGAAAACGGTTTCCGTGAGGGTCGGGCAGGAGATTTGCCACGTAAGCAGGCAGCTCTCCAAAGTGGGGCGCCCTCTCCCTCCCTCCCTCCTGACACTCATCTTCGCTCAGATCACGGCAGGCCGCCGCATTCTGCACCAGTGACAGGTCCCCCCTCCTTCACAATCTGCCTCCCTCCCTTTCTATCTCGTGCGCCTGCCCCCCTCCCCAAAACGAAGCCTCAGACCTATGTGTCGTGGGCCTGCCTCCTGCCACATCCAGACACCTTGTCAGTTCTTCGGAGAAGACAACGGCTGGCACAGGTTGTTTGGGGACTGGCAGCGCAAGTCGGCGGCAGAGCAAACGCCAGCCCTGACGTGCCCCGACACGGACGGACGTGGGGGGGAGGAGAGCGGCCTGGAAGCATGGGGCAGCAGCGGGCACTGAGAAGCTGAGCCCAATCTCTGGGTGCGTCCCGGCACATTGCAGAGAGCCGCAGAACCCATTCGAAAGCGTGTCTTTTGCTTTGGAAAAGAAAGCCTTTGCAGGGTGCGGGGAGGGCACTTCTGCCAGCGGCCACAAGGGCGGCACTCTGAGGAAATTGCCCTGCTGCATCTGCCAACCTGGTACACTCCAACTATAGTTCCCCTTAGCCCAGGCCAGCCTGGCACAGGCTAAGAAATTCTCGGTCAAGTTCCTGGAAGGTGGCAGACTGTCTTTCCTTGGAGGTTTTTAAGCAGAGGTTGGGTGGCCATGCGTCAGGGATTCTTGCCTTGCAGGGGGTTGGACTAGATGACCCTTGGGGGTCCCTCCCGACTCTACCACGATTCACATTCAAAGCACCCTGAACGCACATTGCTTGCCCCCAAAGGATCCTGGGAGCCATAGTTTGCCAAGGGCAGCTTAGAATGGCAGGGGTAAACTACGGTTCCCAGGATCCTTCAGGAGAAGCCATGCGCTTTAAGCATGAGTCAAATGTGCTTTCAAAATAGGGTGTGGACTCCAGCTTTGGACTTCTTTCACACACACTTAATTTTTTAATCACGTCGCGGATCGCACCGCGTTTAAAAATAAAGGTGCGCCGAGTCAACGCTTGACGTTATCACTTCAAAGCCTGCAAACGGAGCTGAAGATTTGTTCCGAGCTGCAGGCTGCTGCTGCTAAATTGGTGTTTGGAAATTACGAAGAAGAACAGCCTTGGAAGTTTGACTTCGAAGTGGGCCTTTGGCAGGGTCAGAGCTGTTGCCTTTCCAAAATGCGGGCTTGCAAAACCGTGGGCCTCGCTGCCAAATCTTAGGTGCCGGCAGGGGAAACGGCTCCGGGGTCAGGTGAAAGGGGCTGGGGGTGGCGAGATGGAGGGGACTCCCCCTCTTCCAGCTCCCAGCCCGCCGTGGGAAGGCCTCTTGTGCCCAAATCCTGTGCCGGGCGCCAAGGAGGAGTGTGGGGCGGGGGGAACCAGAGCCCACACTGTTCAGTGGGGCAGGAGAGGAGGGGGGGGGAGAAGCCCATTAGCTCAGCGAGCTGAGCCGCTTGGCTGGGAGCCAGGGGTCGCCTGGGGTCACTCCCCAATTAGGTCACATTTTTTCCTCCTGTCTCCACTCCTGGAACGAGCCGCTGCTAACGAGGGGGCGGCTGCGTTTGCGGGGTTCCTGTCTTGGGCTGGGGGTGGGTGGGATCGACTGGATTAAGTGTCCGCTTGGGGAGTTGGGAGAGACCGGGGGTGGGGGGGGGACGCTCTCCATCCTAGCCTGGCGGAATGGGCAGCGTGGCCTAATAGGTTGCCGGCAAGGGGTGGGAGGGACAGATGGGCTTCCCCCTTGCTTCTCGCAGAGTTTACCTTGCTGAGGCCCAGAGGAAGGGCAAGGCAGAGCCATTTTTCCCAGCAACAAAAGGGAATTAATCAAAGAGGCCCCCTTCGCCAGATTCCCTCCAGTTTCGGGAGGTTTGAGAGTCGCACCGGACCCCTGGAAGGAGGGATATCAAAGGAGGGAAAGCAGCCTCGCTTGGATCTCTGTGTTTTCCTTTTCTATAAAAGGGGGGGGAACATCCCTTGGTTACGCTTCGAAGCAAAAATGGCAGAAAGTAGCCTGCGTCAGCTGGGTGCCGATGGAAGCTGTAGTTCAGCAACATCTGGCGAACCCAAGGATGGGAGCGATGAAGATTTTTAGGTGCCCCTGGTTGTGCTGGAGGTTAGGGCCTGAACGGAGTGGGCGCAGCCACCAGCTTTGGGGTCCAGCCCTGTGCCGCGCCAGGGAGCGCCGCAGTACCCCGGAGCATATGCAAAGCGCCCTTACCTTGCTGCCGAGTAGCGGAAGCCCACGCCGCGCTTCTCAAATTAAGGTCAGAGAATTGCGCTCCCGGGAGACTGTCAGTTCTCAGCCGCTGAGCGTGAGCGACAAGTCAGACGGCTACCCAGAACCTGCGCTGTAGTGTGCGCTT
Organism: Darevskia mixta; assembly: GCA_034641385.1. Lineage (NCBI taxonomy): Eukaryota > Metazoa > Chordata > Lepidosauria > Squamata > Lacertidae > Darevskia > Darevskia mixta. The sequence goes on along the minus strand of JAWWNH010000132.1, from coordinate 277,913 downwards.
AAAAAAACAACACAAAGCTTCTTGGCGGAACTTGGCACACAAGGTAGAAAGTCTGCGTGGCAAATGCCCCCAACAGGATGGACGGGCAGATTAATTTACAGGCTTGTTAGAGCATTTTTACCCAGAAAGGCCTGGCATACGGTTCATTGCTTGTGGGCTTGCAATCTCGGAGACATGGCACAAAAGGAAAAGGGGAGGGGAGGGAAGAGGAGAGAAGAGGAAGCCCTAAATTTGTCAGAAGCAAACAACAATGGGTTTGTGGTCAGAGCAATCCCTGCTGCGACGACGCTGCCTCTCCCAATCTCTTCCCCTGAACCGTGGCCCTATTGGTGGAAATGGGAAACAATAAGGCCTAAATAGGGGTCAGGATGAAGCTCCCATCACCCTGGGTTCAATCCTGAGCTCCATGCACAACTTTCGACCTGAGCTCCATGCACATCGCTGACCAGCTGTTGCATGGCTCTCTCTCATACCTTTAGGGCAGAAAATGGATTTGGCAGGTGCAGCTTGTCAGCGTTGCAGGGTGAGAGAAGCTGCATCTGCCAGAATTCTCTCCTCTGCACCTGGACCTCCTAGGCAGTTGGCTGGAGAGAGAAGAGGGGAGGGGGAGAAACTCTCTGAGGGGCTAGGGAAATGGAGGAAGGGAGCCAGGACGCCTGGGTCCTCTGGGTGGTGGCCTTACAGCCTGAAGCTGGGTAACAACCCCAACTCCCAGACCGGGAACACCAGGCAGCCAGGACTCCTGAGTTCTTTCCTGGATATAGTGTGCGGAGGAAGGCGACCAAGATGATAGAAGGGTTTGGAAGCCAAGCCTTGCAAGGAACAGTGAGTTGAGGGAGTCGGATATGTTAGCCTGGAGAAGAGGAGAGAGGTTTCATGATGGCTATCTGCAAATGCTGTCACATGGAAGATGGAGAGAGCTTGTTTCCTGCTGCTCTGGAGGAGAGGACCTGAACCAGTGGGCTCCAGATACAAGAAGGCCAATCCAACTAAATATTAGGAAGAATTTTCCGAGAGTAGAAGCCACTCAACAGTGGAACGGGTTCCCTCGGAAGGTGGATTCTCCTTCATTGGTGGTTTTAAAACGGAGATCTGATGGCCATCTGCCGGTGGTTCGTCAGCTGCAATTCCTGCATTGCAGGGGGTTGGACTAGATGACTCTTGGGGGTCCCGTCCAACGCTATGATTCTGCAAACTGCAGGGTGGTATACATCTGGGGGAGCCTGAGAGTAACGGATAGGAAAGCGAGCACAGGCCAAGTTCTGTCTTTCCCCAGCTGGAGCCCTTTTGGCCTAAACCGACGGTCAATCTTTGGGGGGGGGGAGGTTGGACTGTCGCACTCCAGCAAAGAGCCCAAACGCCTGGACGGCTCGTGCCGTCAGCGGGCAATGGGATTCCTGCCCCAGACGGGTACGGGTCACGGCGCCCGAGCCGGCCCTTTGCAGCGGCCACGTGGCACTGCCCTGGCGTGGGCGGGGGGCCTCGCCTGCCCTTTGTCCCTGACAAGGCGCAGGGCCTGTCGGAGGAACAAGGCAGGCAGGAGGGCAAGACGGGACGGAGCGAGGCCCTGTCACTCTCCTCCCACGCAGGCCCCGCAGGGCGGAGAGGAGACAGCATCCGGCTGCCAGCGCCATCTCTGCGCCGCACCCAAAAGCTCCTGCTGCGATGCAACCCTGCCTTCGCCCTAGCGACAGGTTGGGTGCTTTCTTGGCAGGCCTTTGCCAGGTTGTGTAACGGCAGCAGCAAAAAAAGGAGAAAGGCTCCCTCACGATGCCATGGCCCGGTTTTGGCTCTTGGGACCTCTGTTCTCTCGCAGTCCAAGGCCTCGATTCCTCCTGGCGTGGGCCATGGAGCCGCCATTTTGTTTCTGGCCCTGCCCTCTTTTCAGGCCTGACCCTGGTTCTAGCACAAAAGAAACAAACCCCCAAGTAGATCCCAAAAGCCTGCCTGCTGTGTGGGGCAATGGACCCCACCATCGGCCAGAGGCCTACACTCTGGCTCAAAGGAAGCTGGCAGTCCCCCCCCCAAAAAAAGCGCTGGCAGCTCTGTTGACCTCTCCATCTGTCCATTTTCCTAGCATTACTGTCCTCCTCTGTGCATTTTACCTTGCTCATTTGTGGAAATTATTTACACACCGCCCTTCGCTGAAGATTGATTCCAGGGCGGCCTTTTCCTAATGCGGCCATTAAGAGAATCATCCTCTCTAATTTAGTGGGTTTCAGACTGATCTGATCCGGACTAATCCAGGGTGGGTGAGGGGGGCTGTCACGGAGCTTATGAAGGGCCCCTTCGCAACAGGATCCGCCCTAGCAGGCCGAATCTCCCGAAAGGCAGCAGCTGGCTCCGGCCGCGGACAGGCCCCCTTTGCAACGTTGGGCTGGTGGTGGATTCTGTGGGCCCCAAAGTCATCTAGTCCACCCCCTTGCAAAGCAGGAATCTCGTATCTAGAATCACAGAGGTGGAAGGGGCCGCAAGCATCATTTGGTCCCAACCCCCTGCAATGCAGGAATCTCGACACGCGGTCTCCCATCCAATTTGAAACCACCTCGGACCCCGCTTAGCTTTGCAAATGTGCCGGCAGTTTTATTAGACGGCCATCCGACTTCCGTTTAAAAACTCCCCGTGATGGAGTCTACGGCAGCCGGTGGGAATCTCTCAAGTGGGTCACAAATGCCATCGCCCCCCCAAAAAAAGCTCCTGGGAGACAGGCCGCCTCTCATCCTGGAGGAAGCATTGAGACATCACGACGAGTAGCTGTCAATAATAACCTTATCTTCCAAGAAAACGAAAGGATGAATGAAGCTCTGTCAATGCTTTCTAAGTCTGTCGGGGGTCCCACAGCTGGTTTCCTCGCAGGGCAAACGAGGGTGCTGCCACTTTCTCTGCCCCACCCATTTCACCCGAGTTTACTCTCATTTCTACGGGAGAAGACGCTGTTGCGCAGGCCCCCCCCTGCGTGCCGCAATTCCCACAGCGGTGCCGGCCCTTGAAGCAGCTCACCTGAAAAGCTTCTCTAAATTCAAGAGCGCAATAAAGTATAATATAATAATAAAGTTTAATGGCTTAGGGAGCTGGGTATGTTTAGCCTGGAGAAGAGAAGGTTCAGGGGTGATAGGATAGCCATGTTCAAATATATAAAAGGATGTCATATAGAGGAGGGAGAAAGGTTGTTTTCTGCTGCTCCTGAGAAGCGGATACGGAGCAATGGATTCAAACTACAAGAAAGAAGATTCCAGCTAAACATTAGGAAGAACTTCCTGACAGTAAGAGCTGTTCGACAGTGGAATTTGCTGCCAAGAAGGGTGGTGGAGTCTCCTTCTTTGGAGGTCTTTAAGCAGAGGCTTGACAGCCACCTGTCAGGAATGCTTTGATGCTGTTTCCTGCTTGGCAGGGGGTTGGACTGGATGGCCCTTGGGGTCTCTTCCAACTCTACGATTCTATGATTCTAATATTCTGTTGGAAGCCGCCCAGAGTGGATGGGGAAACCCAGCCAGATGGGCAGGGTATAAACAATAAATTATTATTATTATTATTATTATTATTATTATTATTATTATTATTTCACCACGGCACACCCCTAAAAATATTAAAACCACAGTTTAGCATACATAGGCATTGCAGGTTCTTAAAATATTAGCCAAGCTTATAGGGCTTATAGGGCTGGGGGGGGACACCCAGAAAGAGGCTGTGCTCCCCCCCATTCCCTCCCCCCCATTCCCTGTGCCACCAAAAGCAGGGAAGTTTGAGAGCCACTCTGCTAGAACATCTTTGCCTGTGGCCCACCCATCGCCTCTCCTCAGCCTTCTTCCTCCTCCCATCGCCTCCCAGTCCTTCCCATCGCCTCCCAGTCCTCTCAAACACATGATGGGGAGGGAGACCCTCCTGTCCTGACAGACGGGGGGGTCCTCTCTCGAAAGGAACATGCGGCAGCTGCCGGCCGGCGCTGTCGGGGGGAGAAAGGACCCTCATCAATCAACGTCCCCCTCCGCCTTGCTCTTGCCCCACTGCAGCTGGGGAGGGTCAGGGCTTGCTTTTGAGGCAGAGGAACAATGGGCCCACCCCCAAACCAGAGAATGGGCCAGGGCAGTGAGACTGGAGGATGCAAGGAGGAGAGAGGGAGGGGTGGGCCAGGGTAGGCCTGAAGCAGCCAAGGGGGGGCGGGATTCCCCCACGCTTCCTCCTCTGCAATGCCCCCCCCCCACTTCCCAAAAGGCTCCCCCTTTCCCCCACAACCACCACCCCAAACACTAAAGCCTGGGATGAACGCACCGCCCTCTGGTGCCCGCCGCAGGAACTGCATGGCAATACCCGTGACAGCACACTGACCCCTGGTGGTTCCCTGAGGTACAACGTCGGGTCTCAAAGATGGAGCGAGGCCTAAGGGTTAGAGCTGGGCGAGGTTTGCTCATTCCTGCCCCCCCCCCGGAGGTGCGGCTGAGGCTCCAGGTTTGCTTGTTTCCCGCTTTTTTTAACGAGTGGGGTTGGGGGAAAGTGGGAAATTTGTGAAGGGACAGAAAGAGGCTTGTGGGTGTCGCATCCCGAAACATCTTGAGGGCACCAGGTTGGGGAAGCAGGGGGGTGCGGGAGAAAGCCAACAGGAGCACTCCATTCACATGCGCCCTGCACACCCAGCTTCACAAATTAATGATATAGAATAGGGATGAAACGTAATAATAATAATAATAATAATAATAATAATAATTATTATTATTATTATTATTATTATTATTTTCATGTTCTTTTTTCTTTTTTGCACAGGACTTTTAGACAAAGGGTTGGGAGAGAGACACACAGAGACAAAGAGACAGTCTGGTGAGGAAATGCTGGTTGGTTGGAAATGTGGAAGGGGGGAAAAGAGACAAATTTTTCTCCCACAATAAAGTCCTGAATATATTAATTCCTCCCTGGCCTCTCTGCAAACACCGGTTTCCCTTTGTACACATCAGAATGTCAAGATGGGTTCATTTTAGATATTATTTCTGAGCCTGGAAGCTATAACCCCTGGCTCGAGGTGGAGAGCCAAGCAAATACACCAAATATATAATTTTTTATTATTATTTATATAGCCACCACCAGTGGGTTTCCCCACCCCCCACCTCCCTCACCCCCTGGGGAAAGTGGGGGGGGGGTGGCATTGAGAGGAGAAAGAGAGACCAAAGAAAAGGGAGCGTGTTTTTTTTCCCCTCACATGCTTCCATCTCTTCCCACCCCCCCTTAAGAAATTTTACATCTCCATTCACCACCACCACACCCCACAGGGAGGTGTTCCTATTGCTGGCCATCGCCCTGGGCAACAGCAACTGTAACCATGGCAACCTGTTGCCCAGCGACAGGAAGCACACTGTGCCAAGCAAGATGCCCTGACCCCCGGCTCCCTCTTGGAGAGGAAGAGGGTGGCTGTATTTTTCTAGCTGCCTCCCTCCACAACTCACACCCCCCCCAGCCGCCCCGGGATCACGGCTGCCCCTTGTAGAGGGAGGAATAGAAGGAAAGGTGCTGAGGAGAGGCTTGACTGGCAGCCCGGACGCCTGGGTTCCCTAGGCGAGAAAGCGGGCTTAAGAATCCACAGCCCAGGGGAGGGGAGAGGGAATCAGATACCCATGGTTATGTGTTAAGGTTTTATTCCTGGATCTGGGAGGGGGGCGCGAATCCTGCAATGAGCAATGGATGGAGAAGATCAGGAAAGCAGGGGAAATCCTATGGGGATGGGTGCGATGTGCCTTCATAAGTCATGGGGTATGGGGAAGACTGTCTGTTGAAGTCCATCTGGGTCAAAACTGTTGTTTAGTCGTTTGGTCGTGTCCGCCTCTTCGTGACCCCCTGGACCATAGCACACCAGGCCCTCCTGTCTTCCACTGCCTCCCGCAGTTTGGTCAGACTCATGTTGGTGGCTTCGAGAACACTGTCCAACCATCTCGTCCTCTGTCGTCCCCTTCTCCTTGTGCCCTCCATCTTTCCCAACATCAGGGTCTTTCCCAGGGAGTCTTCTCTTCTCACGAGGTGGCCAAAGTCTTGGAGCCTCAGGTTCAGGATCTGTCCTTCCAGTGAGCACTCAGGACTGATTTCCTTCAGAATGGATCGGTTTGATCTTCTTGCAGTCCATGGGACTCTCAAGAGTCTCCTCCAGCACCATAATTCAAAAGCATCCATTCTTCGGCGATCAGCCTTCTTTATGGTCCAGCTCTCACTTCCATAGGGACCCAGGTGCGCTGTGGGTTAAACCACAGATCCTAGGGCTTGCCGATCAGAAGGTCGGCGGTTCAAATCCCTGCGACGGGGTGAGCTCCTGTTGCTCGGTCCCTGCTCCTGCCCACCTAGCAGTTCGAAAGCACGTCAAAGTGCAAGTAGATAAATAGGAACCGCTCTGGCGGGAAGGTAAACGGCGTTTCCGTGCGCTGCTCTGGTTCGCCAGAAGCGGCTTAGTCATGCTGGCCACATGACCCGGAAGCTGTACGCCGGCTCTCGGCCTATAGAGCGAGATGAGCGCTGCAACCCCAGAGTTGGACACGACTGGACCTAATGGTCAGGGGTCCCTTTACCTTTACTCTCACTTCCATACATCACTACCATACATTTAGCCACCCGTGTCTAGCCATCCATTCAGCCACCCATCTATCTAAGAACATCAGAACAGCCCTGCTGGATCATTCCAAACCTCCTGTTCTCGCAGCAGCCGACCAGAAGCCTGTGGGAAACCCGTGAGCAGGATCCCAGCAGGAGATCCCTCTCCCCTCCTGTGGTATCCAGCAACTGGGATTCAGAAGCGTTTGTTGCCTCCGACTGTGACAGCAGAGCATAACTGTCATGGCTAGTAGCCCTGGATAGCAGCTCTCTCCCCCATGTGTCAAAACACACCAGGAATCCTGTGTCCAGTTCTGGGCACCACGGTTTAAGACAGATATCGACAAGCTGGAAGGTGCGCAGAGGAGGTGACCGAGATGGTCAAAGGTCTGGAAACCAAGCCTGATGAGGAACGATTGAGGGAGCTGGGTGTGTGTAGTCCGGGGGGGGGGGGGAAGGAGACTGAGAGAGGAGATCAAACATCTTAAAAGGATGTCCCATGGAAGATGGAGCAAGCTTGTTTTCTCCTGCTCCGGAGAGCAGGACTCGAACCCATGGCTTCAAGTTACAATAAAGGAGATTCCGACTAAACATCAGGAAGAACTTTCTGGCGGTAAGAGCTGCTTGACAGTGGAACGGACTTCCTAGCGAGGTGGTGGACTCTCCTTCCTTGGAGGTTTTTAAGCAGACGTTGGACGGTCATCTGTCAGGGATTATTTAGCTGTGATGCCTGCATTGCAGGGGTCAGACTAGATGGCTTTTGGGAGTCCCTGTTCTATGATTCTAAAATAGCAGCATCCCAGGTGCCAGAGAGGAGACGCCAGGTGGCTAAACTGTGAAGTTTGGGGAATTTGGGGGGGGGGAAACACTACAGGATGGGGGGGGAGTCCAGTGCATCCTGAACATGCTCAGCAGCCCCAGAAAACTGTCTGCTTGGGGAGGGGGGTGGCAGGATTCACGGAATAGAGTATCCTGGAAAAGGGGAACAACTCCACGCCGCAGCATTTTTTTATCCTGTTGCCCCCAAGTTAAGGGGGCATATGGAGCAAAAAAACTAAGATCATGGCCACTGGTCCCATCACCTCCTGGCAAATAGAAGGGGAAGAAATGGAGGCAGTGAGAGATTTCACTTTCTTGGGTTCCATGATCACTGCAGATGGTGACAGCAGTCACGAAATTAGAAGACGCCTGCTTCTTGGGAGAAAAGCAATGACAAACCTAGACAGCACCTTAAAAAGCAAAGACATCACCTTGCCAACAAAGGTCCGTATAGTTAAAGCTATGGTTTTCCCAGTAGTAATGTACGGAAGTGAGAGCTGGACCATAAAGAAGGCTGATCGCCGAAGAATTGATGCTTTTGAATTATGGTGCTGGAGGAGACTCTTGAGAGTCCCATGGACTGCAAGAAGATCAAACCTATCCATTCTTAAAGAAATCAACCCTGAGTGCTCATTAGAAGGACAGATCCTGAAGTTGAGGCTCCAGTACTTTGGCCACCTCATGAGAAGAGAAGACTCCCTGGAAAAGACCCTGATGTTGGGAAAGATTGAGGGCACAAGGAGAAGGGGACGATAGAGGATGAGATGGTTGGACAGTGTTCTCGAAGCTACTAACATGAGTTTGGCCAAACTGCGAGAGGCAGTGAAGGATAGGCGTGCCTGGCGTGCTCTGGTCCATGGGGTCACGAAGAGTCGGACACGACTGAACGACTGAACAACAACAACAACAACATGGAGCGGGGGGTGGGGGGGTGGGAACCACCCTTGTAGGTGTTTGAACAGAAATCTCACATTGTTTTATTTACAGCATCCATTAGTCGCTTTCCTGCAAATGTCGCCAAAGGGAAGCACACAAAGTACCAACAAAATTAAACATTTACAGTGTTAAAGAGTCAACTGTTGTTGTTTTAGAACGAGCTCGCGCCAGAAATAAGCATCGGCGGAACCATTCATTCTTTGTACCTTCCCAAGAAAGAGAAAGGAAAGCATTAAGATTCAGGCTCCTTTGGAAAGCAAACCAATAGAGCAACGATCGGCCGAAAAACCAATCGATCGATCAAAGGCAAGGTCTTACGAAAAGCAAGATCAGGAGAAGATTTTGCCCTGGTGCTTAAAAGCCCAAGGGTGGTGGGGTCCGCTACCTCTTTTGGGGGAAATTGTTCCAGTGATGAGGCCTAACATCCCCACCCATGGCCACCCCCACCTCTCTAGGCTGGGTGGCTTCATGGCAGCACCCAGCCTCGGGGCACCTCAGGGCCCCACAGCCCTGATGATGGTGACTGTGGGGTCCGCCCCCCTTTTGTCTGGCTTGGTACTCAAAGCAGCACCAGGCGGCTGGAGCGAGCCCTCTTTTTAACCTTGTGTTGCTGTGGGGCACATCTGGTGCGCACTGGCCTGTTTTGGACTACAACCCCCTTCAGGCCCAGCTATCACGGCCATTTAAACTATGTTTTAACGATGTTTTATGGAACGTTTTTGCTGATTTCACGATCAATTCGCATGTCGTGCTCCTCGCCTTGGTATAGTATTATGAAAAGTGCAGATTGGAAAATACTTCCACCGTAAATAAACGAATACATTTTGAGCTACATCAGCCCCAGTTAGTGCGGCCATTGGGGACTCCAACTCCCATCAGCCCCAGCCAGTGCGGCCATTTTGGACCATAACTCCCATCATTGTGGTCATTGGGGACTCCAACTCCTATCAGCCCCAGCCAGTGCGGCCATTTTGGACCATAACTCCCATCATTGTGGTCATTGGGGACTCCAACTCCCATCAGCCCCAGTTAATGCGGCCTTTTTGGACCATAACTCCCATTAGCTTCAGCCCGTGTGGCCATTGGGGACTCCAACTCCCATCAGCCCCAGTTAGTGCGGCCATTTTGGACCATAACTCCTATTAGCTTCAGCCCGTGTGGCCATTGGGGACTCCAACTCCCATCAGCCTCAGTTAGTGCGGCCATTTTGGACCATAACTCCCATCATTGTGGCCACTGGGGACTCCAACTCCCATCAGCCCCAGGCCAACATAGCTATTTTGGATTGCAACTCCCGTCAGGCCAAAATGGCTGTGCTGGCTGGGGCTGATGGGAGTTGGAGTCCAAACCATCTGGAGAGCGATAGGTTGGGGAAGACTGGGGCATTGTGAGTAATTCAGGAAAAACCCCGTCGCCTAGCCCTGCTAGTTCAGCCAGATAAGCCCACCAGGGTGCAGGGACAGCGCCCAGGGATCACCATAATACATTTCCCCCAGGGCCCCCCATCTCAAACTTGGGGGATGTGATGTTATGGGGTACTTGTGCGGGAGCCAAGCTTGCGTCTCTTTCCCACCCACCCCCAGCTCTGAGGCAGGGGAGGAGAGGGGGGGAAATCTTGACGAATTTCTGTCATTTCAGCAGCGAGTTCGTTTCCCCAAAAGGTCAGGCAGCTGCTTGTCAGACGGATCAGAAATAACCATCTCTTATTTGGGTTTTGCTACGGTGACGGGGGAAGAGATCCAAAATACCACAGGGACTCAAAATTAGCCAAGGAAATTGCTTTGAAAAGGGCCTCGGCGGCAGGCGAAAGATGCTCTCTTTGCTTTCATGCGCCGTTGCTGCGTTGGTTGGTTGATTGATTTATTTGAGCGTATTTCGCCAGCCCACAAAAGGCCGAGGTGAGGGGCAGGCCACCATCAGGGACCCCCGTCGCATTGCCTGCGGGATCTGTCCCCTCAAAGTGATCTGCGCCCCAACTTAGTGTACTTCGCTGCAGAAAAGAGAATGAGGCGCCTGGATTTGGGTGTGTGGGAAACAGAGGCTCCTGAAGGGAACCTTTTATTTACTATTTATTTTGTTACATTTACATCCAAACTTTCCTTCCAGGAGCTCGAGGTGGCACACACAGTTCTCTCCCCACCCCCACCCCCCATTTTATCCTCGCAACAGCCCTTTGAGGTACGTTAAGCTGAGAGAAGCTGTGACTGGCCCTCAAGGTCACCCAGCCAGTTTCATGGCTGAGAGAGGATTTGAACCCTGGTTCCTGAGGTTCTGGTCCCCAGCACACCAACCACTACACGCCACAGTTGAGATCCTCTTGGCCAGGACTAGATGGCAGCAACTCCGGTCGAGGCTGAGGTGGGCACCCTGTTTATGCGCCCTGGTTCCCTTTGGGGTGAGAGTGGTGCTTAATGCCAGGGCGGAAGGTGCCGGAGCCTGCCAGAAACCCTCACTGGGTAATTGCTTGTGCCACTGGCAAGGGAAAACACACAAGGAAATCTATACAGGCGGTGGCCATTTTGCGCACGTCCAATTGATGGACGACCGCCGACACACAGGTCCTTTCGGACCCAGAAGAGAGCAGAATGGGGGCAGGGTGGAGCGGGCTTATGCGCGCACTGCCGACGCATGAGGGGGCCAGGAACAGAACCCCTGCGCAAAATGGTCACCACCTGTATATAGAAAGACCAAAATGCTTGTTTACAAAGCTAATGTACTGCCAACCTTACTGTATGCTTGTGAAACATGGACCACGTATAAACGCCATCTCCAACTCCTCGAAAGATTCCATCAATGGAGTCTCTAAAATTTTTACACATCACTTGGGAAGACAGGCAAACTAATGCCAGCATACTGGAAGAAGCAAAGATCACCAGTGTCGAAGCGATGATTCTTCAACATCAACTTCACTGGACTGGTCATGTCGTGCGGATGCCTGATGATCGTCTTCCAAAGCAACTACTCTATTCTGAACTTAAAAATGGAAAGCGTAATGCTGGTGGTCAACAAAAGAGGTTTAAAGACTCTCAAGGCAAATAGAAAAAATGCAGTATAAACACCGACAATTGGAAAACACTGGCCTATGAGCGCTCCAATTGGAGAACAGCCTTTACCAAAGGTGTTGTGGGCTTTGAAGACACTCGAACTCAGGACGCAAGGGAGAAATGTGCTAAGAGGAAGGCACGCTTGGCAAACCCTCACCGTGATCAACTCCCGTCAGGAAACCAATGTCCCCACTGTGGAAGGACGTATGAATCCAGAATTGGCCTCCACAGTCACTTAGGGACTCATTGTTAAAACTGTGTTTATGGAAGACAATGTTACTCAGCTACAAGGGATCGGTTTGAATCCCTGTGACGGGGTGAGCTCCCGTTGCTCGGTCCCTGCTCCTGCCCACCTAGCAGTTCGAAAGCATGTCAAGTGCAAGTACCGGTAGATAAATAGGTACCGCTCCGGCGGGAAGGTAAACGGCGTTTCCGTGCGCTGCTCTGGTTCGCCAGAAGCGGCTTAGTCCTGCTGGCCACGTGACCTGGAAGCTGTACGGCGGCTCCCTCGGCCAGTAAAGCGAGATGAGTGCCGCAACCCCAGAGTCGGCCGCGACTGGACCTAACGGTCAGGGGTCCCTTTACCTTTACCTTTACCAAGTTGGGGGGGGTCAGTGGGCTGTAAACGTTTGGGAACCGCTAGAACAGAAGGTGCAGGAGGGCGTCTCTTGTGGGGAGAATGTCTTAGCTTTTGCCTAGCCCTCTTGGACACCCTTTGTGACCTAAGTATTGCTCTGGTTTAAAGACCTTGGCAGACACCCAGAGTCCTCGCAGGGTTAGGAGTTCGAGTCCTCCATCCGGCTGTGAGGATACAGGCCCTTGGATACAGGCCCACAGCCAGCGAACCTGCCTCTTGTTTCCTCAGCGGAGGGGTTTTCTTCAGAGGAAGCAGAGGGGGGGGGGGGGAGACCCCGCTGCGTGTGCCGCCAGGGAACGGCTGAGAAAGCTGAAAGACGAGTCCCCCTCGCCATGCGTCTCCACACGCCGGTGGCGCAGTCAGCGGAGCCATCCTTTGCCACCTCTTTCTCCGAGGTGTTAATTGGGACGGAGAGGGGTTGCGTCTGCCTGCCTCTCTCTGGGTAAGGACTGGAGCAGCTGGCAGAAGAACAGAAGTGAGAAATGACGCCAGGAACTGAAGGGAGGGGACCGGGTGCGGGTGACGGGGACAGCCAGCGCACAGGACGCAGCACCTGAGCTCAGCGATGTGTTGGGGGGGGGGGGTTGTGTGTGTGCCACAGAGCTACTGAGTCAGAGGTTACCCAAAGACCATCTAACCAAGCCCCAACAACAACGTGTACTCCAGGTTTCTAGTCCTCAGGACTGGAAGTAACAAGTGGTTTAAAAAGCGTGCAGGTATATGCAGAGCTGGAACGTGCAGGTATATGCAGAGCTGGGCAGGATCTTGGATTTTCTGGGTGAAACATCCAGCAGGACGTTTGGCGCCGCTCACTCTGGTGCAGAGCTAAAATGGAGAGAATCACGCATAATAAATAATAATAATAATAATAATAATAATAATTTATTTATACCCCGCCCATCTGGCTGGGCTTCCCCAGCCACTCTGGGCGGCTTCCAACAGAATATTAAAATAGAATAATGTATTAAACATTAAAAGTTTCCCTAAACAGGGCTGCCTTCAGATGTCTTCTAAAAGTCTGGTAGTTGTTGTTATAATAATAACAATAATTTATTATTTATACCCCACCCATCTGGCTGGGTTTCCCCAGCCACTCTGGGCGGCTTCCAACCGAATATTAAAAACAATACAGCATCTGGTGGGAGGGCGTTCCAGGGTGGGTGCCACCATCGAGAAGGCCCTCTGCCTGGTTCCCTGTAACCTCACTTCTCGCAGGGAGGGAACCGCCAGAAGGCCCTCGGAGCTGGACCTCAGTGTCCGGGCTGAACGATGGGGGTAGAGATGCTCCTTCAGGTATACTGGGCCTTTGAGGCCGTTTAGGGCTTTCAAGGTCAGCACCAACACTTTGAATTGTGCTCGGAAACATACTGGGAGCCAATGTAGATCTCTCAGGACCGGTGTTATGTGGTCCCAGCGGCCGCTCCCAGTCCCCAGTCTAGCTGCCGCATTCTGGATTAATTGCAGTTTTCGGGTCGCCTTCAAAGGTAGCCCCACATAGAGCGCATTGCAGTAATCCAAGCGAGAGATAACTAGAGCATGCACCACTCTGGCGAGACAATTTGAGATATCTAGAACCTCCAGGCACTTTTAATGCAGTTTGACATTCCTTTGTTGTGTATGCAACGGAACCATCATTTTTTTATCACAAACCTGGCAGATCTGGAAGTATACTGCACAATCGGATAATACTAATATTATTTATTTGGACTTTCTTACTTTAACCCACATGGAACCGCTTATTCGACTTGCCCGTGTCATAGTTTTGTCTCCCCCTTTTAATTTTTACCTGCTGTTATAACTGCTCTCTCGCTCTGTTGCGTATGCATTATGAAATAAAATTAAAATCTTTACAAAAAAACAGGAGTGACTTCAATGGCTTCCTGGGCTCACCCTCATAAGTAGGAAATCAGGGGTGATACTAGGCAAATGAAGTAGGTCTGCTTAATATGCATTTTTAAAAAGTCACGAGGATTGTTGCCCCCCCCCACGACTTCCCAAGTCCAGTTGATCATGCCTCTGTATTGCAGTAGTTGGGAACTATAGTGTGTTCTTGCACCCGGGTCCTGCTTTCAGGCTTCCCACGGGCATTGGTCAGCCACCAGGAAAATAGGATGCTGGACTAGATGGGCGACTGGATTGATCCAGGAAGGCTCTTCTGATGTACTCATGGAAGGATCAGCGTTAAGGCTGTGTAAACATTTTATTTTATTTATTGTTGCAGCGTGGGTTAATGATTTCAGCAAGTGATTTCAGCTCTCTGACATAGCAGGCAGGAGACAGCTTCTTCATGTAACAACTCTTTATTCAGGCAAACAAGACTGAGGGAACTGAGGGTAGGGAAGCTACATTTATAGAGACAGAGGACTGGCTAGGAAAAGATACATTTTGGAGGGAAAAATCTCAAGCAATCACACAGCTGCTTTTTGGTGAGAACCAATAAGACTGAGGATCCCAATGCAGCAACCTGAATGCACCAATAGTAACTGTTCCTTCTGGGACAGGAAGGCAGTTACTTTACCCTAATGTGATTACAGACAATAGTAATACAGATATGATAACACTTTGAATCAATACACAACATTTATTACATTGATATACAATACCACCTTTTCATTCCAAGGAGCTCAAGGTTCTCTCCCCCCCCCCCGCTATTTCATCCTCTCAACAACCCTGTGAGGTAGGTTAGGCTGAGAAATAGTGTCTAACCATTGCACCGCCTCCTGCACCTTTAAAGTGCATTTGGAGCAAATTCTTTCCCTCAAATAACCCTGGGAACAGTAGTTTGCCCCCGGCAGAGTTAGACTTCCCAGCAACAAACTACATTGCCCAGAGTTCTTTGAGGGAAGAAACAAGCAACAAACTACATTGCCCAGAATTCTTTGAGGGAAGAAACAAGCAACAAACTACATTGCCCAGAATTCTTTGAGGGAAGAAACAAACAACAAACTACATTGACCAGAGGGAACTACATTCTTTGAGGGAAGAAATGTGCTTTCTGGATGCAGCGCGTACAGGGCGCAAAGGCCCAGGAAAAGGAAATCTGGGGTTTCCAGAGCCTATCTCACTTTTCTGCCACGTGCAACCCCCCCCCCCCCGATTTTTATTTTTATTTAGCCCGCCTGCCCCAAATATGTCACCAACCCCAGAAGCGCTCGCTTCATCTGAAACAGACACTCCCCAGACGCAGAGCTCTCATTTCCCACACACCCGGCGACGCCGGCGTGCAAATCTTCCGACACTTTTGTGGTTTTTAATTAAAAAATAACAACAGGCATTTCTGAGTGCTGGCGAGATGAGCGCTCTTTGTAATTAGGCGGTTTGTTTGTTTTTTTGAAAAATTATTTGCATAGCTGTTCAGTTCCCTTAATTTCTAATGCAAGCTTGCCCTAATAGCCTTGATGCTTTGGGGGAAAATAAAGCCCACTTGTGATGTTAAGGCCCTGACTGGTTGCCACCTTGGCCTATCTGTCTGTCTATCTATCTATCTATCTATCTATCTATCTATCTATCTATCTATGGCCAGTGATGGCTAACCTTGACACTCCAGATGTTTTGGAACTACAACTCCCATCATCCCTGACCACTGGTCCTGTTAGCTAGGGATGATGGGAGTTGTAGTTCCAAAACATCTGGAGTGTCAAGGTTAGCCATCACTGAGCCAAGGTGGCAACCAATCGGGCCTTAACATATATATATATATATATATATTCTGCTGTTATAACTGCTCTCTCTGTTGTGTATATGCATTATAACATAAGATAAAAAATATTTAAAAGAACAAAAAAAGGAGTGACTTCAATGGGTTTCATAGTTCCTAGGCTCACCCCCATAATTAGCAAAGCAGGGGTGGGACGGGACTATGAAGTAAAAAAAAAGGTAAAGGGACCCCTGACCGTTAGGTCCAGTCGCGGACGACTCTGGGGTTGCGGCGCTCATCTCGCTTTACTGGCCGAGGGAGCCGGCGTACAGCTTCCGGGTCATGTGGCCAGCATGACTAAGCCGCTTCTGGCGAACCAGAGCAGTGCACGGAAACGCCGTTTACCTTCCCGCCGGAGCGGTACCTATTTATCTACTTGCACTTTGACGTGCTTTCGAACTGCTAGGTTGGCAGGAGCAGGGACCGAGCAACGGGAGCTCAGACCGTCGCGGGGATTCGAACTGCTGACCTTCCGATCGGCAAGCCCTAGGCTCCGAGCGATCGAGAGCCAGTGTGGTGTAGTGGTTAAGAGCGGTAGACTCGTAATCTGGTGAACTGGTTTCGCGTCTCCGCTCCTCCACATGCAGCTGCTGGGTGACCTTGGGCTAGTCCCGCTTCTCTGAAGTCTCTCAGCCCCACTCACCTCACAGAGTGTTTGTTGTGGGGGAGGAAGGGAAAGGAGAATGTGAGCCGCTTTGAGACTCCTTCGGGTAGTGATAAAGCGGGATATCAAATCCAAACTCTTTCTTTTTCTTCTTCTCTGTGGTTTAGACCACAGCGCCACCCGCTGACTGGATCCCACCCCAACATAGTGATAATCTACAAGGCCCTTTTGGTTCTGATCTCAGCTCCTGCCTCTGTAACCCATCAATTATGTTCAATCTTTACTTGGCAATGGGGTCCCCTGCTGCCCCCTTGGAAACCAGAATTCTGTGGGGGGTGAACCGCACACTTGTAGGACTGGCATCTGATGAAGGGATGGGGGGGTAGATTAGGTTCAGTTAGTTTGCATTTGACAGGGGAAGCTACAAAATTCGCACTTCCCGAAGCGATTCGCACCCGAAATGCCGCCTCCCAAAATTCTCCGAATGTTGCGACTCAGTTCTCCGGCTGAGCAATGGGTACAAAAATTCACAGACAAGTGTGACAGGCCAAATCGAGGGGAAACGGCTTGCAAAAATGTGTTCGCGAGTCAAAGCTGCGTCCAGAAATGTGTCGATTAGGGAAAAGTCTCACTAAAATGCTGATGAACATTCTTTTATTTTGCGAATTCTACAGTGAAGAACGTGCCCGCTTTATCTTACCCCTTTTAACAAAGTTTATACCTCTACAATATTATTTGGAATCATCCCCCGAAATTTTACGAAAATATCTCTTGGAAGATTCTTCAAGTCTAGTATCATATGATGTGGCTAGATTTTGCACCCTTAGCTATTGAGAAGCGTAAATCTCTTTTATTGAATAATACATTGTAAAGCTCCTTTGTGCAATTGTTTTATTTTTGATTGTGTTGTTGCCGATTTTTACTTGTTTGGATTTTTGGCTTTCAGTGCTGCCGGCTTTTGCCGTAATAAAACGAATTGAAATTGAATGCTGATGAACTTTCGCGAGGATAATTTTAACAAAGAGTTGTGAGTTGCTGACGAAATGTGAAGAACTGGATTTAAAAGATCAGGGAAGGGAGAGAGATCTTGACAGATCCCCTCCTGAACACGCTTATTCCTTCCCTGCAGTCTCCAAGCCCTCAGAGGCAGGTCTTAGTTCCCCCCAGGAGCTTGCGGGAATTTTCAGCTGATTCGAAGCGCTCATCACCTCCTCCCCATGTCCCCCCCTCTAAAAAGGAGGAAGAAGCAGCGACAGATTGCAGAAGGCGGTTTCATTTAGGGTGGAGGAGTTGCAGTCGTCCCTCCCGTTCTGTTGGAAACCTGTGTGCTCAGCAAACCTCAGGAACAATGGACCCCGTCTATCAACTATCTGGCGGTGGCGTGGCCAGGACGGGAGGAGCGGATAGGCGGGGGGGGGGGTTCCTAGAAACCAACTTTTATTAAAAGAAGGGGAAATATATAGGGTTTTAATTTAAAACCGACATCAATCACTCACCAGGGAAGGAGATCAGCAAATGTCTTCCCATTCCCACAGTTCCGTACTTGGAAAGGAGGAATAAGTGGAACAGCTGTAGCGGTGGAGAATGGCAGGCCAGGGGGCGCAGAAATGACACCATGATTTCTTCATGACGACGCCCCCCCCAATGCAAGGCCCTCTCCCCTGCGCGAAAGGGGGAGCGAGAGAGGCCTGGGTTTTGTCTTGCTTGAATTGAAGACGAGGGACCCTGCTGAGGTGGGACTGAGGGAAAGGTGTGGAGGCGAGCTGGGCACCTTTGCAGAGGGGGGGAAAAAACCACCACCACCCCCAAGTTGCTCCCTAAAGGTAAAGGGACCCCTGACCATTAGGTCCAGTTGTGACTGACTCTGGAGTTGTGGCGCTCATCTCGCTTTATTGGCCGAGGGAGCCAGCGTACAGCTTCCGGGTCATGTGGCCAGCAGGACTAAGCCACTTCTGGCGAACCAGAGCAGCGCACTGAAACGCCATTTACCTTCCCGCTGGAGCGGTTCCTATTTATCTCCTTGCACTTTGACATGCTTTCGAACTGCTTAGGTGGGCAGGAGCTGGGACCGAGCAACGGGAGCTCACCCCGTCGCAGGGATTCGAACCACCGACCTTCTGATCAGCAAGCCCTAGGCTCTGTGGTTTAACCCACAGCGCCACCTGGGTCCCTAAGTTGCTCCCTACCACTCCCATTTCCTAAGAATGTCGGAAAAGAAGAAAATACGACCAGCAGGCCAATGGCCCCATCTAGTCCAGCATCCTGTTCTCACGGTGGACGGCCAGGTGCCCCAGAGGGAAACCTGCAAGCAGGATTCGAATGCAAGACCCCTCTCCCCTCCTGTGTTTTTCAGCTCCCATTGCTCTGTCCCAGCTTCTGCCAACCTAGCAGTTCAAAAGCACATCAAAGTGCAAGTAGATAAATAGGTACCGCTCCGGCGGGAAGGTAAAAGGCGTTTCCGTGCGCTGCTCTGGTTTCGCCAGAAGCGGCTTAGTCATGCTAACCACATGACCCGGAAAAACTGTCTGTGGACAAATGCCAGCTCCCTCGGCCTGTAAAGCGAGATGAGCACCGCAACCCCAGAGTCATTTGCGACTGGACTTAACTGTCAGGGGTCCTTTACCTTTTTTTGGGGTGTCCATCTGCCAGAGATGCTTCATTGATTCCTGCATTGCAAGGGGGTTGGACTAGATGACCGCCGGGGTCCCTTCGAACTCTACCATTCTATGATTCTACGAAACCCCACAGTATGCTTTAACCCCCACCCAAATGGAGGCCTCTAGCTTGACTGAACATTCCTATCGCTTCTTGTGATTCCGAAACGGGTGGATCGCTTAATGAGGAGTGCGAAGGTGTGATCTTTCCGTGTGAGCCATTCCTGCCTGCCTGCTTTTGGCCCGAGGAATTGCACCTGTGCTTGCGCTTATTCTGTGCCTGAGAGCAAGCGTGCATGTCCTCCCCTCCCTCTGCGCATGAAATTCTATGCGCCAGCGAAGAGCGGTGTGCTCCTCCCGTCCCGGGTGCCTGTGTGTCTTCCTCTCTCCGTGGGCCCAGGTCTCTCTTTCGCACCCCTCCTGTCGCCCCTTCCCATCTGTCCGTCCCATTTGCAGGGCCACCTCTCCTCCGCGCGCCTGGCAGATGTGCCACCTTCCAGGGTGTGTGTGCACAGGGTGGCAGGCGAGGTGGAGGCTGGTGTGTGTGTGTGGATTTGACACCCACCGAGGTGGCAGCTTCCGTGTTCCTGACGGTGCAATTTCACAGCTCTGCTTCCCGACGTGGGTGCCCTATATCTGGGCCTCTGCCCTCTCTGGAGAGCAATTGGGGGTGGGGATCAGAGCTACCTGGGAGTGGCGCATGAGTTGGCCCCCCTACTGGGGTTGGAGGGGGCTGATAGTGGGGGGGGGGAGAGGAGAGCTCTTCTGATGAACTTTATTAATCCCCAGACACCTTCCAGCCTGGTTTTGGAGAGGAAGGAACACATATCAATAGTCCCTAATTAAGACAAAAGGAGTGGGAAGAACCTTTGATTGCATTTCCATTTAAAGCAACGCTAATGACATTTCCCTTTTATGTATAAACTCTGATCTCACCTCGTTTGCATGGAATGCTCCCTGCTATCCCCTCCCCACCCAAATCCTCACTCTCCCCGCAGCACCCACAAGGCTCTCTCCCTCTGCCTCTATGTGCTTTTCCAGCCAGCAAGGTGGTGATGTGGCAACATGACAGCATCTCCGAGGATGAGCAGCGTGGCAAAGGATGCGGCCCCCGGATTGGCGCACTGGCCCTCTGGTGCAGCAGCCAGAAAGCCCACCATGTTGCGCTCTTGATGATTCAAACACATTGATTCACGTGCCGCCTGCAGCGCCTGCACAATTTAAAAATAACTCTCTTGCTACGTTTTTGTTTTTTTGAGTGTGCGCACTGATGGGGGGAAGGGGCTGTAGCTCAGAGGGAAGAGGGTCTGCTTTTGCATGCGGGTTCAATCCCTGATGGAATAGCCAGGTTGGGAGAGGAGCCCCTCTGAAATCCTGGCAACCCATTGAGATGTTGGTCATGTTCTTTCCAGCGCAGTGCAATAGCTTCTTCATCTTTTAGAAGTGTGGTACCGTCTGCTGAGCGTAGGGGGCATATGCCATGATTTATTGGCCCATAGATGGTCTTTGTGGCTTTAAAGAAACTCTGTGCATCATGAGTGTCGGCTAAGTGCTGGATCTCTTGAGCTTTTTTTATCCACCAGGCGTTTTTTAGTTCTCTGGTTCTTCTTTGAACCTCAGCCTTAGCGTTGGCATAGGTTTTTTTCTTGTTGTTGTTGTTGTTGTTGTTGTTTAGTTGTTTAGTCGTGTCCGACTCTTCGTGACCCCCTGGGCCTCCTGCAGTTTGGTCAGACTCATGTTGGTCGCTTCGAGAACACTGTCCAACCATCTCGTCCTCTGTCGTCCCCTTCTCCTTGTGCCCTCCATCTTTCCCAACATCAGGGTCTTTTCCAGGGAGTCTTCTCTTCTCATGAGGTGGCCAAAGTACTGGAGCCTCAACTTCAGGATCTGTCCTTCTAATGAGCACTCAGGGTTGATTTCTTTAAGAATGGATAGGTTTGATCTTCTTGCAGTCCATGGGACTCTCAAGAGTCTCCTCCAGCACCAGAATTCAAAAGCATCGCTTCTTCGGCGATCAGCCTTCTTGATGGTCCAGCTCTCACTTCCATACATCACTACTGGGAAAACCATAGCTTTAACTATACGGACCTTTGTCGGCAAGGTGACACAGTTTCTATCTCTTTGGCAGATCTGAAAGGCCTTCCTTTTCTTGTCAATCATGCGTTCAATCTCGCTGTCATTCTCATCAAACCAGTCATGGCGTTTCTTGGTTTGGTATCCAATAGTTTGTTCACAGGCTGCAATAATGGATGTTTTTAGCTTGGTGCAGTGTTCCTCGATGTTATCAGGGAATTCTGAAAGCGGATGGTCCTTAAGAGTCCTTTGGAAGCAATCCTGCTTAATGGGATCTTGAAGGGCTTGAGTGTTCATTTTGCGCCTTGGTTTCCTTCCTTGAAGCCTGCGTTGAGGTATAATCTTGATAGCCACCGTGGAGCATATTAGTCAGTGATCCGTGCAGCAGTCGTTGGCGCTCGTCATAGCCCTGGTAAGGAGCACATCATGGCGATCTTTAGCACAGACAATAACATCTTCTAAGAGGTGCCAGGGGTTTGACCGAGGATGCCTGAATGAAGTTTTAAATTTATTTTTCTGTCGAAAGAGTGTGTTGGTAATAACAAGGTCCTCATTGTTGGCAAGATGTTCCAGTGGTCTAGCTCCATATACAGCACCTTCCTGTCTTGTGCTTTTGTTGGTTCCAGACATTTGGGAGGCAAAGGGACGTTTCTGAAGCGCAGTACTCTAGGCGAGGAAGAAGCAGAGAGGCAGCTAATGCTTTGATTTTATAGGAAAAGGAGTTGACACAATGTTGAATGTTTTATTATGTTTTTATATATGTTGGAAGCCGCCCAGAGTGGGTGGGGCAACCCAGTTAAGATGTGTGGGGTATAAATAGTAAAATTATCATTATGG
The DNA here is from genome assembly GCA_034641385.1 of Darevskia mixta. Classification (NCBI taxonomy): domain Eukaryota; kingdom Metazoa; phylum Chordata; class Lepidosauria; order Squamata; family Lacertidae; genus Darevskia; species Darevskia mixta. Next base: position 256,051 of record JAWWNH010000132.1, on the reverse strand, counting down.
AACGGGACGTCCCTATTCTCTTTTTTTATATATATAGTGATCTTTATTAATAATTTACATAATTAACAGAAATCAGTCCTAATTCACCTTTTACAATCATATATATGTATGTAATTTTGCCAATACATTTGCAACACACTTTCGAATCAACAAAAAACTAAATATACATCTACACTTAACAACCAAAATTGACTTCCACACTTCCTTCCTCTGCTTTGAAAAGAAATTAATACCATTTGTCCTTGTCCACGGTTTAACTCTCCTTATATAATACATCAAACATCACTCCTGAATTGTTCAGATCAATTAGATTATTTAAACACTTAATTCTGTACTTTTCCAATGTATTTTCTGTACGTCTTACGTACGTCTTAATTATGTCCTTTATCTGCAAATTATATTTGTTGTTTCACTTGAACTTCGAATAAAGAGATGTGTAATTACTGTTGCGAGGTGTCTTTCGTCCCTATGCTCATCGGAGAAATGTTGGAGGTTATGCTGCTCTTTATTTCTGCCTGCAACACCTGCTGTCCTGTCTTGCCAGGAAGTCCCGCCTCCCATCTCCAGGCTCTGTCTTCCAACTTCCGTTCAGGTCAGGCCATTGGTTCCGGGCCCAACAAATATGAGATCTCACCCTGCCAAACCCCAAACTGCAACTGGAAGCAAAAGCAAAAGCAAAACAAAAAACAAAGAAACCCACACCCACCCAAAACAATGGGATTTATTAAGGCAAAGTGGTTTGCATCCTATTGGTCCTTCTTTGGGGAAATTCAGAGACCGTCTTTCCCCAAATTCAGACCTCTTCTGTCTCCAAGTGAGCTTCTCACACAAAGGGCTTTGCTGTGGGTACATTTTCTGTACATAACAGCAGACTTGGGATGATTCTGTGGTGGTGTTATAAGAATTCTAAGGCCTCAAGTGCAGTATAAATATTCATAAATGGACACATATCTAAATATACAAGACGTGTCTGAAATAGTAAAGGTAAAGGTAAAGAAGCCCCTGGCCATTAGGTCCAGTCGTGTCCGACTCTGCGGTTGCGGCGCTCATCTCGCTTTATTGGCCAAGAGCCGGCATACAGCTTCCGGGTCATGTGACCAGCATGACTAAGCCGCTTCTGGCGAACCAGAGCAGCGCACGGAAACGCCGTTTTACCTTCCCTCCGGAGCGGTTCCTATTTATCTACTTGCACTTTGACGTGCTTTCGAACTGCTAGGTTGGCAGGAGCTGGGACCGAGCAACTGGAGCTCACCCCGTCGCAGGGATTCGAACCGCCAACCTTCTGATCAGCAAGCCCTAGGCTCTGTGGTTTAACCCACAGCGCCACCTGGGTCCCTTTGTCTGAAATAGTACGGGAGAGCAATCCTGAAGCCATTTTGATTTCTCCCAATGACCTCAGATATTCCTCTGCAGTAAGGGAGGCAAATGGGGAAAGCCTTCTCTTTGTATTTTCGCTTGCCAATCCTGTCTTAAGGGTGTATTTGTGTATGAATAGGGTGAGCCTGTGACCTGGACTCAGGAACTAAAGTATTAACCATCACAAAAGAATGGCCAGGCTGCCCAGGTAAAGCAATCAGTGACCATTATCAGGTATCCTGGCAGACGGGATTTCTGCTGTAGATGCCTCCTTCTGTGATATATGCATGATGTTTTGGGGGTAGTGGTCTTGGGCTACAGGGTGGGCAATTTCTAGAGTCTATATAAGGGCTTGCGCACCATTGTTCGGGGTTCTCCTCCCTCCTGCATGTGGGGAGTGGGGACCCTGTTACAACAGTTCCTTGAATAAAGACCAGGCTTACTAGCCGCTTTGCTTCTCAATATTCTCTGGTTGGCCTCTGTTATTTTCTCCTACCGATAGGGAACCCACTTAAGGACTCTATAAGGGCTCCAGAATACCCCATAAGGGAAAGGGGGCAGTTTTTATTATAACAGTGGATTTCGCTGCCCCGTGTTCCTGGGACTGCCGCTTTCCTCCTCGGAAGTCATTAGCAGTCCACTCCCAGAATCCTACCAGCTCCATCTGGTACGCAGGATGAGACCCTCCCTGCCCGCAGACTGTCTCGCCAGAGTGGTGCATGCTCTGGTTATCTCTCGCTTGGACTGCTGCAATGCGCTCTACGTGGGGCGACCTTTGAAGGTGACCCGGAAACTACAACTAATCCAGAATGCGGCAGCTAGACTGGTGACTGGGAGTGGCTGCCGGGACCACATAACACCGGTCCTGAGAGATCTACATTGGCTCCCAAGACGTTTCCGAGCACAATTCAAAGTGTTGGTGCTGACCTTTAAAGCCCTAAACGGCCTCGGTCCAGTATACCTGAAGGAGCGTCTCCACTCCCATTATTCAGCCCGGACACTGAGGTCCAGCTCCGAGGGCCTTCTGGCGGTTCCCTCACTGCGAGAAGCGAAGTTACAGGGAACCAGGCAGAGGGCCTTCTCGGTGGTGGCGCCCGCCCTGTGGAACGCCCTCCCAGCAGAGCTCAAAGAGAAAAACAACTATCTGACATTCAGAAAATACCTGAAGGCAGCCTTGTTTAGGGAAGTTTTTAACCTGTGATATTTTAATGTATTTTAATATCTGTTGGAGGCCGCCCAGAGTAGCTGGGGAGACCCAGCCAGATGGGCGAGGTACAAATAATAAATTATATTATTATTATTATTATTACTACTATCTAGATTCCCAGCATCCTCTGTTCCAACCCACACCCTCTTCCCCAACAACCCTACAAGAGGAGGGGGCAGGTGCGTTTCTGCTCCCCGGATTCGCGCTCCTTCGCCAGGTCGCTCTGGGGCGCTGCAGTCGTCCCCTCCCTTGAGAATTTGACGGTGCCAGGCTGTGATGGCCTGGGATTCAGACTCAGACGCTGAACCTGAGGGATCCCAGCCTGCACAGGGTTCCCTGCCTCCAGAACCAGCAGAGCCGGGGCTGGGGCCTGAGTCTGAAGGGGCCTCACCTGTGCTGGATCCTCAGGTGCAGGCATTGGCTGAGTCTGCTCTGGCTCCTGATGGGATGGAGGACCCATTGCCTGCAGGTGCTCCACTCTCAGCCCCATCAGGGGAAGCTGAGGTTGCCTCTGGTTCTGGTAACCCTCCAGCTTCTCCTGAGCTGCAGAGGCTCAGGGCAGAGAGGCGAAGGGAACTGAGTTCCCACAGGAGGAGTGCTCGCCTCCAAGCCAGGAGAGGCGAGTCACCTGAGGATCGGAGCCACCCTATGCCTCGGGGCAGATAAAAGCCGGCCAGCCCCAGCCCCAAGTTGCAGGAGCAACATCGTTGCTGACCAGTTCCTGCCGGTGTTCCTGCTTGATCCCTGTCCTGCTTTCCTGCCTGAGCTCCTGACCCGCCTTGGTTCCCTGCTTGCCCACCCGTTCCTGACTTCGCCTGATTCCCTGCCCTGTACCCTGCTTCAGTTATTTCGGACTGCCTTTACGTGTACCTCTGACCTTGGACCGGACTTAGACCTCGCCTTTTGGATACCCCACGGGACCAGCACACAGGCCAACGCACGCACACACACGCACACACACACACACACACACACACACACACACAATCCCTCCTCACATTTGGCCAGCGGGCTCCTGCGGGCACCCGGCCACATTCCTGCCGCCGACACCTTGGTGTTGGCCAGGCGGGGAGGCTGTGTGGTTTGGGGAGCCTCTGGCACATGGGCAGAAAGGACGGAGCCGGAACGGAGCGGCCCCCACGGAGAAGTCAAATATTGACGGATTGAAAAGTTCAAGCCTTAAAAGCGGAGAGAATCCGTCATCCCTCCTGGAGGTCGGAGCGTGAAAGGAGGTTCTGGTGGGAACCTGTCTGAGAGCCGGGGGAAGCGAAAGGCCGCCTGGACATAAAGCAGACAGGACAAAAGAAATGAGATGGGCCGATGAGCCAAGAAAAGGGTTTATTCCCCCTCCGCCCCCCCCAAAAAGAAAAAAGAAGTATATATATCTGTGTGTCTCCCCTGCTCTGCGAATTGATTTAGCATCAGAAAGGTGCGCCAAATCTCAAATGGCTCACATAAAGGTCATCGCCCACTTGGTCTCTGGCTACTCGCCTTTGTTCATTATCCAACCCCCCTCCCAAAATTAGTCCCCCCCCCCAAAAAAAATGCTACAGGTTTACATTTTCCGTAAAGTTAGATGTCAGCTGGAGGTTGACACAGAAGGTGTTTGGGCTTACCAACTCGCCCCATCAGGAAACGTTCCCAAACTATTTCGAGCCCCTACCGCCCACCCCCTTGGCTCTGCAAACTGGTTCCCAGCGCCACCCGCCCCACCCTACGGAAAACGGACAGCCATTTGTGTGACCCGCGGAGGAAGGTGGCGACGCCATAAAATTCAGAACAGTTAACGATTCATGGTATGTTTATTCAAAATGCAATTAGTTTGATTAATTCAACAAAACGGAGAAGACTTGATCCAGTGATGCCAGCTTTTCAAAGTCACTTTGACCACCCGCCCCTTGCCTCTTAGTGTGTGTCCCCCCCCCCAGGAACCCCATTGTCCTTGGGGAGTCAATGAGTTAAACTCCCTAACCCCATTTCTTCTTGTTCCACGTGGCAAACTACTGAGATCCTTCTGAAGGGGAATAAATTCGCCCTCGAGCAGTTTCCTTAAGGGTGCTCTGGTGTTCAGAGACCCCTATTGCCCTCCTCAAGCTACAATTCCCAGAGCGGTTTAATAATCAAGCGGTATCGGGAATTATAGCTCTGGAAACAGGACGCCTCTGCACAGCTCTTAACACCTTGAACAAACTACACCTCCCAGAATCCTTTGGGGGGGAGGAAGCCATGACAGTTTAAAGTGGCGTCATGGCACTATAAAAGCGCCTGGTGTGATTGGGGGCCTAAATGCCTCGAGCGTCACCCGCTCTGTTCCAAGACAAGCATGCCGGGGGTTTGTGCGTGTGTTTTCAGTCTGAGGGCCACATTCCCTCCGGGACAATATTCCAGGGGCCACATGCCAGTGGTGGGCAGGGCCAGGGGCAAAAGTGGGCAGAGCAACGGAGGCAAGTTTTACCTTAGTCCCGTAGGCTGGTTCCCACATGACGCTCTGTCCTCCATGCAGCAAGAGTCGTTGAGCAAGGGTTCGAGGACCCGTTCCGGTGAAGTGAAAACACGAAGCAGAGCCAGTGGAGAGTCCCAGGGGCCTGATGGAGGGGTCTGAAGGGCCGCATTTAACTCCAGGCCTGAGACTCCTCCACTTCTGGACTAAGCGGATCTAAACTACAATTCATTCCCGCCTCTAACAAATCCTGGCCTCTCTGAGGAAACCTAAGCAGGATTTGGGAGGGAGAGAGAGGAGGAGAGACCTCTGGACCCTGCTCCCTAGGGACTCCCCGCCACTTGAGGCAGGGAGGCTGTTTCTGGGACATCCTTATAGAAAACTGGTCCCACGAGCCAGGGCCGTCTTAAGCATATCCGGCACCATGGTTCAAAGACCCCTCCGCCCCCCACCCACCCCGTTTCCCAGAGTTGTCGACCTTTTCCCAAGCGGCACAGCTGGTGGGCGTGCAGGGAAAGGGGAGGCCGCCGGCAAAGCCGCGCAGCTCCCCCACTCGCTGGGGCGCCCCTGAGAGGCCAGCGCCCTGGCGCAACGTGCCTGTAAGCCCAATAGGAAAGACGGCTCTGCCACGAGCTCAATATTGTCCGCACTGACCGACAGCAGCTCAGCGAGATCTCAGGCAGCAGGGAGGGGTGTATCTCCCAGAGCTCTGCCTGGAGGTGCCGCCAGGGATTGAACCTTCTGCATGCTAAGCAGCCGCACTGCTGTTGAGCTGCGCCCCCTTTTGCCAGGTAGGAAATAGCCCTTTCCTGCCTCCCCACGCTGTCTCTCCAGATCTCTTCCTGCAGGCCTAGCTCCCCAACACCCAGATGTGTCTCCCTGTGCCGGAAGGTCACCCCAGTGCCCCCCCCGGCTTCCGCATCTGCACCCCTCTCCACATCCTTCCATTCCTCTTTAGTCGTTCTCACTTCTTTGCATCCTGCCACCTCTCCGGGCATTTTTCTTCTTTCTTTCTCTTCTCATTCCTCACACCTTCTTCTGTGCTCCCATCTCCCTCTTCTCACCCCTTCCACCTCTTCCTCCTCCTCCCCACACACCAGTCTGGTCTCAACCCCCCCCCCCATTTATTCCCCCCCACACACACTCCAAACATACACACACTTCCTTCTGCTCTATATTTAGCTCCCCATGGAAACACAAAGTTAATTTGATTTAATTTTTCAAATTTTCTGCACCGATTGAGGAATCGGCATTTGCAAAGAGATTAAAAGGTGAGATAGGGATTCTGGATTTGTGGGTGGGTGAGGGGGTGTAACGGGGGCTTTCTTTTCTGAAGCAAAACTCCCCCCACCTTCTTCCACCATAGTAACACTTGTTCCGAGTTTCCGCTGATCTCTGGGATTCCTGTCCCCTTTCTCCTAAATTCATAATTGGTTTGGGGCGGGGCAGGGGCAGGAGAATAAATGCTATGTATTTAAAAACAACAACAAAAACCCTATTCCGCCTTTTGTCATTGTGGCTCAATCCAGTCATCCGTACCCTGACAGATTAAATCTGGCACCAGGAGAGAAATCGTAAGACGTTCTGTAAGCATCTTTCAAAAATGGCAGGGGTCCAGAGGTTCAGGTTTGCCTCAAAAGCGGCTTCCTGCAGCCACCAGAGGGTGCCCTTCGGAGCACAGAACCCAGTAAGCAATGACTTGATCTTTGGACCAGAATCATAGAATTATTAAGTTGGAAGGGACCCCAATGGCATAGCTGTCAACTCTCCCTTTTTTTGCGGGAAACTCCCTTATTCCAATGCCGTTTCCCGCTACTATCCCGGATTGTTGATCTCCCTTAAATTTCCCGGATTTCCAAGGAAGCAGCTCCTCTCCCTCCCTGCCGGCCAGGGAGGCTCCTCAGCTGCGTTGCTCGGCTGCCAATAAGGAGTCTGAGACCGACTGGGGGCGGAGCTTGCATGCCTTGTGCAGCCAGACCCTCACGCCCAACCAGACAGACAGCCTGCCTGCCGTCTACGCGCTCGCTCTTTCGCTCACCTGTTCGCGCGCAGCCTCTGGAGCGCAGGGTGGCGAGGCTACTTGGTGCCATTGCACCGCCCTCGCGGCATCCCTTATTTTCAAATCCGAAAGTTTGAAAAAATCAGACAGACCTCAGCAAAAACAGACAGACCTCAGTGTAACACTCAAAACGGAAGCGTGGCGCTCAAAACGGAGCACGTTTAGCTTCCGAAAAAAGTTCACAAACCAGAACACTTACTTCTGGGTTTGCAGTGTTTGGGTTCCAAGTTGTTTGAGTACCAAGGCGCTTGAGAACCAATGTAGAGCCTGCCGGATCAGGCCCATGGCATCCTGTTCTCATCTTGATCCGCTGTTGAACAGCCCTGACCCTCAGAAATTTCTTCCTAACGTTGAGTCAGAATCTCCTTTCTTGTCCCACATGTTGGGAGATACATTACGATGGCTCCCCCATCTCCTCTTTTCCGGGCTAAACAGACCCGGCTGCCTCAACTGTTCCTCATCAGGCTTGGTTTCCAGACCCTTCCATCCTCCTTTCAACTGGGCTTGTGCAGGAGAACGTCGCTGGGATCCTGCTCTGTGCAGCTCATCTTTTTCCCCATCTCCAACAGCGCTGGCCTCACCGACGCCCGGCCTCAGCCAAAACAGCCAACATCTGGGTCCCCAAGCCGGCCGCCCAAAACGGAGCAGCCTTTCCTGTTAGCCGCGTGTTAATATAATTGATTACCGCGAGACGGGCCTTATTTGCGGGGGCCATTTAGTTAATTACGCCTGGATGGGGGAAGCGCGCTTGCTAATTGCTGCTCTTGGACGGCGCCGCCAAACGGATCCAGGTGCAGCTATGCCAGAGAAGGCCTTGGAACGGCTGGTTTGCGCTGGCGGCTGAGAGAGTTGGGAGCCACAGAACGAAGCCCCGCTTCTCCTTCGCCTGTCCCCCCCCCCTTACGAATCAGGAGACCCTCTCCTCCAGGGAAAAACTAGGAGGAGGCAGCGGGGCTTTCGGATTTCAGTTGCTACAAACTGCAGGAGGGGAGAAGCCTCGTCTTGCGTTCAAATTCTGCTCGCGGGTTTCCCATTGGGGCATCTGATTTGGCCACTGCGAGAACAGGATGCTTGACTAGGTGGGCCATTGGCCTGATCCTGCAGGGCTCGTTCTTAAGCAGGGGTCAGCAACCTTTTTCAGCCCTGGGCCGGTCCACCGTCCCTCAGACCGTGTGGTGGGCCAGACTATATTTTGAAAAAATAAAATAAATGAACGAATTCCTATGCCCCACAAATAACCCAGAGATGCACTTCAAATAAAAGCACACATTCTACTCATGTAAAAACACGCTGATTCCCGGACCGTCCGCAGGCCGGATTGAGAAGGTGATTGGGCCGCATCTGGCCCACGGGCCTTAGGTTGCCTACCCCTGTTCTTAAGACTGTAAAGACTTAAGAACCTTCCTGGTTTGGCTCTGGAAAATGACTTGAATGGGATTGGGAGCCTTCCTGGTTTGGCTCTGGAAAAGGACTTGAATGGGATTGGGGAGCTCTGGGCTGTAATGTTGGTGCACAAGAGGTAGCATGGTCTGTATCCCCTAGAGCAATTGTTTGTGGGTGGGTGGGGGGCAAGGAGGGGGGTGCATGGCAGAGAAAGAAAGGGTATGGCAGGAATTACTGAAGGGGCGTCTCCATCCCCATCGTTCAGCCCGGACACTGAGGTCCAGCTCCGAGGGCCTTCTGGCGGTTCCCTCCCTGCAAGAAGTGAGGTTCCAGGGAACCAGGCAGAGGGTCTTCTCGGTGGTGGCGCCCACCCTGTGGAATGCCCTCCCATCAGATGTCAAGGAAATAAGCAACTATCTGACTTTTAGAAGACATCTGAAGGCAGCCCTGTTTAGGGAAGTTTTTAATGTTTGATTATTGTGTTTTTAATATCCTGTTGGGAGCCGCCCAGAGTGACTGGGGGGGCCTGGCCAGATGGGCGGGGTACAAATAAATAATAGTATTAGTATTAATATTATTAATATTATTAATATTATTAATATTAATAATGTGCAGGGCCTATGGAACTCCCTCCCACAGGAAGCAGTGACGGCTACCAACTTGGACACCTCTAAAAGCATATTAGACAAACTCCTGGAGGAGAGGGCTGTTCATGGCTGCCAGCCACGATGGCTGTGCTCTGCCTCCACCCTCTAAGGCAGCCATGCTTCCAGGTACCAATTGCTGGAGGCCGCAGGAGGGGAGAGGGTGCTTGTGCTCAGACCCTGCTTTAGCACATCCCACTGGGGTGGCGCTGTGGGTTAAACCACAGAGCCTAGGGCTTGCCGATCAGAAGGTCAGCGGTTCGAATCCCCGCGACGGGGTGAGCTCCTGTTGATCGGTCCCTGCTCCTGCCAACCTAGCAGTTCAAAAGCATGAAGTACAAGTAGATAAATAGGTACCACTCCAGCAGGAAGGTAAACGGTGTTTCCGTGTGCTGCTCTGGTTCGCCAGAAGCAGCTGAGTCATGCTGGCCACATGACCCAGAAAAACTGTTTGTGGACAAACGCCGGCTCCCTCGGCCAGTAAAGCGAGATGAGCGCCACAACCCCAGAGTCGTCTGCGACTGTACATAATGGTCAGGGGTCCCTTTACCTTACTGGGGCATTGCTGGGAGAATGGGATGCTGGGCAGGGCAGAGGCAGAGCTAGCTGCTCTGACCCCCGGAGCGGCGCACATGCAATGCACCCGGGGGTGGGGCCATGGGGGCAGGGCGAGCCTCCCAGGGGGACGGGGCGAGCATCCCAGGGGGCAAGATGCCCATGGGGGGCAGAGCGAGCCACCCATGGCTGGCTGCTTCCTGGGGGGGGGGGGAGCCGCACCGCTTTGCCAGCAGCCTTCCTCCCTTCCCTCTTCCTTTTGACAGCTCAGGGGAGGCTCCCCCCCGAACCAACCTGGGAGTAGGAGGGGGAAAGGTGTGGCGCCCACCCGTGACTCCCAAACCTCCGCCTTTTCTGACGGCTCGGGGTAGGTTTGGGAGTCGCGGGTGTGCGGCATGCTGAATGTCACCCCCCTCAGTGACAACACCCGGGGCGTACCGCCCCCAACGCCCCTTCCTCCACTCCTGGGACAGAGTGGGCCATTGGCTTGTTATGCCCAACGATGGCTTCAGCCCTGCCCACCGCCGGTGTCCTGAGTCCCGAGGCTTCGCCAGGCTCAGGTGTGGGATGTAGGCTGATTGACAAGGAGGGTGTGCTGGCCCCGGGGGTGCCCTGCCCAGAGTACAACGGGTGGGAAGACCAGGAACTCACCCGGGGTCGAGCGGGGCGTGGTCAGCAGTCCCGGACAACAGCAGTAGATCCAAGCGAGGCAACCAAGTCCAGGGGCTGGGCGGCAGCAGAGTCTGGTGACAGTCCGTGGGTCTAGCCGGGTAGTCAGAGGTCAGGAACACGCCAGGGGTTCGTTCGTGAAGCAGGGTCAAGGTCCAGGAGTCCAACAGGGGGTTCATTCAGCAAAGCAGGAAGCAGGGCCAGGTACAGGTCAGGAATAGGCACGAGGACATAGGCAGGCACACGTTAGCAACTGTGTTGCTCACGCAACTTGGGTCTAGGTCTGGCCGGCCTTTATTTGCCCCGAGGCATAGGGCGGCCCCGATCCTCCGGTGACTCGCCTCTCCTTATGGCCTGGAGGCGAGCACTCCTCCTGCAGGAACTTAGTTCCCTTCGCCTCTCTGCCCTGAGCCTCCGCAGCTCAGGAGAGGCTGGTGGGTTACCGGACCCAGAGGCAACCTCAGCTTCCTCTGATGGGGCTGAGAGTGGAGTACCTGCAGGCAATGGGTCCTCCATCCCATCAGGAGCCAGAGCAGACTCAGCCGATGCCTGCACCTGAGGATCCAGCACAGGTGAGGACCCTTCAGGCTCCTGCCCTAGACCCGGCTCAGCTGGTTCTGGAGGCGGGGAATCCTGTGCAGGCTGGGATCCCTCAGGTTCAGCATCTGAGTCCGAATCCCAGGCCATCACAGAGGGGAAACAGAAGTGAGACATGGCGGTTGGGGGGAGAGAGTAGAGGCTGAGACTGGAGAACAGAGGCCTCCTCCCAGGACTTGGCTGCCCTGACTGAGGGAAGCAGGACTCCCCTCTCTGTTCTTCTCCCCTGGGGAAAGGAGCATAATAAGCCCACTGCTGGAGGGGTGGAAATCAATGGGCTTATTCCCCTGGACCTGGCGGTGCTTCCCTTGCTGGCCACAGATGCATCTTCCCTGTGGCAGTGAGCATCTAAATGCTCTGCAGTCTCGTGAGTGAGCATGCCTCGTCCCGTGTTTAAAAGTTTGGCAGGTGGGTGTGCACACCTGTTGGGACAGCTTTGTTGCTTCCATGCACTTTGCCCTGATCCCAGACTCCTTAAACATGGCCTCGCTTTAAGGCTGAGCACAGCAGCTTCTGGGATTCAGCGCCTGTGGCTCAGTCTGCTATCCCTCCTCAGCCGCGGTAGATATTTGCCCCATGCTTTGAAACTTTTGCCGCCATCTCCCTGCTCTGCTTTGCTACTGCTCCCCACTGAAGATGGGAGGAGAAATGCCAGACCATCTCTGGTGGGTGACATTGGACGTACCCATGGCAGATTTGCAGTAGCTGGCCTAACACCAGACTTCTGAGTGCTGGGATGGACTTTGGTAACAACGGCGTCCTGAGCAAGGACGAAATCCACCCCAATATTTCTTATTTTTACAATAATTCCTCTTGGTGCAGCTGCTTTCTAATGGATCTTCTCAGTAGCTACTCATGTAAATATAGGTTTTATTATATTATTATAATTTTGTGCCACCTCTGCATAATAGTAATAGTAATAATAATAATAATAATAATAATAATAATAATAATAATACCCTGCCCACTCTTGTTGCCCTGTGCAGGGGAACCACCCGCACAGCCCTAAATCTGGGGTGGGAGGTTAAGTAGGGTGAATTGTTGGTTCGATGTGAAGGGAAGGGTGAGGTTTTGTTTATCTGCTAATTACTGGGTGGTTGAATACTGCTAATGTTGTTTGCTACTGTTTATGGGTCTGGTGTGCTGCTTTTGTTTCCCTGTAAGTTGTATTCTGTATGAAATGTTGATGTATTATATTATCCCCGCTTTTCCTGCTATGCTATTATGCATGGCCCTATATTTTTCTTTAATGTAAGTTGCTTAGAGACCTGCGGGTTACAAGCGACTTATAAGTTGTGTTTTCCTTTCCTTTTGTCATGGGCTGGACAGGGAGAGCCAAGTTCAAATCCTGCCATGGTCATTTGTGAAGCTCAACCCCTCCCCCTCCACCACTTCCTCTTTCCTTGCTGGTTTGTTGTGAGGATGAGGTGGGAGGGGCAAATGCCAAAAGCCAATCAAGAATAACTTCCTCTCAACTGGAACCTGGTGCCCAAGCAGAGGTTTTGGCCTACAACTCCCATCAGCCCTAGGCAGCACGGCTTGATGGGAGTTGTAGTCCAAAACCTCTAGCTCTGCACCAAGCATTATGGTCTCACTTTTCTCCTGAGTTCTCTGTCCAACCAGGGCATGTAGCAGCCAGGGCATAGTGTAACTAATGGGCTGAACTTTAGCTTCTCCCTATAAGGACACGCTGATCTCAGCTGATTTGCATAATATATGGAGCAGAATATGGGCTCCCTTTGCCCAGCATCCGTATTTATCATTTTTGTTCAACGGGAAAGAAAATCAGCTGTGATGACCTGCAGTTGCAGGGGGTTGGACTAGATGACCCTTGGGGTCTCTTCCGATGCAACAGTTTCATGAGTCGTGAAAAGTGTATTCTTGGCAAACAGGACAGTAATGTTTCTCCTGCCTACTTAACCAGATAGGCAACTCCAGAGATGAGAGAGAGAGAGAGAGACCCAGTTAACCATGGCCATTGTACTTTATTGATAAGGTGACATTGGCTAGTATCCAAGACGTCAATCCAACGAATCTGGTTCTTGGTCCCAGTTGGGGTTATCCCCTCTAGGCTTGGGCCCCCCACTCTTCTTGGCCATCATGACCTCGCTTACACCCAGCAGTGTGACAGCTGTCTGGGTCGCAAGCATGATGCCTCGGTACTTCACCAAAAACGGGTCGAACAGCCCTTCCTTGGCGGCATCCATGGTGGCCGCCTCCTCGCTCATCAGCCTGAGGCCCGTGTTCTGGGTGCCCAGCTGGTGCTGCACCTCGATCTTGGCCATCACCTCGTTGACCGGCAGGCCTGCGTTTTCCGCCAGGGTAGCCGGGAGGGTCTTCAGGGCCTGGGAGAACTCCAAGATGCCGTACTGCTCGGATCCGGGGAAGTACATCCCCAAGGTGCTGAGCCGCACCGACAGCGCCATCTCGGTGGCCCCGGCACCAGGCAGCAGCCGGGCGTCGCTGCCCAAGACTTTGTAGATGTTGATGCCATCGTGGATGGCCTCTTCCACACAGTCTAGCATCTCCGTGGTGGCCCCTCTGAGCACGATGGTGACCACAGGGCAAGCGATGCCTTCTTGGCTGAAGATGACCACGCCGGTGCTGCCAATCTCGCTCATGTAGACGCGGCGGCAGTGGCCCAGCTCCTCGGGTGCCGGCGGAACCACGTTCAGCAGCAGAGTGGCTCCCACCGCCTTGCACAGGCGCTGTAGCTCCATCCGGGAGTGCATCCGGACGACCATCAGCCGGTACCGGTTGGCGTAGAAGAGCGCCATGTCGTGTACCTTCCCTCCGGCCACCACCACGGTGACGCCGGCTTTGACGAGGTCCAGGATTCGCTGCTCGATCATGTTCTCTTCGCTTTTGCTGAAGCGCCTGATCTCCGACGCGTTGCTGAAGACGGCGGTGCTCTTCGCCTCGAAACCGGACGGGCCGAAGCAGCAGGAGTAGACCGCGATCCGGGCCCTCTCCATGCGCCGGAAGATCCCTTCGGCCTCCGCGCAGATGACCATCCCTTCCACCACGCTGGAGTCGCCCACCCCGCCGCCGAGGATCTTGCAGACGCGGATGAGGTCCGTGTCGAAGGCCGCGCGGTCCGGCGGCAGCACCAGGATGCAGGCCTTGGCCACCAGCCTGGCCAAGGCTTTCTGGTGGCCGAAGACCTTGCTGCCCACGGCGGCCTGCAGGACCCACAGCACCTCTTCGACATCACGCGGGTTCTTCAGGACGTAGCAGGACAGGCTGGGGAGCAAGCGCAGGACCTCCTTGCAGGCCATCTCGTAGCCGGCCCGGATGTGGACCACTGGCAGCCCCGAGTGCAGGAGCTTCTCGGCGTTCTCCAAGAGCGCGCCGGCCAGGAGGATGACGAAATTGGTCCCGTCCCCCGTCTCCACGTGCTGTGTCTCGGCCGCGGTGCGGAGCAGGCAGGCCACGGGGTTCTCCAGCTCCAGCTCCTGGAGGATGGTGGCGGCATGGGAGGTGTGGATGTTCTTGCCCAGGTGGTTGACCACCAGCTTGTTGCGGCCCAGGGGGCCGTAACAGGTCCGCAAGGAGCGCACCAAGGCCTTGCAGGCCGTCAGGTTGCTGAAGAGGGTTTCCTGCAGGCCGCTGAAGTACTTCATGCCCGCCTTGAGCATCTGCGGCAGCCCGGGGGCTTGGGGTACGTGCGCAGCCATCACCTGTGGAGGGAGAGGCACAGGGTGGGCTTCAGTGTTTGGAAAGTCCACCTGGCAGCGAGAAAGCACCATCGCCAGCCCCAGGCAGGATTTAGGGATGTGGGAGACCAGCCACGGCAACCATTTTGTAAATATAGGGCCACTTTGCCTCTTTCTCCTCCCTCCACCCTTCCTCCCCTGCTGTCCCTGTACTTCTCGCTTGCAACAACCTTCCAAAATCCTCATGAAGATTCTTCAACGTTTTAGTGAAAATTTATCCCAATAGACCCATTTTTCTATACGGATTCCTCTAACGCACCTATTGTTGCAAAGCAATTTCCCCAGATATAATGAAGTTTTGCATGGAATATTTTTTCTAACATACCCATTGTTTGCAAAGCACTTTTCCCTAATACAGTATACCGGATTTTCCCAAACAGAATGCATTCTCATATGCCTTTTTCACTCATCTGTGCATTTACAGTGGTACCTTGGTTCCCAAACGCCTTGGTTCTCAAACTCTGAAAATCCGGAAGTAAGTGTTCTGGTTTTCGAACGTTTTTCGGAAGCTGAACGTCTGATGCGGCTGTCGGCTATTGTTTCCGGGGTGCCTGCACCAATCAGAAGCTGCACCTTGGTTCTCGAACATTTCAGAAGTCAAACGGACTTCTGGAATGGATGAAGTTTGGCACTTTTGTTTTTGCTACTTATTTTGCATTTTTGTTTTTAAGGCTTTTTCGGTTAATTTGCTTTTGTGACTGTGTGGAACACAGTTCAGCTACTGATTGATCCATTATGTGACTGCGGAAACGGATAAAATCCCCCCATCCAAACAATGACTATCATCAGTGCAGGTATGAAAAAAATAATAATTTTAATTTGTATCATCTACAATACTGTCTTATTTATTTTATAGTACAGCACATTGATTATTACTTTCATTTTGTGGATCAATGGTCTCGTTAGAGAGTAAAATTCATGTTAAATTGCTGTTTTAGGCGTTGTTTTTAAAAGTCTGGAATGGATTAATCCATTTTGCATTACTTTCCATGGGAAAGCGCGCCTAGATTTTGGAACGCTTTGGTTTTGGAACGGACGTCTGGAACGGATTAAGTCTGAGAACCAAGGTGCCACTGTATGTGGATACTTTGCCGTAGTATATGAATTTTTGAATGCATTATGTGGCTGGAGAAATGCACGGTAAAATCCAAGAAGGGCGCATTGTGAAGGACGGCTTGTGTTTTGGTTCGTGTGTCATTTCGGGAAATGCAAACAAAGTAAATTTTCCTTTTTAATGCAAAGTGGATCGAATTTCTCCCCCTGCATGAATTTCTCCCCCTGCCCGTTATGGCTCCCGGGAACCCTGTGGTGCAATGTCCCCTCTTTTCCCCTTCACATCTTGCCTCAGAACCCACCTTTTCCACGACCCCCTTAACACCACCACTTTATTCCCATGCCTTCCTGAAACGGAGCCTAAGAATGTATATTATCAGTTAGCTCAAAAGCTTTACCTCAGGGGTCAGCAACCTTTTTCAGCCGTTGGCCGGTCCACCGTCCCTCAGATCATGTGGTGGGCTGAACTATATTTTTTTGGGGGGGGGGAATGAACGAATTTCTTTGCCCCACAAATAACCCAGAGATGCATTTTAAATAAAAACACACATTCTACTCATGTAAAAACACGCTGATTCCCAGACTGTCTGCGGGCCAGATTCAGAAGGCGACTGGGCCACATCCGGCCCACGGGCGTTAGGTTGCCTACCCCTGCTTTACCTCCTGCTTTCTTTTTGTATCTGTTTATACAGACTGCCTTGAAATCTAGCACGATGGGCGGTTTTAATAAATAAAACGCATCTGTGTCACCAGGGGTTGACTTTGGTACTGTGGCACCCTGTGCGAGGCCAAAATTGGGCGCCCTCAGTTGTGGATCTTCTCAATTTTGCGCCCCATCGGCTCGGCGCCCTGCGTGGGGGAACCACCCTAAATCTGGTGCCAATGTCACTGTAATACTCGCAGATTCGTCCTGTTTATGCCTGCCTGCATTCCCTTCCCCTTCCTCTGTTCCTTTGGGTTGTTTGTCGTATTGTAGGCCCCTTGCGGGCAGGGACCTGCCTGCTTAATTTCTGGCAACAGCACACTTTCCACAGGTGCCACAATATAGATTAAGATGTGTGTGTCTTATACCAGCCGTCCAAAATTGCTAAGAATATGGCTGTGCCAAGCCTCAGGTTTAATCCCGTGGGCTGCTTTCCCATAAAGGAAAATAGATTGCCGGTGGTTAATTCCTCCCGCCGCTTCTCTCTAAGGACTTGGGGCTTTAGACAGCCTGAAAACCACACCCCTTCACATGCCCCTACAACATTTTGCCCGTGCATCAAGAGGCAACCTACTGGAGCAAGGCGAGAAGAGACGTCTGGAGATTGCCAGGGAGCTCCGAGATGCCAAGACTCGGCTGGCAGAACCAGCCGTTTAACGGCTGTTCCTGGGGTGGGAGGTCGAGGGGGGTGATGTCACAGTGGCGCATTCCAGCGGGCACAGAGCACCTTCCTGTGAGGCCATGTGGCGACCCAGGCGCATTGTCCCTGCCGACTGCCAGCCCAGCTTCTGATGCACGAAGCACGACTGCTGGGGCAGACTGCAACTGGAGAGACGAAGGCGTGAAGGCGCTCGTATCTATTGATGTCACAGGCTGCAGAGTTGTCCCAAGACGTTTCTGCACCTGAGCCGGAAAAAAAGAAAGAAAACCAGTACCTTTTATCATGGGACACGGGTGGCGCTGTGGGTTAAACCACAGAGCCTAGGGCTTGCTGATCAGAAGGTCGGCGGTTCGAATCCCTGCGACGGGGTGAGCTCCCGTTGCTCGGTCCCAGCTCCTGCCCACCTAGCAGTTCGAAAGCACATCAAAGTGCAAGTAGATAAATAGGTACCGCTCCAGCGGGGAAGGTAAACAGCGTTTCCGTGCGCTGCTCTGGTTCGCCAGAAGCGGCTTAGTCATGCTGGCCACATGACCCGGAAGCTGTATGCCGGCTACCTTGGCCAGTAAAGAGAGATGAGTGCCGCAACCCCAGAGTCGTCCGCGACTAGACCTAACGGTCAGGGGTCCCTTTACCTTTACCTTTTATCATATGTGGTGGACCTGTAAAGTAATTGGTTTGGGATGGCTTCCTTCTCATAACTGTTTTTCAAGCCATCTGTCCAAAATCCAGCAAAACGAATTTGAACAAAGACACCGTTGGGGCCCTGATGTTATCCCGCAAAGGTAACTGGGTGGCACCGGCTGCCCTGAACCTCCCGCTGCTCTAAGGCGAGCCAGATGGGTGAGCCAAACAGGCCTCAGGGCATGCTGTGCCCTGGCATTTTGGCAGAGAGTGGCATTCTCCCTCCCTCTTGTAATGGGGTACTTAGAAAGTCATCACTGGGCAATTTACCTAATGATGCCCCTCATGTGAAGACTTTAATGACTCTGGTTTTTAAGAAAACATCCCTTCATTTATCTAGGCCACATGAATTTCTCAACCGGCAGCTGGACTGTTTGGGTAACAACAAGACGGCCGAACCAACTTTAGCATCCAAGGATAAATTTATGTTTACGTCCAAACTAACAGTCTTGTTTTCCCTGCGCTGGAAGAGCGAGTCGGCTTCTGGTAACGCAGGGGATTTTGGATGGCAAGGAATCCAAAGTCTCTGGGAAAACTTAGCACCATTGTTTTCGTTCTGCGGTGGCGTTGAGGGGAGGGCTGAACACTTTCAGGGCACGCCAAATGCACATTTAAAGCGCGCAGCTTCCCCCAAAAGAATCCCAGGAGCTGCAGTTTGCTCTGCAAGGAGGAAACTACAGTTCCCATGATTCCTTTTTTGGGGGGGAAGTGTTTTACATGCGCATTGAATGCGCTGTGGTGAAGATCTGCCCTCAGACTAGTCCATCTCAGCTCAGTCAGTAGAGCATGAGACTCTTAATCTCAGGGTTGTACGTTGGCCAAAAGATTCCTGCATTACAGGGGGTTGGACTAGATGACCCTCATGGTCCCTTCCAGCTCTATGATTCTGTGATTCTGCTGGGGTTAAGCTTGGGCTGTGCATCTTGAGAGCCACAGCTTCAGACTTCCTGCTTGGTGTTGTCCTTCTTGTTGAAACGACCCACAGCAGGGCTGTCTTAAGCATATCTGGCGCCGTGGTGCAAAGCTCCTTCCGGCGCCCCCCCCCCCGTTTCCCAGAGTTTTTTAGGAAGGACAGCGCTTAGTGAAGTTTAAAATTGATAAGAAAATCAAGTTATTGCATGTATTTCTTTCCCCCCACAATATTTCCATTTCTTTATTTTTTTGAAAAAAAAGACAGCCTCCCAGTGTTTTCCCCATGGCTTGAACACCTTCAGAAATTCTACATTTTCAAGCAAGGCTTGCTTCAAGAGTCGTCTGCGACTGGATCAGGGGTCCCTTTGCCTTTACCTTCAAGAAAACTTGCCTGCCGTAAACTATGCAGGCCTTCGCACACAGTTCCAGAGCCAGAGAGTTCCCCCAGCCCTAACCAAAAGCACAAGTTGGAGGCAATAAGCCTGCAATGCATCCTTGAAATGTTTGGATTCCTGCCCCCCACGAGCTTTCTTGATTGATATGGAAACAACTGGGTGGCATTAGCAACATGGCAAGACAGAAAGAGGAAGACAGCAGCAGATGCCTTGGGGGCGCAGACTCCCTTCAGGTGTTTTGGGGTGAAGGGGCTCAGCCTTGCCAGTGTGTGAGAGGCCTCGTCTGTTGCTCTCCACCTCCTTATCCCCCCCACCTCTGCCTGGGAGAAGGAGAATCCATTTGGAGTCTCATTATTAGCATCACCCGTGACTCCCAGGTAGCATAGCATCCTCAGTCTGCTGCCAGGAAGGTAGATTAGCTGGATGTTTTGCAAGGTCTTATCGGCCCAGGAGCTGCCACTGGTCTTGGATTATCAGCAGGCTCCCAGCGAGCCCTGTTATTAAGTCCCTATCTTCCGGTTGCCACCACAAGCTGCTCAGGCGGTGGTGCGCCTTTGATGGACGTGAGTTGGCAACAAAGGGGACCATGGGGAAGGGAAGGGAAATGCAGTCTCATCAGTGAGCAGAAGTGTCAATTTCAAGAAAGCTGGAGGTGGGGGGCGGCGGCGGGGAGGAACGGGACAGGAAGGGCACGTTGCCTCAGGGGATGGGCTATATGGAGCATTTTCTCACACAGGTAACCAGCCATAATACAAAACCAGCTGGAGAAAATGAGTCTGCTTTACAGGTCGGGAAGGTTGTGGTATGCATAGGCTTAATTCCTGTGTTTTGGGGTTTCCTCTAAACAGTGAGGTGTTTAGGGCATCATTCATAGAATCATAGAATCCTAGAGTTGGAAGAGACCCCAAGGGCCATCCAGTCCAACCCCCTGCCAAGCAGGAAACACCATCAAAGCATTCCTGACAGGTGGCTGTCAAGCCTCTGCTTAAAGACCTCCAAAGAAGGAGACTCCACCACACTCATTGGCAGCAAATTCCACTGTCGAACAGCTCTTACTGTCAGGAAGTTCTTTCTAATGTTTAGGTGGAATCTTCTTTCTTGTAGTTTGAATCCATTGCTCCGTGTCCGCTTCTCTGGAGCAGCAGAAAACAACCTTTCTCCCTCCTTTATATGACATCCTTTTATATATTTGAACATGGCTATCATATCACCCCTTAACCTTCTCTTCTCCAGGCTAAACATACCCAGCTCCCTAAGCCGTTCCTCAGAAGGCATCGTTTCCAAGCCTTTGACCGTTTTGGTTGCCCTCCTCTGGACACGTTCCAGCTTGTCAGTATCCTTCTTGAACTGTGGTGCCCAGAACTGGACACAGTATTCCAGGTGAGGTCTGACCAGAGCGGAATACAGTGGTACTTGGTTCAATTGTGTGGCCATCACTGCCTCCTGCAGGAGCAAGTTCCATGTTTTGACTATGCGCTGTGTGAAGAAGGACTTTCTTTCATCTGTCCTGAATCTTCCAACATTCAGCTTCTTCACGACTATGAGTTCTAGTGTTACAAGAGAGGGAAGAAAACTTCTCTCTATCCACTTTCTCCATGCCAGTCACCATTCTTTAACCAGGTAGGTAGCCGTGTTGGTCTGACGCAGTCAAAATATATATAAAAATAAAAAAATTGTCCAGTAGCACCTTAGAGACCAACTAAGCTTGTTCTTGGTATAAGTTTTCGTGTGCATGCACACTTCTTCAGATACACACTTTTACCTTTTCTCTAAACACACTTCTGCTCGTCCCTTGCCTAGAAAACACGGGTCTGAGCAGTTTAGCGCTTGTCCCATGTTTTCTAGGCACGGATCTGAGCAGTTTTCCATTTCCCCCACCACATCACCCCTGATAAACCCACTGTTTTGCGCTGAATCGGAGCGAATGCCAATTGGCGGGAAACCCAACTGAGATTTGCTCTGGGCTCATCCACACTTATGCCTGTCTTGTGCAGTTTCCCCCTTGCTCAACTCCTTTTCCAGGGAAAACACGCTCTTTAGCTCTAAATTGGGGCAAATGCTAAAGAACAGTGAGGCAAGACAAAGTGTGGACATGCTTTCTTTCCGTGTTAAAGAGCAGGTTTAAGTCCAGGTGGACCCTGCAACTCCGCTGTAGTCCAAATCCCAAACTGTTCTGCCTCCTTTCATTCTCCTTATCTCAACGCTGCCCTTTGCAGGCACTGGTTTGTGCTTTAAAGCTCTGTGTCTGAGCAGTTTCTTTTTCGTCCCAGCGCTTTCCTTGGGAAAACCCATGTTGTCATCGTGGAATACCTGATTACCGTTTGCTCTAATTTGGCAGGAAAATGTACGTTTTCCCAGGGAAAACGCTGGGGCGAAAAAAGAAACTGCTCGGACATGGAGTTGGAAAGCGTAGCGCAAAAGGAAGTGTGAACGAGGCCTCAGATTCACATGGCTTCCGCCTCTAGCTGCCATTCCTCAAGGTGGATCCCTTGCTTGGCTTCAGAGTTTAGACAAAGTGCAAACTTAATTGCTCATTAGTGTTGATTGCCTCCCATCCATGACCAGGCTATGTGATGCCACTTTGCATAACACGGCTCACGACAGACTAAGCAAGCGCGCAGCTCACCTGGTCACCATCTTCCCTATTACGGCGAGATGCATCTGTATTTAAATTATAGTGATTATTTCTAAATTTGCATATTCTAGAAACAGCAATTAGCATATCTGCAAATCTGTATCCTCTTCTGTCCTCTTTTTTCAGTGATGCATTTCCTCTTTTGGGCCGTGCATAAGTGGCCACTCTAGATGAGTGTAAGTGGCTGCGAGTTTGTAGCTTGGAAGAATTGCTGCTTTCAGTCCTGCTGCAATCTTCTTGCCCAGCTGTTTTATAGCATTTTTATCGACTTTACGTCTTTTATTGCATTGTGGTCTTGTTAAAATGTCAAGATTGCTATTTGTGTTTGGCTTTGTGCACTACCCTGAGAACTTTTAAGTAGAATATCAGCCAACAATGTTAGCAATCTTGATGGTAATGGTGCTAGCCAAGAGTCCAGCTTCTACAACTGGCAGCATTCCTCAATGATGATCCTTTGCTTGTGTATGTGAGTTTCATGTTTGATATTGTTGGACTCCAACTCCCATCATCCTCAGCAGCCATCATGGCCAATGGTCAGAGACAATGGAGGCTTGACTCCAGCGATATCTGGAGGGACTATGTTGAGGATTCCTTCACTAAGCAAAGGTACGTCCATGGTTGGCCACAATAATGTGGAGGGAGGGAAAATATTATTGCTCATGCATTGTGATCCTGCAATATTGTGATTATTGATTCTTTCGTATTGGTATCAATTGGAAATCTGTGGTCATGAAATATATATCCTGCTGTACATTTGTTTAGTGGTTCATTGACTCAATGTGAGTCACCTCCACACACATCCATCTTGTTCATTTTCATGTTGAATCCATTTTGATGTTACAATGGCTGGCATCTTGATCCCTGTGGGCATTTTCTCCTGGTTGAAAACAGGCCTCCTTATCTTTGTATTTTTGCATTTGGTACTGAGCATATTCCGTCTTGCCTGCACAGCACACACAGCGAAAGGGTCCTGTGCCTGAGCGTTCAGATTTTGAGCATGTTGATCAGAAGCCAAAAACCGCAGCAGGGGTTGCACTTAATTGAGCCACTGCCAAACTTCCTGGCGCCTCATTCAGGTGATCCGAATGGCATTTGCCGTGGTCAAAATACAAGTTAGCTAACAACAATGTGCTGCTGCCTTTGAACTGAGTCCTGCCACCTTGCTTTGCCCAATGGTATGGAAAGGGCCTATTAAGGATTGTGGGCGGCCAGAGCGCTGCATATTCATTTGAGGACAGCTTCCTTCTCGCTACACACAATGTAAAAATCACTTTTTCCTTGGGTGGCACATACTGGCTGTCAGGGTTGACATGTTGCCTTCCCAGCTCTGGAAATAGCAGATACGCCTTAGCAGAGCAACACTATGGAGGATTCAACACAATGCATGCTGGGAGTGTGGCTAAGACAGGACAGCAGCTGCTGGATTGATTATTTATTTATTTATTAGTTATTACTCTGACAGTTGGCAATTTTATTTTGTCACAGACACTTGTAAGACACTGTGGAAGCCTTTCCTTTCCCGCCACCCACCCAACATGGGATAAATAAACGATGAGGGAAGAATTAGTTCCCTCAGGCATATTCTGAGTGGGCTGGTATCTCGATGTATGAGGGACAAACGTCTCTCACATCGTCCAACGCTTTTTTAAAAAGGGGGCCTTATCACATTGCCCCCACCCCGGGCTCAAACTTTATCCAATTAGGTGACGCTCTGAACGTGATTGACAAGCTCTTTCTCTCCACAAGCTCATTTTTTGTGTGTGTCCTTCCTCCCGACACCTCGAGCCTGTGTAGTGATTGACATCGTCGCGCGGCTCCACCGCCCCGCCCCTCCGGCCATCCGTTCCCAGCTGACACGCGCAAGGCAGGAACGCTCTCTTTCGCCCCTCCTCCTCCTGTCACTCACTGCGCCTATAGCACCTCCCCGCTTAGCAAGCCCCGCCTCCCTCCGATTATAAACTACGAGGCGGGCGCGCGCCTCCTCGCCCTCCCTCGGCTCTCTCGCAGCAACGGTTGCTTGAGGCAGCCTTTTAGGCCGCGAGCCCCTCCCTCGCCGCCCCATTGGTAGCCTCTCGGAGCTCGCGCTCCTCCCCTAAGCTTTTCCGTTGATCCGTTGCCCGGGGAAACGTTGATGGGTGGGCGGAGTCTGGGAAAGGACCAAGAGCGTTTGGAGTTGTAGGGGGGGAACAGGTGCCAAGTTAGGAGCTGGGAAAGGTGGGTATTGTGGAGGAATTGGGGTGGGGGTGGGGGAGACGGACGCAATGTGGGAATGGGGCAGGGGGGGCTGGTTGGTGGGGGGCAGGGGGGAAATAGGGGGCGGTGGCTGGAAAGGGACAATTGGGTTCCAGTGTGGTTAAGGTGCTGCATTTGGGCTCAGGGAGACCCAGGTTCGAATCCTGACCCAGGTTATGACTGTTGTGTAAAAAATTGGTGGGTTTGGCTTTTGCTGCCCAACTTCCCTATGTCCATGATCGGTCAGAGATGAATGGGTGGAGGCAAGATCCATAGAAAGCAAGGCAGATCTTTATGTTGCAACAGAGTTCCCTCCCCTCCTTGCAAGGAGGCAGGAGAGAACAATGGTGTGCAAGCCCCTCCTATAAAGACACTTGAAATTGCTCATCCTGCACCCCAAGACCACCCCACAAAAACATCATACCTACATCACAGAAGGAGGCGGTCTCCAGCGGAAATTTGAGAGGGTTGCATCTCTCCTGTTTGCCAGGATACCTGATCATGCCTTACTTGATTCTGGGTAGCCTGGTAGCCTGGCCATTCCTTTGAGATAGGAAATACTTTTAGTTCCTGAATCTCTTACACATATTGATAGTTTGCTCAGCTTAACAGATACTTGCCAGACTGTATTTAGGGAGGTGTAAGCCCCTACAGTCCAAAGACCATTGGAAAGCTTTTCCCATTTCCTTCCTCCTTGCAGAGAAATCTTTGAGGTCAATTTGGGAGAGTCAAAATGGCTTCGGGATTGCTCTCCTGTACTATTTCAGACATGTGGTTTATATACTTACGTACTGTATGTGTGTTTGCTTTGTACATTTATGAACATTTATTCTATATTTGAGACATTAGAATTCTTATAACATGACTTTATTGTTATTTTTTATTACATTTCTTAGTCGCTTTATAGAAAAAAATGGTCTTAACAATATAAAATACAACCAGATGAAATCAATTAAAAATTAGGGGAATCAACCCTCCCTAGGCTACTGCCATTTCTCAGTCTACCTCCCAGGATTATTGTGTTGATAAAATGGGGGACAGGGGGCAGGAAGCCGTGTCTGCTTCTCCAAGCTTGGAGAAGAGTGATGATATATCTATCTCTATCTCCTGGCAAATGCTGAGGACAAAGATCCAGAGATCACGTTAAAGGTGGCTAAATTCTGTGTGATTGCCATAAAACTTAGGAAACAAGCTGTGATATCATCATGATTAAGGTTTTAAATGATAACTTCAGGTTATATTTTAGTGAGTAAGATTAAATTTATATATTTATATACTTAATCACTGCTATATCTGTACCAGTTACCGGTATACCAAACTGCAAATTTAAATGTATCCTTATTGTGTTTCATGACTTCCCTGATTTTGTATGTGAACTGGAACTGGTCTGTGACCGAAATAATAAATTCATTCATTCGATACCCCTATTATTTATTTATTTAATTTGTATACTGCCCTTCAAAGGGTGGTTACCCTTGCCTTTGATACTGGAGGTTTCAATTTTTAGGACCCACCTTATTTTTGTGATTGTAAGTTGTTTTAAGCTGCTTTTTAATGTTGTGTTTTGATGTTGTAACTCACCCTGGGACCTTAGAGTGAAAGGCAGGTAATTAATAATAATAGCATAACACAACTGTAATAAAATAAAGGGGGGACTGGTGACAATTAGTGCTGGGTGCTGACTGGAGGATTGTCAAGGGGATGGATGCTGATCACATTCACATGTGTGGGTTGGTGAAAGACATGCCCAGGGGGCTTGAGGTCATCAGGTGAGGTGGGAGAGAGGCGACTAGTTGAGTGCAATGATGGAGAGAATTGATGATGTTGGACGGGGGATGTTGTGTGGGTTGAAAGTTGGTAGGTGGAAGCTGACTGGCTGGGCATGGAAAGGTGTGTAGGGTGATTTGGTTGGGAAGGTGACATGAGGCTGTAGTGATGGACAAGGGATATAAGATTAGGGAGTATGGAGAAATACCGGTAGCAGTGCTGCCCACCAAGATTTGTGCACGGGAACAGGTTGATCTGACTGCTAGGCTCACGGAGGGGCATATTATTTTTTATTGCACTTTATTTCTCCCGCCCAAGGAGTGGATAGATAGTTCTCACCTCATTTTACCCCCACACCAAGCCTGTGAGATAGTTTAGGGCAGGCTTCCTCAACCTTGGCCCTCCAGATGTTTTGGGACTACAATTCCCATCATCCCTGACCACTGGTCCTGCTAGCTAGGGATCATGGGAGTTGTAGGCCAAAAAACATCTGGAGGGCCGAGGTTGAGGAAGCCTGGTTTAGGCTGAGAGAGAGCGATGCAGCGTTGCCCTCTGAGCTTCATGACTGAGTAGGGACTTGAACCCAGGTCCTGGCCCCTGAGACACACTGGGGGCCACATTAAAGGAGGGCAGAGGAAGCGGTAAAGAAAGAGAGAGGGGTGTGTGTGTGTGTGCAAAGAACAACGGTGATGACTCTAGCCAAAGAGCCATTCTTTCTGGCTTGTGTGCCTTGCCTTTCTTCACGGTGTTTATGACTTTTTACAGGATCCCGTGGTGAAAGATGAGTGCCAAACGGCGTGGCACACCTGGCGAAAAGAAAGGGAAGAAGACCGGCGGCCGTACAGTCCCTGCGCCAGTGCAGCAGAAGACCGAACCACCCCCAGAGCCGCTCATCCCCGAGGAGCCTCCTGGTATTTCCACAAAAAGTTGTTTCCCCTTCAGGTGTACCAGTCCCAGATCCTCAGCCGCTACTGAGTAGGCTGAGTGCCCCTTTGATCTGCCACCTCAGGAACGTTTGGCGCCCATGACGAGGCTTTTTGCCGCTGGAGCCGGATCTTTTTAAGTGTTGTGTGTGGGCTCCATCCTTGGGGACAGCTGTGTGCACTCACTGTTCCTCGGAGGCATCACAAAACTGCAATGTAAATAATGCAGTTGCCTACGGCCGCTTATTATTTTGAAGGGCTTTGCTAGCTCTGGGGAGGAGCTCATCAGACTGTCAAATGAGCTTCCCCGCACCCTGCTCTCACAACCACAAGAAGTTCCCCTCAGCCCTGAGTTGGCTTGTGAGATTTGTCACTCTTTCAAACATAACCTTTGCTGAAAGAAAGGAAGCTGATTGCTCAGATTGCAGTATTTCATGTCTGTTCTTTTTCCTTCTTCGTTTTTGTGGTGTGATCCCAAGTATTACAGAATACACACAGGCCTCCACGTAAGAACCGTAACATGCAGGTGGGGGGCAGCTGCAATGTTTTGGGAACCTTAGAGTTGAGAATGCCCACCTTCCCACCTGCCTTTGTCATCTCAACCCAGCTTCCCTCCTCTCTGCCAAGGGGTAGAGGAGGAACCGATTTATTTGCTGATCTGGGCTACCTTCTGCCAACTGTAGAGGAAGGCCTTTGAGCTCTACGCCTGCCCTCCACCCTCTTTCTCCCACTCTCCCCTCCAGCGTTGCCCACTGCCATTTATAAAACATTTCCGACAAATGCTGTGATTCCGTCCTGGCATAAAAATGGCTGAATCTGTGTGTGACCAGCTGCGCTAGGCCAGGGTGTGTGGATGGGGAGTGTGTGCAGGCTGCCTTTGGGTGTGCATCCTCTCAGTTCCTGATCCAGCAGGCAGTAGGAGCCCAGCGCCTCTTTCCATGCACCGATCTCCTTATCTGGATCAGGCCGGCTGCCTTGGCGTAGCGCTGGCCAAGCAACCACCTGTGATTTCCTCCTCATTAGCATCCTTCCGAGCCATGCGTTTGGGTCTTTTAAAGAAAGAAATAAAAATATGTCGCACCTTGTATAAGCTGAGCTAGGAGACCAGAGGCCCTCCCCCCCCAAAAGAATTCTTCTATTTCTGGACCTCGCCTTGTGGCATTAGAACCCCCTAAAGGTCATTGTGGGGAGTAGCCGGATCTCGTGAGTTCTGTCTCCCACTCACCCCGCCCCCTTAGCACCCCCCTCCCAATTCCTCTGGTGTGTTTCCACAGTAACCCATCGGGATTTCCAACGGCAGCTCTCTTCAAAGCGAGCAGCTCTTGCATCCTGGCGGTGGTCCTCGTCTGCCTAATGTAACCGGGCGCAGAGCCCCTCTCCACCAATCCCATCTGCCGCGACAGGCAGGGAAATGACATCCCCTGTCAGGCGATTGAATGCTGCCTGAATTGGGAAGTACAGCTGTGGCTGGGCCCCCACGAGCCGGAGCCGCGGGAGGCTCTTCTTCGGAGAGCACAGGGAGTTTGATTATGGAACAGGGGAGATGAAAGGGAGCTGGGAGAGAGGAGGGAAGCGAAGAGGCTGGACAGAGGTGGACCCTCCTGAAGGACCATTGTGGTTCAGAGGAGGAGGAGGAAGCCCCCTCCAATCTGGGCCTGCCCCTTGGCTAATCGTCCTGTCAGCTCCCCTGGGCTCCTTCGTGTTGTCCGCGCTTGCTGATTCATCTGTTTGCTTGTTTATAATTTTTATAGATTTTGAAGGGGGGGGTAAAAAAGCCCAGCTGGCAAAATCACGCATCGCCTCCAGTACTGATTTTAAACTGCACATAATCTAAATGCAGAGCAGTGAGATGGGAGGAGGTCCACATGGGACATGCTTCGGCATCAGGAAGACTTATCTATTTATTTGTTACGATCATTTGATTGTGAAGCGGGGGAGTGGAGGATGCCAGCTGCCTTGCCCTGCTCCCTCTTCCTCCCCACAGCTACAGGTGTCTTGCGGGTGTCCGAGGGACGCATCCCGTGGCATTGGGCTCCAGCCTGCCCACTGAGAGGTGCTTCCCCCTCCCAGAGCTGGTTAAGGCAAATTATTAAAAGGAGAGTGTTCCCGAGGTCTCCGAGGTGCAGAGGTGAAACAGATGACATGCCCGCGATGTGTGTGCAAGGGAACTCAGCCGTGGTGCCTGCTTCTAGTTTTCCAGGTTTTGCTCGTGCGCCACAAGACATGCCGCTCTGCGGGGGGCACAAACAAGTCGAGGAGAGCCAGCCTCGCTCTGGACGTCTCTAACCAGAGATGGGAGGCTGAGCAATGATCCCCAATGCACAAGTTACAGATGTGGGACAGAAGTATCCTGGGCCCATCACCTTTTGTGTTTTGTTTTGTTTTACAATGATCCCCTTAGCTACAGCTTTTGGAGGTTCCCGGGGGAGATATGATTTGCTTAAAATGTGTGTATGCAGGGGTGGAATGGCGCTTGTAAGGGGCACCAAATTTTCCTCTCATTAATTCCAAATCCTCTTGGATTGGACAGGTTGAGACTTTTGCCTTTCCTTGCGCCTGCTTCTCTGCAGGTGGACAGATTTTGACTCCATTTTGCTCCAGCTTGCATTGAGGTTTCCTGGACACTTGGCTCAAAGAATCATAGAACTGAAGGGTTGGAAGGGAGCACAAAGTCATTTAATCCAACCCCCTGCAATGCAGGAATCACCGGTACAGAATCCATGACAGATGGCCATCCAACCTCTGCTTTAAAACCTCCAAGGAAGGAGAGTCCACCACCTTCCAAGGAAGTCCACTCCACTGTCAAACAGAACAGAAAGTTATTCCTGATGTTTAGTCAGAATCTCCTTTCTTGCCACTTAGAATCCTAGAATCCTAGAGTTGGAAGAGACCCCAAAAGGCCATCCAGTCCAACCCCCTGCCAAGCAGGAAACACCATCCAAGCATTCCTGACAGGTGGCTGTCAAGCCTCTGCTTAAAGACCTCCAAAGAAGGGGACTCCACCACACTCCTTGGCAGCAAATTCCACTGTCGAACAGCTCTTACTGTCAATAAATTCTTCCTAATGTTTAGGTGGAATCTTCTTTCTTGTAGTTTGAATCCATTGCTCCGTGTCCGCTTCTCTGGAGCAGCAGAAAACAACCTTTCTCCCTCCTCTATATGACATCCTTTTATATATTTGAACATGGCTATCCTATCACCCCTGAACCTTCTCTTCTCCAGGCTAAACATACCCAGCTCCCTAAGCCGTTCCTCATAAAGCATTGTTTCCAGGCCTTTGACCATTTTGGTTGCCCTCCTCTGGACACGTTCCAGCTTGTCAGTATCCTTCTTGAACTGTGGTGCCCAGAACTGGACACAGTATTCCAGGTGGGGTCTGACCAGAGCGGAATACAGTGGTACACTTGAATCCATTGCTTCTGGTCCTGCCCTCTGGAGCAGCAGAAAACAAGCTTGTTCCATCTTCCATGCGACAGCCCCTGAGATATTTGAAGATGGCTATCCTATCTTCTCTCAGTTTTCTCTTCTCTAGGCTAAACATACCCAGATCCCCAACTGTTTTGGGAGAAAAATGCCTGAAGCGATGGTGCCTGGGGAGGCGGACCAGTTTCAGCCCCCCCCCCCAATTCCCACCCACTCTGGGAGTGCCAGTCTTAGGTTTTGTCTTTGAAGCCCACCCATCCCTATGAAGGGAGTGGGCAACAGGCCATTCCTTGCCTGGGGATCCCACCTGCAGGGGCAGCCTCCTGTTCTTCATCCCACCTTCTTCTCGTCTTGCCTCTCCTCCAGCAGCGGCGACAGAAGGGAGGGTGGTGGCAAGCGGGGGAAGGAAAGGAAGCAGGACGGGACCTTGTCTGTCAGTTAACAATAGCAGGTAACCCCTTATCAGATGGCAGCAGGAGGAGGAGAGCAGACGAGGGGATTGGCATGCGTCTCCCCAAGCTGGGTTTGGTTAACAGTTGAGTTAACAATCCTGGGAGAGATCCCTCGCTTGACAAAAAGCTCTATGAGCCTTAAGGAGAAATGAGATCTTCCAGTTATCCTAGGAGAGGCATCCCCTCTCGCCTAGGGTTTAGGGTGGGGATGAAAAACCTCACATCCAAAGGCTCCAGGGCTCTTTGTCCGACCCTCAGGCCACACACACCCTCTCCAGGCCACTCATTGGCCCTGCTCGGCACCTCCTTGAGTGCTTTTGCCTGGCTGGACTGTGTCCTTGAATGGTGGATAATGGCTCCTGTTTACCTGGATGGAGGATGGAGAGAGGCGTGTGCGTGTAAACCAGGCATAGGCAACCTTGGCTCTCCAGATGTTTTGGGAGTAATATAATAATAATAATAATTTTTTATTTGTACCCCGCCCATCTGGCCGGGTCCCCCCAGCCACTCTGGGCGGCTTCCAACAAATATTAAAATACATCAAAATCACAGATTAAAAACTTCCCTAAACAGGGCTGCCTTCAGGTATTTTCTAAATGTCGGATAGTTGCTCATCGCTTTGACCTCTGCTGGGAGGGCGTTCCACAGGGCGGGTGCCACCACCGAGAAGGCCTTCTGCCTGGTTCCCTGTAGCTTTGCTTCTCGCAGTGAGGGAACCGCCAGAAGGCCCTCGGCGCTTGATCTCAGTGTCCGGGCTGAACGGTGGGGGTGGAGACGCTCCTTCAGGTATACAGGACCGAGGCCGTTTAGGGCTTTAAAGGTCAGCACCAACACTTTGAATTGTGCTCGGAAACGTACTGGGAGCCAATGTAGTTCTCTCAGGACCGGTGTTATGTGGTCCCAGCGGCCACTCCCAGTCACCAGTCTAGCTGCCGCTTTCTGGATTAATTGTAGTTTCCGGGTCACATTCAAAGGTAGCCCAACGTAGAGCGCATTGCAGTAGTCCAAGCGGGAGATAACTAGAGCATGTACCACTCTGGCGAGACAGTCTGCGGGCAGGTAGGGTCTCAGCCTGCGTACCAGATGGAGCTGGTAGACAGCTGCCCTGGACACAGAATTAATCTGCGCCTCCATGGACAGCTGTGAGTCCAAAATGACTCCCAGGCTGCGCACCTGGTCCTTCAGGGGCACAGTTACCCCATTCAGGACCAGGGAGTCCCCCACACCCGCTCGCACTCTGTCCCCCAAAAACAGTACTTCTGTCTTGTCAGGATTCAACCTCAATCTGTTAGCCGCCATCCATCCTCCAACCGCCTCCAGGCACTCACACAGGACCTTCACCGCCTTCACTGGTTCTGATTTGAAAGAGAGGTAGAGCTGGGTATCATCCGCATACTGATGAACACCCAGCCCAAACCCCCTGATGAATCCTTGGAGTACAATTCCCATCATCCCTGACCAATGGTCCTGTTAGCTAGGGATGATGGGAGTTGTAGTCCCAAAACATCTGGAGGGCCAAGTTTGCCTATGCCTGGTGTAAACATCATGTGTTACATCCCTTGCTCTGCCCACTTTTTGCCTCTGGCCCTGCTCACCACTGGCATGCAGGCCCTTGCCTCCCAGCAGAGAATGTGGCCGGACTGGAAAAGCTACCTTGGAGCTGGCTTGTGGCCCATTTGCCAGGGCAATGTATTAGAAAGGGGTTGGCCTTAGTCACATTTGTAGCTGGGGGGCAAGCATGCCAGCTTGACCAAGGCCCAAAAGGGCTGAGGCACTTTGTGTGTCCCCCCACCACAAGTTCTTAAGGAGTGGGCTGGGCTCTCCTCAATATTGTGTTGTAATGTTGCATAGTGGGGGCAAGTCAGTGGCAGGTGCTTAGTGCCAATAGTTGGAGGAGAGCTTCTCTTTGCAGAGACCAATCCAGCTCTGAGGACTTCTTTGGCCATTGGATCTCCTCTGCAAAAGGCCAGATAGTCAAAAGCAGGCTTCCTCAGCCTCGGCCCTCCAGATGTTTTTGGCCTACAACTCCCATCGCCCCTAGCTAGCAGGACCAGTGGTCGATGGGAATTGTAGCCTCAAAACATCTGGAGGGCTGAGGTTGAGGAAGCCTGGTCAAAAGCTAGCCACATCCTCTGGATCTGTTCGCTGCAGCAGTATACCATAGCTACTCTTCTCCGGTTTGACTCCCTCCGAGGGAAACGCGCCTGCTGCAGTTTTTCCCCTCTCCTGCTCCTTGCTTGCTGAGTCTGTGCTTTCACGTTCCAGTTGTGCCAGCTGCTATCTTCCTCCGTCTTGCCATATGGTGAGAGCAGGCGTTAATTTTGCACATCACACTATCTCGGCACAGGGGCTGCCTGCAGTGGTCTTGCCTGCCATCCCCCAGTCCTCTGATCTTCTCCAGGGAAAGTTGCAGCAGCCCTTTTATAGGAGGAGGACAACGCAGCAAGAGAAAAGACAGCTATACCCAGGCGTTCTCTGGTGCCAGCCTCACATCCATCAGGCTCCTGAAAGGAGAGCTTTCCATCCTCTTGATCGAGTGGGGATTTGGATATGCTGCCTCAGGCACTGAAATTTCTTAGGCAGGCCTCCCTCCCACTTTGCTTTTCTGTATCTGCTGCAAGCCCTTCTCTGGTGTGGGGGGGGAGGGAAGAGAGAAATCTGGGGGAGAAAATAAACCCTTCTCAAACTGCCGCTTTCAATAACTATTACACATTTTAGTGCATGACAACTCCTGACACACAAGCAGGTTTATGGGGAAGTTAATTGTAATTTGGTTTGACAACTCCAAATGTTCCGAAGAAGAGCTGAACTCTTGTCTCCTAAAATCCATGAGATTTTTTTTTTAAAAAAAAAGAAATACAAAATTTACTGTTTGGGTTCTTTTGATTTGCCAGTTAGGATCCACGCCGCAGTCCCGGTTTCAAAATCCACGCTTAAGCACACGCACAGAGCGCGCTGAAAGCTGCATTTTC
Organism: Darevskia mixta; assembly: GCA_034641385.1. Taxonomy (NCBI): domain Eukaryota; kingdom Metazoa; phylum Chordata; class Lepidosauria; order Squamata; family Lacertidae; genus Darevskia; species Darevskia mixta. The sequence continues at coordinate 222,616 of JAWWNH010000132.1, read as the reverse complement.
ATGAATTTTTGAAAATCAGGTGTGCACAGTTCTCTCGGAGGTTGGCAGGGCTTTGTGCAAATGAATGTCAGCTGGAGCACGAGATCCTGCCGGGCATTACCCAGCGCTCTTTTAGACTCTCTGAGGAGGGGATGAGGCCAAACTTCACCAAGCTCTTGACAAGCCGGGACTCTTCTTTAGGAATCTGACTGCAGGATTAGATCAGAGGGGGTTCATCTCTAGTCCAGCATCCTGTTTTCACAGCAGCCAGCCGGTGCCGCAACAGGAAGACCACAAGCAGGACCTGAGCAAAACAGCAGCCCTCTCCCCTCACTTGCAGAATCATAGAACTGTAGAATCGGAAGGGACCCAAGGGTCATCTAGTCCAACCCCCTGCAATACAGGAATCTCAACTAAAGCATCCAAGACAGGTGGCCTTCCAACCTCTGTTTGAAAACCTCCAAGAGGGAGTCCGTTCCCCTGTTGAACAGCTCTTGCCATCAAAAGTTCTTCCTGGTGTTGAGTCGGAATCTTCTTCCTTGGAACTGGAAGCTATCAGTTCGAATCCTACCCTCCAGAGCAGGAGAGGGCAAGCATGCTCCATCTCCCATGCGACAGCCCTTAAGGGTCTGGCGCGATCTGGCGCGGTGTTCTTGGGTGGCTGCAAGGAGTGTCGTGAGTGTCTCTCGGGTTCCCCAAAACTCTCTCCCAGAGCAGTCGGGGCCTTCTGCTTGCCCTCTGGAAGGCCCTTCCCAGAAGCACCGTTGCCGACCTTCATGTTTTGAGCAGCTCCTCTAGAGATGCAAAACCTGAAGGGGATCTGCCAGAACAGGTTGGGTGTTCTACACCAGTGTGGTGCAGTGGTTAAGAGCGGTAGACTCGTAATGTGGTGAACCGGGTTCGCTTCCCCGCTCCACCTGCAGCTGCTGGGTGACCTTGGGCTAGTCCCACTTCTCTGAAGTCTCTCAGCCCCACTCACCTCACAGAGTGTTTGTTGGGGGGCAGGAAGGGAAAGGAGAATGTGAGCCGCTATGAGACTCCTTAGGGTAGTGATAAAGCGGGATATCAAATACAAACTCTTCTTCTTCCTGTCGCGTTTGGATGCCTGCAAATTGCCGTTGCACTCAGCTAGAGCCCACCCAACTGGGTTCCAGAGCTGTCGTTTAAAATAGAGTAACTCCAGCCAGCTTTAAAGAGTGCCTTGGAAAACCCAGCCAGATGGGCGGGGTATAAATAATAATAATAATAATAATAATAATAATAATAATAATAATAATAATAATAATAATAATAACAACAACTATTATTATTATTATTATTATTATTATTATTATTATTATTATTATTATTAAAGCTGTGCCTGCAAAGGCCCAGCCAAGGAGACGGCTGCCTGCTTTTTGTTGCCGCCAAGAGGCCTGTGAGTTCGGAGGAGCACTTATCTCCAGTCGACCATCGGCTATGAGGACAACAGCCATTCTTTGGGCAGCCATACTGGGCCTCCTAAGCCCATCGTTGTTTCAAGGCCATAGTTTTGAGGCCAGGGAGGGCCCAAGTGGCGAGACGGCACTGTGTGGGGCTTTTATTATTGCATTTCTATCCCACCTTTTCCTCCAAGGGGCTCAAGGTGCTATCCATAGCTCTCCCCCTCCTCATTTAATCCCCACAGCAACCCTGCGAAGGTAGGTTAGACTGAGAGAGGCAGTGGCTGGCCCAAGGTCACCCAGTGAGCTTCATGGCTGAGTGGGGCTTCGAACCCTGGTCACTCCTAGTTCCTAGTCCAACACTCTTATCATCATGTTGGCTCATGCTGGGGGTTGGCAGGTGCTGGGTGACCCATTGGAACCTGACACCCTGTCTTGGAAAAAAACCCTCCCTGCTTAAGTAGAGGCCCTATCCCTCCCCCATTGCAAAACAAAGTTATTTAAATACATGAACAACTGGATACCTGTTGACTTTAAATGGGTGGGGGGGACATGGGGTGGTGGTGGGTGGTTTTTCAATGTGGGGAAAAATGCTAGTGACCTGTGCCGTCCCCTCCCCCTGCAGTGACTATGGGATGTTGCCATTTGTCTAACTCAGCATCGCCCACCCCAGCTTTTTTCCAATTTGGCCTCTTCCGGATGTTTTGGACCACAGCTCCCATCAGCCCTAGCCAGTGCTCAGTGGGTGATGGGAGGTGTAGTCCAAAGTGCCTGCCGGGCCCCGGATTGGGAGAGGCAAGGCCGCCCTGCCCTGCCTTAGCAGCAGCTTTGCAGGGTTTCAGGCATGAGCTTTTCCCAGCCTCGCCTGGAGAAGCCCGGGACTGAACCAGGACCCTTCTGCAGGCCGAGAAATGAGCTGCGCCGCGGAGAAATAATTAGATCTTCCTCCTTGCAATTTGGAACAATGCGCCCTCCCTTTCCCTGATTGCAATTACACCCATGGGTGGGTCTCGCTGAGCTTGGAACGTGGTATTGGTGGGGCAGGAGCTGGAGAGAGGGAGGCTCAAACACTTGTGCTGAATGCAGACACCTGCAAGTGCCACTCGGATCCCATCTGCCTTCTAAGCCTTTAGGCAAAACGCAACCAAGTATTATTATTCTTTTTTAAAAAGTGTTTTTAATATATAAACAGAAGCTTTTTTGGAATTCTGTGACAGCTGCCTTGATCTGCATCGGAGAACAAAGCCTTATTCCCTAGGATGGGCCTGACAGCGATTGCGGGTTGTGTGCGAATGAAGCAACGTGTGGTTCAAGAGGTGTGCAGCCCCCCCGATCTTTGCGTGCTATTGCGAGGGGGTCTTGGGGTGCACCTTTCAGACCGCCCAGCCTAGCTGCCTGCAATCTCCAAATGTCTTTCAGTTTGATGCCGACTGCATTCTCCATGGCCCTTCGGTTTTCAGCACGCTGCCTGCTTATGAATTTATTTCCTTCGTCTCCCTTATTTTCTGTGGGGCCTCCGGGACCGTGGGGAGCTGCAGTCTACCGAGTTGCCCTTGGAATCTCTCTGCGGGTGGTGTTTGCTTTTGGCTAGGGGCCAGTTGCCATAAATAGCTGGATTGGGAAGGACGGCCTGTGCCTGTGGCCCTGAGCGCTTTGTACCTTCCTTGGCACGAGTCGTTCACACTTCTGCTCTGCCCTCGCTATGTGGTTGCGGCGCACTGGGGTGTCAAAGAGCTGGGAGTGACCTAGGAGGTCATCGACTCAAACCCCACTGCCCAATGCAGGATGCAACCGCAACGCCCCGGCGAATGGCCGTCCTTGAAAGGCAATGCCGCAAACTGCACACCCTATTCCAAATGCGACATAGAAAAGGGTGCAATGTTTGCTTCTCATGAGCTGGACAGTGTGGAGTGTACCCGGTGTTACTCCTACTCAGAGTGGACTCTGCTTTGAAAGCCTCCGCTGGTCAGAAAATATCTCTGAGCAACCACACTGGCTTCTTTAGACTTCTCCCATTTCCCCCCTTCTCACTGAAATAGAACAATCAAATCATAGAGTTGGAAGTGACCACTAGGATCATCTAGCCCAGCCCCCTACAATGCAGGAATGTTCGGCCCCAGATGGGGCTTGAACCCACAACCCTGTGAATAAGAGTCTCATGCTCTACCGACTGAGCTATTGGCTGGTCTAGTGATTGAGCCATCAGCTTTTCACTTTCCAGAATCTCCCATCCCTCTTGGACTCCTTTCCTCTTTCAGAATTCTTAGCCACGGACCTCACCAACTTTCCTCCGAGCTCATTAAAATCAGCTTTCTGCATCTGACTCCACTCAGTCTTCACATCCCTCGCTATCATAAATTCAAAGATGACACGGTCACTTTCCCCCAAGGTTCCTGCCACTTCCAGTTCATCAAATAGTTCTTCTCCGTTAGTCAGGATTAACTCCAGGATAGCAGACCCCCCCCCCCCGCGCTCCTTGCTTCACCTTCTGAGGAACGATGTTGTCAGCCGAGGAAGTCAAGATTTTATTGGACGTTGCATTTGTAGTGCAGATTTAGACATTCAGCAGGTGTCCGGATGGTTGCTAGCTCCCTGTCTCTGCCACAGTTTTCCTCGTGCAAAAGTTTTGTGGAAAACGGCACCCTTGCCTTCCGGTTAGTTGGGTGGCTGGCAGTATGTTGCCACAACACTCTCGCTTGGGTTTCTTCTCCTCGCTTCTTACCCAGGTGCTTTCCACAAGACTGATCCATGGATTTCTGCGCAGCTGTATTTATTATTTACATGTAAAGCTACTGTTCTCTCCCTCTCTGATGGGTCTGTTCCTTTTGAGCAATATTCCATATTGCAATCATGTCTCATCCCACCAGGTCTCAGATCATACCTATCTTCCCATAGAAGGTTCTTGAGTCCATTCTCTCGGTTTCCCATTGACTCTTTGTGTTAGTATATAGATTTTGGATGCTCTGGGTGTTGCAATTCCAAATGTTTCTCTGCAAAATCATGGGCACCACCTCCTGCATCCTCCCTCTTGGTCTTGCCCTGTATACTTGGCTCAGCACTCATCCCTGGACTTTTGCCTCCCTCCCCTACGGGATTTAAAGTTAAGCTCTCTTGATCAGGCTTTCAAGACTTACAGTCTTTGGAGGTCCATTCAGTATTTCTACTGGCTGTGTTCCTGTGTGGAACGTCAGCAGGAGCACACAGGAGCCGGTGGGATGAAGGAGCCTTGGCAACCACTCTGATATATCTTGAATAGATACCCCCACGACTATCGAAGTTGGAGGCAGCGATACTTCCAGATGCTGGTTGCCGGAAACCAGAGGAGGAAAGAGAGCTTTTGCGCTTGAATCCTGCTTGCAGGTTTCCCACAGGCATCTGGTTGGCCACTGTGAGAACAGAATGCTAGACTAGATGGGCCTCGGGCCTGATCCAGCAGACTCTTCTTATGTTTTTTATGGATGGCCACAAACTTCTTGAGAAGACGTGTCAGGTCTGCACAAACTGCCTCTAATCCTCTTAGGAGGATGTTTCCGATCACCATCACACTGGATGGCATCTGGGTGTTGTTCTTAATGTCCTGTGCAGCATGGGGGTGATGCTTCTGCTAATGACCCAGGGCCACTGTCCAGTGACACAGCATATCTCCTCATTCTTTCGGTCCTGAGAACCATGCTCTTTCACAGACCTTCTTGCCTTTTGTGTTCTTCTCTGGACAGAGTGACTGCCAGTTAGTGTAGACCAGGGGTGGCCAACTCCCAAGAGACTGCGATCTACTTACAGAATTAAAAACTGGCTGTGATCTACCCCCATTTTTTGGGGTTCAGGTCAAAGTTGTTGGCCTTTTTGGGGGAAGGAAAGCCATGTTTTTTGGGGTCCAGGTCAAAGTTGTTCAGCTTTTTTTAGGGAGGAGGAAAACCCCGATTTTAAGGGTTTGGGGGGGAAAGGAGGAACAGCCGCTCACCAACAAATCGCTGGGGAAAGAAACAGCCTCATTTAGTTAACTCCTCCTTCTGTTCTGCAGATTGTGCAACAATGGAGGGCAGGGTCGAGAGGGCGGGGCTGGAATCGATTTTAGCAACGCTAAGGAAAGGGACCCAACGATTGACCGCAATCTACCATAACCTCCCGGGGATCTACCAGTAGATCACAATCGACCTGTTGGACATCCCTGGTGTAGACAGTACAGAGGTAGATGAACCCATGGCCTGACTCTGTGTAAGGCTTCTTGGGTTTGACTTGATGGAAACCTCTGCCCTTAGGTGCCCTCTCAACAGCGAATCTTGGCTCTGGCTCTCATAAAAAAAACCCTTTCATCCTCCCTAGTAGGATTGAGTGCTCAGATCTCTTGATGAACCCACCATCTTCCTGGACTCCTCCTAAAACTTCCCTACTAAACTTCCCGAGTAAGTGTCTTTCTACAGAGCTGTGCTGATGACTGTTTGGATTGGCCGGGTGGATCTGTGTGGGGCTGGGGTGGGCGACCCTTCGTCAAGAGGGGGCGTGTTCTGCATTAGGTGGTCTCCTTGAACCTTCAGACTCGGTGATTCAACAGGAGCTGCCCCAACTAATTGCCTGGTACAAGCAAGGCCTGTGTGTGTGAGAGAGGAGTGTGTCGGAAAGGTGTGTAGACCCGTAGATCCCTTCTGCTGTGCCAGCTTTAGAGCTCCCAGCACCACCTCTGCCCCAAAGATGCCACAGTCCTTGGGTGCACTTCTGATTTCCGCTTCTCTGTCTTTTACCCTCCTCTTAGATGATTCTTCGGTATCCTTGTACGAGATGGAAGAAGAGAGCCAGGAGGAGTTGGTTATCCCTCCCAGCCCTGTGGAGGGAGAGGCGGATATGGTAAGTTGGGAAGCCGGGTGTGTCTGACCTTGCCACAGGGAAGATCCCACATAGGTAAAGGTAAAGGGACCCCTGACCATTAGGTCCAGTCATGACCGACTCTGGGGTTGAGGTGCTCATCTCGCTTTACTGGCCAAGGGAGCCGGCGTACAGCTTCCGGGTCATGTGGCCAGCATGACTAAGCCGCTTCTGGCGAACCAGAGCAGCGCACGGAAGCGCCGTTTACCTTCCCGCCGGAGCAGTACCTATTTATCTACTTGCACTTTGACATGCTTTCAAACTGCTAGGTTGGCAGGAGCAGGGACCGAGCAACGGGAGCTCACCCCGTCGCGGGGAATCGAACCGCCGACCTTCTGATCGGCAAGGCACTGTGGTTTAACCCACAGCGCCACCCGTGTCCCAAGATCTCACATAGCAGGTGCAAAAGGAAGGGTGGGCAGAAGCTCCCAGCTGGACCCACTTCTGAAGGACTGTGCTTGTGTGTGTGTGAGAGAGAGCGATCCAGTCTTTTTGATGCTCTTGCCACCCTTGAAAACTTTATAAACTACTCCTGCGTAGCTGAAGTCTGTGCAGGCTGAAACAGGTGGTGGGAACGACCTCCAGGTCTCTTTGCCCTCAGCGTTTAAGAGTTATGGATCAGGAGTTTTTCTCTCGTCTGCCTCTTGTTTCTCTATCGGATGTGTTCCTTGACAAGCAGCTGCTGCACCCTGTCACGGAAGCAGCTGCCTCAGTCCAGCAGAAAGACCCCCTTGGCTGTGCGACTTCTGCCCCTCTCCAAGGCTGCAGGTGCCAAAGGTTCCTGGCCCTGCACGTGACTCCCTGCTGCATTTGGCTAGCTGTTAACACCAAAGGGAGAGGGTGCCTTTTCAGGAGGGAAGTGTTGCCTTTCTGACTCAGGTGACGTCCGGCTGTTGCGAGGCCCAAATCCTTCCTCCGACAGAGACGCCCTGAACGGGAGACCAGAAAGCAGGCGGGTGCCTGCATGGAACGTTCCACAATTTTGTCACATTTGGGCTAGGAACATCTGGCTCTATGCTACCATGCCAGATGTTATGCTAATTTGATCCTGATTTCCCATGTTTTTCTTTGAGAAGCTCTTGGGAATGAGAAAAAGAAGTCTTAATGCGTTTTGGGGGGGGGAAATCATACACTTTCTCTCTCTCTCTAGGACCAAAGAGTGGCTACTGCCCAACTCCCCATTTCCTGCTTTTCAGTCTGCGCTGTTCCTACCCTTAATTTTCTTCCCCTCCCCTCCCCACCCCCCCATTTACCTTTTCCTGCGCCTGGAACTGTGTTGCTTTAATGACTGAGCGCCATGATCTGCGGAAGCTCTCTGGAGTGACTGTCTTGCAATCATCTTAACAAATTAGCCCTCTTCTCTTTCCCTCTTTGAGTGCCCCGGTGGGGGTTTGGCTGAACAAGGGGAGGCGGAAGAAGATTGTGAGTCTTGGACTCCCAGTTTTCACGAGGCAGGCCCTGCTGGTGACTCGCAGGATTCATTTGCGTCTGGGTGGGGTGGGGGGTTCGAACTGCGGAAAGCGACAGGTTTTGGGGGTCTTGTCCCCGCATCTCGCAGGACCGGGGGGAGCCAAACTGTGGGAAATGTGTGCCTGGTTTTTTTTGTTTTGTTACCTAAATAGGAGCCTGTAGGGCAGGATGATCAGGACCATGCCTGGAGGTGAAATATTTTTTCACCGTTCCCCCACCCCCTGCATCCCACAGTCCTGATGAAAATTGCCCCCCAAGTGGCTGCTGTTCTTGGGACTGCAGCAGATGCGGAAGGGAATGAGTCCCCGCCCTCCCTGCATGGTGTTGTCCTGATCAACAACGCCCCCCCACCACTCCAACACTTGCTATTTAAAGAACAAGAATCAGACACAACAATTGCATGCACCGATTTTTGCATGCTGTCTAGTTTGTTCCGATTCAGAGGCAGGCTGCCTTTAAACTGGAGGGGTCTACAGCCTCAACCTCCATGAACTGGTGTCATCTCCTGTGGCCGCTCACACCTTAGACTCAGTCCGATGCCCTGGAATAGCAGGCCAGGCTCTGTGCTTGTGTGGTTCCCAGTCCTGCGCCTAAACACGTTGGGATGGGGGGAGGCGAAGCAATCCAACACGGTCTCTGAAAACGGCTCGCTTGAGCGTCGCCTCTTTCCCCTTTCACTCAGAAACCCTGCATCGAAAGCCGGATCGCCTTGTCTGGCCTCAGAGATGAGATGTGGACAGAGGACCACATCGCCGCCATGGAGCAGTTTCTGAAGGACCCCACCCAGCAGATGCTTGTCTTCTACATTGACGACTATGCCGGCTTGAAAGTGGAGCCGGTCATGCCATACCAGGTTGGTTCGGCTCAGTCTTTTCACAGACCACCTGAGAGGCTCCTCTGTGTGTTTGGTAGGGGTAACAATGGGGGAAGGTTTGCCGTTTCCTCCGCAGTGCAAAAGCACAAGAGCACCCTGCCCTGTGGCTGAATCTGATCCATTTAGCCTGGTGGCAACCTCATCCTTCCAGGAAGCCCACTAGCAGAGTTTGGCCCTCTTCCCCTCTTCTTTGCCTAATATTCAGGGATATACTGCCTTTGAACCTGGAGGCCCCACCTAGCCTTCGTCAGCAATAGCCACTGATCCTGAATTTCCCTGGTCCTCTTAATAAGTGGGGCCTTTCCAGCCTTTGATACTTCATTAGTAGGTTTCCAACTGGCCAGATTGTATCAAGAGTATTTTAATCACTTGCCCCCAGGGTGTTTGCCTGCATAGGGGCATAAGGTGGCCACCGTTGTTTCAGTCTTTCTGCTTCTGAGGGTTGGTCTCTTTGCTGTTCTGTATCTCAGATTAAATTACCCCAGATCCCCAGGCTCACGTTTCCTAAAAGCAGTGGGGAATCCAGTTCTTAATTAAAAGCAAAAGGTTGCATGTTTGTTTGTGACAACCTGCCACTCAACCTCTGCCTACTCCCAATTTGTTCTTGGGAGGCATTTTGCCTGCTCTGTAGAACAAGTCTTTGCGGCAGGCACCTGTGCTATGGACGGATGCGGCAGTTATGGTGCTGTAGCAGACACTCTGGCATCAATCAGCTCCAAGGGTCCAGTCCTGGGCCCTGAAAATATGTGGTAGACTAGACTCAGGGCAGTTTAGAAGCTCTGTTCCCAGAGCTGGAGGCCACTAGGATAAGTTTCTGCTGAGGATCCTGCCATCTCTAACTCAGCATTGTCCCCGCAGGAGCAGAATCAGCTCACTTACTTCATCCGCCAAGAGAACGCAGAGATTACAGAAGAGAACTTCCACGAAGTAGTCCAGTTTGGCACTGTCCGGAAGCCCTACATAGATTCCTTGATGCGCATTCTCAACGCCGTGTATCTCCCCCAGCTCTTTCGCAAGTCAGCCTGGCCCGAAAGCATAAAGAATGAGTTTTTCTCAGAAATTTACCACTTTATGACCTCTCTCACAGGTAGAATAGAATAGAATATATTTATTGTCATTGTCCCCTGCTCTCCTCCCTTCCTGGATCTGACTTTTTTGTAGGGCTGGGCTTGCCATTTTACTGAGTTCTAACTAAGACCTCCCTCTAAAGATTTGCCAGATCAAGAAAGGAGATTCCAACTGAGCATGGTGGTACAGTAATTGCTGTTCAACAGTGGGATGGTCTACCCCGGAGGGCGTCAGAGTCTCCTTCATGGGAGGTTTTTAAACAGAGGTTGGATGGCCAGCTGTCAGGGATCTTTAGCTGCGATTCCTGCATTGGACTAGATGACCATTGGGTGCCTTCCAACTCCAGAATTATATGATAGTTCAGATCAATCTGCGAAATTCAGTGCACCTCACCCTGATGCACATCATCACTGCTGCCTGGTCCACAGTTTCTCAGCCTTCAGAGCTCTTCCTGCTGATATTTCATTACCCGTCCTGTTCTTAGGCCATGAGAAGAAGAAGAAGAAGAGTTTGGATTTGATATCCCGCTTTATCACTACCCGAAGGAGTCTCAAAGCGGCTAACATTCTCCTTTCCCTCCCTCCCCCACAACAAACACTCTGTGAGGTGAGTGGGGCTGAGAGACTTCAAAGAAGTGTGACTAGCCCAAGGTCACCCAGCAGCTGCATGTGGAGGAGTGGAGACTCGAACCCGGTCCCCCAGATTAGAGTCTACCGCTCTTAACCACTACACCACACTGGCTCTCAAGAGATGAGAGGAGGTTTCCCCCAGAAGTTGCGCCCTTTCTCTATATTCTATTGCTGACACCTTTCCTTTGAGCAGGTGGAATGTTGCTCTGACATCACAGCACCACAGCTAGTGGTTACAGAAGGCCGTCCTATTCTCTAAGGAATGCATTGCCCGCAGCTGCAGCTGCCACAGTGGCAGCGACGACTGTGGCATGCTGCTTGGAGGCCGGATCTGCTGTCTCTTCAATAGCTCCCCCCCCCATGCCACCTCTACAGCCATCTCTTGGTGAACAGGAGGTGCTGCTGGGCTCCTCCCACCCACCTCGATCATTATTCCCCCCTTGATCTTGATGTAGATCTCCACTCACCATTTCTTCCCTGGCCAGGGTGGGGCGGGGCACCATTTTGTGGCTCACCTCAGGTGCCAAAATGTCTTGGGCCGTCCCTGGGTTACTGGGTGGCTACCAGAAAACAACCAGCCTTTTGCCTAGGTTTATACATCAGACGGCTGCCATTATGCTTGGTGTCTTGGAGAGCCACTGTGGTGTAGTGGTTAAGACTTGTAATCTGGTGAACCGGGTTCGCGTCTCTGCTCCTCCACATGCAGCTGCTGGGTGACCTTGGGCAAGTCACACTTCTCTGAAGTCTCTCAGCCCCACTCACCTCACAGAGTGTTTGTTGTAGGGGAGGAAGGGAAAGGAGAATGTGAGCCGCTTGGAGACTCTTTCGGGTAGTGATAAAGCGGGATATCAAATCCAAACTCTTCTTCTTCTTTGTACTCACAGAATTTCTTGGTGCCTTGGTCTTTTCCCCAGTCACCCTTAAACTTGTGCATGTCGGAATGCATCCCTGCATGTCTTATTATTATGGAAGGCGTTAGGGAAGCTGAGCACATTTGCTTAAACGTGCCACCTGCATAAATTACTCCCATGAGGTTTTGCTTTCCCCCACAGCTTGGGACATTGGGTCAAGGGAGAGGGCTGTATGGTAGCAGGTGTGTCAGATGCGATGACTATTGGCGCCCTGCTGAGGAACCATAAACAGTGTTTCCTGTTCTGTCTCTTATGAGAGAGCCCTTCCTTCCCTTCTTCCCTCCCTCCAAGACCCCCACAAACAGCAATTTGTCGGAACGATCCCTTTCTGCTTTGTCACCCTTTCTCCATCTTTGTCCCTCTCTAGACACTCGCTCCAAAATGAGGGGCCGCACCATCCTCTACATCCCAATCGAGTCCCTGACCATCAAGACGGAGATGGCCTTGAAGGACAAAGCCCTGGTTCAGCGGCTGGAGAGTGAGTGGCGGATCTCTGGGGACTTGGGCCCTGGAGGTGGGCGGGGGGGGGGGAGTGGTGGTAACAGGATCAGCAGGAGAGGAAGACGGCTGATGGGGAGGATGAAGCTTGACCGAGAGGCTTGCCAGCCGAGCAGCAGTGCTTGGACTGTAAGTGAATTAACCCCTCGCAGCATATGAGCTGCATCCATCATTCCCAATCACAGAAAACGGGTTTGTCAGGCTGTGAACGTCTGCAGGGCCCCTTTGTGGGGTTATTAGTTCTGCCGCAGGCGTTTTCTGTCAGGAAATGGAAGGCAGGGGCAGGTTAGGCCTCTCCCTAGCCCTCCATCCTACCTTCACGGATTGCCTCGTTGGTGAAATTGCTCCTCTCCTCTCCTCTTCCCCCACCCCACCTCCCATCTAAATTCTGCAGCACGCACAGAACACGATGTGCAAATGGAGAAAACAATGGCACTGGGATGACCCACGCACAAACGCGCACTTTTTCTGCATTTTTAGAGCATTCCTTATTAGAGCATTCATTTTTCCATCTATGCTGGCAAGATCTGGGGGAGATGTGCAGGCTGGGGGAGAGAGAATGTCTAGGAGGCCATGTGTCAAGAACGGGTGGAGGAAGAGGGATGCGGTGGGTGCGGGCCACCCCGGGTGTCATCACTGAGGGGGGTGACAAAATGCCGGGCGTCACTCACCGCGGGGCCTGCAGCGCGCCCGAACCACGCGCCTCTTCTGGGAGAGACACGGTAGCTTGGGTGCGTGCAGGCTCTGCGCTGCCCAAACGGTCTGCCTGCTGCTTCCCCCCCAGCTGTAGGGCGGCTGAGTGGGAGGAGGCAGGCAGACTCAGGAGGCCCCCAGACGCCCGAGCAGCTTCCTCCGCCGCTGGTCAGGAAGAGAAGAGAACGGCTGCAGGGCCCAGAAACTTCCTTCCCTGGACTGTAAGCGCTGCTTGGGTCCTTCGATTTGTTGAGGAGACTTTCACCTTTCCAAGATCAGCCTTCTAGAGATCTGTTTTGGAGTCCATGTGGTGGGATTTCAAGCGAGCACGAAGCATTTCCTGCCCTTGTGCCCATGAGAGCTAGACGCTTGGTCCATTCAAACAGACACATACCTTTCCCCAGCATAGGCCACCACATTGCTTCCTCTTTGTAGGTTTGGTAGGTGCAAAGGTGACACCGTAATCCGGGAGGTGCAGTAACACTTGTGTGCTTCAGCAGTTCACCTTGAGGTTATTACGTAACAATGCAACAAAGATAACAAAGAATAAAACAAACTTGTCTGCCTGTTCTCTGGAATGGTGGAGCAGTCCGTTGAGGAGCAAGTGCTGATAATTTGGGGAGAGAATGGGGAACTTTCAAGAGCAGGCATAGGCAAACTCGGCCCTCCAGATGCTTTGGGACTACAATTCCCATCTTCCCTGACTGCTGGTCCTGTTAGCTAAGGATCATGGGAGTTGTAGTCCCAAAACATCTGGAGGGCCGAGTTTGCCTATGCCTGCTCAAGAGAGCTGGAATTTACGCAGACTGGTCAACCAATTCATAAACTCACCGGGGGGACTGTGTGGTTTATGTTATAATTCTGTTCGCAGCAAGTGGTTCCTTTCTGCAGAAGCAGAGCCCTGGTGTATCTCATAACAAGACTCCACCTTGTCCAGCATCCTGTTCTCACAGTGGCCAACCAGATCCCTCCAGAATACCCCAAGGACCTGGGAGGGAATAGCTCCCCCCTCTCCTTTTAGCTCCTAACAACTTACAGCTGTCAACAGACCTCCCATAAAAACCTCAGAAAAGCAGCTGCACCAGATCCAAAGGTCCAGTGCCTACACGAAGCCTGAAAGTGGGTGCAGCAGCCACGCTCTCTCCTCTTGTCACCATCAGCAACCGGCTTTCTGATCCTGGAGGCTGGTGAACGGCCATCTTGAAGGGTAGCCATTGGTAGCTTTCTCCTTCTGCATAGTTCCCCCCCCCCCATCTTCCTTTTAAAGCCATCAAAGCCAACAGGCAACCCTGCACCTCATTGAGTCATAAGCATTCATAAGGCACCTCAAAGGGCATCTATCCACCGGCTGATGCAGGAAATCTTGTGGCAGTGAGTTCCAGAAGTAAATTATGTCCCGTGGGAAGAAGGACTTTTCTTTCATCTTTTCTGAATCTTCCGCTGATCTGTTTCATAGGGTGACCCTATGAAAGTTCCACTTTTCCTCACTTTCTGCACATCATGCACAGTTTTATAAACCTCACGTATTATGTGTCATACCAGTTTCCTGCCCTCCTCCCAGCACCGCTCCCCTCCTCCCAAAGGCTGCCTTGTGACAGGGGGGCGGCTGATGTATAAGATGCTAGTGGGGGTGAATCATTCTTCGCCCCCCTCTCCAGCACCTTCTCTCCTCAGGTCTATTAAAAATCCTGCTTTTGTTATTATTTTGGGGGGAAAGAGCGCTGGTGGTGGTGACGCTGCGGGGAAATGTGCACACACCAGAAATCTCGAGAATAAGAATGTGGGGTGGGAGGGAGAGGAACTTTGGCCCCTCATCTCAAAATCAGAACTGTGTGTGGTTTTGTTCTTGAGGTACGTGGAGCCCACTGCTTTCACCACTGAGGGTGCTTCCAGACAGGGATGTCTCACAAACGGGGCTCCGAGATCTGATTTGTTCTGTGTGCGTATCTGGCGCATGAGGCATCCACATGCATGCAGTTGAAGTCTTTCCCTTTCCATAGCTGAGCTGCAGTTTCGCATCCACACCAGTGGGTTGTCCTCGATTGAATCTTTCCGTTTACTGGCTCCTCCCTTCAAGGACAACACCACCCTCCACTAACATTTCTGCGGGTGGCACTGTGGTCTAAACCACTGAGCCTCTTGGGCTTGCCGGTCAGAAGATTGGCGGTTCAAATCTGCACAATGGGATGAGGTCCTGTTGCTCGGTCCCAGCTCCTGCCAACCTAGCAGTTCGAAAGCACGCCAGTGCAAGTAGATAAATAGGTATGGCCGTGGCGGGAAGGTAGACGGCGTTTCCGTGCCTCTGGTTTCCGCCACGGTGTTCCGTTGCGCCAGAAGCAGTTTAGTCCTGCTAGCCGCATGACCCAGAAAGCTGTCTGTGGACAAACGCTGGCTCCCTTGGCCTGAAAGCGAGATGAGCGCTGCAACCCCGTAGTCGCCTTTGACTGGATCCCATCCAGGGGTCCTTTACCTTTTTTTACCCCATTACGGGCATGCAAAAAGGTATTTCTGAATCTGCGCATGTGGACCTCTAAAAAAAAAATATCACAGTAAGTGTGGAAGAGCAAATATCATCAACCCTTAGTTGCCATGTTTCATGATGAGCAGAATGGAGCTTGTGCTTTTTGGCAGACGTGGCAACATTGAGCAAAGTGGACTGATGGTTAGACTCAATGTAAGGCAGCTAGCTGTGACACAGCTTATTCCTTCATGCCAGGTCTGGCCACTGCTCCTGAACCTGCCTCAGTTGGCATCCTGCAGATTTCAAAGGGCTGCTCTCCGAAATACAAATGGTTTATATGCCCTCCATTTGTCCCTGCTGCTCAGCCCAGAGCACCTACTGGTATTTTCTTTATCCCAGCACTCGAAGGTACACAAGGGAGGCACCCCTGGCCTTTGTTTTGCCAGAGCACAGCCCCTGGAAAGCAGCAAGGGACACCTTTGCTATTCTGGGTGTTAAAAATGCACAGTACTTGGTTTTATTTTACTGCTGTTTTTAATGGGCACATTACCCATCCTGAGCCTTCAGGGTACGGACGCTTTGAGAGGCTTGTTCTGTCCTTTGTTTCCCTTATCTTGCCAGGGTCCCTCTCTGCGCCTTAAGGGGAAGGGCATGACCTGCCTGCTCCAGCCTATTCATCTGCCTCAGGGCAGAGAGGAGAGAATAACCCAATATATATATATTTCTCTCTCTCTCTCCTCTCCACCCCTTTGCTCAGGAACCTCTTGTAACCTCTCTTAGTGCATTTTGAGTGAGATTCTTGGGTTGGGGGGCACTTTCTTCCCCACACTCCCAGAGTTCCCCTTTGAAGTGAAACCGGGGCTTGCAGAGCCCAAGAGAGGCTTGAGAACTGAACCAGAGCAGGCCTTAAATGCAGAAAAGACATTGGCCGAGCTGCCACTTGCGGCCATACGACAGGTTGGGGGCATCACAACTGTCCACCCCGCTTTCCCGACACAGCGGTTCCCTGAGGTAATTTCTCCTTCAGCTCTTCTCCTCCAATACTTCTGGTTTTGGAGCCAAGTCGAAGGAGAAATTACCTCAGGGGCACGGGTTGCAGGGAGAAAAGTCTCTGGGGGTGGGGGCACACGGCACCCCCATGTGGACCTTCCTTTTGTGCTTTGAACTGAGCCTCCTGTATCCGAAGGGACAGGCCCGCCGCCATCTTGTGCGGCTTGTCTCTCTGGGCCCGTCCTGTCATCCCATTGCCCCAGCCGTGTCTCGCCCCTTTTTATCTCCCGGGGGATGCTGGTTCTGTTACTGCCCCGGAGGCAGAAAAGAAAAGGAAGGCTGAAGCGCCGACGAGAGAAATCGCCAGTCAGATCTGGCGCAGCGGCTCGTTTGTTCCGCCCTGCGCAAATTCAATTGAACATCTCGCTACGGACAAGGGGAAAAGATGTTGACTGAATTATGCAGCGCGTGCGTCTCTATTAGGAATAATAAAGCAGAGCCTGGCAAAGGTGTGCCTCACCAGGGGTTGTTCAGTTCTTTTCTTCCATATGCAAATGGCAGAGGAAGCCCACTGGGGGAGCCTGCTGGGCCTGGGTTGCCCCCTCTCCCGCTGTACTGTGTGAGGGACATGTCAGACATCCTGTTCTGAAGGTGTGGGGCCACATCCTGTTCTGAAGGTGTGGGGCCACAAATTATTATTATTATTATTATTATTATTATTATTATTATTAATAATAATAATAATAATAATTTTTTATTTATACCCCGCCCTCCCCGGCCAGAACTGGGCTCAGGGTGGCTAACGCCAATAAAATTACAATAAAACGTAAAAGAAAGAAGAAACAGTTAATTAAAATATGGGTTAAAATACAATTTAAAATTTAAAATGCAGCCTCATTTTAGTAGTAGCCCATAAATCAAAACCATAAGGGGAGGGAAACATAAGGGTCAGACTGAGTCCAACCCAAAGGCCAGGCAGAACAGCTCCGTCTTGCAGGCCCTGCAGAAAGATGTCAAATGCCGCAGGGCCCTGGTCTCTTGTGACAGACCGTTCCACCAAGTCGGGGCCAGTACTGAAAAGGCCCTGGCCCTAGTTGAGACCAATCTAACCACCTTGTTGTTTGTGGACCTTAAGGTCCTCCACGGGGCATACCGGGAGAGGTGGTCCCGTAGGTACAAGGGTCCTAGGCCGCATAGGGCTTTAAAGGTCAAAAATGTTGTTGTGTGCATAAAAATAAATGCCACAGATGTATATTTTTAGTGTTGGACAGCAGCCTGCCCCTACCTGTCCCTCCAGATGTTTTGGACTACAACTCCCACCAGCCATAGCTGGCTGTGGCTGATGGGGGCTGTAGTCCAAAACATCTGGAAGGAGCAGGTTGGGGATATATTGTCATTAGAGTGCCATCCCTCGAGGGATCTGGGTCTGGCTGCAGTTCCCCACTGCCTGGATGTACACATGACCTCCTGCAGGCCTCTCCTGCCCCAACACGGGTGAATCGGCTTGTGCTTCCTTGCTGTTGCTGCCTTCGGCTTTCTTCTGGCGTCCAGGAGAGGCGGCTCCTTGTTCGCTCTGCCTCGCTTGTGGCGTTGCATAAATTGCCATTACCATTGGCTTTTTGCAACAAAGGAAAATAAAAAGGCCTTTTAGTAACAACAGGCATTAATTGACCCGTTTTTTTGATTGAACGCCGTAGCACTTCAGTATGGCCCAAGCTCATTTGGGCATGTGTGTGTGTGTGGGGGGGAATAAACTCCAAAACGTTTTTATCTCTCCTCGATTTTGTAGGTTTTAAAACACAGACAGACACACACGCAAAGCACAAAGGGAGACGAACCGTTCATCTTGTGCCTTGTTTTATCTCTGAATTTGAGTATAGGAATTTTTTCCCCCAAAGCGTAAAAGTGGAGCGTGCCCCTTTTCAAAGTTTAAAAGCATTATGAAGAAATCCCCCACTGCCATAGACAGATGGAGGATTTGAAATTCACATGATTGTCCCATAATGAGAGGCCTGTGCGGTTGGCAGCGCCCAGCCTCCAATGTTCGCCGCGCGCATTAAAATCTTCCCATGGCTGGATATTTTGCATGGCAATGCATGCTTGGGTTAAGCATCCAATTGGCTACCTTGGGGTCGTCTCTTGTGTGACTAAAACCTCAGCTGTTATCAAGCACTTAGAGATACTTGGCTATTCTAATCCCTGGGCTGTGTGATTGTCTTACCCCTGTAATTTGGCACAGAGACTGCAGCTTCCATGCTGCGATACTAACTCTTCCTAGATGGCTGCTCTCTAGCTATTAGCCTCTTCCATTCCAGGAACAGGGGGGAAGCAGCAAACTTGGTGAGCTTCAGGTGCCACAAACTCTCCCCACAACTGAGGCCCTGCGGCTCCTTTCTGCAGTTTCCTCTTCCGGGGGTTCTCATGCGCCTGGAAGTGTTGGTCCCCCCCTCTTTCCGCAGCCAGGGGAGCCCCTTTTATGATACAGACCTGCAGGGCCCCCTCCTCTTCGCTTTCCCCCAGAATGCACTTGGACACAATGCATTTGGGATCTATCAGACAACAGACCGCAAAGTAGAAGGTAATTTCTGCACGAGCCCAGGCGCGGCAGCCAAAGTCCCATATTAAAGAGCAGGGATGACGGCGCATTTAGGCAAGTGTCGGAGCCTCGTGTGCAGAATGGCTGGGACAAAAGATTTGCCGCGTTCCCCTCTCCTTTCTGATGTACAGGAGGAGAGCGATGTGGTTCTGAAAACATCAAAGCCCCGACAGCGCCGCGATGGCTCAAAACGGTGTGCGTTCACACAGAATGAAGGCAAATGGCATCAGGTACTCTTGGAGGGATCTTGACCCCCCGCCCAAGGAACATGCCTGGTTTCTGTGTGATTCACCCTGTCTCTTTGTATAAGAGTATATTCTCCACCCAGGGGACTCTGTGCAGTGAAGCCATAGCATGTTATATCTCAGAATTCTTTTTCTGCTTTCCAGAGTGGAGACAGATCTTCTCTCTCTCTAGCAGACCCTCCATGAGGTCCCTCCGCACGTCCACTCCTGCTCAAGCACTGCAGCGATTAAAGTGTTTTAGGCGTTTGTGAAGCACCAGTTCTTATGCACATGTCCAGAGACTCTTAACCTGCGATCTGCTCTCTTTTCTGACTCTGTAGTGCATTGATCAATAGGAGTATAGCATCTAGATCAAGGGCAGTAATAGTACCACTGTATTCTGCTGTGGTCAGACCCCACCTGGAATACTGTGGCCAATTCTGGGCACCACAGTTCAAGAAGGATACTGACAAGCTGGAACGTGTCCAGAAGAGGGAAACCAAAATGGTCCAAGGCCTGGAAACGATGCCTTATGAGGAACGGCTTAGGGAGCTGGATATGTTTAGCTTGGAGAAGAGAAGGTTAAGGGGGGATATTATAGCCATGTTCAAATATATAAAAGGATGCCATATAGAGGAGGGAGAAAGGTTGTTTTCTGCTGCTCCAGAGAAGCGGACGCGGAGCAATGGATTCAAACTACAAGAAAGAAGATTCCACCTAAACATTAGGAAGAACTTCCTGACAGTAAGAGCTGTTCAACAGTGGAATTTGCTGCCAAGGAGTGTGGTGGAGTCTCCTTCTTTGGAGGTCTTTAAGCAGAAGCTTGACAGCCATTTGTCAAGAATGCTTTGATGGTGTTCCTGCTTGGCAGGGGGTTGGACTGGATGGCCCTTGGGGTCTCTTCCAACTCTAGGATTCTATGATCCATAGGTAACTCAAACCATGTCTTAATGTTAAGCTGTTAGCGGTCAGTTCACCGGTGTGGTGGATTTTTTCGTGCTGAGCGTCAGGTGAGGCGTGTGTGGCTGCCCCACAGATCCATTGAGCAACTTTGGGTTAGGCACCACTCTCTGTCCTCACACATGGCAGGCAAGGCAACTGCTGCTACTATGAACGCTGGTCAGGGCCTTTTGTGCTGAGGCAAAGCATATATATACACTGGGGTGAAAGGCCCCAGAGCCTACACTGTGAGTTGATTCCTGAAACTTGGCAGACCTGGGGGCCATTTGATTTTTTTAATTATTATTATTCGCTGTTGTTCCAGCATCCATGATTCACTGGACCCGGCAGATCAAGGAGGTGCTGAGGGCACAAGAGGCTGTGGAGAGCAGAGAGAGCTCAGGCCCGCTGGAAGAGATCGAGTTCTGGAGGAACCGCTGTACGGACCTCTCCGAAATCAGCAAGCAGCTCTGCCAAGAGGGCGTGAAGCACATTGAAACCATCCTGGCCTTTTCCAAGTCTTCCTATGTGACGCCTTTCCAGCGGCTCGCCAAACAGATCCAGGTGGGTGCAGTTGGGTAGGGCAGGGAGAGAATTGACTCAGGAAAGGGGGTTTAAGTTTCTTCCACAACAAGCCCTTCCTCCAATCTGCCTCTCCTTCGTGGGAAGGGTTCAGGAGGAGGTTGAGCCGTGTCGGTGTGGGCACGGATCCTGCTTCAGTCCTTCTCTATTGCTCTTTGTGGTTGCTTTGCAGGATGGATCAGAGCAGGCCCAGTCAAACCTCCGATTCCTCTCCATCCTGAAAGAACCGTTCCAGGAGCTAGCTACCCTTCGCCCCCAAAACATCTCCGAAAAGCTGCCTCACCTCATCAGCCTCGTCCGAATTGTGTGGGTCAACTCCCCGTACTACAACACCCGAGAGAGAATCACAGCACTGTTCAGAAAGGTGAGGACTGCATTTCTCTCTTCGAACCTAGACCATTTCCTTCCTTCTTCTAAACAGGTTTTACTAGTACAAATAACGTCCAAAGCAAGCTGTAAAATTCGGCATAAAATAACAGCATAAACGTTTATAGATAGCAAAAGACTATCTGGGCCTCTGAGGGAGGCTAAGCCACACAAGAATTTATTCCGAGCTGCTCTGACCTTCTCCACAGCCCTGTCCCCAAACCCTTCGACGTCTCTCCTTCTCCTGGTGGTCATCAAAGTTTTGTTCCTTCCATTCTTCTCCATATCCCAAACCTCACTATCTTTTTGCTCTTGTGTGGCCCAAATCCTTTGCATCTGAGCTTCCCTGGTATGTCTAACCAAGCTCTCGCCTTCAGGCTGCTTGTCTGCCTGTCTCTATCCTAGAAGCAAGCTAAGAATAAATATGCTGTTGATCCAGGCAAGAGTAGGATGGTTAAGCCTTGTACAATTTTGCTAACCGAGTTACTCTTCGGGAAATATTACATTTCATTTGCCGTTTTATTCCTTAATGCCATTCTGGTGTTTGTAATGATGAACATCTCTTCTTTCAAACCCAGTTCTCTGGCTCTGGTTATTACCTTCCCTGACCCCCAAGTAACTGAAGTAATTACCTGGGGTGCTGTGCAGCTTCCTGAAATATGCCATGACTGTTCAAGTTATATTCATTTGAAATATAAATGCTTTTAAATAAAATCAAATTGCTCTGGATAAAAGATCTCAAAAATCATATCTCTGTGTTATCATGTGTAGACAGGGCAGGCTTGGTAACATATACAGTGGTACCTCTGGTTGCGAACGGGATCCATTCCGGAGCGCTGTTCGCAACATGAGCAGAATGTAACATGAAGCGCCACATCTGCGCATGTGTGCGACACAATTTGGCACTTCTGCGCATGCTCAAAGCACGATTCGGCGCTTCTGTAACCTGTTCCGGTACTTCCGGGTTCGGCGCATTCATATCCCGTGACAAACGCAACCTGCAGCTATCGTAACTAGAGGTATGACTGTATGAGAGGGAAATTGCCATATGGGAACATTGGGCAATATCAGTTGTTTTTTAAGGTCTGTCTAAAACAGTGGTAGCTAATCTGTAACTTTCCAATTGCTGTTGTTGGACTACAATTATCATCATCCCTGACCATTGGTCATGTGGACTGGAGCCGTTGAGTGATGGAGTCCAGCCACAGGTTAGATGTTCATGGTCCTAAGGATTAACTCGGAGGTGGTGCTGAAGTGGCCTCTCCTGACTTCTCCCTAGATGAGCAACAAAATTATCCAGATGTGCTGCAAAGACATCTCCCTGGACCGGCTCTTTGAGGGCTACATCAACTCTACCCGTCAGACTCTCCATGGCTGCATCTCATGCATGTCCTCTTGGAAGGACAGCTACCAGCACGCTGCTTATATGCACAACAAGTAAGAGGCCTTGGGCTGGCAGTGGGTGTTGGCCTGGGAACAGATGGGCTGCCTTATCCCGTGTCAGGCTGCTGACCTGGAACATTTGCTGAAGGATGCCAACGGCCACTGGCATGTCCAACGGTGTATTTGCAAGACCGAATGTCCTTTATCTTACCAGCAATTCAGTCTCATTACATCTCCCGTCTTCACCTTAAATTCTTCACAACATTATCTCTTTTCAAAACGCATTGCTTTCCCACAAAGGAGGCATGGAATGGCCGTTACTTTTGATTTCAAGGCAACATTTTGAAAACAGAGAATTAAAAAAAAAAAAAAAGTTCTTAACACTCCCTTGATTGTTTAAAACTTCCTTGACTCAAACAGTTTGAGCGGCTTTTTCTTCTGCCTTCAGTGGTTTAATGATTGACTCTTTTTAAACCCAGAAAGTAGCTTGCCCACTAGATGTAAATTTCCACCGGCAGACAGAGAAACGTCTCTCAGTCATAAATTATAACCATCTCAGATATCATTAGAGAAAGGGAGGGTTTTGCATACCCTATGCCCATTAGGGCTCTTATGTGGCTTTGTGCAAGATGTTTATTCCTCCGCTCATAAGTCATTTACCCCAGTCCATGTTCCCAGGAACTGACAGCTTCTTGGTCTCTCGACGTAGAACACAGCTTTTTCAGAGCAGCAGAGGTTAATCTCCTGTTCCCTCTTATCTCTAGAGTGAATTTGATAGCCAAATGTATGCCTGGTTATCATCAGTCACCATGTAATAATCTCCATCAGCAACCTGCTGACAGAAGGTGTTCAGTCCGCCAAGTTCCTCCCCCGGAAGTCCTGTGCCTCATGGACCGCTTTCAATCGTGCTGCATCTGAGGCCCATTGCCCTCCTTCTTGCCTGAAAGATACCCCCAGCCAATTTCCTCCATGCTCTGGCTCTCTTGGTCTTCCTGCTGTGTCAGATGACCTCCTAGCATTGGCTTGTGTCCGTTCTAGGGACAGGAGGCCTGGGGAGAGCTGAGGGTGAGCAGGGTCCCCTGCCTGGCAAGGAAGCAGTTCTCTGCCGCCTTTCCGCAGCATGGAGCTGAGGAGCCATGAAAGAAAGGGAAGGCCCGTGTCCCAGGGCTTATAGCATCTGCTTTGGTCCTAGGTTGAATCCCCAACATCTTCAGGTAGGACTTGGAGAGATTAACTGTCCAAAACCCTGGAGAGCTGTGTATGGTCCACCATCTCTCAGACCATGTGGTGGGCTGGACTATATTTTGGAAAAAAATATGAACAAATTCCTATGTCCCACAAATAACCCAGAGATGCATCCTATATAATAAAGAGCCTGTGTCCCTCCGTACCACTTTCCGTCCGTCAGAGGAAATCGGAAGCGCGCCTGCGCTCCAGTGAGACACGGATTGGAGGACGCAGACCAATAGGAGCGGGGGCAGAGGCGCGAAGCGCCTCTGCCCGCAGCCTCCTCCTGTCGGCCATCTTATGCTGCCGGCTGCGCTACCCACCCGGGACGGACGGAGGGGGCTCTCAGTCGTCGCAGCGCCCACCCGCTTCCAGCCATGGCAAGCGGGAGGGAAACCGCTGCCACGGCGAGCGGAAAAGGCAAAAAAAACAAAAAAACCCGCCAGAAAAGCAGCAAAAACGGGGGGGGGGGAACGGAGAACAAGCTGCCTCGGACGGAGCTGAGCGCGCTGCCGGAGAAGCCCCGGCCTCTCCCCCCGCCAACGCCGCTGCCTCGGACGGCCGCGCTCTCACCGTGACGGTCACCGTCAGGGCCCAGCCGCCGCCGGGCACCGCCATGCCCCGGTTCGCCCTTGGCCTGCCTGCGAAGGCTCCCGCCGCCACCTCTACTCAGGCCCCGGCCCCTCCGCCGCCCGCGACGAGATCTGCGCGCAGTCCCGGCGGGGCCGTCGGGCGCCGGGCGCTTCCCCATCCAGGAGGGCGGCGGGAGGGCGGGGAATCTGACGCAGGCCGGCCAGTAGTAGCAGCAGCAGCAGCAGCAGCAGCCGCCCCTCTGGCGCTCCTCCGACGCCTCTCCCTCTGCAGAAGGAGCCGGGAAGCTTCGCGGGCGAGATGCCGCCACCGCTGCGCGCTCGCTCGCTCTCCCTCCGCCTCCTCCTCCTCCGGCTTCCCTCTCTCGCTCTGTCCAAGGGAGGGGAGGAGGAGGGGAGAAAGATGGCGCTGGCGGCGCAGGCGCAACCGCAGGCAGTGCGCAGACATAGGGGCTCTCTGTGTGTGTGTGTGTGTGTGTGTGTGTGTGTGTAAGCCCGGAGACTGAGGAGGCTGGGTAGGGAAGGGTTAATGGGAGGCAGAGGACGCTGGGGAGGGGAAGAGTTAATGGGGAGGGAGAAGATGCAGGGCCGCCGCCTCCTCCTCTACGGAGAACGGGACGGCCGAGAGCGGAGCGTCCCCTGTCGGCCTCCCTCCCCAAGGGAAGTGGCCGAGGGCACCCGCACACCTCCAGCGGAGCCTCCCGTTCCTGGAGGCTCCCGCCGCCGCCTTTCTTCTAGAGCCCGTAATCTTTACGGGCTTAATTTACTAGTTTTAAATAAAAGCACACATTCTACTCATGTAAAAACACCAGGCAGGCCCCACAAATAACCCAGAGATGCATTTTAAATAAAAGGACACATTCTACTCATGTAAAAACATGCTGATTCCCGGACCATCTGTGGGCCGGATTGAGAAGGCGATTGGGCCGCATCCGGCCCACGGGCCTTAGGTTGCCTACCCCTGGTGTAGATGATACTGAGCTAGATGAACCGGTGGTCTGACTCAGGAAAAGGCAGCTTCCCCTAACAATAGGCAGAGCTGAAGGCAGTTTGCAAATGGGATCAGCTTCTTGAGCCCACCCCCCGCATATACCAGCGTTCAATGGGTTGGAAGGTTTCATGTACTGTTGCCCCCCAAAAATTGACCCGAGGCTACGACAGTTGGAGAAAAGCAATGTGTGTGCACGCCACAGGGAAACCAAGCCCATCCCAAGCCATTTCCAGCTCTTCCTTTAAACAATTTTTTACTGTCCCCACCCCCATTGGATCCCGCAGATCGCGCAGGAGGCAGCAATAGCCCCCAATCCTTTAAAAGAGGATCCAACAAGTTCATGGAGGCGAGGGCTTTCGGTGGCTCCTCGTCACAATGGCTGTGCTCTTCGTCAGTGATGCTGCTGAATGGCAGTTGCTCGGAACCGCAGGAGGGGAGAGTGGCTCTTGTCCTGCTTGCATCTGGTTGGCCACTGTGAGGATGCTGAACTTCGTGGATCCAGCAGGCTCTTCTTAGGCTCTTATTGACTGTGTCTGTTATTTCCTTCTGCAATGGCCCCCATGTTCTCCAAGCGGCCACACAGGCTGCCTAGGCTGCTCTCGTTCAGTGGCTGCTTCCCTGCCAGTCGTCTGGACCTGTGGAGAACCAGCCTGCTCTGTGTCTGTCGGGTGGATATTGTTTGAGCTGCAGCGAGAGGAGAGCTGTGCGGGGCGGCTTAGTAAGGCCCCCTGCTTGCCCCTCACCCGGATCCCAGTGTCAGCTGATCCCTGGCTTCTCCGGCTTCCGTTCTGGCCCTGGCTGTCTCTCCCGTCCCCCGATTCTCCTGGCTGTACTTCAGAAATAATGCAACATAATCTATCATTATGATTAGGGATGTCAGGCTTAAGTGGGTGCCTGGTCCTTGACAATTAAGTCTAAGTGTTACTTGTCTGCTTCAAATTCAAATTAGTGGGGCTGGATCAATATCGTAAAAGATATAAAGACATTTAACATGCGAGCGGCTCTGATGCAAGGCAGGCACGGCCAGGCCTGGATTAGGCACTCAAGCCGTGCTCCTGGGGCGAGGATCTCATATGTTCCCAGAGCTCTTTGATTAGATGATTTCTCCAGAACCCTCTTGCCTGCGGGGGTGGGTGGGAAGGGGCGGGGGAGAGAGAAAGACAAACAGGGGGTGACTGACTGGCTATCTTTCAGCTTCTGTGTTCTTTCCCAATATGCTTGGACTCTCTTGGGAAAGGTTCTGTTGCTTTTTGCATTTTTTTCCGGATCTATATGTTCACTGGATACACCCTCATCTGGTTTCTGACCCCTTTATGCCCCCTACTTGTATGGGCAGCCCCTTAGGCTGGGTGGAAACGAGGACCCCTTGCCCCCCAACATGACAAAAGTCATCTGTTCTCCTAACTATGCGACTCCTCCCACAGGCTTTCTGGGAAGGGCTGGGTACTGGACCAGACCAGCATCTTTGCCCAGGTCGATGCCTTTGTCCAGCGTTGCAAGGACCTCCTGGAGGTACGTGGGATATCACAGCAGAAGTTCTGGTCTCAGAAATTCATTCATTCTCTGATATGTCCCCTGTTGCTCTCCCCATTTGGAAAGATCTGTGGGTGCATGCGGCTTTGATAACTGGGCTGGGTCTTTTGCAGGGTAAACTAGGCCCATGTGATTTGGGATCTGCCCAAAACATCAGGTTGCCTGACTGGGGATCTCCCCGGGCTTTAGCCTTCCCCTGGAGGGAGGAGAAATGTCCGTGAGGAGGGGTACGCTTGGGTTAGGAATTTTATGTCTGCCCAATAGGTCTGCGAGAGCCAGCAGCACTTTGCGCGCTGGGAAGATGGCAAGCAGACCCCGCTGCCCTGCTTCTTTGGCCATCGTGGACCCCAGATGACCAGGAGCCTGCTGGAGATTGAGGAGACCTTCAACAAGTACCTCGGCAATCTCCGCCACGTGAAGGGGGGGATCCTGGATGTGAAGAACACCTCTTGGCATGAGGACTTCAACCGGTGAGAGATCCCCCTGGCTGCCCTTGAGCTGGGAGGGCTGGCAGGAGAAAGGTCGTCCCTTGGGTTCTTCATTCGGTGTACAGAAAGAGGGAGGGAGCAGAGGATGCTGGGGAGGCAAGCACAGCACCTCCGGAGGCAGAGCATGCTGCTCCCAGTCAGGGGACTGCACCCTACCTTCTCCTTCCAACGTTCTCTTCCTTCTCTCTGTGAATCCCTGGGGGCATCAGCTTCCGTGCTGGCATCAAGGACCTGGAGGTGATGACCCAGAACCTGATCACCTCCGCCTTTGAGACGGTGAAGGACGTGGAGCGTGGTGTGGAGATCCAGGACATCTTCCATCACTTGTCATCGCGAGAGGTACTGCGAAGCTAGCGACGGGCCCTCCAACCAAATCTGAGGCAGGGCTGAGCTCCGTGGAGCTGGAAGGAGGAAGGGAGCAGCGAGCTATCAATGGGATAAAACTATCAATGGCTACTAGCCATGGTGGCCTCCAGTGGGGGAGGCGGCACACCTCTGAAGACCAGTTGTTGGGGAGCTCAAGTGGGAGAGGCCTACTGAGCTCATTCCTGCTTGTGGGTTTCCCTTGGGGGCATCTGGTTGCCCCCTGTGAAAGCTGGATGCTGGACTCGTTGGGCCTCCTTTGGTCCGATCCTGGCTCTTCTTACAAGCAGCTCTGAGTGTGGGCCTCTTTGCTCATAGTGGGCTTGAACATCTCTGTGGCATGAAAGTAGAGCTTGAGCCCTTAGACAGGTATCACCTTGGACAGAGTTCAGCCTTCTGTGACCTAGCTGGTACAATAGGAGCCAACGGTTCGGCTGGTTGGCTGCTGGCTCCCGATATGACCAGCATCTCAAGAGCTTCGGGGAGGCCTGTGCCAAGGAAATGCTTGGAAGTTTCAGGAGGACCTCGGAAGGTGGTTCATTCCAGCTGGGCGAGGGGTGATGGCTTCTCATTGTGGAAAGGGCATCCCACCAGGCCTCTTTTCTCTGTCCCAGGCCATCAAGCGCACCTTCGACAAGAAGACGGTTGACATCTTCATGCTATTCAACAGAGAGCTCTCCCTGGTCAACAAGGAGTTGAGCAAGAGGATCCCTTTCCTGCCGCCACACATGTGCCATTACTCGGGCCTGGTGCACTGGATGCGCGCTCTGCGACGGCGCATTGAGAAACCCATGAATGTAAGGCTCTTGCTCTAAGGACTGCAATAGACCACAGTGGCAGGCAGGGCTGGTCCCACCATTAGGCAGAGTGAAACCTCCGCCTCGGGCGTCAGCTGCTGAGGAGCAGGTAGTGGACTTGGCTTGGCGTGCTATGCAGCCTGTTCTGTTCCATGCGAACAGGAGTCAGCGGGACAGGAGTGGATTAGCATACTGACTCCAGGCCCACCGGGATTGCATCAGACATGCTGGTCGCTTCCTTTTCCTGCTTCGCCTCGGTCAGAACTGTTTACATCAGTGATGGCTAACCTTGACACTCCAGATGTTTTGGGACTACAACTCCCATCATCCCTGACCACTGGTCCTGTTAGCTAGGGATGATGGGAGTTGTAGTTCCAAAATATCTGGGGTGTCAAGGTTAGCCATCACTGGTTTACATAGAACTGCATGGTTGGAAGGGACCCACAGGGCCCTGCAGTGCAGGAGTCGCAGCTTTTGCTCCCGCGGTTGTGATTCATTCCCCTGTTCCTGTTAGATTAGCTTTGCTCCTTTTCCTCTACCATTTTGCTCCTTTCCCCTGGCCAGGGTACCAGGCAAGGTTCAGACCTTGGCTTTGTTGGGTGGAGCCAGGGAAGACGGTATAGCCGTAAGGTGGATCGCAAGAGATCCACCTTGGTATTCTGTCCTGCACTAGTGAAACAATGCTCAGTGATTTAGAGACAGTCTTGTCCTACAGTAATGCACGTCTCCTTCACATTAGTCTTGTTTTGCTTGGGCAGAGGGTGGGAAGGTATTCCTCTCCAGCCCTTCTAAGATTATTTTTTGGCAGGGGCAACTATCTGCAGGTCAGCAAAACAACGGGCCCTTGGCATGGTCGCGGCGGCTGTTCTTTATTCATCAAGCAACCTCATCAATTTTTTTTGTCTATTTCTCAGCTATTTACCTCAATAACATCCTCCGTCTCTGAGTTCCATCTGACAGGTTTAATTATACGTTGGGTAGAAACAAAACGGCTTTTCCACCATCAATCAAACCTCCCTTCCCCCCCGCTCTTCGCTCTGTGCACACTTGAAAATTGAAATTGCCAAAATCCGCGTTAGGATGTAAAGGAAAGCTGCCTGTGGATCAGCTCCCTTCTGAACCTCCCTGTCCAAAACCGGCTTCTCCCCTGCCAGGAGCCTTCCCTTTATGTTGATATTAGCTGGCAAACGTCTGGACCCCGGCGCTCCCCTGCCCTGCTTCTGATGTTTGTTGTGTAATGGCGAGGTGTGCCAGTCCCTGAACGCTGCTCTTGGCAGGCAGAGGAAACAGGCACTTTCATATTCTCTCCCTCCCTCTCTCTCTTTCTCTTTCTCTCTCTCCTTCTCAGTGTTTCTCAGGCCCAGGGTGTGTGGGATGCAAACGGTTTTGCTATGCTGTGTGGCAAGAAGCCTGCGGACGGCCAGGGCTCAAGGCTTTCCCACTGGGATGGCCTGATTTCTCAAGTGCTGCGGGCCAAGTTGCAAGCTGAGATGGGGGTCATCAGGCAACTGGGCACGAAGACAAAGGCACACGGGTGGGGGCGTTTGTGGCCTGGGTGGGAGGGAAGAAGCACAGCGGGACGGGTGAATAACCAATAAGTCTGGCGGCAGAATATGGGAGGTCTAGCAAGGCTGGGAAGCAGAGTTTGCTTTGGGAGCCCGTGCTGATTCCTGTCTCTCTTTCTCTTTCACTCGGTTCTAGAGCAGCTCTCCCCAGCCAGTTGCTCTCCAGATGTTTTGGACCACAACCCCTGTCAGCCCCAGCCAACGCAGGTTGTGTGATGGAAGTTGTAGTCCAAAACATCTGGAGGGCACCAGGCTGGCGAAGGCTGTCTAGAAACCTGTTGAGGTCAAGCAAGGAAAAAGTGAAGCCACCTCTGGGGCTGCGATCTCCTGGGTGACGCGGATGCCATTAGGCAGTTGAATACACATGCCTACACTGTCCGTTTCCCTCGCTCCCACTCCATGTGGCCCGTAGCTGGCAACCCACGCTACGTCGCTGTTGTCACTTGACACATCAACTCCAAACCTGATTTGCACCCCACAAAGTCTCGGGTTTCTTGCAGTCTTCTTTTCACAAAGTAAGTTTCCAGCCCTCCTGACTGGGTGCTTCAGAATTAGAACTCAGGACTGTGGGTGTGGAAGCAGATACTTCAAGCAACTGGGCCAGTCTGGAAGCTGAGCTTCCGCTGAACTCAGCCCACCTTCCCCTGCCATTTTGCAGGAAATCCCTGGCCCTGATGGGCTCTTGGATTGATTGATTGATTGATTGATTGATTGATTGGACTTGCAGGGCTGCATTCAACTAACTTTTGCTCAGGGTAGACCCACTGAAATTAATGGTCCATAGTTAGCCATGACCACCAATTTCAGTGGGCCTGCTCTGAGTAAAAACCAGTTGAATATAACCCATGATCCGCTTTTTGAGAAAAGGTATCACAAAGCAGTTTACAATAGATAAAATATGATTTTAAAAATCTGTACAGGAAACCACGTCATAAAGCATACAAAATGTCCATTTCATGACTGTGCCAACACCCTATAACAATGATCTCCACCAGACCCCAATATACCAGCCCTGATTTATGACTCCCAAATCATAACACCTGTTATTATTAAATTTATTACCAGCAGGTCCCAGGATAGGTTACAACAATTTACAATTCAGAATTAGAAAACAGTCACAGGAGTAGGAATTCATAGTTTCCAACCGCCCTGAAAATGCCGGGACTGTCATGAAAGCCCATAACCCAAATGTACAGTGTTTCAGTGTGTTACTGAAAGTTCAGATGAAGCCTGCTGAATCTCAGAAGGGATGAAGTTTTGCTGCTGCAGGGCCACTGTTGAGAAGGCCCTATTATGGGTTTCCACCAGCCTCATTGTGTTCACTTGTGGTTGTCCAGAAAACACCTATAACCCTTTCCTGTTCTGATCTTGAACAGCCCTCAAGATGAACCCCTTTGAGCCCACCTGGGTGGCTCCACTTCCTCCTTGCTTGACCTCAATACTGACTCCTGCTCCTGTTTGCCTGTTTTCTGTCTTCCTCTGTGCTGCACTTTTTTTCGACCTCCCCTGCTGCTCCAGGAATTTACCCGGTCACTTGCGCCCAGGGAATACTTTCCTGGATATGTACATTCAAAGGAAAAAGCAAAGTTCAGGAACGAGGGGTTTGGAACATGCCTTTTGGTAGACAGTGTCCCGGGGGAAGGATGGTACGTGCGTCAACACATATGTTTTGGATCTGATTCCTTCTGATCACGCAGCTCCCCTTGCAGTATTATTTAGCATGGGATTTCCCAGCTGCCGACAGGTAGGGATCTGTTCACACATGACTGGAACGCAGCTGCTGCTTTTGCGGCGAGGCTTGCCAAGTCTGGGCAGAACGTTCTAGCTCAGAGAATGGGCCGCCTTTGAGGGCAGTCATGGGGTCACCTTGTTTCAAGGAAGTATGGGGAGAAGGAGACACATGATTCCACAACAGGTTTTGTTCCTGCCAGGAGTGCCAATGTGGCCCTGGCACTGAAATTTGTGGGTGCCCGGCCCCAGCCAGTGTGGTGTAGTGGTTAAGAGTGGTAGACTCATAATCCGGTGAACCGGGTTCGCGTCTCCACTCCTCCACATGCAGCTGCTGGGTGACCTTGGGCTAGTCCCACTTCTCTGAAGTCTCTCAGCCCCACTCACCTCACAGAGTGTTTGTTGTGGGGGAGGAAGGGAAAGGAGAATGTTAGCCACTTTGAGACTCCTTCGGGTAGGGATAATGCGGGATATCAAATCCAAACTCTTCTTCTTTTTCTTCTTCTTCTTCATGGGGAATTTTGTGGGTGCTTGGGCACTCAGGGCCCTAGGGAGTTGGTACTTATGGTTACCGTATTTTTGCCAGGGGAGTAAGTAACTTTTTTGCCAGGGGAGTAAGTAACTTTGGGGAACAACCCAGTAGGGCATGGATTGAAACTTCACCCCGTGCTGTGATCCTTTGGGGTCTGTTGCATGCAGGGAAAGGGTTCAATACTTGCTACTTCGCTGCACTCCTAACTCTGCTGCATTTCAGGAGTGGGGAGAAAGAAAAAAAATGGATATAAAGCTAATGCTATTAGGGAAGGCTTCAAGTGATAGAGTTGATTCCTAGAGAACTGAGGCTATAGAGAAGGAAATGGCTACGGCAATCTATACATGCCATTAACGGCCAGAATAACAGCACAGTAGGTCATCCACACCTGGGGAAATTGTGCAGCTGAGTTTAAAAAAATAAGTTGGATTTTATTTGCACTGCGCAGGGGAAATGCAAGAGGGGGATTTTTGTTTGCAGCGCTGTGCGAATGCCCTTTGAGTGAACGAAGTGTGGCTATTCCACAGCCAGTGTCCAGTTTGGAAGCAGACCAAGCCGCCCCTTCTCTGCTGGGTCCTCGTTGAAGGCCATTGGCGTTGACACCCTGGCCCACGGCAACGTTTCCTGAGCGTTGGCTGGGAGACCATCACGCTGGGGGAACCAACAAGTGGTGCCTGATTCAGCTTTGCTAATGACAAAAAGCTTCTTAAAAGCTTTTTATATTTTTTATTTTGGCACTAATAATTGGCCCAATTTTTCTAGGTGACATATGTTGTTTTCTTTAGTACACCCACCGGAAAGAGTTTAATGGGCAACCAGGATTTTATTTTCCCATTTCGTTTGTGCCCACCGTTGACCCAAGTAGCGAACTAATGTTCTAGCTGAGCTCAAGACTGGGGGATGGATCCTGGGGGAGGAAGGAAAGGGGGGGCGGGCATGAAAAGCAGGTGAGCCTCAAAACCATCAGCTGCTCCACTAGTATTCCTTCCTTCCAACTTGCAAAGACTAGGGCGTGTGCTGTGATAATTAAGTTAATATTACCCCTTTTCTGGTTAGGCATAGTCACATACACTCTTCCAGTGCAAGAGGGGAGCCTGACTACAGGTAGAGAACCAGGACGCTGCATTTTACTATGGTGGGAAATGGTGGTTGCCAACTTACCGTATTTCCGTGCGTAGGAGAACATGGATCTGCCGGAACATTTTAAGTGAACGGGAGTGGCAGAGCATCAGTCCCTGACGGCCTCTCGGGTGATGGAAAAAACTCTGTGCCCCAGATGCTTCTTCGCATAGTGCACAGTTAAACTGCGGAACTCCCTCCCACAGGAGGCAGCGACGGCCACGAGCTAGAATGGCTTTAAAAGGGGGTTAGACAAATTCATGGAGGATAAGGCTGTTGGTGACTACTAGCCACAGTGGCTATGTCCTCTCTTTGCTGTCGGAGGCGATATACCTCTGAATGCCAATGGGGGGTTACACGTAGGGAGAGTGCTGTTGTGTTCTGGTCCCACTTGCCAGTTTCCTACAGACCCATTTTGGGCCCCCATGAGAACAGGATGCTGGACTAGGGTGTCGGCCTGATTCAGCTGGGTTCTTCTTACGTTGGAGAGCCACTGCTGCTCAGAGCGGATGGGCAAATCCCTGGACCAGCATCTTCAGGGTGCGAGAAGTTTAGCTGTCCCTCACCCTGCACACCTCACTGGCCATCTTTGCAAGGGCGAGCTGCCTTGCGTGGCCCCTGATCAGGGCCCTCTCCTCTCCCCCTCGGCAGTGTCTCACCAAGGCCCACTTCATCCCCCACATTGGGACCGGAGAAGAGAGCTGCCAGACCTATCAGCTGCTCATCCAGGCCATGGACGAGATTGAGCGGAAGACCTTCCACGAATGGACCCAGACCCTGGACAAGGACAGCCTGAAGCGCCTGGAAACCCCTCTCCTCATTTTGAGCACGGAGAAGTCCGGGATGCTGGACATCAATTTTGACAAGTGAGCGAGCTGATTGGCGGCGGGGGGAGGCGGGGGGGGAACCTTGCACCGTGGAGCCTGGGCATGTGCTGGGAGGCCGGACCACCCCCTTGTGCCTCTGTCCCTTCTCTTTTCCAGGCATTTGCTGAAATTATTTGTGGAAATCCACTACTGGGAAAGGGTGCTCTTTGAGATCCCCCACTACGTGGTCGAGGTTTACGAGAGGAAGGAGGACCTGCGCAACCTGAGGGAGAACCTGCTGCTGGTGGCGCGAGACTATAACAGGTACGCTGCCCATTTCGGTATTGCTAGCTTCCGCCCTCATCATTCGCAGATTCTTTAGCTGCGATTCCTGCATTTTGGGGGGGTTGGACTAAATGACCCCTTGCTCCCCCCTTCCAATTCTACAGTTCTGTGGAATAAAGGTAAAGGGACCCCTGACTGTTAGGTCCAGTCGTGACCGACTCTGTGGTTGCGGTGCTCATCTCGCATTATTGGCCAAGGGAGCCGGCGTACAGCTTCCAGGTCATGTGGCCAGCATGACAAAGCCGTTTCTGGCGAACCAGAGCAGCGCACGGAAACGCCGTTTACCTTCCTGCCGGAGCGGTACCTATTTATCTACTTGCACTTTGACGTGCTTTCAAACTGGAGCAGGGACCAAGCAACGGGAGCTCACCCCATCGCAGGGATTTGAACCGCCGACCTTCTGATCGGCAAGCCCTAGGCTCTGTGGTTTAACCCACAGCGCCACCCGCGTCCCATTGTTCTGTGGAATAGAACAAGTGAATTTCACAAACGCTGGTGCCTCTCGCCTTACAGCCAGCCTACAGCCAGCAAAGGTTAATTTCTCCTCCCTGCCTGCTGCAATCAGCGGCCTGGGTTATGCCACTTAGGACAGAAGGCAGCTGCTTCTTTGAATCTCTGGTTAACACGTGTCTGGATGGCAGTTAACAACCAGAGGCACCTTTTAGCCGCTCCTCCCACGCTCATCTGAATGCCCCCCTCCCTGCTCATTGCTTTGGAAAGGATTTGAATATTACGATTTGTAAAGGGTCTGGCACTGTGCAAAGATGGCGGCGTTCCTTTGTTTCGTGGAAATGTTTCCAGGTGTCTGGATTGCAGGGCGGGGGGAGAGGGGGCTCTGGGCCCTAGATGCTTTGACCTCAAAGGCCCGAGCTGACCCTGTGGTCCATCCGTAGCACCTCCTCTCGTCTCACTAAAGGAACCCTCCTCCTTCAATGGAGGATGGTATCCGTATATGGGTTTTAGATTCCACTTGCTTTTGTAGACAGGGCTATGCAAAACAGACTTGGGGGCTTCATCCTCATGGAAAAATCCCCCCCAGTTCATGCTCCCTCTGAAGCCCTCGGTCTGCAAAAGTGGCCTGGCTGGACCGTTCTCTTTAGGGAGGAACGGGGCTAAAACAAACATGAGGCACACAGAAAAGTCATTTGGGAGGCCTGGGGTGAGCTCTCCCACCTGGGCAATGGAAAACTCCTGGTTCTTCCTGCTTCTGTTTCCTGGGAAGGGAGGACATCCCACCATCCTTCTCCTCCTTGCCTGGCTCGTGATGGTCAGGCAACGTACAGAATCAATGCCTGCATCCCCCCACCCACCCCGAACCCAAGTGTTGCTGCTGTCGCCTCTCCTGCCGCAGGAGGGTGCAGTTCCTCCCACCACCCCAACTCCCACATGCTCCGAGGGGTGGGTGGGATTTGCCAGGAGGTTGCTGCGGCATCAGCCTCGCTTCCATATTATGGCGTCGTCGCGTTCATAAGGCGATCAGAAGAGCGGTTTGCTTCCTGACTAAGATTTCCGAAGGTGTGTTGGGCAAGGAGGGGGCTTTCTCTCCCCCCCCTTTGCTTTGCCACAGTCTCCTTTTTGAAGTGTGACATGGAGGCGTTTCTCTGCGGAGAAAGTGTTGTTTGAAACGAGCTTTGTCTTGGCAGCTGTATTTTTATCATGACACAAGTGTAAGCATTT
Organism: Darevskia mixta; assembly: GCA_034641385.1. NCBI lineage: Eukaryota > Metazoa > Chordata > Lepidosauria > Squamata > Lacertidae > Darevskia > Darevskia mixta. Next base: position 186,911 of record JAWWNH010000132.1, on the reverse strand, counting down.
CTTTTGTGCTAGCTTTTCCCCCACTTGGGAATTAATTGGAGACCAAGCTGGTGCTGCGGGAGAGAAATGGGAAGCATTCAATCCCTCTTTCTCATCCAACTCTCCCGGTTCACTCAGGGAAGGCTGCCTGAGACCATCCTGTGTGCTAGGCTTTTATATGGATCAGCATTCGGGCGCAAGAGGCTTTTAAGATACACACAGGGGAGAATCGCGCCCGCGAATCCCCCAGGTTAATTAGTCTGGGACAAAGACCACCTCCTCATTCTCTATTAACAATCACCAACGCAGACAAGAATAAATGTCAGTTTGCCCTAAATAGGGACTGAAGCTGTGTGTGCAATTCTACTTAGTGAAGACTATAAGTAAAAGGTAAAGGAAAGGTTTAGATTGCCAGTTCTCATTACGTGGCGATGGCCACCAGGTCAGACGGTTTTAAAAAGGAATTAGATGAATTCATGGAGCAGGAGAGGTCAGTCAAAGCGCTGTTAGCCGTGATGGCTATGTGGAACACCCATGTTCAAGGGCAGTCTATATCCGAATAACATTGGTTCTGAGGAGCAACAGTTGGGAAGGTCTGCTGTCTTCATGCTCCTGCTTGTGGGTTGGCTATAGTGGGAAATGGGAAGCTGGACTAGGTGGTCCATTGGTCTGATCCAGCAGCCAGGCTCTCTGACAGCATTCTTAAGGGAACATGAATATATGTCTGTAGAGATTTGCGCCAGTCCCGCCTCAGAGACCTGCAGTCACAACGATTTAGGCAAATCAGGTGCATCTGGATGGATCCGTCAAGATGCGGATGACGTTCACCCTCAGAAGGTCCCAGGGTGGGTTACAGTAACACAAATAGCATAGTCCAGAACCACATAAAACCAACCCCAAATGCAAAAACAATTATGCACTAACGAACAGCGTTCAGGTAGATCGCAGAAATACTTTTCGACCGTCAGAGGCTAGGGCCGCGTATTTTGGCCGTAAGACTTCGGACTTTGCAACATTTTGGCCAGTTTGGTGGGGAAGGAAGTGCTGCTTCTGTGGCTGGGTCTCATCCATCTCCCCCTGCCGCCCCTGGTGCTCAGGATCATCAGCATGCTGTCTGCAGAGGAGAGGGGCCTCTTCCGGGAGCGCATCCGCCACCTGGACAGGAAGATCCAGCCTGGCTTGAAGAAGCTGCTCTGGTCCCTCAAAGGAGCGAGCGCCGCCTTTATATCGGAGTGCCGGCTGCACGCCAGCAAGGTCAGGCTGCTTTCTGCCCTGGGGTGCTGGGGACCCTGCAGGCCGCTGGAGGCATCAGGTCTTCCCTTCCCAGGCCTCTGAGGGACAAGGGGGGGGGGATGAAATGCACACTTCAAGGGGAAGGGGGTTGACTCAGCGACTGCTTGCCCGCTGGCAAAGGTGACTTATTCCCCCCGCCCCAAATCTGCGCACCTTGCATGTACCCTGGGCTTCTTCGAATATTGTGCTCAGATCCTTAGTGTTCTTGGGATGTTCTGGACAGGCTTTCCTTTATCCAAAAGATCTGGTCTGCCTTAGGACTTGTCTGCTCTCCACACCACTTACTGTGCCACGCAAACACCTACTTTTCGAACGGGGGGACTTATCTACACTTCCTCTTGTTCCACCACTTTCCTCCGGGGGAAACTGCTCTTCATCGCTCAGTTGGAGCAAATGGCAATTCGAGTTTCCCCCCAGATTGCCATTTGTTCCGATCTATAGCTAAAGAACGGGGTTTCCTTTGGAAAGGAGCAGAGCAAGGGGATAAGACCCATGCTTTCTAGGCAGCCTGGCACAAGTGAAGTTTGGACGAGGCAGTTCTCTGGGCTTCCTCTCTGCTGCAGGGAGAACTTCTAAAAAGGAGCCAAAGCCCCTCCTTCCCCGACTTGACCAGCCCCTCTTGTTGCTGTGCCCCCTTGTCTGAAGTCTCTTCCCACCCCCACAGTTACCCTCTGGTTGCCACCCCTCCTGTCCTCCACCTCCGGTGACTGTGGCTTCCTGTGGTGTTATCACAGTGGTGTGGACATCTGGGGCTATTGGGTTGTTGCTTTTATTTTTATTATGTATTTTGTGGTTTTAGATATTGATTTTATTCTGTGAACTGCCCTGAGACCCCTGGGTATAGGTTGGTTGTTGTTGTTTAGTCATTTAGCACATCATCATCATCTGCAGGCAGGGGATGATGACAAAGGGGGAAAGTCCTCTCTCCCCAGATGAGCCATAGCCCCCTTTCCATCTTCCTACTGTTAATATTATTATTGTTATTGTTGTTGTTATTATTATTATTATTATTATTATTATTATTATTATTACTATTATTTTAAATGCATGTTTAGCATCTGTAGGACCTAGGTGATATGAGGCCAAATGTACAGGCACTATTCTTGTGAGTAAAAAGCCTTCAAATGTTTTAATTTCTCCCCCTCTCGGCAAAATCCCTGCGGAAACCCCTACCTGGCAGTTCTGCGATGTGCGGTTGCCCATTTCCCTTCTGCTCTTTTCCTCGTGGCTCCAGGGCTGCTCTGCCCAGGAGGTCTTCAAGCAGGATTTCCCCAGGCCTCTCCTAATGCAGCAAGGAGGCTGGTCTCTGCACTAGGCATTTGGGTTTGGTTCCTCTTTGAGCACTAAGTCTGCCCTGCTTTCCCCTCCTGAACCTACTTAAGTCCCTTCCTCCCCGCTTCCCTTTGGTTTCCCCATACAGGTGCAGAACATTGTGAATGAATACAAGGCCTCCACCTTGACCATCGCCCACAAGGCCCAGCAGATGAGCGAGGCTTTCCTGGTGCGCATCACTGGCAAAAGGGTCTACAACGACCTGGAGTTTGAGGAGGACCAGGCAGACCACCGGGACTTGGCGCAGAAGAAACTGGTCGCCATCCACGAAGAGTGCATTGACATCATGCGGCAGACATACGAAGTCTTTAAGAACGATGGGCCAGAGGTGAGGAGGCCGGGAAGGCCAGTCTTCCTGCTTTGCGCAGCCTCGTTCGAAATGCTTTGGAAAGAGCTGGATGACGCCGAAGGGAAGTGAAGCACACGGCGCGTTTGATTCCTGTATCTGCCAGCAGGTGGTGCTGTTGCTTCCCTGAGCTTTGTTGTGGAATGACAGTCCCAGCAGGGGCCGTGACATTTCGCTGAAGTGCTGAGCATGCATATGGAGGGAGGTGGGGCTGCCTGGGCATCGGGCCAGCTGTTCCCTCATTAACAGGCTCCGCTTGTCCTTGGCATCCCTGGGCAAAGTTGCTTCCAGAGGGATTCAGGAGCACAACTGACATGCTTGATCCTAGAAAGAGTGAAGACTTCCCCACTTGTCCCTCCCCCTCCTCTTGCCCCCCCCTCCAGGTCCAACAGCACTGGTTCAACTACACAACGAAGATGGACAGGATGATGGAAGATGCCCTGCGTCTCAATGTCAAGTGGTCCCTGATGGAGCTCTCCAAAGCCATCAATGGCGATGGCAAGAGCAGCCCCAACCCCCTCTTCAGGGTGAAGGTGATTCTGCAGGACAACTGCCCAGGCCAGACCCCTCCTCAGGTGAGCCTTTTGCCCCCTTCCACCTCTGCCTGCCCCTGAGCTCTTCAGGGAAGGTGCTGTGAAGCCCCACATCTCGCCATTCACGTACAGTATTTAAATTTTGAAATGCAGAACCCCAGTGTCATGTCGGAAATTAATGGCAAGGTGGGAAGAATGTGTGTGGATGTCGCTGCGTCACATTTTGGAATGGCGCATGGGGATTGTGATGAAATGAGTGTTTGCTGATTTTTAAAAAATACAGTATTACAGTCATACCTCAGGTTGCGAACGCTGCGGGTTACGTTTTTCCGTGTTGCGCTCCGCACCAAACCTGGAAGTACCGGAATGGGTTACTTCCGGGTTTTGGCACTCGTGCATGCGCAGAAGCGCCAAATTGCATCACACGTGTGCGCAGACGCGGCACTGCGGGATACGAACGCCGCGGGTAGAGATGTTTATTTACAGCCATAGGTCCATACAAATAAAACACATAAGTAACAACTTATGCCAGGTAGGTGTGTCAGCCGCTATATATACCACAATCATCCAAAATGATGTTAAAAGAATAAAACTAGGTGAGAATAAATGTGTATTTACAATAAAATGAAATAACATAATAAACCTTAACTAGTTTTGCAGTAATCCTTTACGACGCTTTTGGGAAAGAACAGCAACCAGGTACCTTGCCACTTGCAAGGTCATATGAGTATCCTTGTCTTGCAAGATTTGGGCAAGGTGAGATTCTGCTGGGGTACCATCTAGAACGCCGCGGGTTGCGGACGTGCCTCCGTCACGGATTACATCCGCAACCCGAACATCCACTGTACCAGGAGATTTTCTTTCTGCTCAGGTCCCAACCCTAGCCTGGGGCTCTGGGGTGGAGAGTGATGCTCAGTGCTTCTTCTCTAGGGAGTTTGCCTTGGGCTTCTTCCCCCTTCCTGCTGACCCTTTTGCTTCTGCAGGTGGAGTTTTCTCCGACGCTCGCCCAGCTGGCCAGCATGGTCAATGACATCAGCACCCACCTGATCAACAGCATCTCCATCTTCCGCCACCTCCCAGAGATCCTCGTCAGGCGGAAGTTTCCCCGGGACCCCATCTACATGCTTGTGGGTAAGGAGGCCGCTTTGGCTTGATGGCCATGCAGCTCAAACTGTTGGTTCTTCACAGACAGGCCTTCTTTGTGGCTTCTGTCCCTCTCCCATACCAGATCTGAGGGCACGGGGCCACCTCCTCTCACATTCAAAGCTTGCATCAAACCAGGACTGGGTGCTTCCAAGCCCAGGCAGGAATGACAGTCAATTCCAAAATCTTATTCAGTTACTTATTTCATACTTTATTTTAGGAATTCTTAACCCCACCCTTCAGCTAGGTTCCTGAGATGATTTAAAAAACAGAATAAAAACAACGGGTTATATCAGGCATAGGCAAACTATGGCCCTCCAGATGTTTGGGACTACAATTCCCATTATCCCTGACCGCTGGTCCTGTTAGCTAGGGATGATGGGAATTGTAGTCACAAACATCTGGAGGGCCGGAGTTTGCCTATGCCTGGGTTATATCCAATGTGATGCCGAGTAATGTGTCTGGTCAGCACAAGGATTTACGCTTGTTCAGTGGAACTTGCCCCTCCTTCATGCCCCCTAAATCTGTTCTAGGGGTTCTGCGATTCCTCTAGGGGTGGGGATTTCGGAGAGGAGGGTTGTATAAATGTAAATCCTTGCACTGATGAGACGCCTTAGTTGGAGACTGCCCAATAGAAGCAGATAAAGGCATGCTAAAGGCAGGATAATTGTAGAAGACCTGAATAAGCCGATGAGCAGGGCGAAAACTAAAAACCTTTCAGGGAAAAAACCCCCAATGGTTCAGTCTCGCCTTGGGTGCTGGATGTCTCCAAGTGGCTTTAACTCCCCCATCACACTTGGAGACATTCGTACACACAAGGAGAAACACCTTTCAGATAAATTCAACTGTTTTGCCTGTGACTGGTGCTGAAATGACATCGGAGGAAGCACCGGGTGAGCCTCTCTGAGGGCAGCATTCATCCATAATCATCAGGAAAGGGGGTACATAACGACATGCTTCTTACCCTCTGTATACAGAATATTTGCATAAACATGGTAGATGCCAAGCCCGAGAGCTGATGGGCCTGGAGATGCAAAATGGGTGGCAGTCCTGTGATTCAAACCCCAGTCTCCTAGGTCCTAGGCCAGGGGTAGGCAACCTAAGGCCCATGGGCCGGATGCGGCCCAATCGCCTTCTCAATCCGACCCGCGGATGGTCTGGGAATCAGCGTGTTTTTACATGAGTAAAATGTGTGCTTTTATTTAAAATGCATCTCTGGGTGATTTGTGGGGCATAGGAATGTGTTCATTTATTTTTCCCCCCAAAATACAGTCCGGCCCCCCACAAGGTCTGAGGGACAGTGGACCGGCCCCCTGCTGAAAAAGTTTGCTGACCCCTGTCCTAGGCCAACATTCTAACCACCATGCCACACTGGCTCCACCACACCCCCTCCGCCAATCCCCTTGCCTCTTGGTCTCTGCCTAAAATTGGGGGGGGGGGCATCAGAAGCCCTGTTGGGGAGGAAGGAATGGTGTGCAAATGGGCATTAAATGGAAGGACATTATAAGAGGTTAGGAGACGCCCAGAGCATTATTAAACAAAGCAGTGATTTGTGGAGTGCCTTTTGTGGGGGTTTCTAGTAGCTGCGGAGTTTGTTAGTTTTGAGCTGGGAAGGCAGCTGAGCCAAGCTGGCCTCCCTGTTAGCTTGGGAGTCATTACAGGGTCTTTAGCAGTCCTTGCGTAGTGCAGCTGGCAAGCAAAGGAGAGCTGTGGAATTTGCAAGGGGTTGCAGTCAAGGAGAGAGCGAGGGCGAGAGGTGCACTCTGAACTCCAGCCACGTATGAACCGGCTGCGCACACAAGCTTTCGGCTCACCTCCTCCTGGCTTTTGTCTCCTTCTCCTCTTCTCCCCCTCCCTCCCCGCCGCTTCCTTCAGCCTCTTTTCTGGGCTGAGTCCCAGGAAGACTTGGGTGTTATTCTGCCGCTGCTGCTGCTTTCCCTTACCTCCCCCCACCCCCACCTTCCTCGCAGATGCTCGCACATTAGGCTTGTTTGTGTCGCCATGTGTGATTCATGGTGCTGGTGTTGCATCTCCTGGAAGCTCTGCGGGAAGTCTAGGTAGTTAGGTGACGCTTGAGTAATAGAAGGTTCAGGCTGAGCCGGGCGCCTTCCCCCGTATGCCGGAAAAGGGGTGAGGGGAAGGAGGCGCCTTTGGCTCGCACCTGATCGTTGTTCCCGGCTTCTGCTAAAACAGCCTTTGCCAAGCTGGTGCCCCCTGGACGTCTTGTATCACAACTGCCATCCCCAGCAACAGAGGGCACCAGCTCGGCAAAGGTTGTTGTAAAATAAAGCCTTGTTTCCCTGGTGGTTTGTGAAGCTTAGAGGAGAGATGGTGATGACAGCTGGATACCAGAAGGGCTGTCACATGGAAGATGGAAAAAGCTCATTTTCTTCTGCTCTGGAGAGTAGGACCCGAACCATTGCAGGGGGTTGGACTAGATGGCCCTTGGGTCCCTTCCAACTCCTAAGATTCTATGATTCAACGGATTCAAATCACAAGAAATGACACTGCGATTAAACATTAGGAAGAACTTTCTGATGTTAGGAGCTGTTCAACAGTGGAATGGACTCCCTCCTTTATTGGAGGTTTTTAAGCAGAGGTTCATAGAATCATAGAGTTGAAAGAGACCCCAAGGGCCATCCAGTCCAACCCCCTGCCAAGCAGGAAACACCATCAAAGCATTCCTGACAGGTGGCTGTCAAGCCTCTGCTTAAAGACCTCCAAAGAAGGAGACTCCACCACACTCCTTGGCAGCAAAGTCCACTGTCGAACAGCTCTTACTGTCAGGAAGTTCTTCCTAATGTTTAGGTGGAATCTTCTTTCTTGTCGTTTGAATCCATTGCTCCGTGTCCGCTTCTCTGGAGCAGCAGAAAACAACTTTTCTCCCTCCTCTATATGACATCCTTTTATATATTTGGATAGCCACCTGCCAGGGATTCTTTAGCTGTGATTCCTGCATTGCAGGGGGTTGGACTAGGTGGTCCTTAGGGTACCTTAGGGTACCTTCCACCTCTACGATTCTGTGAGTCCTTGGAGGACACCAGAGCACTGTATCACGGAAGGCGAGCATGATTCGGAAAACGATGCAGACCTGGTGTCTCAGCACCCCCTTCGCCACTGGACAGGGCGACCTACCAGTTGTGCAGCTTCTGTCCTCCTGGGGCAGCTGGGAGACAGGTGGGACCACGGTGCAGAAGGAAAGGGTTAACTCTGCCACCTCTGCTGCCTTCAGGGCCCTGATCCAGATTAGGCTCCTCCCTTGCGTTGCATGGAGAAGGAACAGTCCTATTGCTTGCCCTGAATCTGCTGCCCATCCATGTTGGTTCTAGTATTCTCAGAGTTGGGGAGGGAACGTTCCCTCCACCCCAGGCTCCCTCCCGCTGTCTTGTTCCTTCTGCCCACCGTTTTCATTTGAACTAAAAACCCCCAAACCTATTTTAAGGCATTGCTACTTTTGTCATTTTTTAAACTTTTCAGTATATGAATCATATCATAACATATTGTCCTCCTTTTTTTTTTTTAGCTTCATGGTTTGCTGCCTTGTGTGGATATAGTTCAGAAAGGCACTTTGTAAATATTTTAAATAAATAAATATATTTGATAATGCTTTCTACCAATTTACCCAATAAATCCTGAATCACCTCTTTAAAAAAAAAATGGAGCCAATTTGGCTACTTTCAAAGCCTCTTGTTTGGAGGCCAATTTTAGTTAGAAGTTGTACATTTTGTGAGAGGTTCAGCAGTGTCGCCTTTGAGTTCCTTAAGAAGTCCTGGGTTAGGTGCTACTGGGGCCTGTTGGATGGCTAATTTTGATGGCATGGGTCCTCCTGCCTGGAGAGCATGAGCTTGGTCCAGGAGGACTGGTTGCTTGTTCGCCAGGAACGTGGAGTCTGCTGGTGTCACTGTCACGACAGCATCACAGAATTTGGCTTTTCTTCTGTATCCTCCCCTAGAGCGGGACGAAGACATAAAGAAAATCCAGTCGCAGATCAGCGCCGGCATGCAGTCCAACGCGACACACCTCCAGGCGTACCTGAAGACCTGGGATGTGTACCGCGAGATTTGGGAGGTCAACAAGGATGCCTTCATCAACCGCTACCGGCACCTCAACCCCCTTGTGTCGTCTTTCGATGCAGACACTGCTCGGTAAGAGGGTTTGAGGATAAACCTATAAGGGGCTCTTTGGAACTCCCCGCGTTCAGAGGTGATGGGGTCAACAACGATGCTCGCAGCCCAACAAGAGGGGAGGATTGTTGCCATCATGCCCTGCGTGAGCCACTAAGATGGCACCATCAGTTTTCCACCTGAAAAGTGCAGCCCGATCTCGTTCTCGGCTCTTGAGAGGCACAAGCCCAGGTTGCAAGGCAGGATCAATACTATAGAAGTTGGCACTTGGGCAAATCCATAGGCATAAAGGTAAAGGTAAAGGGACCCCTGACCATTAGGTCCAGTCGTGTCCGACTCTGGGGTTGCAGCGCTCATCTCGATTTACTGGCCGAGGGAGCCAGCATACAGCTTCCGGGTCATGTGGCCAGCATGACTAAGCCGCTTCTGGCGAACCAGAGCAGCGCACGGAAACGCCGTTTACCTTCCCGCTGGAGCGGTACCTACTTATCTACTTTCGAACTGCTAGGTTGGCAGGAGCAGGGACCGAGCAATGGGAGCTCACCCCGTCTCAGGGATTTGAACCGCCAACCTTCTGATCGGCAAGCTGTAGGCTCAGTGGTTTAGACCACAGTGCCACCCGCGTAGCAGGTGCAAATGTGCAAATATGGTTGCTCCAGAGAACTTTGCCAGTGAAAAACCATATGGAAGAAAGGCAGGGCTGTGCTTCTGAAAGGGACCAGAAGGTGGGGGGTGGGAAAGGGGGGTGCGATTCAGGAGGCAAAGGTATGAGAGCTCCACTGAGAGGGCTGTGTAACTAGCAGGAGCCAGTCACCTGCTGGAAAGGTGGAATCTGCCCTTGCAGGCATGTGGGGCCAAGGTTTCCCGTTTAGGGCCTGCTATTTCTCAGTTGCCAGTAGTACACCTGGCTTGACAGCAATGCATATGAAAAGGATCTTGGGGTCTTAGTGGAACACAAGCTGAACATGAGCCAACAGTGTGATGCAGCAGCAAAAAAGCTAATGCTATTCTAGGCTGCATCAACAGAATCCTAGTGTCCAGGTCAAGGGAAGTAATAGTACCGCTTCATTTGGTCTTGGTCAGATGCCACCTGGAGTCCTGTGTCCAGTTCTGGGCACCACAATTTAAGAAGGATATTGATAGGCTAGAATGGGTACAGAAGAAGGCGACCAATATGATCAGGGGACTGGAAACCAAGCCTTAAGGAAGAACAGTTGAGTGAACTGGGGAAGGTTAGCCCAGAGAAGAAAATACGTGAGAAGTGATATGAGAGTTTAAGGGCTACCATCTTGTTTTCTGCTGCTCTGGAGGGCAGGACTGGAACCAATGGCTCCAAGTTACAAGGAAGGAGAGCCCAACTAAACATCAGGAAGAACTTTGTGACAGTAAGATCTGTTTTGACAGTGGAACAGACTCCCTTGGGAGGTGGTGGACTCCCCTTCCTTGGAGGTTTTTAAGCAGAGGTTGGATGGCCGACTGTCATGGATGCTTCAGCTGAGATTGCTCATTGCTGGTGGTTGGACTAGATGGACGTAGCACAAAGCTGCATGATGGGAACATAGGCCGGTCCCTTATAATGAGTCAGACCGCTGGCCCGTCGTGCTCACTACTGTCTGCACTGACTGGCAGCAGTGTCTCTCCCGGGCTTCAGGCAGGGCATTCTTCATCCTGGAGAGAAGTGACTAGTGGGGTGCCACAGGGTTCTGTCTTGGGCCCAGTCTTATTCAACATCTTTATCAATGACTTGGATGATGGGCTTGAGGGCATCCTGATCAAGTTTGCAGATGACACCAAATTGGGAGGGGTGGCTAATACCCCAGAGGACAGGATCACACTTCAAAATGACCTTAACAGATTAGAGAACTGGGCCAAGGCAAACAGGATGAATTTTAACAGGGAGAAATGTAAAGTACTACACTTGGGCAAAAAAAATGAAAGGCACAAATACAGGATGGGTGATACCTGGCTTGAGAGCAGTACAAGTGAAAAGGATCTAGGAGTCTTGGTAGACCACAAACTTGACATGAGTCAACAGTGTGATGCAGCAGCTAAAAAAGCCAATGCAATTCTGGGCTGCATCAATAAGAGTATAGCATCTAGATCAAGGGAAGTAATAGTACCACTGTATTCCGCTCTGGTCAGACCTCACCTGGAATACTGTGTCCAGTTCTGGGCACCACAGTTCAAGAAGGATATTGACAAGCTGGAACGTGTCCAGAGGAGGGCAACCAAAATGGTCAAAGGCCTGGAAACGATGCCTTATGAGGAACGGCTTAGGGAGCTGGGTATGTTTAGCCTGGAGAAGAGAAGGTTAAGGGGTGATAGGATAGCCATGTTCAAATATATAAAAGGATGTCATATAGAGGAGGGAGAAAGGTTGTTTTCTGCTGCTCCAGAGAAGCGGACACGGAGCAATGGATTCAAACTACAAGAAAGAAGATTCCACCTAAACATTAGGAAGAATTTATTGACAGTAAGAGCTGTTCGACAGTGGAATTTGCTGCCAAGGAGTGTGGTGGAGTCTCCTTCTTTGGAGGTCTTTAAGCAGAGGCTTGACAGCCACCTGTCAGGAATGCTTTGATGGTGTTTCCTGCTTGGCAGGGGGTTGGACTGGATGGCCCTTGTGGTCTCTTCCAACTCTATGATTCTATGATTCTATGATTCTATGATTTCTCCCAGCTGTACCTGGGAACGTTGCTGGAATTGAACCTGGGACCTTCTGCATGCGAAGCAGATGCTCTTCTCACCGAGCTACAGCCCTTCCCCATCAGCACATGCTGAAAAGGCAGCGAGATAGGAAGCTGTCCTACAGGGTAGCTTTGGGCTTTGGCGTTCGGGACTTTAACTTGTGGTGGGGCTGCCCCAAGTGAAGATAAGGCAGTTGCAACCTGGAGGGGCTGTTCGACCCTCTGTGTACAAACAAAGGTTTGCGGATCAGAACTCCCCGCAGCGCTTTCCCCGCCGCCCAAGCCGGGGAGGGCAGTCTGTTTCCCCTTTATGTTGCAAACCCTTGTCGAACACCGCTGTGTGCTGCTCAGCAACTGCCCTTCCCCTTCCCCAGAGGAGGCTGGAATTCAGTGCAGCTTGAGCGATGGCTTTTGGGGGAATGAGCAGCAGGAAGAAGAAAACCTGTTTCCATGCAAATGTCAAAAGTGATTTTAAGAAACCCAAACCGGGGAGAGAAATACGGAGAGTCTGAGTGCAAGTTGGATGTTTGTACAGCTCTCCCCCTGGAGACGTCACATTAAGAGCTTTGTAAACAAGATCCAGCTGCTGCAGGAGACTCGGCAAATAGGCTTGGAAGCCCAGGCCGCCCTCGGAGACGCTGCCCGGCGGGGCTGGCCTTGCGAGAGGAGCCAGACAGCTTGGCTCAGGGGCTGTAAAAAACCTTCTTGCTGGGGCAGACAGCCTCTGCCCTTGGTGGGTGTCCCCTCCTCGGGACGGGGAGGCAGGCACATTCCATCTGGTGCCCTTATTGGGGTGGGGGCGGCACGAAACTGAGCTTTCCATGATTCGTTGTTCATCACTTTGATTTGTTATCTAGCACCATCAGTGAGCCTGGTGATTTGCTGAATGGGGAAAAGGGTCCCTGCCCCAAAGAGCTTGCAGTCTAAAAGTTGACACAGGAGAAACAAGAGGAGGAACGGTTAAGGGGGTTGGGTATATTTAGCTTGGAGAAGAAAAGATGGAGAGGTGACCTGATAGCCATCTTCTCACACGGAAGACAGATCAAGGAAGGAGATTCTGGCTAAACATTAGGAAGGACTTTCTGATGGCAAGAGCCGTTTGACACCTTGGCCAGGTGGTTGACCCTCTGTTGGAGCTTTTTAAACAGAGGTTGGATGGCCACCTGTCAGGGAGTCTTTGACTGTGATTCCTGCATTGCAGGGGTTGGACTAGATGGCCATTAGGTCCCTTCCAACTCCATGAATCTAGGAGAGGAAGGGGTAAACAGAGAAATAAGATGTGGCTTCAGCTTTGCATGCTCAGGCTTTGCTACAATAGAGCATGGGAACTAGGGGCTTTGTGCCAAAGGATTAACGGGAATTGGGTTTGGGGAGAGAAATTAGGGTGCCATGCTGGCGTTTCAGGAAGCAGCTGAAAGAGTCAGCGAGAGAGCTGGGGGGCTTTGGATGGTGGAGGCTGATGCGACGAGGGTCACAAGCTGGGCGTGCAGGGCGAGTTGGGATCCGAGAGATGAGAGGTCACAGAGGGGCTTGAAGGTCAGGGAAAGGTGCTTGTGCTGGTTTGGAGAGCGGGCAGGAAGCTGGTGTAGGGAGGACTGGCCCAAGACAAAGGATATGAAGATGCTACCTGCCCACGCCACTTTCCATGTGCATAAACCAACCAAACTAGAAGCTTAACCTTACAGGAGCAGTGGTGGTGTCCTCCGCTACAACAGAGGCAGCAGGCTAGCTGGTGTGTGTGTGTGTGTACCATTCCACACCTCCCAGCAATTGCTGCCGGAGGTACCTGCCTCACTCTGCCTATTGGGAGGGTCAGTCCTGGGCAGGGGTCAGCAAACTTCCCATGCCTCGGGCCGGTGCCTCCAGCGCCGATCGCGCGGCGGGTTGGAGGGCAGGGGAACGTGCGCCCATACGCGTATGCACACGCTATTTCCGGCGCACTTCCGGGTCGGAGGAGCACTAGAAATAGCTTGTGCGCATGTGCACGGGCCTCCTCCGACCTGGATGTGCACCGGGAATACCGCTTGCGCATGCACACAAGCTATTTCTGGTGCTCCTCTGACCCGGAAGTGGGCAGCCGCGCCGCACTGTGCTGGTAAGAGCGGGTGGCGGCAGCGGGAGGCGGGGGTTGCCGGGGGCCGGATAAACGAGTCCCTCGGGCCGTATCTGGTCCCCGGGCCGTAGTTTGCAGACTTCTGGTCCTGGGTGTAGGGATTTCAAGAGGGTCATTGACTCTCTTTGACAAGAGGGTCATTGATCAGAGTAATGACAGAGACCAGTGGCTTTGGCTGCAGACCGTTGGATGGAGGTGATGGGATCAAGGGGAATGAGAGGAAGAACCGAGAGGGGAAGGTTGCTGTGGTCCAGGCGAGAGATGGCCAAGGCGTGCGCCAGAGTTTCGCAGAGTGGGCTGAGAGAGAGGGAGAAAGAGGACTGCCTTTTCACAGTGCTAAAGGGGGAAGCGACATGGCTTGGCTGTGGACCGAATGTTGGAGGAGAAAGGAGAGAGAGGAGCCCAAGATAAATCACCCAAGGGTCACATGCCTGCTCAGCAGGGTGGATGGGAACGTTGTCTGTGGAAGAGGGAAGAGGGCGGTCTGAGACATGTTGAGCTCATCATACGGAGTTTGGATTATTTACTTAGCCCCCTGCCTTTGGTATGCATGCGGAGGCTTGCCTGCTCTCCACAACTCGGAGAAGTTCGATTTCCTTCCTGCCACCTTCCTTTTCTTTTTTGCCTGGTTGACACAGCAAGGCATCTCCTCTGGCCCCTTGCATTCGGGTCCTTTCCCCAGCTTGGGTAGGGAAGCTGGCGAGACTCCCTCCCTGCCTCCCTCTTCCTCCTCCGAACTGGTCAAGGCCTTCTGAGATGAAGGCATCCTGGCCGAGAGCGATTCGTGTGTACACGCGAGAGGGATAAACGGAAGGATTCCATCCCTGATCCTTTAATCTTTTAATAATTTATTGAACAAGCATGTTGAGTGCTTTGGAGGGAGGCAGTGAGAGAGACTCAGCTTCCCCCCCCCCAAATCCCGCCGGGGTTTGCCTCTCTCTCTCTCTCTCTCTCTCTCTCTCTCTCTCTCTCTCTCTGGAGATGGGAGGCTCGGAGAGGATGCCAGTCAGCCTCCATCTCCTCGCTGGTTCGAGGCTCGCTGCGGTTCAAAAAAGCAAGGAAGACGGAGCTAAAAGTGGCGTCCCCCACTGCCCCGGTGTCACGGGCAGGTCAAGGGGGTCCCTGGGGCTGGCGGCTCTGGCAGAGGCCTCTTCAAAGCAGCTGCCGTTTGCCTTTTGAACTTTTTCGTTTACAGCATGTTTTACGAGCTTTTGATGCCTCGGTGTTCTCCAGCGTACTTCAGTAGCTGAATTCCCAGATTAAAGGCAACAAGCAAAAAAAGAAAGAAAGAGACCCCCCCCCTAAAAAAACACAACCACCACACTTTTGATGGGAAGTTAGTTCAGCAGCCCATGAGTCACTCTTCTGCCATGTTTTATCCCCACAGATGGCAAAGCCAGAGGGCCGAGGCTGTGGAGAAGTGGCAGCGGCTGTGGGGAGCCAGGCCTTGCGGCAGGATAAATCTCTCCAGTCTCTTTTCTCTCCCCCCCCAGCCCTCCCCTGCTGTGCTTTACTGACTCAGCGCTTCTGACACGCCTAATTTACGGGCCCTGCGTGGGACGGAGGCGAATTTGGGCCCCGTAATGAGGGAGCGGCCTCCGCCCGATCCGTCTCTGCCAGGCCCCAAGCGCTGCCATTGCCCCCATTTGTCTCTTTGGAGGCCCCGGATTGTGTTTGCTTCCTCGCTCTCCCTGTTAATAGAGTTTGGCTTTGTGTTCCCGGTGACCCGTTGACAGGGAATTAATAAATGAAACAGGAAGACTTAATAAGATCCCTTGGGGCCCGAAACAATTCTCCACCTGCTGGCCTTCCTTGCTTCGATGAGTCAGGAAGATAGGAAGGAATGCTCTGTTTCAATTAACAAATCGCACGGAGGGAATCTGCTTCTCCCTCCCCAAAGTGGCTGTTCCCATTGCGCAGCCCAGGAACAAGGCCGGACGTGGTCCGAGGGCCACTTTGCACCTTGCGAGTGTCCAGGCAGCGGCCTGTCTTCCTTTCACGGCATATGCACCATGTGATTCTACGTAAATAGTCTTGCATGAGGGTGAGTGCATGCTTTTGCCTAAAATCACCCCCCCCCCGGCATATCCAAATATTCCATCCCGTCCCCCAACTAGCTAGCCGAGAACGCGAAGCAGTGAATTAATCTTGGGATATTTAGATCTGGGTCAAATGATACCCTTTTTAGAGTCTAGGTGAGGTGAGATTGCAGATTAGATGGATGTGATGTATTAAAGAATCTGGCTATAATCTATGTAGGTTACGCCTAGGTAAGTTAGATTCATTACTGTGACACCAGAGCATCTGCTGTTCAGGAGTTCAGCAAACTTCATTGGAATGTCAAGCAGCTTTGCAAAAGCCCCTTTTTCCTGCAGCGCAGGCGGGCTTTTGAGCGCAGAGGCGGCGTGCCGACCTCCTCTGAATACCAGTTGCTGAGGTGCAACGGAAGGGGAGAGAGCTCCTGCCTGCAGGCCCTGCTTGCGGGCTTCCCAGCGGGGCCTCTGGTTGGCGAGGGGGAGGGGGAAGGAAGCAGGAGGTTGAGCTTGGGGAAAGAGAGCCCCATCTTTGCCTGCAGAAGGTCCCAGATTCCACCCCTGGCATCTCCAGGCAGGACTGGGAAAGAGGTCTGCCTGAAACCCGGGAGACATTGTGTAGACGGTACTAAACTAGATGGACCCCAACTGGCTCACTAGGGGTAAAGCACCTTCCTCCATTCCTATGTGGCTGCTTTGACCTTTTGGTCTGATCCATCCGCCTCTGACTGGGGTGCCGCCATCCACAGAAGGACAAAACATGTCTGCACGAAAGGTCCCACCCTTCTCTCTTTCCAGCTACCCTTGGGTTGTCTGCCCCTCTGCTGGAAACCTGTGGCGCTACCTTCCACCATCTCTGACCACTGTCCGTGTTGGCTGCTATTGATGGCTGCTAGCCATAGTGGCGTGGGACGTGAGTGGTGCTGTGGGTTAAACCACAGAGCCTAGGGCTTGCCGATCAGAAGGTCGGGGGTTCGAATCCCCGCGACGGGGTGAGCTCCCGTTGCTCGGTCCCTGCTCCTGCCCACCTAGCAGTTCGAATGCACGTCAAAGTGCAAGTAGATAAATAGGTACCGCTCCGGCGGGAAGGTAAACGGCGTTTCCGTGCACTGCTCTGGTTTGCCAGAAGCGGTTTAGTCCTGCTGGCCACATGACCTGGAAGCTGTACGCCGGCTCCCTTGGCCAATAAAGCGAGATGAGCGCCGCAACCCCAGAGTTGTCTGCGACTCGACCTAATGGTCAGGGGTCCCTTTACCTTTACCTTTAGTCATGGAGGCAGCACTGCATCTGAACAGCAGTTGCTGGAAACCACAGGAGGGGAGAGGGGTCTTGCATTTGAATCCTGCTTGTGGGTTTCCCTCTGGGGCATCTGGCCGGCCGCTGTGAGAACAGGATGCTGGACTAGGTGGGCCATTGGCCTTTCCCAGCAGGACCCTTCTTATTTTTATTTGTTATTACATTCCTATCCCACCTTTCCGAGGAGCTTGAGGTGGTGCAGCCCTGCATCTTAACCTTGCAACCCCTGTGAGGTAGCTGAGGCTGAGAGACGGTGACTGGCCCAAGGTCATCCAGTGAGCTTCATGGTCAAGTGGGGACTGGACCCTCTCCTGGGTCCGAGTTGGACGCTCTAACCCAGGCATCCCCAAACTGCGGCCCTCCAGATGTTTTCGCCTACAACTCCCATGATCCCTAGCTAACAGGACCAGTGGTCAGGGATGATGGGAATTGTAGTCCAAAACATCTGGAGGACCGAAGTTTGGGGATGCCTGCTCTAACTGGAATGTCCTGGGAGTCATTTTGGACTCACAGGTGTCCATGGAGGTACAGGTCAATTCTGTGTCCAGGGCGGCTGTCTACCAGCTCCATCTGATATGCCGGATGAGACCCTCCCTGCCCACAGACACAGAGTGGTGCATGCTCTGGTTACCTCCTGCTTGGACTACTGCAATGCGCTCTACATGGGGCTACCTTTGCAACTAATCCAGAATGTGGCAGCTAGACCGGTAGCTAGGAGTGGCCGCTGAGACCATATAACACCAGTCCTGGAAGACCTACACAATTCAAAGTGTTGGTGCTGACCTTTAAAGCCCTAAACGGCCCTGGCCCAGTATACCTGAAGGAGCGTCTCCACCCCCATTGTTCAGCCCGGACACTGAGGTCCAGCTCCGAGGGCCTTCTGGCGGTTCCCTCCCTGTGAGAAGCCAAGTTACAGGGAACCAGGCAGAGGGCCTTCTTGGTGGTGGCACCCGCCCTGTGGAACTCCCTCCCATCAGATGTCAAGGAAATAAAACAACGATCTGACTTTTAGAAGACATCTGAAGGCAGCCCTGTTTAGGGAAGTTTTTAATGTTTGATGTTTTGACGTGTTTTTAATTTTCTGTTGGGAGCCGCCCAGAGTGGCTGGTGAGGCCCGGCCAAATGGGCGGGGTATAAATAAATAAATTGTTGTTGTTGTTGTTGTTGTTGTTGTTGGTTCTTACGTCAGAGCTGCTGGGAATTGGGAGTTACAGTTAAGTTACAGTTCAGCAGCATGCAGAGGGCTCCCCTGTCGCTGTCTGACAGCGGTTCCTCTTTCACGAAGCTGGAGCCTCTGGAAGGAGCGGGGTGGGGTAAGATGGGGCCGAGGTCTCCAGGCACAGCCCTCCCGCCTTCCTTACTGGGCTCATATGGCCCTTGCAGGTACATGGAGGTGGCCAACAACGTCCAGAAGGAGGAGACGGTGCTCAGCATCCAGTTTGTGCTCCTGGACTGCTCCCACCTGAAGTCCGCCGTGGTCCAGCACTGCAACGAGTGGCAGCACAAGCTCACCAACCTGCTGAATGAGATGGCCACCAGCCGCCTGAGGGAGCTGTATGCCTACCTCCAGAACAACGCCGCCGAGTGAGTAGCGAGCCTTCCCTGCCTCTCCCCCCCCCCGAAGTGTTCCCTGCCCCGGCTTCCGGATCCTCCCTCTGACTGGACCCCCTTTGCCCCCCGCACAGCGTCTGCCGTCCTCCGCAGACCCTGGAGGAGCTCAGCCGGAGCCTGCAGCTGCACGAGACCCTGCAGAACGAGCTGCCCAAGATCGAGGGGCAGATCCCCCCCATCCACGAGCAGTTTGCCATCCTCGAGAAGTACGAGGTTGCAGTGGAGGAAGAGGTGCGAGGGGCTCTCTGGCGGCAGCGGGAGCAGGGCGGCCGCCTCCTCCTCCTCCCTCTTTCCCTGCCAAAGTGATCCTGAGCATAATGTTCTCCTTTTCTGCTGAGGTAGACGCTCTCAGAATTAAGTTACGCGCCCTGCTGAGGGCAAGAGCCAGGGACAAATCTGATTGATCTCTGGGATGAGGGTGGCAGGAGTGGTGGCGGACAGGCAGAGCAAGGGAGCAGCTGTTTTTTGGGGGGGGGTCATGCTTCTCTCTTCTCTCGAGTGCCTCCTTGCCTCTGCTCCCCTTCCTCTGACCTCTGCGTTCTCTTCTTCCTCCTCCTCCTCTTCCTCCCCTCTCGCTTCCAGGTGCTGCAGCTTCTGGGGGAGCTGAACTCGGAGTGGCTGGCCTTCCAGCAGTGCATCCTGGACAGCGAAGCCATGCTGAAGAAGCACAAGGAGAAGTTCAAGACGGGCCTCATCCACTGTGCGGACGACTTCAAGAAGAAGGCCCAGAATCTCCTGCAAGACTTTGGCACCAATGGTGAATGGCCGCAGGGGGGAGCCCAGGCTCTCTCTCTCTCTCTCTCTGCCCCACCCACCCCTCTTTCCCTCCTTGGTGGCCAAGTCTCTTTACAGCCAAGGGCACCTTTTCCTTTGCAAAGGCAAGGAATCCCACCCCCTCCCCTTTGGTCGATTGCGTGAAACCTCAGCCTGGGCTTTGCTGGTTTTAAAGGCCCCAGAAGAATCTGTAAAGCAGCCCAGGCTCAATGGAAATCTGGCTCCTGCTGTTTTTACAGGCATCTTAAACTCTTAACTGGAGGTCTGCAGCCAGGGCTGTGTCTGGTAAATGTGCCTCCTGGCTCCCATCTGCGCACGCCACAAGGGAGGCTTCTTGTCTGATCCTTTGTACATTTACTTGGAAGTAAACCCCCTTGGGATTGCTGTGCAGCAAGTTCATGCTGTTCTCCAGGAAGGAGAAGGTTGCCACTGCCACCGTCCTGCCCGCTGCCTGGTCCCCAGCCACTGAAGCTGCCTTTGCAAGGAAGTGGCTTACCATTGGCTGTGGCAGCAGCCATCTTGTGAGCCAGTTGCAAAGGATCAAACAGACCGGGGTGTGTGTGTCTGTGTCTGTGAGATGCAGATTCTCCTCCTCCTGGAATGAATCCAGATAAGGGAGGTGCAAACCTGCACGTAGTTACATGTGCAGTAAGAGCTGCTCCACAGTGGAACAGACTGAGAGCTAGTGTGGTGTAGTAGTTAAGAGCGGTAGACTTGTAATCTGGTGAACCGGGTTCGCATCCCCACTCCTCCACATGCAGCTGCTGGGTGACCTTGGGCTAGTCCCACTTCTCTGAAGTCTCTCAGCCCCACTCACCTCACAGAGTGTTTGTTGTGGGGCAGGAAGGGAAAGGAGAATGTGAGCCGCTTTGAGACTCCTTCGGGTAGTGTTGAAGCGGGATATCAAATCCAAACTCTTCTTCTTCTTCTTCCCTGGAGGCTTTTAAACAGTGGTTGGGTGGCCATCTGTTTGGGATTCTTTAACACTGTTTCCTGCATTGCAAGGGGTTGGACTAGATGACCCTTGGGGTCGCTTCCTGTTGGAGACTTGTGGAATTCAGTCAGTAGCTCGCCACACCTCAACCCGTGGGATGTATGTGGAGCCCCGGCCGAGTCTTCAGAGATTTCCTGCTCCCAGTGGAACGGCTTCTGCCTGAGTCCCCAGTTAAGGGGGAAACTTCTCTCCCATACAGTTCTAAGTAACAAAGTCTTTATTGTCTCCAGACATAAGACAAAGCTAAACACTCCTATGGACTTTATACAGTACTTCTGGTCTTTGAAGTAAAGATGCATATGTATGGAGAGATTCGCTAACACCATCGCCATGCTAGCTATCGCTGTGGTGTAAAACCCGCAGCCTCCTCCCCTGACTCTTGCAGATTCAGAGTCAGACCCTGACAGCAAAGTGGACGAGACATGGGCAGGCATCAGGACAGGACTTCACATAATGAAAGCATTCCTGAAATGGGAAGGCGAAGGAGTCATCAAGTCGCACCCTCGACCTTGCTGGTGTTGCTATGATAACCCAGTGCCCCTGCTCTCCTATCTTGGAACTTCCAGACGTAGGGGATGTGCTAACTCAAAACAGGAGCCCAAGCACTGTGTCATTCAAACCATTGTTCACATTACACCAAAACTTCCAGCTGTACAATTCTGTTGCTGGAGTAAGCCTCTATCCTCAGTGGGACTGACGTCCTAGTACACCTGTAACCAGGTCTCGTGTCTTTCTCACTCAATGCCCTCATCTGCCCCCGCCCTGGCCAGGCTGCCTTGGTCTGCCCTTCATAGGAGACCTCACCACCGCTAGTGCCATTCAGGGTAAGATTCATTGTGCACTAAAAATAAATACCGTAGCTATACCAAGAACTCTGGCCAGAAGTTTCAATAAAAGAAATATCTGCTCGTGAGTCAATTACAATTACTGTTAAGAATTACAGTCTTAAATGCAGTTGCAGATTAAAACAAAAATTATAATTTCAAACAAGGATACAGATTCAAACTCACAGTAATGTGTGTAGTATGATATTATGTATAATATAAGGCACACAAAATACCAAATGCAATGAATATAAATCCGTATTCAAAAGTTCAAGAAGAGCGTTTTGTATGTAAAGCCAAAATGAAGAGTCTAATAGGAGTCGAAATAAGGACTTCCGGAATGAAGACCAGATGTAAGATTCATTGTGGCCTGTGTAGCTAGGGTTCCCCTGTAGCTGTGAGGTGGTTCATCAGCCAATACATACACCGTTGTCAGCTTTTCATAGTTTAAAATCCAGGAATCAGAACTGCTGCAACACTTGACTCCAGAACTGAGCGTTGCTGCCTTCACCTATCATCGCCTTCCTCCAGGCTCCTTATCCAACTGGACGACCAACCAGAGAGGGCAGGGAGGAGGAAAAGGGCTTGGGGTTATTGACTCCTTCTCTCTCTCCTCCCATGCTAGGTCCTTTTACCAGCGCCTTGTCGGCCGATGCTGCTCTGGAGCAGATTGCTGAAATGAGGCGGCTGCTGGCCCAGATGAAGGAGGAGGAGAACACCCTTCGTTCTAACCTGGGCATCTTTAAGATCGACCAGCCGGCCTCCAAGGACCTTCAGAAGCTGGAGAGGGTAGGATTGGCTCTGCAGGGAGGGAGCTTGTCTTGACCCATCAGCCACTTCCTGCACCAGAAAGAAGGAAGCCGAATTCTGGGGTAGACCTGCTGGCGAGCTTGCCGTCGCTGACCTCTCTTCTGCTCCCCCTGCAGGAGTTGGATTACATCCAGCAAGTGTGGGAGATCACCAAGGAGTGGGAGGTCCACTGGAGCGAGTGGAAGGTAGTCAGCTTCAAGACCCTGAAGACGGAAGTGATGGAGAACATAGCATTCGCACTTTTCCGCAAACTGAACAAGCTGAGCAAAGAGCTTAAGGTAAGGGGCAAAGCATGGGTCGTGTCCCTGCGACGATGCCCAGCTGACCCTTCTTGGGCCACAGGAGGTCATTTTCCGATTGGGGACTCAAAAGGGCATTTCACAGTATTGACTAATTTTCCTTCTGTGCTTCCAGTGTGGTGTAGTGGTTAAGAGCGGTGGACTCGTAATCTGGGGAACCGGGTTCGCGTCTCCGCTCCTCCACATGCAGCTGCTGGGTGACCTTGGGCTAGTCACACTTCTTTGAAGTCTCTCAGCCCCACTCACCTCACAGAGTGTTTATTGTGGAGGAGGAAGGGAAAGGAGAATGTTAGCCGCTTTGAGACTCCTTCGGGTAGTGATAAAGCGGGATATGGTCCAGTTGGGCTTTAATGATCACAGCGGAAGAACAAAGAGTCCATTCTCGGACTAAAGGTGCTCCCAATTAAGGTTTACACCCACTTCCCCCCAAGTCACCCTCATCACTTCCTTGTCTTGCAACCTGATCTCGCAACCGCTGTGCCTTCTGTGCAGCTACCTTATCTAAACTCTGTGACTTTGGACTGTTCGGTTGGACCCTTTCCAGCGAACCGGTGTCTGTTAACTCTCTCCCCCCCCCCCCGGTTCTCCTCCTCCTAGCTGTTCACCACCCAGTTCTTCCTAACTTTTGTCTTCTGAACTATGTCCCTCTGCGAACCACTGTTCCAAATCTATACTGTCCCACTGCTCCTGGGAAGATCCAGGATCTGGATAAGGAGCAGGGGGAGGGGGAGGCTCCCACCATTCCTCATCTGTGCAGCCTTCCTTGGCACGATCCCTGACAAGCAGTCTCCCAGGATTAAAGGTGGAGTCATCACTTCAACTGCTGCAGTGGGTGGCCTGGATTCTGTCTTCTTGGGAGAGGAGGCAGGCACAGCAAGATGAGTACTGAAGGGCCCATTGGCAGATGCCTGCAATCCCAATATTAGTTCTGATAATAATAATAATAACAGCCCTGCCCATCTTACAGGGTTACCGCAGCAGAGGTTTTTCAGCCTTCCACAGTTTTTATAATCTCCCGCTGACTATTTTCTGACTTTAGGATCGGAACTGGGAGATCATTGAGACCTCCAAGTCGAAGATCGAGCAGTTTAAGAAGACCATGCCCTTAATCACAGACCTCAGGAACCCGGCCTTGCGAGAGAGGTAGGTAGTTCGATTACTGGCTAGGCTGTTCCTTTGGGGGAAGGTCGATGAGGATCCTATGGAGCTGAAAAACAAGGTTGGAACAAGGAGACCCCTCTGTGACATGACCAAGGCCAAGATCCGAGCATAGATTTGTGAGCTGAGAACCGCCCTACTTCCCATTAAGGCAATGTTACTCCATAGCACTGTGGAACAGGCCGCCCTGGATATATTTGGGGTCTTGCATACCTGGTGGTTGCAGGGGCTTCTAGCACCTACCCCATGATTTCTGATAATGATTTTCTGGTGTCCTTGGGCCTGGGGCACTGGCCTATCTTCTCATCAACAAAGCAAAGTGGGCAGAGACCAGGGCGGTGGGCGGTGGAGACGAGATGCTGGGAATTATCTGGCCAAGAGGAGAAGTTCCCCAGACTGCCCATGAATAGCCAGGGTTCAAAGGCATAAGAAAGATTCTTCTTGGTGCTGAAGTGCTCAGCTCACGATAAACCTGAGTTACGTATATCTATACCACCAAACAACAAACGTAACAGGCTGGCAGAAATTAATTCTGATAACTCAAGATATAAATAATGAAAACACATGCATGTACAGGACCAAAATCTGTGTATAATCTGGTATAAACTCACAAAAAACAACATATGAATATAACCCGTTTCAAAAGTCTATATGCTTAAAGGTTCATACGTGGAAAAGTCTATATGCTTAAAGGTTCATACCTAAATCTTCGGAGTACCTGTTGGGTCTCTGTCTGTTCACTATCTGTTATTGTATGTAATCATTATGCTGCTGATGAAGCCGAAAGTGGCGAAACAGGGATAAATAATCCGGGCATCCTTGTCCTGCTTGCTCCGAATCTCCATGAAAACTACATTCACACTTTGGAGTGTTGCATCATCATTGTCTTATCAAGCTCAACTTTAGTTGGAACTTTTATTTGCATTATATGGAGGACACCGAACTTGGGACTGTTAGTTGAATTTACATGGAGGACACTGGACTTGTGATACTTGCTATGTACCTCCACGTATGGACCTTTAAGCATATAGACTTTTGAAACGGATTATATTCATATGTTGTTTTTTCGTGAGTTTATACCAGATTATACACAGATTTTGGTCCTGTACATGCATGTGTTTTCATTATTTATATCTTGAGTTACCAGAATTAATTTCTGCCAGCCTGTTACATTTGTTGTTTGGAAGTGCTCAGCTCTTCACCCAGAAACGAGAGAGACCCTCTGACTGGCCTGTTCTGGTTCCCTACAGGCACTGGGAACAGGTGAAGGACCTAGTCCTCAGGGCGTTTGACCAGGATGCCGAGGATTTCAGGCTGGAGAACATCATTGAGCTGGGTCTGGATAAACACGTGGAAAAGATTGGCGAGATCTCTTCCTCGGCCACCAAGGAGCTGGCCATTGAGCAGGTACCTGTAGCGTTGGCTGCTCTGGGGCCCTGCCCCATCCTTCCTCGGAAGGAAGGTTGTCTCGAGCATCACTTGCAGGGGGGCCCACTTCATCCCCACATTGAGCAGGGGTGGGGAACTGGATCAGACCTTTACCACCCACCTGCCCACCTGGTCGCCATTTCCCTTTGCTCAAAATGCCTGTAAATGGCAGGAAGTCACATTTTTTTACTGTATCCCACCTAACATCATGCATAACCTCAGGTGGGCATGGCTTGGGGAAGTGGTCCTGCTGCTGCTGCTTTTGCCACCAGGTGCCCAGCCTCCAGCCTCTCTCTCTCTCAGCATTGGCAACTGCCCTTCGTTGCCTTCCCTGCAGGCTCTTGCAAACATTGCCAAGACTTGGGACGGCACCACTTTGGACATCGTGCCGTACAAGGACAAGGGACACCACCGTGTCAGGTAGGCCCAGTGCAGGAGGTGCAAAAAATAAATAAAAAATGGTGGCCCTTCACCCAGGATGGCGGCAAATGTCCAGGTTGCATTTCTGTCATGGGCTCTGGCCAGCATCTGTCCAGTTTGGCTGAGTAGCTTTAAACATCTGCTCCCCTCCTTTTGAGGTTTTTGTCTGCTGTCCATATCCCTGTTTTTAAAATTTTGTGGTTGCCTTAATTTTTAAAATGCTCTCATTAATGATTTTTGGATTGTTGCAAGCTTCCACAATCATTGCAACTGCGGTGGAAGGACAGAGCCCTGTTTTTCTAAAGGATAAATAAATAAAATGACCCAGGAGATTGAGGAGCTTGTGGTCCAGACACTGTCTAAAGTGGGGTTTGTCAGTCTAATTATGTTGGCGTACATTCCAGCCCAACCAGAAGCCAGAGAGGGATTCTGGTCTTGCATGCATGATCTGACCTTACAAGGGTTCCAGGCTTTGGGCCCTGTCCGGGAAGGCCTGTGCTCACGTGCTCCCCATTTCTGCAGAGGAACCGAAGACGTCTTCCAGGCTCTGGATGACAATCAGGTGGCCTTGTCCACCATGAAGGCCTCGCGCTTCGTGAAGCCCTTCGAGAAGGATGTGGACCGCTGGGAGCGCTGCCTCTCGCTCATCCTGGAGGTGATTGAGATGCTGCTGACGGTCCAGCGACAGTGGATGTACTTGGAGGTGAGGCTCGCTTTCTCCAGAAGGCAGGAAAGGTGGTAGCAACAGGCACTTGGGGGCTTCACTGATGGAAATGAGAAACTCTCTCTCTTTGGGGGTGATTGAGATGCTGCTGACGGTCCAGCGACAGTGGATGTACTTGGAGGTGAGGCTCGCTTTCTCCAGAAGGCAGGAAAGGCGGTAGCAACAGGCACTTGGGGGCTTCACTGATGGAAATGAGAAACTCTCTCTCTTTGGGGGTGATTGAGATGCTGCTGACGGTCCAGCGACAGTGGATGTACTTGGAGGTGAGGCTCGCTTTCTCCAGAAGCCAGGAAAGGCGGTAGCAACAGGCACTTGGGGGCTTCACTGATGGAAATGAGAAACTCTCTCTCTTTGGGTAACAAGTAGCCGTTCTGTCTTGGTGCTATCAGACAGGCCTCTGAGCAGATCAGAGGAGGGGACATTAGAGGGTTTCAGTGATGGCTAAACTGCATCTTCCACAGAAAGAGAAAAGAAGCAGGTCCTTCCTTCGTGCCGCTATGGGCAGTCTCTCTTTCAGTCAGGAAGCAAGGGTAACTTTTTTAACAGAATCTGAGAGAGGGGGAAATTACCCACAATCCTCAGGGCATGTTTCAGGTGTGGCTCACTGGATCCTGCTGCACAGAAAATGTGGCACCCCTTTGAAGGAGGCCCAACCAGTTCTGTAAATTCACGTAACACCTCCATTGGTCCAGAGGACTCCGGGTGACTTAATACCTTCTTCTCTTCCTGGTCATTTTCTGGATCTTCTCCCTCCTTGAGTAGACTCCTGCTCCCAAGGAGACTCCTGGCAACCCAACAAGCCCTCCTAAACTGACTCTGGGCTTCCTAGGGTACCCTGCTGCCTTTGCACTTGAGGCCCAGGGGGTGAAGGGAGAGAGTTCAGGATCAAGGCAGGGCTCTGGAGGTGCTGGGTGGGGTTGTTGCAGGGGCCCGTCAGATGGAACTTCCACAAGCCAAGGTACTGCTTCTGGTTGCCTTGGGACCTTTGCGGAAGAATTTCTTGTTACTCAGTATGGAGGAATGGTGGTGGCAATTAATGGAAGTAAAGTTGATATTAAAGAAAAAAACATGGTTGACATTTATCAATAATAATAATAACAATTCAAGAACCCCACTTGGGCTTTTCGCAGGGAAAAGAAATGAATGATTTTGAGACACTTTGACTTAAAGAAATAACGTTTAACAGGAAGTGGAAAGGATTGATGGTTATCATAGACTGAATGTAATATAACCAGCAGATGGAAAATCAGAAGCCCTCTTTATCTTTATTATTTCTTTTCCTTTTTCTGTTTTTCTCTTCTCTTCTTTTCTCTCTCTCGCTTTCCTTTCTTCTTTGTGCTTCTTTCTCTTTCCTTTACTCTTTTCCTTCCTCTCCTTTTGTTGTTCTTGTCTCTCTTTGTTTTCTTCTCTTTTTTCTTTGGTGTCCTCCACTCGGGGCCTTTATTGAGGTCCAGAGATTGCATACTCATGGGGGCGGTAGATGGTTGATGGAGGACCCTGGGTGGGAGGCAGGGAAATGTTGGTCTCTCAGGGTAAGAGGGTGGGAAGAGAAAGGAATATCTCAGGTCAGAGCCGGGAGAAGCTCTCTGCGGCTGCTAAGGGTTAAGAACCACCGTTAAGATAGAACTCTGTGTTCTACTTATTCTATTTTATACTTTTTGTAGCAGTTTTTAAAAAATTTACACTAGTTTACTATATCTTACTGTATTACAAACAACTTACATGATAAAAAAGAGACCTTTGCAACTCGCTTGCCTTGGGGTCCGAGGGCTCTTCCTCCAAGGAGATCTCCCCAATAGCCTCTCAGATGCTCTGTGCTGCTACTGTGGGCAAGGCGGGCAGTGCCTGGTGACCTCCATCCCCAAAAGTGCAGGTGATCCCAGCGATTCGTGCCTCGCCCTCACCCTCCTCCTCCTCCTCCTCCTGCCTCCCTTCCCCAGAACATCTTCTTGGGGGAAGACATCCGCAAGCAGCTGCCCAGTGAGTCGGCCTCCTTTGACCGCATCAACAGCAGCT
Source organism: Darevskia mixta (assembly GCA_034641385.1). NCBI lineage: Eukaryota > Metazoa > Chordata > Lepidosauria > Squamata > Lacertidae > Darevskia > Darevskia mixta. The sequence goes on along the minus strand of JAWWNH010000132.1, from coordinate 158,974 downwards.
GGAAGACCATCATGGACCGCTTTGTGAAGGACAACAACGCTCTGCGGGCCACACATTTCCCAGGTGCTGTTGCTGCTTTGCGGGAGGGGTTGGAAGGAGAAGCAAGGGGGAGAAAAACTCGTGTGTGTGTGTGTGTGTGTGTGTGCCCTCCTGATTTGCATGAAGGAGGCCCCAGGTTCATCCCAACACAATAGCCTCAGGTGACAGGTGATGAGAGAAGTCTCTCTCACTGTCGGAGACCTGGGAGAGCAGCTGCCAGTCAGAGGCAGCAACACTGGGCTAGATGGGCCCCGATGGTTTAAGGCAGCTTCCTATGAAACATTAGGAAGAACTTTCTGGCAGCAAGAGCCATTCAACAGCAGAACGGACTGCCTCGGAAGGCAATGGGCTCTCCTTTGCTGGAGGTGTTTCATCTGTCAGGGATTTAGTTGTGATTCCTGTATTGCAAGGAGTTGATGACCCTTGGGGGTCCCTTTGATCTCTGTAATTCTATGATATGTTTGTAAGTTGCTGGTTGTTTGCTGGACGGGCAGTCCTGTTTGGTGCAGTGCGATTAACTGTGACAAAGGGCAGGGAAGTAGGGGGCAGGCCCCACAGGACCTTGCTAGTTATCTCCCGCTTGGACTACTGCAATGTGCTCTACGTGGGGCTACCTTTGAAGGTGATTCGGAAACTATCTGACTTTTAGAAGACATCTGAAGGCAGCCCTGAAAGGGAAGTTTTTAATGTTTGATGCTTTATCATGTTTTTAAAATTCTGTTGGGAGCCACCCAGAGTGACTGGGGAAACCCAGCCAGATGGGCGGTGTGTGTGTGTGTGTGTTGTTATTATTATTATTACTACGGTGTGGACACTTCAGCACCTGCACAAGGTGGGCGGATAGGCCAAAGTGGGTGGGTTTCTTTTCCGGGGGCCACTTGTGACTGTTTTGTGACGCTCCCCCTCCTCCCCCACAGGACTGTTGGACAAGCTGGTGGATATGAACAGCGCTCTGGAAGACATCCAGAAGTCCCTCGACATGTACCTGGAGACCAAGCGCCACGTCTTCCCCCGCTTCTACTTCCTCTCCAACGACGACCTGCTGGAGATCTTGGGCCAGTCGCGCAACCCGGACGCCGTCCAGCCCCACCTCAAGAAGTGCTTCGACAACATCAAGTGCCTCAAAATGCAGAAGGCATGGACAAGCCCCCCCCCCGCCACATACCAGCCCACTTGACTGCCAGCGACTGCCCCCAGCCTCACAGCAAGGCCCACTTTGCTTCTTCCCCAGTGCCTTTTCTTCTTTCCACTAAATATTGTGGCTAATGGGCAGCTGCCGTTCTTCTCATCCTGGGCTCTCTCTTGGTGGGAAAGTGAGCTAGCAAGGGCCCCTTTCTCCCCCCCCCCCCACTGGTGACTGGGACGAAAACCTTAGCTCTTTCCCACCGAGAGCCAGTGTGGTGTAGTGGTGTAGTGGTTAAGAGCGGTAGACTCGTAATCTGGTGAACCGGGTTCGCGTCTCCGCTCCTCCACATGCAGCTGCTGGGTGACCTTGGGCTAGTCCCACTTCTCTGAAGTCTCTCAGCCCCACTCACCTCACAGGGTATTTGTTGTGGGGGAGGAAGGGAAAGGAGAATGTCAGCCGCTTTGAGACTCCTTCAGGTAGTGATAAAGCGGGATATCAAATCCAAACTCTTCTCTCTCTTTTTCCCTTAGATTGGCAATACCAACCGAACCGAAGCCTTGGGCATGTTTTCTCTGGATGGCGAGTACATAGATTTCACGCACGCAGTTATGCTGGAGGGACCCGTCGAGGTGAGTCCTTTCCGGCCTTCTGCTCAGCACCATCCTAGCTCTCCCTGACTGTGGAAAGGAACTGCATTACCATGCTGGTGAAACCCAGTCAGATGGGCAGGGTATCCTATATAATAAAGTGCAAGTGTCTCTGCGTCCAGTCCCTGTGTCCGTGGGATTGCGCTACTGCGCATGTGCCCCACGGACACAGGGATTGGAGCGGGCGGAGAGGGGGGCGTGTCCGAGAGGGCGGCCGTGCGCAGGCGCAGCGGCTCCTCTGGGCAGTGACGGCGCCCGCGCGTCGTCAGTTGGGTCAGTGCTGCTGCCTCGCACGGAGCTGGGCGCTCCTTCTCCCTCACACGGAAGCCGCTCGCTCCGCCATGCCGAAGCTCCCGCTGACTCTATTCCGGCGGCTTTCCCGAGCCGCTGAGGGGGCAACCGACCGCCGCTGGGCTCGCCCTGCCCAGGCACCTCCGCGGACCTGCCGGCTTCGCCAGGGGCGCTTGCTCGGGAGGAATCCCCACGGCGCCTCAGTGGGACTTACTCCCGGGGAAGCGCGCCCGGCGGGAGGATCCCTCCGCGTGCTTCCTTCTCCTGCCCTTCTCGCTCTGCCCGAGCAACCCCTCCCCACCTTCATTTCCCCCTCAACGTTATTTCTGTTTTTGTTGCCTCTTTAACGCCTCGGGGAGGTGCCCGCTTCACCCCTACCTCAAACACCCGTTCCCAGAAACGGGGCCCCTGAAACAGATGACCCAACTCCCCCCCCCAAAAAAACCAGGTGGTATTTTGTTGTTTCGTTACTATTTGCTGCTTTATATGTTCTAGCGCCCGTTAATTTAACGGGCTAAATGTCTACTGGTAAATAATAAATTATTATTATTATAAAGCACTGCAGGCATCAGGAACCCAGTACGGATGGGCAGGCACTAAATGACGCCTTGCTGGGGATGTAAACGCTACGCCTGGTCTCTCTCCCAAGACTGCTCACACTCCCTGAGTTGGGGTTAGTTGAGCAGTGTCTAGCTCTGGGGTCCCCTTCCTGGTCCTCTGCTGCTGTGTCTCAATAGAGGCCGTCTGCAGCCTCTCCAAGTAGCCCTCTGAACCCCTGCCTCTCCCACTCCTTCTGCTGCCACTCTTGTGGCTTTCTCGGCTTTCTGAGACCCTGTGTCAGGTTCAGCACGACAAGGGTGGAATAATGTCCTCAGAACGGACTAGCTGAGGATCGTTGACCTTACAGGAGTGGCTGTGTGACGTGGAACGGGCCATGCGCTGGACCCTGCGGGAGGTGCTGAGGAACTGCCGCCTTGCCTTGAAGAAGATGCTGACCAAGAGGGACAAATGGGTGAAGGAGTGGCCTGGACAGGTGATGGACAAGGCCAGGGCCGTCTTTAGCAGATGCGGCGCCAGGGTGCAAATATCCGCTCAGATCCCCAAATTACCACGTTGGGGGGGGGCCGCGAAGCTGGCCACTGCCAGCCATGGGTGGGTGTGCGCAACTCTCCCCCATGCCACTGTGGGAGAGCAATCCTAAGCCTCTGCAGGGATCACTCTCCTCCCGCGGAGGCTTGGGAGGCAAGCTGCACGCCCGTCAGCCATATGTTTGACGGGGAGTAGCTGGTGGGCGTGCAGGGAAAGGGGAGGCCATCGGCAAAGCCGCGCAGCTCCCCCATTCGCTGGGGCGCCCTTGAGAGGCCGGCGCCCTGGCGCAATGAACCACTAAGTCGTATGGGAAAGATGGCTCTGGACAAAGCCATAATATGGAGAGGGTTGGGGTGGTCATGCTGAGGACTTAGCCAGTACCAAAGCAATAGTGGAACAGACAACCTTGGAAGGGGGTGGACTCTCCTATATTGCAGGTTTTTCAACAGAGGATGGCTGGGTGTCGATGAATCTGTGATTCCTGCATTCTAGGGGTTTGGACCAGATGACCCTTCCAAGTGTACAGTTCCATGTCTATGACTCTATTAGACTGTGCCTTGGGCACAGATTTTGACCTGGCCTTTGACGCCTAAGGGGTGTGTGCTTTTAGGGCACACCCTTATTCTTGGAACTGTCATTCATGTTAATTGTTTTTAATACTGAATTTTAAATTGATATCACCAGCCCTGGGACCTGCTGATGAACGGTGGGCAGGTAGATTTAATAACAGTAATCATACTCAGTACTACTCCATGCTAATTAGTGACCCCAGGAACTCTTTCTCTCCCCCTTCTAAGTTGTACTGACAAGAGGGATGTTTTTCCCCTGCCCCTTTAAATGCACGTTTATGGGTGAATCGGAGATTCCAGTTGCCTGTGATGAGTGAACCAACCCAGAAGTATCAGCACCCACTCCTGAGTGCCTAGTAAAAGTTCTGACACTGAAAAAATTGGGGCCAGGGTTTGCTTGCAGATGCCTTCTCCCCCAAACTGGCAGCCCCTCCATGCTTACCCAGAATCCTCTCCTTGCAGATGGTGATCACCGCTAGCCAGATCCAGTGGACGGCGGACGTTAGCAAGTGCTTGGCCACCTGCAAGGACCGAGGGGACAAGAAGTACCTCAAAGCCATGAAAAAGAAGCAGGTGAGACAGGGCCTGGCAGATCTCTACCCCATTCCTGCATGTGGGTCAAGGCGCCCACAGGTGAGCACATGTTGGCACCTCCGTCCCCTCAGCTGGGAGGCTGACAAGATCTGCTTCTCTCTGGGATGTGTGTCTAGGGAACCTGAGTCCGAGGGACGTGCTGTCTTTTGCTCTCTGGCTATCCAGTGCTTTGGGTCCCTAGGTAGGACAGGGTGGCCCTGCGAGGGACCCTCTTGGTGCTGCTGCCAGACTGTTATCTCCCATCAGTCACTCCTGAGCATTGGCCATGCTGGCTGGAGCTAGTAGGGGTTAGGGGACCCAACAGCACCTGGGAGGGGGGGTGTCACAGAGTTACCCTAGAGAGCTGTCAGGTGACGAGGAGGAGATCAGAGTGTTGGAGGTGTCCAATTCAGGGGAGGTTCCTAGCGGATTGGGGTATGGGAATCTGGGACCCTGAGAGGAGTTTGACCTCAGGGAGGGTCCCAGTGGCTCGGGAGGTGGAAACGCCCTGAAAATGCCAGGTTCATTACAAAAGCCAAGTTTAAGCCATCACGGCTTCTTGCTTTTTCACGCAGAGTCCCGAATTCCCAAGGGACCTTCCCTTCAGTATAGTGTAATGCGTTACTGGAAGTTCATATCCGTGTGTCCCTCTAGCACATTTCTTAGTTCTATGCCTCCCACTCCCCCCCCCCCAAACTCAATATGGGATCACTTCCCGTTTTTATTAAAACAAGATCCAGATCACTCTAAGGCACCTAAGAAAGTTTTCCACCATTTCCCTGCTGCTCAGTCCATCTCCCATAAAGAAAGCAGGGAGGGGAGCAAAGGGGGGGGGGCTGCCCATGAGGATGCTGCCATGACTGCGAGGGGTCTCAGGGTTGCAGAGTGGCCATTACGGTCACTTGGCTCTGGCTTGCTTTTCTTGAGGAGGAGACATTTGGGGCAAGATGACACCGATGTGGAATATGTCTCCATTTTCATCTGAGGGATGTTAGAGGGTGTGGGGGGCCTTTGGGCTCCCACTTTTGGGGCCCTGCCTCCATCTCCAGCCGGCCAGATCCTTCTGGAAAGGATCACGGGCAGGGCACAGAGCTGCCAACCCTCCTCCATGGTTTCTCGGCCCAACCGAATACGGAAGCTCCATTTTGCCCGCCCCAATCAGGCCCTTGCCCCCCGCGCAGGTGTCCATGCTGAACAAGTACTCGGAGGCCATTCGAGGCAACCTGACGAAGATCATGCGGCTGAAGATTGTGGCGCTGGTGACAGTGGAGGTCCACGCCCGGGATGTCATTGAGAGGCTCTACAAGAGTGGCCTGCTCGACGTGACGTCCTTTGAGTGGCTGAGCCAGCTTCGCCTCTACTGGGAGAAGGTGAGGAGGGTGGCTGGCACGGGCTGGCGGGAGGCTGAGTGGTGCAGTGGGTGAGCAGGGAAGGGGGGAGCAGGGACAGAGAGAGATGCATATTCACGGTGTGTCAGTGGTGAGCCTCCTCTGGACAGCTAACAGTTCCCAGCCCGGTTAGCTCTGCGCCCATCCTTGAGTGCCGTTTCCCTCTGCTGTTTGTGGTGCGGAAGCGCAGGAGGCTCTGCTCTTGGGGAGGGTCTGAGCCTGGGCTGGAGCCTGCGTGTGCGTCTCTCGCCTCTTTTCTCACCCAGCGGGTGGCAGCCAGACCGCTTGGATTGGTTTGGAGCTCAGATGGAAGCAGCAGACTTTTTGTCTGCATCCTCCACACGTTCAGGCCTCCACACCTAAGTGGCACGGCGTCTAGGAGGCAGGTGGGGAGGCTGCCGGTGGCTGCCCCCTGCACTGACCCTGGCTACCAATATGACCTTGTGCGGCCTCCCTTGCTTTTGTGCTTGCCCTCAGGAGAAGCCAGGTCCTCGCAGAGTTCCAAGACCTGGTGTGTGTGTGTGAGGAGGGGAGAGCTGGCTGCCAGTCCAAGTTAAGAGCACAGGAAGTGCCTGGGTCCAAAACACAGCAGGGGTCAAGTCCAGAGCAAGGCAGCCAGGACTAGAGGAGCTGGAGGCAATGGTGGAGGGCCTGGGGTGCCGGAAGAAGCAGGATTGGACAAGTTCATAGAGGAGAGGACTATTGATGCCTACTAGCCATGATGGCTTTGCTCTGCCTGCCCCAGCCTGGTGCCCTCCAGATGTTTTGAGCTACCAGCTCTTTATCTGCCACAGCCAGCATGACCATGGGCTCACCCACACTTCTGGTTGCCCCATAATTTCTAGTCACGGGTCAAAGAGGTTCTTCTTCTTTTTTTCTTTTTTTCGCTGCTTTTCCTTGGAACACCCGTTGCTTACCGCTGAATTGGAACAAATGTCAATCCGCAGAGAACCTGATTGACATTTGTTCCAATTCAACAGCGGGACAAAAAAAGAGGAGCCTTTCAGACCTATGACTTGAAATCACCGGACAAATGGAAGTGGGAATGAACTCCCTTGATACTGGGGTTGATGGGAGCTGTAGTCCAAAACATCTGGAGGACACCAGGATTGGGAAGGAAGGACAGTTTTTAGCAATGTGGGTTCCGGGGCATCATGTGACTGCAAGTGACCGCTCTGTGTTGGTGCAATGTGAACAATGGTTTAAATGGCACAGTGCTTGGTCTCATGCTTAGTCTCACATCTGGATGTTCTGAGATAAGGGTGCCAGGTGCACTGGGGTTACCATAGCAACACCAGCAAGGTCGTGTGCATGACTGGCTGAGTTGCTCACCCTCCCATTGGTTCAGGAATGTAGAGACAGGTATAATAGTCTCTAGGGCAGGGGTCGGTAACCTCTGGCCCATGGGCCGTATCCGGCCCATGGAGACCGTTTTACTGGCCCGCGAACCGCCTGCTCACCGGGCCACCCGCTCACCGAGCCCCCCGTGTGCTGCGCTAAAGTGGCGCAGCGTAGAGCGGGCACTCGCCGAGCAGGGCTGGAAATTGCAGATACTGGAAATCGCGTCTGCGCATGTCCAGGCTCCGAAAGTCACTTCTGCGCAGGTGTGATTTCCGGCGCCATGGACATGCGCAGAAGCAGTTTCCGGCGCCGTGGACATGCACAGACGCGATTTCCGGTGTCGCGCTATGCCAGTCCGGCCCACGGACAATCTCCGTGGGAGTGATGCGGCCCATGGCCGGTAAACCTTGCTGACGCCTGCTCCAGGGCATTGCTTTCATTATGTGAAGTCCTGTCCTGATGCTATCCTGCTTTGCTGTCAGGGTCTGACTCTGAATCTGTGAGATAGGGGCTGTGGGTTTTACACAGCAGCGTCAGCTAGCAATGTGATAGCGTTAGCAGATCTCTCCGAATAGAAGCATCTTTACTTCAAAGACCAGAAGAACAGTATAAGGTCCATAGTGTTGTTTAGCATTGTCTTCTGTCTGGAGATGATAAGCGCTTTGTTCCTTTGAGCTGTGTGGCAGAGGAGTTTCCCCCTTAACCGGGGATTCTGGAAGAAGCCATTCTGTTGTGGGAAGGAAATCTCTGAAACCTCTGCTGGGACTCCACATTCTCCTGATGCATCACACGAGCTGAGATGTGGTGAGCTACCAGCCGACTTCCACAAGTTCCCACCACCCCGCCACCCCTCTCCTATGGAAAATCTTTTTTTCAGGAGCTGGACGATTGCGTCATCCGGCAGACCAACACCCAGTTTGCCTATGGCTACGAGTATCTGGGGAACTCTGGGCGGCTGGTCATCACCCCACTCACCGACAGGTATCCCACGAGGGCTGTGAGCCCAACCAGGAGAAGCCTAGTGGTTTTTGGCCATGGAAGTTGGCATGCCGTGAAGGCTACAGTCTGGGTCTGTCTGGGTCGGAAAGGTGGGGGGATATGCTGGGGAGGGAGCCTGGGAGGTGGGCCTAGGTGGCCAGTGGGGACGTGGCAAGCCAGCCATGGGAACCCCTAGTCATCCTGCTCTGAGGGCCAGTCAACAAGGAGAATCATAGAGTCATAGAATCATAGAGTTGGAAGAGACCACAAGGGCCACCCAGTCCAACCCCCTGCCAAGCAGGAAACACCATCAAAGCATTCCTGACAGGTGGTTGTCAAGCCTCTGCTTAAAGACCAAGCCTCTGCTTAAAGACCGAGAGCTTGAGGTGTTTGGGTTCCTTCGGCCTCTCTTCCGCAGGTGCTACATGACTCTGACCACAGCGCTCCACCTCCACCGGGGAGGGTCCCCCAAGGGCCCTGCAGGCACTGGAAAGACGGAGACTGTGAAGGACCTGGGCAAGGCTCTGGGCATGTACGTCATTGTGGTCAACTGCTCTGAAGGGCTGGACTACAAGTCGATGGGGCGCATGTACTCCGGCCTAGCGCAGGTAAGGGGAAGAGTCCAGTGCTGGCCCTGCTGCAAGGGCTCCCCATGCCTGCCCTGGCCCTCCTCAAGCTCTCCACTTTGCACTCTGCCAACAGACCGGGGCCTGGGGCTGCTTTGACGAGTTCAACCGCATCAACATTGAGGTCCTGTCTGTCGTGGCCCAGCAGATCCTCTCCATCCTCTCGGCTTTGGCCGCCAACCTGACGCGCTTCACCTTTGAGGGCCACGAGATCAACTTGGTGTGGTCTTGCGGCATCTTCATCACCATGAACCCAGGTGGGGAGGCCGGGAGGTTCGTTCTGGGCAGGGGTGGTGTCAGGCTTCGGGGAATTCTATCCCTCCCCCCCCCCCCGGTGGCAGCGAGAAGCAGAGAAAAACAAAAAAGAGTTCTTGCTAATGAGCTCATCACAGCAAGAGACAAAGGAATGCAGTCTGTCTTCCATTAATGGCGTTGCTCCAACTGAGCTCCTCCCCCCTCCCTTTCTAGCAACAGCACTTCAGCTTACGGTGGCCGCCAGGGGCTAATTGTCTCTGAATCTTTGCTCTTGCAATCTCAATGAACGCCTTGTTCTGGGAGAAGGGGGGTCAGAAATACTATCCAGTGATAGTGTGTCAGCTGGCTGCTCTCTGTCTCCTCCTCCTCTTCTCCCAACACCTCCCATCTCTTCTGTTTGCCTGTCTCTGAGCTGTGACCTTCCTCAAACCACTGCTGTAATTAAATACTGCCTTCCTCTCCCCTGGAAGCTTCAGGAAGAGAAGGGGGTGGGGGCGATCTCCACCATTCCTCCTCAATCTCGTCCCCTTCAGTCCAGTCCCTGACAGGTGGGCTCAACTGGGGGGGGGGGTGCCTCCACCCGTGGACATGTGCCAGTGCTTCCGTGTTCCTCGTGGCAGGTTACGCCGGACGCACAGAGCTGCCCGACAACCTCAAGTCGATGTTCCGCCCCATCTCCATGGTGGTGCCTGACTCCACGCTCATCGCCGAGATCATCCTCTTTGGGGAAGGCTTCAATAACTGCAAGGTACTGTTGGGATGGTTCGGGGAGGGGGCAGGGGCGCTTTGCTTGGGCAGAGCGGGTGAGCGGAAAAAAGAGCCCTCCCAGTGAGGTTCGCCAAACTGTCTCCTCCCCTTCTCAGATCCTGGCCAAGAAGGTTTACACCCTCTACTCGCTGGCTGTCCAGCAGCTCTCCAAGCAAGACCACTACGACTTTGGCCTCCGGGCGCTCACGTCCCTGCTCCGCTACGCCGGGAAGAAGCGCAGGGTGCGACCCGACCTTTCTGATGAGGAGGTGAGGAGTCCCTGTGCCTTCTGCAGTGGTGCTGCAAAACGTGGCCAGCACAGGAGGGCCGTAGCTCAGCGGCAGAGAGCCTGCCTTGCGAGTGGAACGTCCCGTGGTCAATCCGTAGCAGCATCTCCAGGTGGGGTTTGGAGAATCTCCGGCCTGAAATCTGGGAGAGCCACTGCTGCCAGTCAGTGTAGACAATACTAAGCTAGGTGGACCAATGGTTTGGCCCCGTATAAAGCAGCTTCCTCTGTTCCTGGAAGGCTAGTGGCTAATGCAGGCATCCCCAAACTCGGCCCTCCAGATGTTTTGGGACTACAACTCCCATCATCCCTGACCACTGGTCCTATTAGCTAGGGATGATGGGAGTTATAGTCCTAAAACATCTGGAGGGCCGAGTTTGGGGATGCCTGGGCTAGTGGCTGCCAAGAACCCTGGGGTTGGAATGAAGAGGAAGTCACTGGTGCAGGTTTGGGAGGGGAAATCATCTTTGGCTCATCTTTGCCTCTGGTGGCTTTATCAGTCACGCAGAAGCTCATCTATGCCACGGGGTCCTCCCTGGGGTGCTTCATGGAGCGCTTGGCACCCTTTTTTGCCTCCCTCCCCCTCGTACCACATACCCTCCGACCAGCTCTTCCGCCCTCTCTGCTTGCAGGTCCTCCTCATGGCCATGAAAGACATGAACATAGCCAAGCTGACGTCCGGCGACGTGCCTCTCTTCACCGCCATCACTCAGGACCTCTTCCCAGGCATTGAGTGCCCCGTCATCGACTATGGGAAGGTCAGCCATCCCGCCCCCTCCCTGCCCCACGGGCTTTGCCTCTTCTTCCCGGGAAACCGGGCAAGAGCCCCACCCAGTGCTGAGCTGCTGCTCTCCAAGGGAAGCCCCTCGCAGGTGGAACCCACCAACCCACTGGAATGCTTGGTGGTAGTGGTGGGAAAAGCCAATAATGAGAGAGAATCATGGAACTGTGGAGTTGGAAGAGGGTACGAGGGTCATCTAGTCCAACCCCCTGCAATGCAGGGATCTTTCATCCACTGTGGGGCTCGAACCCACAACCCTGGGATTGAGAGTCACACGCTCTACCGACTGAGCTAAGATGTGGCATGAAAAACAAGGTGTTGCCTATGCAGCCTTCCAATCTTTCTTTCTTTCTTTCTTTCTTTCTTTCTTTCTTTCTTTCTTTCTTTCTTTCCCCCTCCAGCTCAAGGAAGTGCTTGAGCTGGAGCTGAAAGAAATGGGCCTGCAGGTCATCCCCTTCACCATCACCAAGGTGATCCAGCTGTACGAGACCAAGAACTCTCGCCATTCCTCCATGATCGTGGGCAACACGGGCAGCGGCAAGACCGTCACCTGGCGTGCCCTGCAGGCCACCCTCTGCAGCCTCTGCAAGAGCGGAGACCCGACGGCCAACCTAGTCCGGGTCAGTAGGAAGCTCCTGCCTCTGCGACACGGGGCTGAGCAGAGGACTGGCCTCCCTCCTTGCCTCTGCCAAGTCCGGCTGCCTCTTCCTCTTCCTCCACCTCCTCGGGGGGCCCATGCCAGACTTCTTCTCCGGTTGGTGGGGCTCCTTCCCAATGTCCACTTTTCCTGTAGCCCCCCTTGCTGGCTGGCTTCTCCGCTGCATTCTTTCCTTGGGACGGGAGGCAAGTTGATCGCCCTTGATATAAAAACGGGGCAGGATTACCCTCAACCCTCTAGCTTCCGTTTGCTTCTCCCCAGTTGCATAGCCATAAAAAAATAAACACAGAGGTCTGTCCGGGTCTTAGCTAGGAAAACGCCCCTTGCTTCCTCCTGACTTTGTCTCCCCCGCCCCTCTCTTCCTCCCACCTTCCCGCTCTCTTTCCTTGCTGGGCCTGCCTGCTTCCAGGAGTACCCCCTGAACCCGAAGGCAGTCTCCCTGGGCGAGCTGTACGGAGAGTACAACCTCAGCACCAATGAGTGGACGGATGGCATTCTGTCCAGCGTCATGCGGTTGGCATGTGCAGGTACACCAGGGCCCCTCCCTTCACTTCTGCCATGCTGCTAAAAGAGAGAGAGAATAAGAGAGAGAGAGAGAGAGAGAGAGAGAGAGAGAGAGAGAGAGAGAGGTATCAGAGTGCCTTCCTGCCTAGAAGCCACACTGTCTCAGACCCATAGACACTTATCTTCTTCCCTGGGGGCAACTGAGTCCTGCTGTCCTGCAGGCCAGGCTGAGTCCGGGGTACTCAGAGGCCCCAAATGTATAACAGAGCAGGCAAAGGGTGGGTGGGTTGGACGGTGACACCCACAGGGAACATAAGCAGAGCCAGGGGGTCTCTCAAACCCATCATCCTGTTCCTTCAGGAAACCCAGGAGGCAGGGCAGAAAGGCAGCCGCTCTCCCCTCTTGTCTGCCCCCATTGTCTCATACTAAGAGCTACACTGCCTCTGAACCTGGAGGCTCCATTTTGCTATCCGTAGCTGGCGACAACGCCGCTACCTTTTATGAGTTGGCCTCCACTCCCCATTTAAGCCAGTGGCCGCTGCCGCCCCATCTTGTGGCGGCCAGTTCCACAGGAGATGCTGCTGCCCCCATGATGACCGGGAGCCAAAGTGTGTTTGCCGGTGGAGCAGCTGAGCCCCTCCTGTCCTCCTTGCTACTTGCTTGTGGCCACACGGGGGGGCTGTGCAAAGCATGCTGGTGGGTGGCCCGTGTATTGGGGGCCATTTCCCACCTGCTCTCGAGGCCAGCTGTGAACTTTAGGCAGCTAAAGTTGGAGCCCATGGCATGCTAGTCACTGTACAGGCGCCCAGGGAGCTTAGGGGGCAAAGGAGAGGCCTTGCTTGGGCAGAGGCCTCAAACTACAGACTGCTTTGGCTCAGCTCCTGCTTTCTCCTCTCCAGCCCTCACTGGCGGCCCCTCGTCTTTGCTTCACCTTTGCTGTGGCCTGGCCAGCCTTCCCCCTGCCTGCCTGCCTGCCTCTCAAAGACCATTTCCTGCCCCCCACCCAGCAAGGCGGGCACCACAGCCCAAGGAGCTGCTGGATGTAGCCAGGAGGTACCAGGTGCCTGCTTTGCTGGGGATTCCTCTTGAGGGCTGGGGGAATACGTGCTGAGCCTGGGACACTGTCGCCTGCCTCTCCTCAGCCCCCCCCACCCGCCCCCAGCTCATGCCGCTTTGCCTGATAGCCTCACCCTGAGGGGGCACCGGTGATTATCTCTGAGTGCCGGCAGGAGGCCTCCCGCGGGCATTTGCTTTTTTCTCATGCCAGCGGGGCGATGGCACTGCCGTTTCTAGGAAACGGGGGGAGAAGGAGCGGGGGAAGGCCTTCCTCTGACCCCAATCTCTATGATAATTGAGGATGGGAACCTGTTGGCATGCATGTTGATTTTGGGTGGGTGAAGGTGACCCGCTGTCTTTTCCTCTCAGGGGATCCCTGCTCTGGGCTGGAGGGATGGCTGCTTTGCGGGGGGGGGGGCACAGGGTACAGAGGATCGAAAGGCAAGGAAAAGGGCGAAATCTTGGTCCAGGTTGGGGCATTGGGCTGCTTCAGAGAGACCCTTGTTGCTTATGGGTTTCTTAACCAGCTTCCGGCCGCTTTCTTTCCACCCCCCTACCGGTACAGCGTCTGACTCTCTTGCGAAGCAGATTGGATGACTTCTGGGGTTCTGTTTGTGCTGCTGGGGCTGCAGTGTTGCGTGGGGCTAGCTACCTCACCCCTCACCCCCCACCCACTGTTTGGATTACGCTGAGCTAGATGGTAACAGGGGTGGCTTGACTCATTTGCCATGACTCAGTACCAGACTCAGTTCCGCTTGCCCTCGTAAACCTTCCAAATGCTGGTGGGGGGACGGCGACCCCGATTTGCACGAGTCAAATGATTCAAACTGCCTGCTTGGAAGGGAGTCGTTCCAAAGGCCAGTTCCCACCACTGCTCACATTGATTATTTCACTCAACCCCCGTGAGTGAAATAATCAATGTGAGCAGTGGTGAGAACTGGCCTTTGCAAAGCTGAGTGCTGGTTCTTGCTGGGCTGCTCCAGCTCTGTGGTCTGTTTTCCACCTTTGGGGCATCGGAGGCCCAGACCTTTGCTTGCCCAGCCAGGCTTTGCTTCCCCCCCCCCCCGCCCGCCCGCCCGTGGATGGTGGCTCCTAACTCTCTAACCCAGACTTCTGACCCCCCCCCCACTGCAGGACTACTCCCTCAACCCCAAAGCCCTGAGCCTCGGGGAGTTGTTTGGGAGGTATGACCTTGCCACCAATGAATGGCACGATGGCGTTCTGGCTTCCATCATGCGCGAGGTCTGCACAGGTATTTACCCTCCGGGAGGCCCACCTTGGCCGTGCCAGGTGCCTGCCTTGGCTGCCAATCACTCTTCCTTTCCGAGCAAGCTGGCACCTCTCTCTGTCTCAGACAATCAATCTCTGCAAACAAGACCTTGGAAGAAATTCTTTGCTTTGCTTTTGAAATTTCTGTGTGTTTCAATCCATTCTGTGTGTTTCAATCCATTCTGTGTGCTTCAATCCTTGTCCCTGGCGCCCCACCCATTGCCCCTTGTTTGTTGACCAGCCGCTGTTCTGTTCCCCCGAATTACAGAATTTGGTTTTCAGGGAATCCCAGCTTTCATTGTTTTAAAGGGCATGCTTCTAGCTCTCCTTGATGTAGAAGTGTGAAAAAGATGACTGCCGAGTCTGCTAAAGGCTCTTCTGGTATACCTTCCCAAATACATTTAAGGATCCAACCAAGATCTGAGCACAAGAGCCCTCTCTTCTCCTGTTGCCGCCTCAGACCATGGAGGTAGAGCAAGCATAGCCCCTGTGGCTAGTAGCCATTGACAGCCTTTCTCCTCCATGAATTTGTCCAGCCCTTTTTTCCAAGCCCTTTAAGCTGATAGCCACCCAGTCGAACCCTTACTCTGGCTGTGGCTCTTCCAAGACTCAAGGAGAGGCCATTTTTCCTCAGCCCACTTAGTTATATATTGCGGCTTCCACGTAAGGTATACAAAGGAGGGCAGCGAATTCACTGTCCCGAGATCCTTCCTGCTGTAGCCCAGGAGGCAGGAGTCCGCATTATGGACTCGGAGTTCTTAACGTTCCTCTTTGCCCAGACGAGAAACCTGACGAGAAGTGGATCTTATTTGACGGCCCCGTGGACACGCTGTGGATCGAGAGCATGAACTCCGTCATGGACGACAACAAAGTACTGACCCTCATCAATGGCGAGAGGATTGCCATGCCTGAGCAGGTAGGCCCCAGCTGCCCCCACAAGCCAGCCACTCCAGCAGCTCCTTGGCCAGAACTGACTGGTGGTTTCCATTCCCCCACCCCGCCCCAGGTTTCCCTGCTGTTTGAGGTGGAGAATCTCGCCGTCGCCTCGCCCGCCACCGTCTCCCGGTGCGGAATGGTTTACACAGACTACAGTGACTTGGGCTGGAAGCCCTATGTCTTTTCCTGGATCGAGAAGCGCCCAAAGGTATTTGAGGAGAGGGGAGAGCAGTGGGTTGTCAAAGCCTCCTGATGCCTGGACCCCCGCAGTCGAGTCTGTCCTCCCCCCCACACCCTGTTCTGCCCTGCTCATTTCATACACCTGGGAGAGCTGAATTCCCACAAGGCCATGAAGAAGAGTTTGGATTTGATATCCCACTTTATCACTACCCTAAGGAGTCTCAAAGCGGCTCACATTCTCCTTTCCCTTCCTGCCCCACAACAAACACTCTGTGAGGTGAGTGGGGCTGAGAGACTTCAGAGAAGTGTGACTAGCCCAAGGTCACCCAGCAGCTGCATGTGGAGGAGCAGAGACGCGAACCCGGTTCACCAGATTACGAGTCTACCGCTCTTAACCACTACACTACACTGGCTCTCATGAAGCTCCCTGGGGGACCTTGGGTCAGTCGCTGCCTTCTCTCAGCCTAACCTACCTCACAGGGTTGTTGCAAAGGATAAAATGGGGAGGACGAGAAGTACAAATGCCACATTGAGCTAATTGGAGGAAAGGCAGGATATAAATGTAATAAACAGCAACAATAATGTAGCCCTAACTACTGACCGTGTCAGGGTCAGGGTCAGGGTCAGGACCGGGTTTAGGTTTGATGAGCCTTGAGCTACTGAAGGTAATGGGGCCCTTTATATGTCCAGCTGTCCTTTGTCAACAACAAATTGTTGCTGTTTTTTGTGTTGAATATATGATATATGGTAATTTATGGACCTCATAGGTATCTCAAGCCATTTGCACATGTAGAATGTAGGCACCCTATATATAGAAAGGAGCAAACCCGTGATATTTTAGGGAGCAGGCTAGCAGGCGGGGCCCATTCCTTACATCCTAGGAGCCTACACAACACAAAACACTGTTGCTGTAGGTAGGTTTTATTTGTTTTTTATCTTATATTTTGGAAATGTACATCCAGCTTTATTTAGATAGATAGATAGATAGATAACTTTATTGCAGCTATAAGCTCAAACAGCTTTATTTACAGTACTTCCAAGAGAGTGAGGCCTTAAGCTATAGCTTGTTTAGCTTATACATAAATCCGGCACTGGTCAGGGTGGGATGGAGAGGTCCTAGGGAAGCCCCGAAGGGACAAATGTGGGTTTGCGGGGGTCTTCAGGAGGAGCAGATCAAATAGCCGACAGTTAGCGAGCTTCCCTTTGCACCCGTCTCCTCCCAGGCCGAAGCGGAAACCCTGCAGCGGATGTTTGACAAATTTACCAACAAGATGCTGACCTTCAAGAAGGACAACTGTCAGGAGCTGGTCCCTATCCCCGAGTACAGTGCGATCGTGTCTCTCTGCAAGCTGTTCTCATCCTTGACGTCGTCTGATGAAGGGGTAAGTGGCAAGCAAGGGCCTGTCAGCCGCTCCGGAGGCCCTGGGGGCATCACCAGCCTCCGCCCTCCTTGGACCACCTAGCATATGGGGTGTGTTATGTCAAAGTTAAACCACAGAGCCTAGGGCTTGCCGATCAGAAGGTTGGCGGTTCGAATCCCCGCGACGGGGTGAGCTCCCGTTGCTCTGTCCCTGCTCCTGTCCACCTAGCAGTTCGAAAGCACGTCAAAGTGCAAGTAGATAAATAGGTACTGCTCCAGTGGGAAGGTAAACGGCGTTTCCGTGCGCTGCTCTGGTTTGCCAGAAGCGGCTTAGTCATGCTGGCCACATGACCCGGAAGCTGTACACCGGCTCCCTTGGCCAGTAAAGCGAGATGAGCGCTGCAACCCCAGAGTTGGTCACAACTGGACCTAATGGTCAGGGGTACCTTTACCTTTACCTTATGTCAAGGATGGCCCACTTGCCTCTCTCTAAAAAAGAATTATTAAGAATATTACAATGAGTTAAAGTAAAAAAGAAAGAAAAAGGGAAAGCATACTGTCAGATTCCCTTAACAAGGTTGCTCATGAGTAAAGAACAAAGTCCTTCTTGTCTTTCTATTATTTTATTGTGCAAAGTATGTACAGTGCAGAGCTAATCCTAAACATGACCTCCTAGTCGCTAGCAGAATCCGGAAGTGCCGCCCTTCTGTTTCGGCGCCAACACCAGAGTCTCGGCACTCTAAATTGCTGCCTTCTCCTACGTAAAGCAGGCGCCGGAAACGGCGTCTCCCTCTCCGAGTGGGTCTGCTGAGTGGTGCTAGGTCTCTCTGCATCTTCCTGGAGACCTCTCACTCCCTGGCTCCCTCCCGGCAACTGCTCCTCCCCAGAGGAGGAGCTGGCAGACTCACTGGGAGACGAGTCCGTCGTCAGCACAGGCTGAGGCTCCCTGTAGCCACTCAGTGCCGGATTGGCAGGGGTGGGCACATCCCTGACACATACATAAAACATTTTAACAGACAGAGGAAAACAACAATAACATTCAAACAAGGACATTAAAATATAGTTAAGATTACAGAACTATATAACATATATGTAAATGCATGAACTTATTGTTCCCCTCAAATATACATCGAGTCATGGGTCACTGTGGTCTCCAAAAATACGTTCCAAATACAGTCATACCTCAGAAGTCGAACGCCTTGCGACTCTAACGTTTCGGCTCCCTAACGCCGGTGATTGTTCCGGTTTGCGAACGTCCTTTGGAACCCGAACATCCGACGCAGATTCTGCAGCTTCAGATTGGCTGCAGTAGCTTCCTGCAGCCAATCAGAAGCTGTGCCTTGGTTTCCGAATGTTTTGGAAGTCGAACGGACTTCCGGAACGGATCCCGTTCGACTTCCGAGGTACGAGTGTATCATTAAATTTGCCCATGCATAATCTTCATCTGAAAGCAATATGGTCATGGGTTGACATAAATTTCTTTTATGTCATTAGCAAATGGAAATTTGGATGTCCTTTTTATTTTTCTTCTCTTCTCTTCTCTTCTCTTTTCCTTCCCCTCCCTTTTCTGTTTTTTGGTTTTCCTTTGCCGTTTTCTCTTTCTGTTCTTATTTTTATTTAGATTTGTTTCTTTTCTCTTATTGTATTATGAAAAAGCTTTAATAAAATCTTATTAAAAAAAAAAAAAGCCCAGATCATAGAATAGTAACGTTGGAAGGGACCACGAGGGTCATGTAAGATCAATCCCCTGCAATGCAGGAATCTTTTGCCCAACTTGGGGCTTGAACCAACAGCCCTGAGATTCAGAGCCTCATGCTCTACCAAGTGAGCCATCCCAGCACTGTTAAGTTTTGTTCCTAGGGAGGTGGCTTCAGCGAGTTTAGGTGGCAGTGGGTCTGAGGAGAACTTTTCTGAACTCCCCAGCTGAATCCCACGGACAGTGAAAACTACTCACCGGTGGTGGAGATGTACTTCATCTTCAGCATGATCTGGTCGCTGTGTGCAGCCGTGGACGAGGAGGGCCGGAAGAAAATTGACGTCTTCCTTCGAGAGATAGAGGGCTCCTTTCCTAACAAGGTCACTTGGATGCACTTCCCACGAAGGATGGCAGCGACGGGTGGGGTGGGGTGGTGCTATGAGGCTGGGCTAAGTCCTGAAGAAGATAGGCTACCCCAAAGGTGAAAAGAGGGCATGTGAGTTAATAGACCTAAAGGGAGGTGGGCAAGAAAAAAATGGGTCTTCTCTCTCTGGGAAGGTGCACAGGGCATCCCTCTTGCCCACCTAAGAGCCAGTTGCAATCAAAAACCCTTCCACTGCCCAGAGAGATCCATGATCCAGGCCCAGCTTTAGGCCTCTGCAAGGACTGCTGAAAATACACCCCTCTGACAAGCTAACTTCCCTCCCAGGATACAGTCTACGAGTATTACGTTGACCCCAAGCGGAAGCAATGGTCTTCCTTTGAAGATAAACTGCCCAAGATGTGGAGGTACCCATCCAAGTAAGTAAACACCTTTTTGCATATTGTCCAAGATAGAGGAGGCCACGTCGTCGTCGTCCTCTCTGCCAGTCCCAGGCAGGGAAGGAGGAGCTTAATGGGAGTGTGACTCAGCCCCTGAAACTTAAAACCTGTGTTCTTCAACCTTCTGTGGCTCAAAGCAGTGGCTTAGTGTGGGTTGCCAGTGCCCGGGGCCACTCAAAAAGAGGGAGGGAAATTCATGGTGTACACGTGCGCATTCAACTGCCTAATGGCGTCTGCGTCACCCAGGAGATCACAGACACCGAGATAACAAAAAAAGAGTCGTTCCGTTGTCTGAAGAGGTCACTTCCTGATACGCGTGGAGAAGCCATTTTCAGTGGAGCTCAGTGATGGAAGCGCACAGCTGATTTGAGACAGCACCAGGCATTGAAATTTTGTGCCCCCTAACAATTTTGTTCCTGGGGTGACTGCCCCTGTGGACGCCCCCCATGCTACGCCACTGGCTCAAAAGCAGTAGGACAGTGGCAGGAGAGCCCTGCCTCATAGCCTGCGTGCCAGGTTTATAGGATTTGCTGCCACAAGATGTGGCAGTTGGGAAGAAAATAGTGATGGATGAGGCAGAGGAGGAGGAGACGGGCGTCCATGAAGGGCCGTTAGTAGCCAGGAGGGACTATTGCCTTCAAGCCTGGGGAGTCGGCCCGTGTGAGAAGCAGGTTGCTGGGTGAAGTGGACGTTTGCTCTAGCCTAGCAGGGCCCACCTGAAGTTCTTACACGTAAAGAATGTAGGAAGGAGAAGCAGCTAAGGGGGCACCATGGAAAACGGGCTCATTCTAGGGATGGCGGTGTCCTGTCTTCATTATGTGTGTATGTGTTGGAGGGTCTCTTGCAGCAGTAGCAGGGTGTGAGTGACAGCAGAGGGGCACCTCTGCGATACACACATAGTTACCCTCCCTGTTCCCTTTGCCTGCCTTCTCTTGTTCCCTGCATCCTTTTCCTTTCTGGCTCCCGAGCAGCCTGCCTTCGCTGTGCCACCGAGCCGCTCGGCCGATCTTGTTCTTCGAGCCACTGGCTTGGATCCCTTTCCCGCCCCTCGCTCCCCTAATCCGATCAGTGGCCTGAAATTGCCGGAACGTGGTCCCCGAGCTGCCACGGGCCGCCGGCCGCCTGCATCCTTGGAAGCCGGGCGGAGGGACAAGCCTTCATTAACGGTGGCTTCCTTCCAAGCTGTCAGGCTCCGGCGGGGGTGACAGCTGCGCCAATTGCGTCTCGTGTCGGATGTCTTCATGCATTTAGGCCAGTGTCCTTCCTGGAGCCGTGACAGCCGCGTCGGGAAGGACCATAACGGCCCCCGGGGCTCTGGCGCCCTGCGTGTGTGTAGGAGGGAGGGGAAGCAGCCAAGCTTTGGCAGGTCCCAAGCATGGTAGGATCTGAGCCCGGATCTCCCCCTCCCTCCCTCCTCTTCCCAGCGCCCCCTTCTACAAGATCATCGTCCCCACCGTGGACACCATGCGCTACAACTATCTCGTCGACGCCCTCATCTCCAACCAGAACCCGGTGCTGCTGGTGGGTCTGGTGGGGACCGGCAAGACCTCCATTGCCCAGGGCGTCCTGCAGACACTGGACAGCACCAAGTGGGCCGTCCTGGTCATCAACATGTCCGCTCAGGTAACAGGTTGTGGGAGGGGAGGGTCCCGGCTCTGCCACCCTGGCACACACCACGCATGAGGCTCCAGGGACATGGGCAGCGCATCCGTCAACGCAGGCCTCCCACCTTTGCAGACCACGTCGACCAACGTCCAGAGCATCATTGAGAGCCGGGTGGAGAAGCGCACCAAGGGTGTCTATGTGCCTCTGGGCGGGAAGAGCATGATCACCTTCATGGACGACCTCAACATGCCTGCCAAGGACCAGTTTGGCTCCCAGCCCCCGCTGGAGCTGCTCCGCCTGTGGCTGGACTACGGCTTCTGGTACGACCGGGCCAAGCAGACCATCAAGTACGTCAAGGTGAGGGCAGGATGCAGAGCCAGACCAATTGCCCAGTCTGCAATTGCCGTGTGACGGTTTCTTCTTTGAAACAGACGCTCTTGGGGCAGGGGGACCAGGATTGGAACCTGGTTGCGTACGTGTGTGTGTGTTACGCTTTAAACCCAATAAGCGGTTTCTCTCGCAGGGGGGAGGGATTCGCAGCGTTGATTTTTGTCAGCGCCACAGCAGAGGGGAGGAAGTTGCTGTGCACCCCACAGACCCAGCCTTGATTTCCCCCTCTGGTGCCCCGCGGCCCTGTTTGCGAAAAGACAATAAAAAAAATAAAAATCCAGACACGTTGAGCGCAATTGTGCATTTAACGTAATTGTCTGATTTGGCTCTCCGCCGTTCAAGAACTCTGCAACCTACAACCAGAGACGACTGTGCATGGAATACTTGTTGTTGTCTCTTTCCGGGAGGCTGCGCATCTGAATTTCAGGAGTGTGCGGTGGCGGGGGGGGGCAAGAAGGAGCGGGAGGGCGTGCCGCGCAGCAGAGCCTCCCGGCTGGAGTGTGGCACATGCCGCTGCAGCTATTACAGCCTCCACTTCCACGCAGGCCCCCCGATTTGTATGCTGCCTGCCTTCCTCCCCCCCCACCTCCACCTCTGCGGGGTCCCTCTAGACTGTTTAGTCGTCGCGCTACTCAAACACTTTTATGGAAAGAGGCGGGCGGAGGTTGTTGGGGGGGGGAGAGAGCGAGCGAGAGCGAGAAGTCTTTTATTTTCTTTTGGTTTTGATCCGTTGCCTGTTTGCCTTCCCCCCAGGACATGTTCCTGATGGCAGCCATGGGGCCCCCCGGAGGAGGGCGAACGGTGATCTCTAGCCGGCTTCAGAGCCGCTTCAACCTCATCAACATGACCTTCCCCACAGTAAGAGCTGCTTTGGTCTACGCAGGCCGGCTGGGACGCTCCGAGGGCAGGGGTTAATCAGGCAACCACAGCCGCAGGCGCCGCCTGGCTCCCCCCCCCCCCCGTTCGTGCGTGTGTCCACGCAGGCAGCCTGGTTTGGTGGCGAGGGGCTCGTCCAGCTGGCCTTTTGGCTTCCAGAGTCTTTCTGAGATCAAGGGGGAAAGCTCCCCTTTCACCTCCGCACACCCGAGGTGCCCGCGGCCTTTTGTTTTCCTCTCCTGCATAATGCAGGGCACTGACAAAGCCTGTTGTCCAAATCCAATTTGCCCAGGAGGCGTGGGGAGAGCTTGGCACGGCGGACGAGGAAGCGGCGCCGGCCCGAGATGAATCCAAAATGGCACCTCCTGCTCGATCACCCGCTCGTCCCGCTCAGAGCAGGACAGGGCGGTGCCAGTTGCTGGGAACCACAGGAGGGGAGCGGACTCTTGTGCTTGGATCCTGCTTGCAGGTCTCCCACAATGGGCATCTGGTTGGCCACTGTGAGAACAGGAGGCTGGACTAGGTGGGCCGTTGGCCTGATCCAGCAGGCTCTTCCTATGTTCTTAGACCCATTGAAGTGAATGGACAGGACTAGTTTGGGTTCATTCATTTCAATTAGTAGGAGTTGTTGTTGTTTAGTCGTTCAGTCGTGTCCGCCTCTTTGTGACCCCCTGGACCAGAGCATGCCAGGCACTCCTGTCTTCCACTGCCTCCTGCAGTTTGGTCAGACTCATGTTGGTAGCTTCGAGAACACTGTCCCACCATCTCGTCCTCTGTCGTCCCCTTCTCCTTGTGCCCTCCATCTTTCCCAACATCAGGGTCTTTTCCAGGGAGTCTTCTCTTCTCATGAGGTGGCCAAAGTCTTGGAGCCTCAGCTTCAGGATCTGTCCTTTCAGTGAGCACTCAGGGCTGATTTCCTTCATAATGGAGAGGTTTGATCCATGGGACTCTCAAGAGTCTCCTCCAGCACCATAATTCAAAAGCATCAATTCTTCGGCGATCAGCCTTCTTTATGGTCCAGCTCTCACTTCCATACATCACTACTGGGAAAACCATAGCTTTAACTATACGGACCTTTGTCAGCAAGGTGATGTCTCTGCTTTTTAAGATGCTGTCTAGGTTTGTCATTGCTTTTCTCCCAAGAAGCAGGCGTCTTTTAATTTCGTGACTGCTGCCACCATCTGCAGTGATCATGGAACTCAAGAAAGTAAAATCTCTCACTGCCTGCTGCCCCATAGCCATGACAGTCCAGCTTTGTCATACCTTTATGGTCAGGCTGGGGGCTGGGATAAGCTGAAGTGTATGACTGAATGAATGACTGATTCCCACTGAAGTATTTTAAGCCACTTCCTCCCAGTTGCCATTGCCCCCATCCTCACAACAGCTCTGCCAGGCAGGCTGCTGTTATTCCCATTTTACAGGCGGGCCTCACAGAACCCTGGCTGAGGCTGGGGAGTGAACGGTGCGGCAGGAGCAGGACCTTAACCCCTGCAATGCCAGTAAGGAGGGTGGGAGGGTAGTATGTGTACTGGGGAGCTGGCAGCCCTGGACTGGGAGTGTGAAGATTAGCTGCTCTTCCTGGCTCTTCTCGGCCACCACTGAAGGTGTTTTTTTTTCTCTCTCTCTCTGGACTCTGCTGCTTCCTCACCCTGGAGCAGGCTGGCCCCTTGCCCCTCACAGGGCGGCCTTGGGACTCCTGACGAGGTTGGCAGCTCGTGGCGAGGATTCCCGCTGAGCTGTGATGCCCGTCACAGAGATGGCACCCTGTGCATTGCAGGGGGCAGGACTAGATGCCCCTTGGGCGTCCCTTCCAAATCTACAATTCTATGAATCCTTGGGAGAAACCCAGGACAGCACAGAAGGGGGAAGGTGACCTCTCTGCCTCGGGCCAATGCAGCGGGTGCTGGTATGGGGGGATGCCAGCCCATGCCACGCCCTCAGCTTTCCCCCACCCTGAACAGGACTCCCAAATCCGACGCATCTTCGGCACCATGATCAACCAGAAGTTGCAGACTTTCGATGAGGGGCTCAAGCCCCTCGGGAACACCATCACCGAGGCGACTGTGGAGCTCTACAACAGTGTCGTCCAGAAGTTCCTGCCCACCCCGGCCAAGATCCACTACCTCTTCAACCTGCGCGACATCTCCAAGGTAAACAAAGGCCTGCTCCGACCCTGGGACTCTTCCCTACGAGCTCAGAAGGGGCGGGGAGGGCCGTAGGGGTGGCAAAGAGCCTGCGGAAGGGGTTGCCGCAGGTGAGGCTCTGCGGCTGGAAAACCGTGGCGTGATCGCGCAGTGCTTCCCCATCCTTCAGAAGCAGGAATGGGAGGCAGGTGCCCTTTGATTGATGCCGCTCCAAACACAAGGAGGGGGGCAGATCACCCACAAGTTCTGGGCTCATTCTGCCTCAGGCAAGGAAGCAAGTCCTTGTTAGCTCTCCACAGCTTTGAGTTAGAGAAGCTCCTGTCTCTCTCCCCCTCCCACCCCCCCCCCGTACCTTCGCCTTTCCCCCTCTGTGTCTTCCTGACATCTTCATTCCTCTTTTGCCTAATGCTGCGGCTTTCTCAGAATCAGAATGTTTCCCACCTCTTTTGTCTTCTGCTCCTACATCTTACGGAAATGTTGTGGGGTTAAGCCAGAGACACAGGGGAGGCTTCTGAGCGGGGGCTGAACATATCCGCGTTGCCCTCCATCTAAAGCAGCCGCCTTCCAACCAGGGGCCCTCCAGGTGCTCTGAACTACAACTCCCATCAGCCCACAGCCAGCCCAGCTGATGGGAGTTGTAGTCCAAGGCACCTGGAGGGCCCCAGGTTGGCAAAGGCTGGTTTCACCAGCACGTAGACAGAATGTGCCTGTTTCTGGGGTCTTCTACTGCCCGAGACCCGGCAGACGAGGCATGATGGATTTTTTCCCTGCGTGTGTGATCCTCTGTGCCAGCCCAGCGGCTGGAAGCATTAGGATTCCAGGCGAGCTCATCTCCTTCCCGCCAGCGCCGCGGCGCTCCCACATCAAATGGGTACGGCAACTTTGGAGAGAGTTTGAAGACATCAAACGTGCAATGAACGTTTGTCCTCGGCCCTGAGCCCTGTAGCGCTGCTCGTGCACATCAAACGCTTGCAGGTTGTGAGCAAGCCGGGCTGCTTCTGCTGCCAGGCCTGTCCCCCCCCCCTCCTGCCGCCACTGCAGCAATCGCTAGTCAGATACCAGGAGGTGGTGGGGTGAGGGCAAAGGGGGATTTGGGACTCCTCTGCTTCCTGGGCAGCGTCACCTGTGAATGTTCAGACTTAGAAGGGCCTTCTGGCTGCTTTACCCTGCCTTCCCATAGGAGGCAGTAGTGGCCACAACCTGGATAGCTTTAAAAGAGGACCGGACATATTCATGGCGGAGAGGACTACTAGCCACAATGTCTATGCTCTGCCTCCACAATCAGAGGCAGTAAATGCTTCTGAATACCAGTTGCTGGAAATTGCAGGAGGGGAGAGTTGCTCGGGAGCGGCCGCCAAGACCATATAACACCAGCCCTAAAGGATCTACGTTGGTTCCCAGTACTTTTCCGAGCACAATTCAAAGTGTTGGTGCTGACCTTTAAAGCCCTAAACCAGGCATCCCCAAACTTGCGGCCCTCCAGATGTTTTGGCCTACAACTCCCATGATCCCCAGCTAACAGGACCAGTGGTCAGGGATGATGGGAATTGTAGTCCAAAACATCTGGAGGGCCGAGGTTTGGGGATGCCTGCCCTAAACGGCCCAGTATACATGAAGGAGCGTCTCCACCCCCATCGTTCACTGAGGTCCAGCTCCGAGGGCCTTCCCTCCCTGTGAGAAGTAAGGTTACAGGGAACCAGGCAGAGGGCCTTCTCGATAGTTATTTAAGAAGATTTCCACCCTCTGCTCACCGAGCAAGACAGGTCCTGGTAAATACATCCTCAGGACCAGAAAAGTACAGTCATGGAATTGTAGAGTTGGAAGAGATCGCAGGGGTCTTCCTGCCCAAACCTCTGCAGGGGAGTCAGTTGGTGGTCTGAGCCACTGAGCTGTGATGACGACCCTTCCTTGGGACAAGGCATTTAGGGTCTTTGAAAGACCTACACTGGCTCCCAGTATGTTTCCGAGCACAATTCAAAGTGTTGGTGCTGACCTTTAAAGCCCTAAATGGCTTCGGTGCAGTATACCTGAAGGAGCGTCTCCACCCCCATCGTTCAGCCTGGACACTGAGGTCCAACTCCAAGGGCCTTCTGGCGGTTCCCTCACTACGAGAAGCCAAGTTACAGGGAACCAGGCAGAGGGCCTTCTCGGTAGTGGCACCCGCCCTGTGGAACGCCCTCCCTTCAGATGTCAAAGAGAACAACAACTACCAGACCTTTAGAAGACATCTGAAGGCAGCCCTGTTTAGGGAGGCTTTTAATGTTTAATAGATTGTTGTATTTTAATGTTCTGTTGGAAGCCGCCCAGAGTGGCTGGGGAAACCCAGCCAGATGGGCGGGGTATAAATAATAAATTATTATTATTATTATTATTATTATTATTATTATTATTATTATTATTATTATTTGCTGAGGGTGGTTGTGGGATAGCTCTCCTTGGAAGACCAGCTGGGGGTGGGGCCCATCCTCGGGACTGGCCTAGAAGATGCTTGCCTGGGGTCCACAGCGGTTCTGTCGTCTCCGCTTGTCTCAGGTCTTCCAGGGCATGTTGCGAGCCCACAAGGACTTCCACGACACCAAACCCAGCCTCACCCGCCTGTGGATTCACGAGTGCTTCAGGTACAGATGTCCTGCTTGCCGCCTCCTGCCACTGTGCAAGAGCCGCCTTTTCCATCCTGGTGCCCTCCAGGTGTTTTGGAGTGGAATTCCCAGAAGACTGAGGCCTGGTGGGAGGAGAAGGCTGCCTGAGAGCAGTGGTGGGAGTTCTCTGTAAGGCCCACCCCTCAGGCTCACTTTCATCATTTCCTGCTGCTTGTGGAGGCTTTTCGTGCTACACCCTTGGATGCCATGTCTCCTTGGGAGGCTCTGCCTGTGGGCAGTGCTGTGGCCAGCAGAGACTGACATTAAGAGTTGCCAAAACACCCATGCGATGCCTAGGCGCAATTGCCGGGTGGGAGAAGAGGATCACTTGGAGCTATTTAGCTGTGGGTCTAGGGAAAGTCCTCCTACTTCCCAAAGCTGCTTCTGGGCTTTAAGGAATTTGGGTCATAGCTGTTAACCCTCCCTTTTTTTGTGGGAAACTCCCTTATTCCAATGCCGTTTCCTGCTGCCATCCCGGATTGTTGATATCCCTTAGATTTCCCGGATTTCAAAGGAAGCAGCTCCTCTCCCTCCCTGCTGGCCAGGGAGGCTCCTCAGCTGCGTTGCTCGGCTGCCAATAAGGAGTCTGAGACCAACTGGGGGTGGAGCTTGCATGCCTTGTGCAGCCAGACCCTCACGCCCAACCAGACAGACAGCCTGCCTGCCGTCTACGCGCTCGCTCTTTCGCTCACCCGTTCGCGCGCAGCCTCTGGAGCGCAGGGGGGCGAGGCTACTTGGTGCCATTGCACCACCCTCGTGGCATCCCTTATTTTCAAATCCCAAAGTTTGAAAAAATCCCTTATTTTCAAATCCGAAAGTTGAAAGCTATGATTTGGGTGCCTCTACCCCTTGGCCTGGACCCCACAAGGAGGCTTCTGGGTTCATGGGTGACCTCCGAGCACATGGATTCCTTCTTTTCTCCATCAGGGTTTTCTCTGACCGTCTGGTGGACGTTGCAGACATGGAAACCTTCATTGCCCTCTTGAGTGAGAAGCTGGGCACGCACTTTGACCTGACCCTCCACAACCTTTGCCCCAACAAGCGCTCACCCATCTTTGGTATGAACCGGCTGTTCTCTGGAGCTGGAGGTGGGGAGGCAAAGGGTGGGGTGTGATGGAGGTGCCGGTTTAAAGATTCCCCCCAAATCCCCTTTGGGGTTGTGAGATTAGGTGATGCTGTCTGTCTGTCTGAAAACTGGTTCCTGATTGGAAGTTGATTGACTTCATCAGCCTGAGTTGATTAATCATTTCGATCTCCATCAGTTTGCACAAGGAAGAAAAAAAGCACATGGTTCATTTTTAGCTTTTACACACACACACACACACACGTGTTGCATCAGGACTCATCATAGGAGATGTATTTGCTTTTGTTTGTTTGTTGCTTATTAATGTTTAAAATGGCATCTCTCTTTTCTAACCATACGGCACTTGAGCTTATCCGAACCTTTCTCTACTTGCCATGACGGCTCTGCCCTGCCTCCACCAGTTGTTGGGAACTGCAGGAGAGGAGACTGACTCTTGCGTTCGGATCCTGCTTGCAGGTTTTACACTGAGACTTCTGCTCAGCTGCTGCGACGACAGGATGCTGGACTAGAGAGGCCATTGGCCTCATCCGGCAGGGCTCTTACACTGCTCTCTCGCACAGACCCGGGAAGAAGGGCCTCTGCCAAGGGAGCATTCCCTGTCCACCGTTTTTCAAAGCGCTTGTAAAAGATTGAAAGGGGAGCGGAGTAATAAGAACAGATTCCAATCATACAGCATGATCCCATCTTACTTGCATTTAACTTGCACGATTGAAGGCCACTAGTTGACCTCCCGCAAGTTAAATGCAAGCAAGGAGGGAGAGCTTAAAAGCCCCCATTGCCTTGGGTAGCTGGCTTTTAAGCTCTCCACCTTGTTTGGAGTGGCGCTGTGGGTTAAACCACAGAGCCTAGGGCTTGCCGATCAGAAGGTCGGCGGTTCGAATCCCCACGACGGGGTGAGCTCCCGTTGCTCGGTCCCTGCTCCTGCCAACCTAGCAGTTTGAAAGCACATCAAAGTGCAAGTAGATAAATAGGTACCGCTGCGGCGTTTCCGTGCGCTGCTCTGGTTCGCCAGAAGCGGCTTAGTCCTGCTGGCCACATGACCTGGAAGCTGTACGCCGGCTCCCTTGGCCAATAAAGCGAGATGAGCGCCGCAACCCCAGAGTCGGTCAGAACTGGACCTAATGGTCAGGGGTCCCTTTACCTTTACCTTGTTTGGAAAGCTAGATGCTCTCTGCCCTGGGATGCTCCGTTGGTTGTGGTTTCAGTAAATGCCTTGTTGTTTTGAAAACCCCCACATAAGATGCGCTTGCACCGTAATACCGATCGCCCCTCTTTCCCTCCAGGGGACTTCATGCGCAACGTCTACGAGGACCTGACAGACATGGTCGTCCTGAAGGCTGAGATGGAGCGCGCCTTGGGCGAGCTCAACCGGACGCCAGGAATGGTGCCCATGCGACTGGTGCTCTTCCGGGACGCCATTGAACACAGTGAGTGAGAGGATCCAGGCTGAGACGTCTCTCTCTCTCTCTCTCTCTCTCTCTCTCTCTCTCTCTCTCTCTCTCTCTGCCGTTTCCATGAGACCCCCTACCCATGAACCAGCATTGGGGAGGACTCTTGAGCTCAGTATGGAAGGCTAGTTTACACCTGGGGTGTAAGGTGGGGTTTGACAGCCAGGTGCCGATTCTCCCTGCAGTAACCCGCATCGTCCGGGTGATCAGCCAGCCGCGAGGCAACATGCTGCTGGTGGGCATCGGTGGCAGCGGGCGCCAAAGCCTGGCACGGCTGGCCTCATACATCTGTGAGTACTACACTTTCCAGATCGAGGTCTCCAGGCAGTACCGCAAACAAGAGTTCCGGGAAGGTAAGGATGCCCCCCGTCTCCCTCCAGATTTGGGAGTCTGGCCCGCAAAGCCAGCCCAGGGTAGCCACACGCCCTCTCCTTTAACCGGCCCTCCCCTGGCTCTTATTTCCCGCAGACATCAAGAAGCTCTACCGCCAGACCGGGGTGGACCAGAAGCCCACCACCTTCCTCTTTGTGGACACGCAGATTGCGGACGAGTGCTTCCTCGAGGACATTAACAACATCCTCAGCTCCGGGGAGGTGCCTAACCTGTATAAGGCAGATGAGTTTGAGGAGGTTAGTGTCTCTTCCACACCCCATGGAGCTCTGGAAAGACTAGGACTGGGGGGGGGGGCAGCGCAGGGATCCATGCCCTTCTGCTTCAACAGACAGGCTGAATGAATTCTCCTCCTGGGAAGGGAGAGGTCCAGAGGGTGGTAACATGAGAACGGGGCCTTCTCTGCAGTGGCTCCCCATCTGGGGAGTGCTCTCCCCAGGGGGGTTCGCCTGGCGCCTTCATTATACACCTTTGGGTGCCAGGCAAAAACGTTCCTTTTCAACGTACTATGCCCTTTTAAAATGTGGGGTTTTGTGAGGGAGGGCTATGGGGTTGTTGCTTTTATTTTTATTAGGTATTTTGTGGTTTTATATCTTGATTTTATTCTGTGAACCGCCCTGAGACCCCCGGGTATAGGGAGTAAATAAATTCAATCAACAACAACAACAACAACAACAACAGCAACAACAACAGCCACCCTCTACCTGGAAGATTACCAGCTAGAGGATTGTTGTTGATTGATATAATTAATAGTCCCAGGCAGCACATGATTTCTTTAAAAAGGAGAGGTACTGAGGCTACATATTAGGATCCACCTTTTTGGACCAAGGAGCTATTCCAAGCCACCCCCCCCAAAAAAAATAGCCCCAGGTGTGTGTGGACCTGTCTCCTGTGGAAAGACACTCGTTGTGATGACTCTGGTAGGGCTGTGACCGTCATACCTGGTTTCAGAGTTGTGACCCTGCCTTGGAGCCTTTCCCCCCAGCATCTGAAGACCTGCAGAGCTCAGAAACCATCTTCAGGTGCTTCTGGCTTCCTGCCTGCCCTTCTTTTCCCCTTGAGCACCTGAGTTTGGGGGGGTTGAGCATCTGGGCCTGCTTGAACCCCCAATAATTATATTTAGAGGGGAATTTAGACGGAGCTGCCTTACCAGGATGGTTCTGTCCACCCGGGTTCATAGAATCGTAGAATTCTAGTCCAACCCCCTGCAATGCAGGTATGTTTTGCCCAACATGGGGCTCAAACCCACGACCCTGAGATTCAGAGTCTTGTGCTCAGCTGGTTAGAGCATGGTGCTGCAAGGTTGCAGGTTTGATCCCCGTATGAGACAGCTGCTGTACATGTCTGGCTGCTGCTTACAGCTGCATATTCCTGCATTGTGGGGGGGTTGGACTAGATGATCCTCAGGTTCCCTTCCAACTCTCTATGATTCTATTGACTGAGTCATACCATGGTCTGCCCCTCTCCTTGGCACAGAAGTTTGAGGCAGAGCTGGGCTGCATCAATAGGAGTATAGCATCTAGATCAAGGGAAGTAATAGTACCACTGTATTCCGCTCTGGTCAGACCTCACCTGGAATACTGTGTCCAGTTCTGGGCACCACAGTTCAAGAAGGATATTGACAAGCTGGAACGTGTCCAGAGGAGGGCAACCAAAATGGTCAAAGGCTTGGAAACGATGCCTTATGAGGAACAGCTTAGGGAGCTGGGTATGTTTAGCCTGGAGAAGAGAAGGATAGCCATGTTCAAATATATAAAAGGATGTCCTATAGAGGAGGGAGAAAGGTTGTTTTCTGCTGCTCCAGAGAAGCGGACACGGAGCAACGGATCCAAACTACAAGAAAGAAGATTCCACCTAAACATTAGGAAGAACTTCCTGACAGTAAGAGCTGTTCGACAGTGGGATTTGCTGCCAAGGAGTGTGGTGGAGTCTCCTTCTTTGGAGGTCTTTAAGCAGAGGCTTGACACCCACCTGTCAGGAATGCTTGGATGGTGTTTCCTGCTTGGCAGGGGGTTGGACTGGATGGCCCTTGGGGTCTCTTCCAACTCTAGGATTCTAGGATTCTAGTGAGCAGCACCTGAACTGATGACAAGGAGCAGTTCATTGTTTCCACAAGGGGCGTTTCAAAACTGGCAACAGGTTCCTTTTCCTTGATCCTCTTTCTTTCCCCTCTCTCTGCCCCCCAGATCCAGAGCCATATCATAGATGCAGCCAAGGCAGAGGGCATCCAGGAGAGCCAGGACAGCCTCTTTGCCTTCCTCATTGAGAGGGTGCGGAACAACCTACACGTGGTGCTGTGCCTGAGCCCAGTCGGGGATCCGTTCAGGTGAGGGGAGGGGGAAGCTGTCCGGATCACCGGAGCAGAGGCTGCTGTCTAGACAGGCACAGTGGCGGCTTCTGCTCGGAGCAACAGCGACCCCTGGTGGACACAGGGGCAGCGAGATAAAAATGGCCGTTAACGGCAGGCAGGCAAAGTGGGGTGGGCAAACGAGAGCGCCACGGCCAAGGCCCAAGGAGTAAGGGAAGCGGGGTGGGGGGTGGGGAGGCATCGTTGGTGCAACGCCCCCACGGCTCTCTCCGCTGTGCCGCAGGAACTGGATCCGGCAGTACCCTGCCCTGGTGAACTGCACCACCATCGACTGGTTCTCTGAGTGGCCCAAGGATGCCCTCCTGGAAGTGGCGGAGAAGTACCTGGAGGGCGTGGACCTGGGATCCGTGGAAAAGGGGAGCCTGGACACGGTGAGGGGGGGGCCCTGCCGCTCCCAAAGCGGCGCAGAGGGGGGGCTGTCCTGAAGGTTGGCAGGGCTCGTTTGACAATGAGAATCCAAGCCTTTAGTGCCTGCGGAACACTCTGCCACTGGAGATTCAGCAGGCGGCTGCTGAAAACTCCGCCAGGCCTATGCATCCTTTCACAGTGGTTAATTGATGCGTTTAATTTCCTTAAAGAAAGAAAAGAAATCTGTTGTGTGGTTTCGTCTTTTTAACGCTGTATACCACTTTGGTATAATTTTTTATGGCGCAGCAGTATATAAATATCTTTTTATAAATAAATGTGTGGCTGCAGGCAGTGGGTGAGGGCTCCTCTTCCAAGCTGCATGAAGGCAATAATGCTTCTGATGGCCAATTGCTAGAAGCCACAGGAGGGTTTGACTCCTCCTTGTGGGCTTGACCCTGTGGCATCTGGCTGGCCACTGTGAGAACAGGATGCTGGACTAGATGGGCCTCCGTTGGCCTGATCCAGCCCCCAGGCTCTTCTTTAGGTTCTTTTGGCCTGATTCTCTCCCTCCTCTCCCTCCTGTCTAGATGCAAAAGCGTGTGGCTAGGATCTTTGTGACCATGCACTGGTCTGTGGCCAGGTACTCGCAGAAGATGCTGCTGGAGCTGAGGCGCCATAACTACGTCACCCCAACCAACTACCTGGAGCTGGTCTCTGGCTACAAGAAGTAAGGGGGCCCTTCTGGTCTCTCTCCAGGGAAGCCGAGTGGGATGGCCGAGAGCCCGGGAGTGTCTGGAAGTCCATGGGCGGCCCAACTTCGGGGCTAGACTAGGCTGCAGAGCAGTCATGGAGCCTTCCCCTTCCTCCTTTTGCAGGCTCCTGGCTGAGAAGCGGAAGGAGCTCTCGGAGCAAGCCAACAAGCTCCACAACGGGCTCTTCAAGATCGATGAGACCCGGAAGAAGGTGGAGGTGATGACGCTGGAGCTGGAGGAAGCCAGGAGGAAGGTGGCGGAATTCCAGAAGCAGTGCGAGGAGTACCTGGTCATCATTGTTCAGCAGAAGCGAGAAGCTGATGAGCAGCAGAAGGTGGGTGTCCAGAGGCTGGGCTCCCGGGATGCTCAGCATGGGTCGGCAAACTAAGGCCCGCGGGCTGGATCAGGCCCAATTGCCTTCTGGATCTGGCTCGCGGACGGTCCAGGAATCGCAGCGTGGATCGCCAGCGCACATGTTCTTTTCCTCCCTCTCCCTCTCGCGCTGCCGCCTCCTCCTCCCTCCCTCCTCCTGGCTTCTCCCCGCCCTGCCTAGAGGAGGAAGGGGGCTGGGCTTTGTTGAGCCACAGCTGGCTGAGCGCCCCTCTCAAGTGGCTGCCATTTAAAGCAGCCCCTCTCCGGAGCCCTTTTGCGTGCTGCTCATCGTCCCTCTGCTGCTGCCGCCACCGCCGCCACAAGACACAGGTTAAGCCTGCCTGGTGTTCTTGCATATATCTTTTTTCAAAATATAGTCCAGCCCCCCACAAGGTCTGAGGGACAGTGGACCGGCCCCCTGCTGAAAAAGTTTGAGGACCCCTGGTGCTGAGCCTTCTGCTCCCCCTCCCCCTCTCCCCACAGACGGTGTCGGCCAACAGCGAGAAGATCGCAGCCGAGGAGATTAAGTGCAAAGCTTTAGCGGACACCGCTCAGAGGGACCTGGAGGAGGCCATGCCTGCCTTGGAGGAAGCCATGAAGGTAGCAGGAAGGGGAGGGACATTGTAGAAGCCCTGCCCCATGGGCTGCAGGGTCTGCTAAGTTAGGCAGCCGATAAGAGCTGCGCCAGATCTATGGCGAACCAAACAGCACAGCGGAGTTTGGGGTAGCGGGGGGGGGGGCAGGATTTGTGACCCGCAGAGTTCCTCTGCTGCAATGCGCACGACTATTTCACTTTAAACAGAAGCATTGTGTTTCTTACCGACTCTAGGCAAGCGGAGAGATCCATTCCACCAAACTGGCGCTCTCCCAGCTTCCCTGTTAGGAGGCAGTAATGTCCCCAACCTGCTTAATAATAATAATAATAATAATAATAATAATAATAATAATAATAATAATAAATTTTATTTATACCCCGCCCTTCCCAGCCGAAACCGGGCTCAGGGCGGCTAACATCAGTAAAATTACAATAAAGTATAAAGAGAAAAACCGTTAATTAAAATACAGGTTAAAAAGCCAATTTAAAATTTAAAATGCCGCTTCATTTATCGCCCATAATCAAAACCATAAGGGGAGGAAACATCAGACTGAGTCCAACCCGAAGGCCAGGCGGAACAGCTCTGTCTTGCAGGCCCTGCGGAAAGATGTCAAATCCCGCAGGGCCCTGGTCTCTTGGGACAGAGCGTTCCACCAAGTTGGGGCCAGTACTGAAAAGGCCCTGGCCCTATTTGAGCCCAGTCTAACAGCCTTGTGGCTCGGGACCTCCAAAAAGTTGTTATTTGTGGACCTTAAGGTCCTTTGCGGGGCATAGCAGGAGAGGGGGTCTCGTAGGTCCGCCTCTTGGCATTAAAAGAGGGTTAGAGATATTCACGAAGGAGGAGAGGGCTATTGGAACACAGCCATCCTGTCTAGCAGCTTCCAGTTGCTGGAAACCGCAGGAGGAGGCAGGGCCCTTGTGCTCAGGTCCTCCTCGCTGGCATCTGGCTGGCCCTGTGCCAACAGGATGCTGGACTAGATGCTCCACTGGATGGCTCCAGCAGGGCTCTTGTAATGTTCTTAACCACACAGCATTCTGTGTCTGTGTGCATGCTCTGGCGCCACCCTCCCTGCACAGCCCCAACATGCTGGGATTTTCCAGCTGCGTGGGGATGGCTGGAGATTTAGGATGCTCCACATTCCTCTCCAAGGGTTAGAAGGGAGTGTGTGTCCCCTTTCCTTCCTGTTTCCATGCTCAGACTCCCAGTGTGACTCTCCCTTTGGAGCAGCCTGAAAGGCCCCTGCGCCCTCCTTTCCCCCCCACAGGCTTTGGAATCGCTCAACAAGAAAGACTTGACCGAGATCAAGTCGTACGGCCGCCCTCCCACCCTGGTGGAGACAGTCATGCAGGCGGTCATGATCCTGCGAGGCAACGAGCCCACTTGGGCCGAAGCCAAGAAGCAGCTGGGTGAGTAAGGAACCTAAAGCGGGCCCAGAGACAACGTGTGTGCGGACAGGTAATGTGAATCTAGACCAGGCACCCCCAAACTCGGCCCACCAGCTGTTTTGGGACTGCAATTCCCATCATCCCTGACCACTGGTCCTGTTAGCTAGGGATGATGGGAGCTGTAGTCCCAAAACATCTGGCGAGCCAAGGTAGCCTATGCCTGATGCAGCTAAAAAAGCCAAGGCAATTCTGGGCTGCATCCATAGGAGTATAGCATCTAGATCAAGGGAAGTAATAGTACCACTGTATTCCGCTCTGGTCAGACCTCACCTGGAATACTGTGTCCATTTCTGGGCACCACAGTTCAAGAAGGATACTGACAAGCTGGAACATGTCCAGAGGAGGGCAACCAAAATGGTCAAAGGCCTGAAACGATGCCTTATGAGGAACGGCTTAGGGAGCTGGGTATGTTTAGCCTGGAGAAGAGAAGGTTAAGGGGTGATATGATAGCCATGTTCAAATATATAAAAGGATGTCATATAGAGGAGGAAGAAAGGTTGTTTTCTGCTGCTCCAGAGAAGCGGACACGGAGCAATGGATTCAAACTACAAGAAAGAAGATTCCACCTAAACATTAGGAAGAACTTCCTGACAGTAAGAGCTGTTCGACAGTGGAATTTGCTGCCAAGGAGTGTGGTGGAGTCTCCTTCTTTGGAGGTCTTTAAGCAGAGGCTTGACAGCCACCTGTCAGGAATGCTTTGATGGTGTTCCTGCTTGGCAGGGGGTTGGACTGGATGGCCCTTGGGGTCTCTTCCAACTCTAGGATTCTATGATTCTATGATCTAGCCCGTGATGCAGCGGGGAGGGGGTGAATCCTTTCCCACTGCCCCCTCCCCAGACCTCTTTTTTCTGGGAGGGCATTTGCCGCCAGGGTTAGAGACAGCCTGCTTTTGGGCTTCCCGGAACTGTCCTGTTTTGGTTGCTCTGTGGGGCCTCCTTGCAGAAGTCCGAAGTGCCCTCAGCACGACCCAAAAGGGCTCTCCTGGTATCGCCCGGCTCCCCTGATCCCGATCCCGCTTCTCCAGGTGAGCCCAACTTCATTAAGCAGCTGGTCTACTTTGACAAGGACAACATCTCCGACAAGGTGCTCAAGAAGATCAGCGCCTACTGCTCTCAGCCGGACTTCCAGCCAGACATCATTGGGCGCGTCTCGGTGGCTGCCAAATCCCTGTGCATGTGGGTGAGAGCCATGGAGGTGAGCATCCAAAGCTCCAGCTGGGGGAACGGATCGGCGGAAGGGCCTGGCAGCAGCTCTTTGCATGGTGGGAGGACGCTTTGGGGTTCGATCTTTGCAGGTTGCGCTCCATCCTCTGCTTCTCCTCCCCTTCTCCTTCCCAGATGTACGGCCGCATTTACCGTGTGGTGGAGCCCAAACGCATTCGGATGAATGCTGCCCTTGCCCAGCTGGCAGAAAAGCAGGCCGCCCAGGCCGAGGCTCAAGAGAGGCTCCGAGAGGTCAGTCGGTCTCCGAGGGCGATCCGGGAGTGCGGTTTGGCCGCAGGAGTCATGGAGACTCTTGGCCTCTCTTATTGCATTGCAACCACATCTTATGCACATTTAACTTGTGGCATCTCAACCTCGCACAGTTGACGTCTGGCTGGTTGAAATTCTGTGAGTTAAATCCAAGCCGTAGGAATGGATTTAGACACTTGGAGACGATATGTTGTTTAGTTATTGTCCTTCCTTGCTCACGTTTGTGAGATCAGCAGAGTACCCTCCTTTGCAGCTAAACCTGGAAGTGAAGTCAAGGTTGATTTAATAAACCAGGATGCTTTAAGGCAGACTGGATTTTCCTGGTATCACTCCTTTTCTCCCCCTTTATAAACAACAATCACACACACATTTGAAGAAATAAAAGTAGCCTTTACTTCCATAATCTAGGTCTTGAAGCAGCAGTTACCGTAGCAAAATGAAGGCGGGTTTAAAACTGCTATCTAAGTTAAAATAGGGACACGGGTGGCGCTGTGGGTTAAACCACAGAGCCTGGGGCTTGCCGATCAGAAGGTCGGCGGTTCGAATCCCCGCGACGGGGTGAGCTCCCGTTGCTCAGTCCCAGCTCCTGCCAACCTAGCAGTTCGAAAGCACGTCAAAGTGCAAGTAGATCAATAGGTACCACTCTGGCGGGAAGGTAAACGGCATTTCCGTTTGCTGCTCTGGTTCGCCAGAAGCGGCTTAGTCATGCTGGCCACATGACCTGGAAGCTGTATGCTGGCTTCCTTGGCCAGTAAAGCGAAATGAGCGCCGCAACCCCAGAGTTGTCTGCGACTGGACCTAATGGTCAGGGGTCCCTTTACCTTTAAGATATAGTAAACTAGTGTAATTACAAAAGTACAAAATGTACGGTCAGAAGTGGTGTCTGAGCTGCAGAACTCAGACATGCACGTGAGGGTTAGCTTGGAAGCATGATGAAGAAAAAGAAGGATGCCCAAGCAGGAAGGAAGCATGTAGGAAGACAAAGGAAGTGTCCTCTCTAGCATTTTTTTCCAGGAAAGCTCTGTGAGCCTTAGTCTCAGTGCCTGTTGGGCAAAACATGAATTGTTGGTTTGACTGCACACAAGCCAGGTGGGGAGTTCCAAAGAGCTTTTTGCACTCGGTTTTCCTGATGCAAAGAGAGCTTTTAAAGCTGGGGTGCGGGGTGCAAGGACCTCTCGGCACACTGGCTCCAGAAGGCGAAGGATGCTTGACCGAGGGCAATTTGAGTATGTGCATTTGAACCAAACTTCTGTGTAAGATGCGGCCCTTTGTACAATGGTGGTGGCCTGGAGTTCCCTCTGTGCATCACCCCAGGCCAGCCCTTGTAGACATCTTCCCACCGAGGAAGGCCCTGGCAACGGACCTGCTCCTAAGGCCTTCTCTCCACCCTCGCCCCAACCCCTGCTCAGGTCGCAGAGAAGCTGGAGATGCTGAAGAAGGAATATGAGGAGAAGCTGGCCCAGAAGGAGGAGCTGCGCAAGAAGTCGGAGGAGATGGAGATCAAGCTGGACCGGGCCGACAAGCTGGTGTCGGGCCTGGCAGGAGAGAAGATCCGGTGGGAGGAAACAGTCAAGGTACGACCCATGGGGCTGCCCCACACACCTCTGCCTGTCCCTTGGAGTAGAGTAGGGGTAGGCAACCTAAGGCCCGTGGGCCAGATGCGGCCCAATCGCCTTCTCAATCCGGCCCACAGACGGTCCGGGAATCAGCGTGTTTTTACATGAGTAGAATGTGTCCATTTATTTAAAATGTACCTCTGGGTTATTTGTGGGGCATAGGAATTTGTTCATTTCCCTCCCCCCCCCCCAAAAAAAAATATAGTCCGGCCCACCACATGGTCTGAGGGATGGTGGACCGGCCCACGGCTGAAAAAGGTTGCTGACCCCTGGAGTAATAATAATAATGATAATTTATTATTTGTACCCCGCCCATCTGGCTGGGTCCCCCCAGCCACTCTGGGCGGCCTCCAGCAGATATCAAAATACATTAAAATATCGCAGGTTAAAAACTTCCCTAAACAGGGCTGCCTTCAGGTATTTTCTGAATGTCAGATAGTTGTTGATCCCTTTGACCTCTGCTGGGAGGGCGTTCCACAGGGCGGGCGCCACCACCGAGAAGGCCCTCTGCCTGGTTCCCTGTAGCGGGATTCCCTGCTTCTTGCAGTGAGGGAACCTCCAGAAGGCCCTCGGCGCTGGATCTCAGTGTGGGCTGAACGATGGGGGTGGAGACATCAAGTTTTGACAGGACCAATTCTGGGACCCAGCAAGGGAGACCAAAGCCTTGGGACGTGCAAGGGGGTGAGGGGAGGCTACAGGGCACAGAAGACGCTGAGCTCAGAGAATAGAAGACGAAGGGAATGGGGGGTGCGGGAAAAGAGATTGTGGCATCTTTTTAATATCTCCAAAGGCCCCTTTGCAAGGGGAACCGTCTCCTGGGCTCCGTCCTTCCCCTGATCTCCTTCTCCTCCTCCCCTGCAGGGCCTGGAGGAAGATATAGGCTACCTGGTGGGGGACTGTCTTTTGGCGGCTGCCTTCGTGTCCTACATGGGGCCCTTCCTGTCCAATTACCGGGATGAGATTGTCTCGCACATCTGGATGAAGCAGGTGAGCCTGGTGGCCCTTCCCTGAGAGGCCAGCTTCCCCATCCCACCATTCCTTTACAAGAATCCCGCCCTTGGTGGAAGGGCACGAGGCTAGCAGCAGGGAACTGGCACTGTCCCACATGGTACATGTTCTGCAATGGTGAAAAATCAGTCTCACCAACACTCTGGCCTCCCTGCTTATTGACATCGCGCCGGAGCCTTTGCTGCGCTCTTTCCGGCACCTGCTGAAAACATTTTTCTTTAGGCCAGCCTGCCCAGACATGTCGAATATTGATGTGAGTTCCGATCTTGCTTTTAATTTACTGCAGATCTCATTGAACGTTGCTTTTACTGATAACGTTATAGTTTCATTCTCTTTGCAAACCACTTTGAGGTTTGTTTGGTTTTTTTGCCGCCGCATGGGGTATAAATTTTATGAAATAAACAAATAGCCGGTGTCAGCCTCCCAGGGTGTCAGCTGGCCAGGCTGACCGGTGAGCAGCTCGGAAGCCGTGTCGGTCCCCTTCCGCTCAAGGGAAGAGGAGGCCGTTCTGAGTGGGGCTTGACTGGCTTCCCTGCTTCTGCTCCCCACCTGCAGACCCGAGAGCTCCATGTGCCTTGCTGCCCCAACTTCACCTGCGACAGCTTCCTCGCCAACCCCACCATCGTGCGCACATGGAACATCCAGGGCCTGCCCTCCGACATCTTCTCCACAGAGAATGGGATCATTGTCACACGAGGCAACCGGTGAGCCTCGGTCTCCGAGAGGGAGCTCAGGGCTCCCACCACGGCCCTCTCCCCTTGGATCATCGATTGGGGCGGGGGGGGGGGGCACCCAGAAGTCCAAAGATGAGATGCCTCAAGCCCCAATGTGTCTTTGCCAGGTGGCCTCTCATGATCG
Organism: Darevskia mixta; assembly: GCA_034641385.1. Classification (NCBI taxonomy): domain Eukaryota; kingdom Metazoa; phylum Chordata; class Lepidosauria; order Squamata; family Lacertidae; genus Darevskia; species Darevskia mixta. The sequence goes on along the minus strand of JAWWNH010000132.1, from coordinate 118,346 downwards.
ACCCCCAGTGCCAGGCCACAAAGTGGATCAAGAACATGGAAGCAAAAAAAGTAAGGAGGGGCTCTGTTGCAGATGTTTGCTTCTCTAGGTTTCTGCACCCCCCTATGATTTCTGCACCCCCCCCCGTCCGTTTGCTGTTGCAGGGCTATACAAATGACTTAGCGCTCGTTCCCCTTCAGTTCCAGCCCCCAGTACCTGCTTCAGAGCAGAAGTGCATTCGAATGTTGGGCTAGCAGCTGGATCCAACATCTGCCTGGGAAATTCTCTGACGTGGGTGGCCGTCAGAGAGGCGTTCTGGTGGCCCTCTCATGCTCCTGCCCCCTCTGCCTCCCACAGGGCCTCAAGATAATTGACCTGCAGATGCCCGACTATATGCGCATCCTGGAGACGGCCATCCAGTTTGGCACCCCGGTGCTGCTGCAAAACATTCAGGAGGAGCTGGACCCCACGCTGGCCCCCATCCTCAACAAATCTGTCACCAAAGTGGGTGAGTGGCTTCTGCCTGCTGCTGGGAAAGGAGGTGGTGAGGTCTGGGCACCTGACTGTGTATTTCATCCAGGTTTGGGATTTGAGGTTTGGGGGGGAGGGGAATTTGATGGAGGAATGGATGCCAGCTTCCTGGGAAGGGGCTGGCATCTTGTCCAGAGGGAAAGAGGGCCCAGGTGAAAGGCCCCTCATCCCACCCCCACCTTGCTCCTGCCCTGTATACCTGTGTGTCTTTGTAGGTGGCCGCCTGCTGATAAGGCTGGGGGACAAGGAAGTGGAATACCACCCCGATTTCCGATTCTATCTCACCACCAAGCTCCCCAACCCACACTACACGCCGGAGACGTCCTCCCAGACCACCATTGTCAACTTTGCTGTCAAAGAGCAGGTAGGGGGCAACGTGCCTCCGAATGCCGGTGGCCGGGGAGCACAACCGGGGAGAGCGTTGCCGCTGCTCCTAGGCTCCTGTCTTGCTCATGGGCCCCCTTTGGCCTGATCCAGGCTTCTCGCAGCCTCGATGCTGGGAATTCTTTCCGGCTCCTGGGATTTGAGGTGGGAGGAGACGGGCGGTTTGGAAAGGGACAGATCCCACCCCCTGGAGAAGACTTGACAGGAGGGAAGAAGAATTGCCAGGAGAGCAGGCATAAGGGGTGGGGTGGGGAGCATCCTTCATGCCAAACGATGGGGGTGGGGAGGCAGAGGGGTCCGTACTGAGTGTCCTGGGCCTCTTCAGGGGTTGGAAGCTCAGCTGCTGGGGATTGTGGTCCGGAGAGAGAGGCCCGAGCTGGAAGAGCAGAAGGACAACCTTGTCCTCAACATCGCAGCTGGCAAAAAGAAGCTGAAGGAGCTGGAGGATGAGATCCTGAGGTAACGGGGCTGGGCAAGGGGACATGCAGGTGCTGTGGAGAATAGGATCCTTTTGAGGCAAAATTTTAAAAATCCTTCCAGTAGCACCTTTGTTGTTGTTGTTTAATCGTTTAGTCGTATCCGACTCTTTGTGACCCCTTGGACCAGAGCACGCCAGGCACTCCTGTCTTCCACTGCCTCCTGCAGTTTGGTCACTCATGTTGGTAGCTTCGAGAACACTGTCCAACCATCTCGTCCTCTGTCGTCCCCTTCTCCTTGTGCCCTCCATCTTTCCCAACATCAGGGTCTTTTCCAGGGAGTCTTCTCTTCTCATGAGGTGGCCAAAGTCTTGGAGCCTCAGCTTCAGGATCTGTCCTTCCAGTGAGCACTCAGGGCTGATTTCCTTCAGAATGGAGAGGTTTGATCTTCTTGCAGTCCATGGGACTCTCCAGAGTCTCCTCCAGCACCAGAATTCAAAAGCATCAATTCTTCGGCGATCGGCCTTCTTCATGGTCCAGCTCTCACTTCTGTACATTACTACTTCTTGGTATGAGCTTTCGTGTGCATGCACACTTCTTTAGATACACTGAAACAGAAGTCACCAGACCTTTATATATAGTGAGAGGGTGGGGAGGGCTATTAATCAGATGGGTGATTGGCTAATAGGTGTGGTAAACCTGTTAACGACTGCAATTGGTCTTACAGGAAAAAGCAAGGGGTGAGATGGCTAAAAATAGCTTTGTCATGTATAATGAGATAAGAATCCAATGTCTCTATTCAGACCAGGTCTCTCCATGGTTTTAAGTTTCCTGTAAGACCAATTGCAGTCGTTAACAGTCGTCAACAGGTTGTTTACCTCACCTATCAGCCAATCACCCATTCCCACCACCCTTCTGAGTAATACCCCTCCCCACCCTCTCACTATATCTAAGGGTCTGGTGACTTCTGTTTCAGTGTATCTGAAGAAATGTGCATGCACACGAAAGCTCATACCAAGAACAAACTTAGTTGGTCTCTAAGGTGCTACTGGAAGGAATATTTTTATTTTGTTTCGACTACGGCAGACCAACACGGCTACCTACCTGTAACTGATCCTTTGGAGGGTTCGTCACTTGTGTGTATGCAGACACTTTGTGCCTGAAGACAATGGCTTAAAAACAGCATCTGCTGCAACCTCAGCAGAGCTGAAGGAACTGGCAGCAGAGGCCACGAAGCCTGCGTGGTTGGGCCTGTGGGGTGATACGTGGCAGTCCTTACTGACCAGGAGAAGGAAGGTGGCTGCTGTGTTCTGCACTCCCTTTACCCCCTGGGTCTCCAGCCTTTTGTGGAGGCTAAGCATCATGTTGCGAGTCTGCCCTTCCCTCTCCTCTCTTCCCCATAAACTCAGCCGACAGTTCTGCAGGCCCAGACCCCACCTCCTCCATCATCTGGGGCTTCTCCAGCCAGGGAAGGCATCCTTCCCACCCTGCCTCTTGGGCAAAGCTGCAGGGCTCGGCTTCTGATCCTCACGCCCTCTGTGGAGTGGGCACAGGTGTTCTGCCCTCGCTTGCACGCACACGCACACACACACACACACACACACACACACACGGGCTCACCTCTCCCACTTTCCACTGTCAGGTTGCTGAACGAAGCTCAGGGCTCCCTCCTGGATGATGTGCAGCTTGTGAACACACTCCAGACCTCGAAGGTCACGGCCACTGAGGTCACAGAGCAGCTGGAGACCAGCGAGACCACGGAGATCAAAATCGACACTGCCCGGGAGGTGAGAGGAAAGAGCTCGCCTTGGCTGTGCGAGAAGGACGGGGAGGCTGGCCAAAGAGCAGAAGAGCCTGCTGGATCAGGCCAATGGCTCAATTAGGCCAGCATCCTGTTCTCACACTGCCAACCAGAGGCCCCAAAGGGAAACCCACAGGTAGGATCCGAGCACAAGAGCACTTGCCTCTCCGATGGTTTCTGGCAACTGGTACTCAGAAGCCTTGCTGCCTCTGACCATGGAGACAGTGCATAGCCATTGTGGCTAGTAGCCCCCAATAGCCCTTGCCTCCATGAATTTGTCTAACCCTCTTTTAAAGCCCTCTTGGTTGGTGGCCATCACTGCCTCCTGTGGCAGGGAGTTCCGTAGTTCAGCTCTGTGTTGTGAGAAGAAGCACTTTCTTTTGTCTGTCCTGGATCTTCCAATATCCACCTTCATGGATGTCCACAAGGTCTAGTCTGATGGGAGAGGGTGGAAAACTTTCCTCTACCCACTTTCTCCAGGTTATGCATTATTTCATAAACTTCAGGTGGAGACCCCCAGAACTGAGGGTCTTGAGGAAGATTTGTGGGTACAGGTGCTGTGCCTGAACCCCTCCTGGGTTTCTCCACAGTCCATAGGGGCTAGTAACTTGCTCTTTGACTGGTGAAGTACTGATTCTGCAGGGAAGGTCATTTCTCCGGGAGTGAGTGCTTTGTGTGCTGGGGTAGAGGCCTCACCCCATGGCTGATCCACCCCAATGGTTCCTCTCCTCTCCCCATCTCCTGCTCCTGCCCTCTGGCTGCTTGCCAACTCACCTGCCGCACGTGCCCTCGCCAGGCCTACCGACCATGTGCTCAGAGGGCGTCCATCCTCTTCTTCGTCCTCAACGACATGGGCAGGATCGACCCCATGTACCAGTTCTCCCTCGACGCCTACATCGACCTCTTCAACCTGAGCATCAACAAGAGCCATCGGAGCACCAAACTGGACGAGAGAATCCGCTTCCTCAACGAATACCACACCTATGCCGTCTACAGGTAACCCACCGGGCGGGGGGGGGGGGCAGCCAACCACTGCCACCATCCAGGCAGGGTGGCGGCTTCTCCTTTCCCTGTTGCACCTGGCAATCTACGCCTTTGGGGTCTCCTTGAGGAACGAGGCGTGTTCAATTTAACTGGGAGAAGTTCTCTACAATCCTCAGACTTGCCCCGGTTTCATATAGTCAAATGACAGGACGCCTGCTCCAGACAGGTGCTGGAAGTTCAGGTTTCCCCCTCCGGCTGCCGCGAGTTCTCTCCGAGCTACAACCCTTCTGTGTGGCTTCTCTTAGGTACACCTGTCGGGGCCTCTTTGAGCGGCACAAGCTGCTTTTCAGCTTCCAGATGTGTGCCAAGATCCTGGAGGTCTCCGGCAACCTCAAGATGGACGAGTACAACTTCTTCCTGCGTGGAGGAGTGGTAAGAGATCAAGGGCCACCCTGGTGGATCAGACCCAAGGCCAAGCTGGTTCAGTAGCCTTGCTACCCGTGTTTCCCCTATTTTAAGACACTCTTATATTTTTCTTTCCTCAAGAAAACGCACTATGGCTTATTTTGAGAGGATGTCTTATTTTTGTTACGTAAGCACGCCTTGGCAAGGCCACGCTCGTGTTCTGGGGCTGCGAAGGACGGGGCGGGCGCGGAGCTCTTTGTTTGCTTGCTGGCAGCGGGGGGAGAATCCAAGCTGAGCTTTGAGGAAACGGGCACCAGAGAGACCCGCTTTCGCTGGGCGCTCTCTCCTGCTCCTCCTCCGCCGCCTTCCCTCCTCGAAACTCGACAGAAGCCTTGTTTTCCAAGGGGCCTCTTGGGTGACGCGCAGGGGGCGGCTCGGGGGATTTCGTTGTGGCGGCGAGCAGGGAAAGCCCGTGCCGCCTTCCCTCTCCGCCACGGCGGCCGCCCCGTGCGCTCTGTGCCGAGCGGAGTTGGGCAAGCGCACGGGCGAAGAGACCTTCGGAGTGCCTTTGTCGCGCCCGCTGCCCCTTCCTGTGCGCCCTGCTCTGCAGAGTTCCTGAGCGCTGCTTCTGGGGCTGACTGGTTTTGGTGGTGGGACTGGACGCCCAGCCCCGCCTTTTCCTTGGCGCCCTCCAGAACTGCGCCTATCACTATGGCTTATTTTCGGGGTACGGCTTATATTTCGCAAATGCGAAAAATCCTGCTATGGCTTATTTTATTACTACATCTTAAAATAGGGGAAACAGGGTATTACTGTGGCCCGCCCAGGTACCTACGGGAAGCGGACAAGCAGGGCCTGAGTGTGAGAGCAGCACTCACCCCTTCCTCATCCCCAGCAACTGGGCATGCAGAGGCATACTGCCTTTGGTCCTGGAGACAGAATATAGCCATCGTTTCAAGTAGCCCTTGATAGCCTTAGCCCCCATCAATTTATCTTATTTATTTATTTAATCGTTTTTTCGATACAAACATCAACCGCAAAATACACATAAAACAAAAACCATAATAACAATAATAACAATAATAACACAATTTGACAATTCAGATTTGAATACACTGATATACCTCTGACTATACCTTTCTTAACAATATTTTCCCACCTCTCTCTCCTCCCCCTACTTCCCATCACTTATCGCTTAAATATTCGTTCTAGATTTCTTCATATTTATCCATTCTTATTTTGCGTTGACATGCAATTCATTCGAATGTAGCTAATCTAATTTCTTTTAAAGCCATCAAATTGGTGGCTATCGCTAATTATTGCCATAGCAAAACAGTTTAGCAACGCACCGTGTGAAGAAGTCTTTCCTTTCCTCTGTCTTGAATCTTTCCCTGCAAAAAAGATCTTAAGCTTTGTTGGATGAGCCCACTGGGTTCTCACATTATAAGAGAGGGAGAAATGTACCATGTAAAATTGTATGCATCTGTATTGTGTCTCTCTTGTCTTTTTGTCTAAAGCAAAAAAAATAGCAAATTTTGGCAACCTTTCTCCATAGGGAAGTTGCTCTAGCCCTTAAATCATTTTGCTTGCCCTTTTCTGCACCTTTTCCAGCTCTGCAGTATCTTTCTTAACATATAGTGATCAGAGCAGTGTACACAGAATTATTATTTTTATTTAGTGAGTTTGTTGTGTTTAAATCCCACCTTTCTTCCGAGGAGCTCAAGGTGGTGTAAATAGTTCTCATCCTCTCGATTTTATCCTCACGACAGCCCCGTGAGGTGGATCAAGCTGAGAGTGACTAACTGGCCCAAGGTCACCCTGTGAGCTTCATAGCTGAGTGGGGATTTGAGCCCTGGTCTCTCCCAGATCCTGGTCCAACACTAACTGCTGAACCACACTGGCTCTCGGAGAAGAAGCATGGCAGTGGTATGGATAGCGGGGACAAATGTCTAAGCAGCATCAAATGGGCAGAGACTTTAGGACAGGCATCCCCAAACTCAGCCCTCCAGCTGTTTTGGGACTACAATTCCCATCATCCCTGACCGCTGGTCCTGTTAGCTATGGATGATGGGAGCCATAGTCCAAAAACAGCTGGAGGGCCGAGTTTGGGGATGCCTGCTTTAGGAAGTGCAAGCATAACAAAATCCCCAGCGAGATCTGAACTCGCGACCCTTGGTTTACAAAGCTCTAGCCCCAGAGCTATAGAGCCTTGCGCTCCATTGAATTATTATGCAACGCACAGCATTCCAAGCACGGAATAGATTTGCGTAATCTAATTTATGGTACTGGTAGTTTTATTCTCTGTGCAGCGGAAGGGAGGCGTCCAGAAATGGGTTGCCCCCCGCCATACAGCTTTGAAGGCCTAGGCAGGGAGGGAGACCCTGCCCCCCTTTCTTTCCAGGGCAACTTTCCCTTCTCTCTGGTCTCGGATTCCCTCCCCCCTCGTGTCTGCTATGCAGCAGTTCTCCTCAGGTTTTGTCCTTTCAACCTTATTTGCCTTTCCCTTTCCCTGCATTCAATAACTTCCCTTACACACACACACACAAAAGAAGAGTCATCTTTGTTTTTACCTCTCTTTATCCTCTTGGGTCCCTTCTTTGTTATCCTTTCTTCTCCCACCGCCTGAGCGTGACGCTGCTGGGGAAAATGTCATTTCTGCAAGGAGAAATCAACACGCAAAAGAAAGTCAGCCAGGCTGGGGAGGCGGCGAGTCTAAAAACAACGCTCTCCCGGTCACCTTGACAGTTGCCATTGGGTCCCCCCCCCCCCAATAGAGGCTTCTCAAGGCTCTTCCTCACTGGAGAGACAATTTTCTGAAGAGGCAAACTGTGAAGATTTCGCCCACCAAGCCTATGGCCAGATGCCCATCTACCAGTTCCTACAAGGTCTCAAAATAATGTCGGATGCCTTCCTTCTGACTATCTGGCTGGTTCCGGCAAGATTGCTGGTGCCTGGACTCAACTGGTGTAAGACTGCAGCTCTGGCAAGGCCTTGGTGTTGAAGGAAGGCTCAGACAGCTGCTTTCCCTGCCATAACCGGCCATCATTGTTTGGGCCAGGGGACATCGCTATGGGCCATTGTCCTAGAGGGTGGTGCTCCCTACTGAGGACCAGGTGCAGCACCCATCTGAAGCAGATGCTCTGTCCCATGGAAAGTTTCCAGCAGTTTTGCCACCCATGGCACCCCTCTCTCTTCACCGTAGACTACCATGGGATGCTTCTTCTGCCTTCTGAGAGCCAGTGTGGTGTAGTGGTTAAGAGTGGTAGACTCGTAATCTGGGGAACCGGGTTCGTGTCTCCGCTCCTCCACATGCAGCTGTTGGGAGACGTTGGGCTAGTCCCACTCCTCTGAAGTCTCTCAGCCCCACTCACCTCACAGAGTGTTTGTTGTGGGGGAGGAAGGGAAAGGAGAATGTTAGCCCAGGCACAGGCACACTCTGGCCCTCCAGATGTTTGGGACTACAATTCCCATCATCCCTAGCTAACAGGACCAGTAGTCAGGGATGATGGGAATTGTAGTCCCAAACATCTGGAGGGCCGGAGTTTGCCTAATGCCTGTGTTAGCCGCTTTGAGACTCCATCGGGTAGTGATAAAGCAGGATATCAAATCCAAACTCCTCCTCTCCTCCTCCTCCTCCTCCTCTTCTTCTTCTTCTTTTGCTGCTTCAGAAATTGTCTCCCGTCCTTTAAATCCAGTAGACGACAGTTCTGACTCCATCCCACGCCCCATATAGGGCTGGGCTGGGGAAACATTCCTGGCAAACAGGCCAGATCATGATATCCCCACCTGCTTACAGGCCAAATTTGACATTTGATTGCCCCCCCCCCCATCTATCAGTCACTTGCCCTCCCAATATTGGAACTGGGGGTGAGGTGAGATTGTATGAAGAACATCGGATCAGTGGCAGTCCTGCTGCTGAATCAGCACAGCCCTGACCATTGCGGGGACTCCCCATTTCCCTGACAAGGGAAGCTTCTGTTGCTTGTTTGCTAGGAGAGAGAGTTTGGGCTGGCTACCAAGAGGAGCAGTCCCTAAGGATGTGCAGTACCCCCCCCCAAAAAAAGTTGAAATCTCCTTGGGCCTTGACTTCCGGGAGAGGATCATGGTGGACTGAAGTCTTCTGTCGGCAGGTTGTCGATGGAGATAATTACGTGGCGATTGATGATAGCCAATACGTAAATCTTGGCTGTCAAATTCACCCTGGAGATAATAGAGAACAAGGGCTTAAACGCAGATGCTGTGTTCTGTGTCTTTTCAAAATCAAGATGGAAAACTACGGCAAATACAACAGGAAATGGGAACAGACGATAAGGAACTGGGTGAAAACTAATGAATGTGTAATAAGTAAAGAACTATGGAATATTATTTTAATATATGATCACAGTGGAGACACTTGTGTGGACAAAGATGGAAAGATGTCTTGTTGTTTAATATGGAGGAATGGTTTTTGAAATTATTGGAGGCGAAAATCATTGCTGACATTTATTAATAAAAATAATGAGAATACCCCTTTTGGACTTTTTGTGTAAAAAGGAAACTGAATTAATTTGATACATTAGGGTTGTAAGATTGGGGAAATATTGCCTAACAGAAGGTAGATCAGTTGGATGTCATTCTAGAGTGAATATTTGGAATAATTTCTTTTATGTAACTGACAGATGGAAAATCAGAAGTCCGTTATGTTCTTTTTCTTTTCTTTTATATTTCTGTTTTCCCTTCGATGTTTTCTCCTTCCCTTTCTGCTTTTATTTAGATTTTTTTTAGCTTATTGCATTATGAAAAAGCTTTAATCAAATCTTACATTTAAAAAAAAAAAATCTCCTCAGGCCTTGCCCCACAACACAGGCATGCCATGTGGGCAGTCAAGGGCAGAAAGCAGCTTGGTCGTCCCGCAGGTCCTTGGGTGAGCTGTCCCAGGCTTTCCCAGGGCCTGGCTTTGTAATCTGAGAGGCCCTTGAAGCCCAGCCAAGCCCCGTCCATGACAACGGGCCAGAGAGCAAGAATGGCTCCCCGCCTAGCAGGACAGCCATGGAGAGGCGGGAAGGAGCAGGGGAAAGCCACCCTAACCTCCTGCAGCCTGCTCCTCGCTATATGTTTCCTGAGGGGACACCCAGAGCAGGCTGGGAAATGGCCAGAGACTTTTCCTTCTCCCTACTTTCACCTTGAGGTCCGAGGCTGGCCCCCACCTGGGCACACCTGGCATTATACACCTTTCAGTGCCATTTCTGAGATGACTATGTGTGTGTGTCCATGGCCAGATTTGCTGCCAAGGCCCTCTCTCTGGCGACCATATTTTACCCATAATGCTCCCTGCTTTGCCTGTGCCATTCCTCCCCTGGTGAGGAGAGTCTCCCGCTATGGGACGCGTCCCCACCCTTGCAACAGAGGTGGGCAGAATGTGACCAGAGCTCTTCGCGCCCAGGACGCTGGGCCCGTCCCAGCCCTTCTGCAGAAGAGGGTGGATGTTCAGAAATCCCTTGGTATACGGGGAGGCCTGCTTCACCTCCCCCAAATACCCTGAAAGGAAAGGTGTATGAAATAGCTTGATCTTCCCCCATGGATTTGCCTAATCCTCTTTTAAAACCGTCCCGAGTTGATGGCCTCCTGTGGGAGGGAGTTCCGCAGTTTAACTGTGTGTTGTGGGAAGAAGCACTTTCAACAAAAACCTGCCCTGATTCTTCCATCGTTCACTTCCTGCTCGCAGGTGCTAGACAGGGAAGGGCAGATGGACAACCCCTGCACCAGCTGGCTGGCCGACGTCTACTGGGACAACATCACCGAGCTGGACAAGCTCACCAACTTCCACGGCATCATGAACTCCTTTGAGCAGTACCCTCGCGACTGGAACCTCTGGTACACCAACTCCAAGCCGGAGAAGGCCATGCTGCCAGGTCAGGCACCGCCCTTCTGCTGAGCTGCGCAGTCCCTGCCATCGGATTGTGTCCGTGCCCTCCCTAAAGAAAACTGGGAGGGAGTCCAGTGGAAATGGGTTACCGTATTTTTCGCTCCATAAGACACACCTGACCATAAGACGCATCTAGTTTTTAGAGGAGGAAAGGGGGAAAGCCCCGTTTTGGGGGGATCAGCTCACAGTTGTGCAGCTTCTTTTGCAAAGGGGAAAAGCCCCGTTTTTTGGAGGATCAGCTCACAGTTGTTGAGCTTACTTTGCAAAGGGAAAAAATTCTGTTTTTATGGGGTTCAACTCACAGTTCTGCAGCTTCTTTAGGAAAGGAAAGGGAGCCATTTCTACAGTTTCCAGACAGATAATCTAACCAGCCCGTCACATGTCGCTGGGGAAACAAACAGTCTCCGTTTGAAGAACATTCAACAATGGAGGCCTGGGCAAGGGGGCGGGGCCAGAAAGGGAGTCAGCGATCGACCACACATCTGCTCCATAAGACGCACAGACATTTCTAGGGCTCCCAGGCCCTAGTGCGACACTATAGCCACTGTACCGGCATACTTTGGAAGCCCAAAGCCTCTGAAAAGGGAAAAGGGGTGTTCTTGGTGCAGATAATCCCTCCCGAGAGAGGTCCCTTTCCTTATGCACTGGAGATGTGGGAGTCAGGCTGAGATGGGGGGCGACCACTGGCTCTGGTGCACATGCCAGGCCTTCTCTACAACCCACCCACTGGGCCCCTCTTCAGTTTCAGGTGTTCCCCCCCTTGTCGCCCCCTGCAGGTGAGTGGGAGAACTCCTGTAACCAGATGCAGCGGATGCTGGTCGTCCGGTCCCTGCGGCCAGACCGCGTGTCTTTCTGCGTCACGGCATTCATCGTCTCCAACTTGGGCTCCCAGTTCATCGAGCCACCAGTGCTCAACATGAAGTCGGTGAGTGGCAGCGTCTGTGGCACTTGGGGGAATCCTAGGCCCTTACCCACTTCCATGTTCTCTCTCTCTCTCTCTTGTAATTTTTTTTTAAATTTCATTTTATAATGTACAGTATAGAAACAGAACAGTTATGAACGCAGATGAAAATTAAAAGAAGAGCAAATCTATGAAGCTGACACATGGATTGACTACAGCTGCACATGGGTTAAAATGACAAAGTCCCAATTCATGAGAGAAAAAAAGGGAGAATAAGCGTTGTCTTCAGAATAAAGAGTATTAGTGATATCTGATTATCTAGTTCCAGATTTGCTAGGCTTGTGGTGAGGGTGGTCTTGGAAATAATGGTTCTGTTGTGTATATAACCCCCTCCTTGCATGTACTGATGCTCCGTGCTTCAGTATTGATCCTCTGATGCTTGTAGCGTTACTTCAGTATCAATACTCGTGTTTTTTTCCAACTGCTCTGGAGAATGGTCTCTGCAGCCGGATTGAGGCAGGAGTAAATAGGAGTGTCACCCACCCTCCAATATTCATCGATATGGGAATGACCTCACAGTCACTGTCCCCATCCTGTCCCGCCTCAGCTCCTTGGTCACTCTCTGTGGCACAGAATGATTTTGCTCCCCATTTGGTCCTTCTCTTTCCATCTCTGGATGCAGGTGGTGGACGACTCCACGACCAAGACCCCTCTGATCTTCGTGCTGTCCCCTGGCGTCGACCCCACCTCCTCCCTGCTCCAGCTGGCCGAGCAGTCGGCCATGGCGCAGCACTTCCAAGCCCTCTCGCTGGGCCAGGGCCAGGCGCCCATCGCCACCCGCATGATCAAAGATGGCGTCCACCAGGGTGAGTCCGGCTCCCAACTTGGCGAGACTGCTGCGTCCACCCGACCCCTTCAGATCTCTGGAGCCGAGATGGCCAGTCTCCAGGTCTTTTGGGGCTCCCATCATGGCCAGCGACGATGGGAGTTGTAGTCCAACAACTTCTGGAGAGGAACGGCTGCTCTGGAGGCATCTCTAGCTTACAGTGGGGGCCCATTCCTGAGTCTTCCTTCATAGATCCTGCTCAGCTCACGCCTTGGCCGCCAAGCAGCTGTGGGGCCTCTCCACCCTCTAACCTGGCTTTGCCACTCTTTCCTGGCAGGCAACTGGGTCTTCCTGGCCAACTGCCACCTCTCTCTCTCCTGGATGCCCCAGCTGGACAAGCTGGTGGAGCAGCTGCAGGTGGAGGAGCCGCACCCCTCCTTCCGCCTGTGGCTCAGCTCCAGCCCCCACCCGGACTTCCCCATCTCCATCTTGCAGGCCGGCATCAAGATGACCACGGAGCCCCCCACGGTGAGAGCAAAAGAGCCAGGCGGCCAAAAGGGGCGGCAGCGGGGTGGGCTCTTTCGTCATTTCCTCCTCCCACCACCTGTTCCCCAGGGGGCCCCCACACCCAAGGCCCCGCCCAAGCCCCACGAAAGCCCCAGGCTTCCTTCTCCTCTTGGGTCAGGTAAAAAGTTCCCCTCTGCCTTACTGCAGATTGGCAACTTCACACCAGGTTGTTTCCGCCCTGCATTATAGAACAAATGTATAGTTTGAGGGAGAACTGGGGGAAAGTGTGTGTGTGTGTGTGTGTGTGTGTGTGTGTGTGTGTGTTTAAGTGCATAGTAAGAGCCAGTCATCTAGCCCAGGCTCCTCTTCTCACAGTAGCCAATCAGATGCCCCAAAGGCAAACCCTCAATCAGGATTCGAACGCAGGAGCCCTCCCCCCTCCTGTGGTTTCCAGCAACTGGTATTCAGAAGCATTGCCGTCTCCGACTGCGGAGGCAGAGCAGAGACATCACGGCTAGGAGCCATGGAAAGCCCTCTCCTCCATGAGTTTGTCTAATCCTCCTTTAAAGCCATCTAGGTTGGCGGCCATCACTGCCTCCTGCGGGAGGGAGTTCCGTAGTTTAACTATTCACAGCACAAAGGAATACTTTTTAAAAGCAGGCCTGAATGTTCCATCATTCGGCTTCTTTGCATGTCCACAAGTCCTAGCCTTAAGAGAGGGGGAGAAATATCCACTCTCTCCATGCGTGTCACAAATTTCTAACATGTCGCCTCTCCCTCGCCTTTTCTCTCAACTAAAAAGCCCCAAGTGCTGCAGCCTTTTCCTGCGTGTGTGTTGTAGCAGCCAGAACCCACAACGTTAGGCCCAACGTTAGGCTCCCCTGCAAGCGTAGAGCCGAGAAGCCAGGCCGTGCTCTCAGGCCTCTGCCTTCCTCTCCAGCACTCCCAAGAGCCATGACCAGGTTTCCTTTCCCCCCTCCATCTCCTAAGAAAACTCCCTGCATTCCTGGAGTCCAGGCAACCAAAACAGGTTATGAAACAGCCTCTTAATCAACATGGCTGGTTCTGGATCGTCAGCCTAAAGAGGGGAGACATGTCACCCCTGCCTGCAGCACGGAAAACAGGCCAAGTGCATTTATTGCTGCCCCTGCCACCCCCCTCCTGGTTCCTTGATGCCTCCTGCAAGGTCAGTTGTGAGCCTGCCCCTCTTCTCCTCTCCTCCCTTTGACAGGGCCTGAAAGCCAACATGAAGCGCCTCTACCAGCTCATCACGGAGCCCCAGTTCAACCGCTGCACGAAGCCGGCCAAGTACAAGAAGCTGCTCTTTGCCCTCTGCTTCTTCCACAGCATCCTGCTGGAGCGGAAGAAGTTCCTGCAGCTGGGCTGGAACATCGTCTACGGCTTCAACGACTCGGATTTCGAGGTGGAAAGGGTTCGGGAGGGATCGGGAGACCAGAAAAGGGGTGGATTCTGGAGGGGAGCCTGTCTGTGGCTTCCTTCTCTGGGCTGTGATGGGCCAGTCCATGAGGCTCCCACGTATGCTCAGAAAACCCCAGAACAAACTGTGGCCGAGCCCTCCCTTTGCCCAGGAGTGCCACCTGCCCTGTCAGTGACTCGTGGAAGTTAGTTGGCAGCTCACCACACCTCAACTCGTGTCATGTAGCAGCAAAGTCTGCAGTGCTCCAGCCGAGTCCAGAGATTTCCTTCTCCCAGCAGAACAGCTTCTTCCAGAGTCCCCAGATAAAGGGAAAGCTCCATTAAACACTGCTATCTATTATATACAGTACTGCTGGTCTTTAGGGACGCGGGTGGCGCTGTGGGTTAAACCACAGAGCCTAGGGCTTGCCGGTCAGAAGGTCGGCAGTTCGAATCCCCTTGACGGGGTGAGCTCCCGTTGCTCGGTCCCTGCTCCTGCCACCTAGCAGTTCGAAAGCACGTCAAAGTGCAAGTAGATAAATAGGTACCACTCCGGCGGGAAGGTAAACGCTGTTTCCGTGCGCTGCTCTGGTTCGCCAGAAGCGGCTTTGTCATGCTGGCCACATGACCCAGAAGCTGTACGCCGGCTCCCTTGGCCAGTAAAGCGAGATGAGCGCCGCAACCCCAGAGTCGTCCGTGACTGGACCTAATGGTCAGGGGTCCCTTTACCTTTACTGCTGGCCTTTAATGTAAAGATGCATATGTACAGAGAGATCCACTAACACTATCACCATGCTGGCTAATGCTGCTGTGTAAAACCCACATCCCTTTCCCTGTCTCACAGAGTCAGGCCCTGACAGCAAACAGGATAGCACCAGGACAGGACTTCACATAATGAAAGCAATGCCCCAGAGACTGCTATACCTGTCTCTACATTCCTGAACCAGTGGGAGGGTGAGCGATTCAGCCAGTCATGCACACGACCTTGCTGGTGTTGCTATGGTAACCCAGTGCACCTGGTACCCTTATCTCAGAACATCCAAATGTGTTCACATTGCACCAACATGCTCCAACGCCACTGGGGCTCACTCACGGCAGTCCTTTCACTCTTATCCCATCTGCCATGTTTCTTTCGAACATGGGGCACCATTGTGAGTTGCAGAGGGTGGTGAGGAGGTCTGGACACAAGGGCTTTAGACGGATGCTGGCGAATGGGCGAGTTCTCGATGCTCAGCTTGGTGGTGGTCCCCAAGTGTCCCGTAGGCTGCCTGCTGAGAAAGAGGGAACCACAGCTGGGCCTCTGGGCTGAGGATGATTTGGTTATTTTATTATTTATACCTAGCCTATCTGGCTGGGTTTCCCCAGCCACCCTGGGCAGCTTATAGCACATTAAAAAATTGTAAAATGAACATAGCTTTCATACACAGGTGACTGCAATTATTGATCTCAGTTATATATCTAATGCTGTATTAACATTCGATTGGGAGCCGCCCAGAGTGGCTGGGGAAACTCAGCCAGATGGGCGGGGTACAAATAAATTATTATTATTATTAATAATAATAATAATAATTAATATATTTATTAATAAATATAAATACAGGTCTCATCCACACTTCCGCATGTGGTGTGCCTAGAAAGCACAAGTCCTGGCAGTTTCCCACTTAGAAAGCATGGGTCCAAGGAGTTTTCCCCTTGCCCTGCTCCTTTCCAAGGGGCAACCTGCTCTTTAGTGATACATCAGAACAAATGGCAATCTGGGGAAAACCCATATTCCTGTTAACTCTGATTGAGCACTAAGGAGGAGTTTTCCCCCCAGAAGGGTGGCAGAAGCAGCAGAACAAGGGGCGGTGTGGATAAGCCAGCATGTACTGGGGAACCCCACCCCTTGTACACCCCAGTCCAGGAGGCTATGGCAGGTGCTCCCTTGGCCCACTCCCTTGTCACCAGTGACTCTTCCTTCCCTGCCAGGTGTCAGAGAACCTCCTGAGCCTGTACCTGGATGAGTATGAGGAGACCCCCTGGGACGCCCTCAAGTACCTGATCGCAGGGGTCAATTACGGGGGCCACGTGACGGACGACTGGGACCGACGTCTCCTCACCACCTACATCAACGACTACTTCTGCGAGCAATGTGTGGCTACCCCCTTCTACAAGTGAGCTGGGGAAAGGTGGTGTGCTGGGAAAGCAGGGGTTGGCATGCTTGTCGGGACAGAGACGTTCCCCGATGCAGGAGGGGAAATCTTTGCCTGAGCAAGCCGGCCGGCCGCCCTCCCTCCCTCTGCAGGCTCTCTGTGCTGGACACCTACTTAATCCCCAAGGATGGCAACATCGCCTCCTACAAGGAATACATCAGCCTGCTGCCTGGCATGGACCCCCCCGAAGCCTTTGGCCAGCACCCCAATGCTGACGTGGCCTCCCAGATCACCGAAGCCAGGACGCTCTTCGAAACGCTGCTTTCCCTGCAGCCTCAGATCACGCCCTCCGGAGTGGCTGGCCAGAGCCGTGAGGACAAGGTACCCAGGGAGGGTGGGCAGGCTCCGGGGTCCTGGGCAGCCCTCCTGAGCTGACCTTTCTGTGGCAGCCAAGCGGCCCAAGTCTCACACTTGCGAAAGGCCCTCCCAGCTCCTCATTTGGCTGTGTGAACTTCCTGGATCCCAGGAGTGATCCTCCAAGTGTCCGCTTTGTGGAGATGAGAACAGACTCGGCACATGCTCGGGGGCGCTCTCGTCTCACAACAGTCCTTCCGAGGCTGAGCCCTGGCGCAGTGGTACCCAAGAGCAGGACACGATCCCCTGGCAGGTCCCTAGTTTCTTAGGTCTGTAGGAGCACATTTAGTCCCCTTTCCCAGATGCCTGGGGTGTGGGATGCATAACACTGGTGCAGTCAATCACAACATTCCTAGAATGTACACAAAGGGTCTCAGTCCTCCAGTTAGTTTCCTGTACCTGGACTGAGACCACTTCCTCTGTGTGACCAGAGGTGGGAGTGGCCTTACCTGTAGTTACTCAAAGTCACAGGTGAGCAGCCATTCCACCCTCTTCCTCATCGGGACTTCGAACATGCAACATCTCAAGAGAAGATGCACTCTTTGCTTCCAGCCAAGAGGGCCCAGATGGAGCCTTCTCCCTTAAGGAGAATCTCCATGTATATACATTTAATCTAAGTTAGCCTGCCTTTCTGAGACTTGTAGAACCTTGGAAATGTCTGTGAGTAAACCTTTTTACTTTTAAAGAGCTATGTGTTGTGTATTTACTTTTAAGGGGGGACCAGGGGAAATATGCCAGGAATCTGCCTTGTTTTAGAAGTTCAAACGAACTTGATCGCCACGTTTTGCTGTGTTTAATTGGGGATGAGAATCTCTGCTAGTTTGGAGCTTGTTAACACAAGCTGGGATAGGAAATATTAAACAATATTCCCTCATCCATATTCCCACTCATCTCTCACATGGGGCCCTGCAGAACCGGATTGTGACCTGGCTCGGGCAGCAGGTGGTGCTTCCTGGAAGACCACCAGCCGCCTCCCTGCTAGTGCCCTGCATGCCTCCTCTCTCTGTCCCTTCTCCCCCTCTCCAGGTGCTGGAGCTTTCCGCAGACGTGCGCAGCAAGATCCCGGAGGAGATCGACTACGAAGGCACCTGCAAAGTGCTGTCCGGCGACCCCTCCCCGCTCAACGTGGTCTTGCTGCAGGAGATCCAGCGGTACAACTCCTTGCTGCAGATCATCAAGTGAGTGCCCAGGGGGACAGGGCAGGGCAGGCCGCAGCAGCCCCCAGTCCCTTTTTGGTGCTCACCTCAGCTCCTCTACACCAGTGTGGTGTAGTGGTTAAGAGCAGTGGACTCGTAATCCGGTGAACCGGGTTTGCTTCCCCTCTCCTCCACATGCAGCTGCTGGGTGACCTTGGGCTAGTCACACTTCTCTGAAGTCTCTCAGCCCCACTCACCTCACAGAGTGTTTGTTGTGGGGCAGGAAGGGAAAGGAGAATGTGAGCCGCTTTGAGACTCCTTCGGGTAGTGATAAAGCGGGATATCAAATCCAAACTCTTCTTCTCTTCTCCTCCTCCTCTTGTCCTCTGCCATAGTTCCTCCCTGGTGGAGCTGGAGAAGGGCATTCAGGGCCTGGTGGTGATGTCTACGGACCTAGAGGAGATCTTCAACTGCATCTTTGATGCCCGCGTCCCCACCATGTGGGAGAGGGTAAGGCACTGGGGGAGGAATGGGGCGGTTCCTGGTGCTTCCCCCCCTTTCTGTGAAGGTGGGGGACCTGGCGTCCCTGAAGGAGCAGGAAGGAGGGTGTGATCTGGAGGCTCCAAGCTGCTTGTCTCCCTCGAGGAGAGAGCACCCTGGAGCCTCGTAGGCAGAAACACCTGTTGTTTTGCTTGTGAACATATTTTGAGCCTATTTTACCCAGGGGTAGCATAGATTTCAGGAGAGAGGTGTTTCTGGAATTCCTTGTGGGACCCACCAGGCTTCTCTCCCCCCCCCCTGCATCCTCTCTTCTGCCTTCACCCTACATCTGAAGCAGAGATTTCCCATTAGGGAGAAATGCATAATTCAGAAGCCTCTTCTGAATGAAAATATTTCAAAAACGGCTTGTTTCAAAGTAAAAGAGTCCCCAGTGAAATACCGGTTTCTCCTTCCCGAGTTGCTGGAGAGCAAAGAGGGATACACACATGCCACTTTTTGTGGGTTGGGGCCGGCAGCACCTCTTTCCCATGGTGGGGGCTGTTTTCTTTGGGGGGGGGGAACTGGCTGGCGTGTCCCACTTTGCCTCCCAGCTCCTGGCCTTCTCCCTCCTCCTGCAGGCCTACTCATCTCAGAAGCCGCTGGCCGCCTGGACCCGGGACCTGGGCCTGCGCGTGGAACAGTTTACCCGCTGGGCCACCACCGCCCACCCTCCCGTGCTCTTCTGGCTCTCCGGCTTCACCTTCCCGACGGGGTTCCTGACGGCCGTCTTGCAAGCCGCCGCACGCCTGAACAACGTAGGTGGTGGGTGACGAGAGGGTGGTGGTCGGGGCGGCGGGGAATATACCGTATTTTCCGGCGTATAAGACGACTGGGCGTATAAGACGACCCCCAACTTTTCCAGTTAAAATATAGAGTTTGGGATATACTCGCCGTAAAAGAAATACGACCTGGCATATAAGACGACCCCTGACAGGAGGGCTAGAAGGGCCTGTTTGTGTCTTTGGGCGTTGCCTGAAAGGGATGGGGAGACTGGCCTGGAAGGAGAAGTGAGGGCCCTGTGATGCCTGGCAGTGAGGACTGCTCTGCAGGGAGGGTGTTCTCTGGGAGGGGAAGTGGGTCTCTGTGGCTTGAGAGCCAGGGGTCTCCCCCTAAGCCAGCCTTTCTCCATCTTAAGTCCCCATTTGTTGTTGTTGTTTAGTCGTTTAGTCGTGTCCGCCTCTTCGTGACCCCCTGGACCAGAGCACGCCAGGCCCTCCTGTCTTCCACTGCCTCCCGCAGTTTGGTCAGACTCATGTTGGTAGCTTCGAGAACACTGTCCAACCATCTCGTCCTCTGTCCTCCCCTTCTCCTTGCACCCTCCATCTTTCCCAACATCAGGGTCTTTTCCAGGGAGTCTTCTCTTCTCATGAGGTGAACAGAGTCTTGGAGCCTCAGCTTCAGGATCTGTCCTTCCAGTGAGCCCTCAGGGCTGATTTCCTTAAGAATGGAGAGGTTTGATCTTCTTGCAGTCCATGGGACTCTCAAGAGTCTCCTCCAGCACCATAATTCAAAAGCATCAATTCTTCGGCGATCAGCCTTCTTTATGGTCCAGCTCTCACTTCCATCCATCACTACTGGGAAAACCATAGCTATAACTATACGGACCTTTGTCGGCAAGGTGATGTCTCTGCTTTTTAAGATGCTGTCTAGGTTTGTCATTGCTTTTCTCCCCATTTGTTGTTGGACTATAACTCCCATCATCCCTGACCGCTGGTGCTGCCAGCTAGGGATGATGGGGGTTGTAGTCCAACAACAGCCGGGGACTTAATATGGAGAAAGGCTGGCTTAGGAGGAGACCCCTGGGCTGCAGAACCATCTCACGTGGCTCCCTCCTCGTCCCGATCCCTTTCAGATCTCCGTGGACACCCTCTCTTGGGAGTTTATTGTCTCCACTGTGGATGACAACAACCTTGTCTACCCGCCCAAGGTAAGTGCCTCTCCCAGGGCATACATTGCAGGGGGGGGGGCTCAGGAGCCCGGGACCCCCTGAGCCAGCCCTGCGTGGTCTCCCTCTCCTCTCTTAGGAAGGGGTGTGGGTGCGAGGTCTCTACCTAGAGGGCGCCGGCTGGGACAAGAAGAACTCCTGCCTGATGGATGCAGAGCCCATGCAGCTGGTCTGCCCCATCCCCACCATCCACTTCAAGCCCGTGGAGAACAAGAAGAAGAGCGGCAAAGGTGGGTCTCGTGGAGGGTGGGCCAACGGTGGCCCGTGGGTGCGGGGAAACAGAGGCCGCCTCAGACTCTTTGCCCGCCTTGCCCTGTTACCGCCTGCTCCAGCCTTTGCCAAGGCTCTTTCAAGACCACAACTTTGTCCTCCAAGGCAGCTGGATGGCACCAGGTCGGAGGCAAGGTTGGCAGAGTCTGTCTCTCCAGGGTCGTCTCCATCCCCGGCTACTGAGCCTCTTCTAGCACCTGTTGGTGGCGCTTCCACCGTTGGTGGGGACCCCTGGCAACCCCCCATTGGCAGAATGCCCTCCCTCGTGAGGTGCCCCACTCTCCCCCAATATTAACACTCAGGAGAAATGTCAAAACAGACCCGTTTACCCAGAGTTTGATGAAGGAGGCAGCCATGTTTCTGAAACCAGAGGAGAGTGTGCTCCTGTCCTCAGGTCCTGCTTGCAGACTTCCCTTATGTTCTTAAGCAAGTTCCATCTACATGAGAACAGGGCCTTTTCTGCAGTGGCTCCCCATTGTGGGATGCTCTCCCCAAGGAGTCTCACTTGATGCCCTTATTATACACCTTTAGGGGCCAGGCAAAAACATCCCTCTTTAACCAGGCCTTTGGCTGACTAACATCCTATATGTGTTTTTGGGAGGGGCTGTTATTGGTTTGTGTTGTTTTTCTTCATGTTATTATTATGTATTTTGTGTTTTTATCTTGTGTCTTTATGCTGTCAACTGCCCCGAGATCTTTGGATGAAGGGCAGTATACACATATAATAAATAAATTAAAATAAGTCCTGAACTTATAAGTTTAGGGTAGGTTTTTAACTGGTTTTTAGAAGGTTGTTTCAAACCGTTGTAATAGCGTTTGTATGGATATGCTTGCCACCCTGGGAGCTGGGTATAAATCTAATGACTAAATAACAAATAAATGTCTCTAGGGATGTACTCCTGCCCTTGCTACTACTACCCCAACCGGGCTGGCTCTGCTGGGCGGCCTTCCTTTGTCATTGGCATCGACCTGCGGTCCGGAGCCATGCCCTCTGACCACTGGATCAAAAGAGGCACAGCCTTGCTGATGAGTTTGGATACCTGAAGACACCCCCCCATATGCACCCCTTTCTCCAAAGGAACCTTGCTTCTCTGACTCCCCCCCACCCCACAGTTTTAGGTAAAATTAAAATAAATCTATTTTGTTTACAGTCTCCTTTGTGTCTGTCCTCTACTTCAGTGCTCCCCAACCTTTTTATCGCCGCGGACCGGTCAACGTTTGATAATTTTACCGCGGCCCGCTGAGGAGGGGACATTGATTGTTTATATTTTAGATTGTTTTGATGTCATAATTTTAATTTAATTGTATTTAAACATGCCTTCAAAATAAAATACAGTTACACCCAAAAATGAATATAAAGTGATTTAACATTTTAACACCACAGTAAATAAAATTGAAATAATTTAATGTTCCTTGGGCGGCCCGGTACCATTTGATCCACGGACCGGTACCGGGCCGCGGACCGGGGGTTGAGGACCACTGCTCTACTTGACATAGGAAATCCCCATCTCAGGGCTGGGATTAGATCAGGGGTCAGCAACCTTTTTCAGCCTTGGGCCGGTCCACCGTCCCTCAGACCATGTGGGGGGCTGGATATGTTTTTTTTGGGGGGGGGAATGAATGAATTCCTATGCCCCACAAATAACCCAGAGATGCATTTGAAATAAAAGGACACATTTTACTCATGTGAAAACACACTGATTCCCGGACCGTCTGCGGGCCTGATTGAGAAGACGATTGGGCCGCATCCGGCCCACGGGCCTTAGGTTGCCTACCCCTGGATTAGATCATCTTCTGGGGCAGACAGAACTTTAGGCTGCCTCCACACCATACACTGAAATTCAGCACATTCTCCGTGCCCTCCCCCCTCCTGGGAACTGTAGTACACGCCTGGCAGAGATGCAACTCCCAGCAGGATTCTTGGAGGGGAAGGGGTGTCTTTTAAATGTACCAAACACCAGTGATGGGGCAGAAGAGCTGCTCTTTGGGGCCCTCGAGGTTGTGGCACTGCGGGGGGCCCAGTTCATTGGAGCCTGGCCCTATTTTGTGAGATGGATGTGGGGCTCCTGAGAAAGGGCCGCTCCGTGGTGCCAAGAGCCAAGCAGGCCAAGAGAGAAGGAAATACCTTTCCGGTGACACACGGCTGGCAGAGAGGAGCCAAATGTCCTTTCCCTTGGCAGGCACAAGTGCGGGGGGGGAGGGGGTGTCCCAATAGCAACTGGGGCGCAATGGCCAGTTGAGAAGGAGGATCGGGGACAGTCCTGGGAGAGAGGGCGGCAGTGGGGGCAACTACAGCGATGATGGGGGGCAGCGCTTTGTCCAGGGGTCTCTGGGGAGGGTTTCTGCTGGAGGAGAGAACCCTGCTCCTCCTGGAAGGGGCAGGTTTTCCTTCGTCCGGGGTGGGTCTGGATGACCCCGGGGTGCCCCTCCGCCCATTCCGTGCACGAGGCGGCCCCCTCCTCCTCCTCCTTCCCTGGAGAAGAGGGCAAGCCGGGTTGGACTTTGGCCTTTAATTCCCCCTCCCCTTACAGGCCGCGAAACTTTCCCTCCGCGCCTTTTCCAGCGGGAGACCCTTGTGCGCTTTTGCGCGCTGGCAGGGAGCCTCGGCGGTGCCTCTCGAGGCTGGCCCGGGCGCCGGGGGAGGAGGAGCGGCGGGAGAGGGAGAGGGGCGGGCGCAGGGCGGAGGGACGCTCGGATCCTGCCCAGGGAACAGAATTGACACGAGCGAGGGCGGGGCAGGCGGAGGCGCCGAGCGCGTGTTTGCGTTGGGGAAATGGAACTGCGCAACCGGAGAGCGGACTTTTCCAGGCGCGGAGCCCCCGCTTCTCCTGCGCAGCGGCCCCGGACTCCGTCCCTCCCTCCTTCCCCGGCCCGCTGCAAAGTTCCCGCCGGCCCGCGGAGGGGGGCGGACGGAGGATGCTCGTCCCGGCGCCCGGGGGGCACAGCAGCTTGGCCAAGGGACGCGCAGGGAGCGCGCAGAGGGGTCTCCAGCCTCCTCCTTCTCCTCCGCGGGCGCGCACGCCAGCCTGCCCACCCCCAGGTAAGAGGGCGCAGGGGGTGTTTCCCTGCCTGCAGCACGAGGGCGCCTCGTTTTCCACTTGCAAGTTTGCCTGCGTATTTATCGGCTGCGTTTGCGATCCCGCCTTCTTTCCAGGACCTCAAGGGGGCGCTTGTAGCTCTCCTCCGTTCGATCCTCCCAACAACCCTGCGAGGTAGGAGAGAAGGGCGCGCGAGTGGCCCGTCGGGGCCCACAGCCCGGGCAAAGTGGGCGATCCGAAATCGGGTCTCTCCCAGGGGTCCCCCACCCCCAGCAAGGGGCGTGCGGGGGGGCTTTCGTTTTCACCGAGCCCGCGATGGCGAAGGCGGGCTGCGCCTTTTGCAATTTCCCTTTTTTTTCTCCTTTGGAACAGGGCGGGGCTGGCGGGAAGCCGTGCAAAAAGATGAGCAAGAGGCGGACGGTGCAAGGGCGGAGGGGGATCACACTTGACTTTCCTCCTTGCGGATCTGAAGGGTTGTGGGAAGATGGCCAACTTGCTTGTTTTTAATAACTGCAACAACGGATAGAACATAGGGAGCACGTATGCACACGAAGCTGAAAGACCTTTGGTCCACCATCTCGCTCAGTTTTGTCTCACACTGTCTGGGCAGCAGGAAGCCCGCCAGGGTTTTAGCCGGGATCCATAGAACTGTAGGGCTGGTGGGAACCCGTGAGTGATCTAGTCCTGCCTGCAGATCGAACTTGGGATTTTATGCATGCGAGGAAGATGCTCTAACCACTGAGCCACTAGCCTCCCACCATCTCTTATGGAGAAAAAAAAGGCTCCCTCTCCCTTTAAAAGCTGGGCTAAAATGGCAGTCCCCTGAACGTTGGGCCTGGAGGGATGTGTGTGCTTGTGTTTTGGAACCATTATGGGATGGCTTATATTTCTCCCCCCCCCTTCCACTCCCAGCCCTGCAGGGGTCAAAGGTTAGCAACTGGGGAAGGTGCCATTCCTGTGTTTCCATGCCTACTTCCTTTAAAGAGGGGGTTATTCCTCCTCTGAAATGGCCTCCATCTTCGTGCCACACATCCCTGCTTGTCCCTATGCCATCCCTCCTGCCATACACAGAATACCACCAAGGCTTTTAGCATGGGGCAAGGGGGTGGACTGGATGGCCTTTGGGGGACCCCCCCTTTTTAAAGGCTCGTTTCTTCTCCCAGTCCCACCACCTGCTCCAGCTGGTAAGGGAGTCTTGAGAGGGCTTGATGTGCCCGGTTGCCTGGGTTCTGGGTTCCAGTTAGGCTGTGCATGGGAATCTGGTTCTGGCCAGAGGTGAAATTCGATGCGGGTGGCAGGCAGCCAAAATCCCTGCATTCGCTGGGGAGGAAGTACAGTATAATGGGGTGAGCATGGGTGGTATACAGTGGGAGCTATGGGGTGAAAGAGGCAGCATCAGAGGGGTGTTAGAAGGAACCGTCTAGTATAGCTTCCTATTGGGCAGCTCAGAAATGTGATAGCAGCCTGAGAGTGTGGCTCTGGTTGCTTCTGAACACCAGTCGCCGGAAAGGGCAGGAGAGGGAAGCGTTCTTCTGCTCGGGTCCTGCGTGCGAGTTTCCCCACAGGTTGGCCGCTTTGAGAACAGGGTGCCGTTCTTGGCATATTCTGTGTGTCCTGTGCGAGCTTTTGAGTTTCACAGAACTGTTCATCAGATAGGTGAAAAGAGTCCAGTGTAACTCGGTAGCTTGCTTGCATGTCCCAAGCTTTGCTGAAGTTGGTCCGGTTATTATGAGGTGTCCTCTCATCTTGCCTGATTTGCCAACCTGTTTGCCGAGCACCTGCAGGGAGGGAAAGAGGCATTTTTTCCAAATGCCACCAGGCTTAGGATCAAATGTCTGTTGACTCTTGTAAGTAAATCCCGTGTGACGTGTGATGTGGCTCAGCCACTGGAACGTAGGCGGGAAGAAGTGAGTGGCTCTGGAGCATGTGCAGAATGCCCTTTGCCTCAGAGCTGAGCAAGCGGCGCTTGTACATCCATTCATACGAATGCAAAAGCACATTTTTTAAGAAGGAAAAACAGTATCTTAACTGCAGTCGCTGCAAATTGCATTCTTTGGCCTGGGAGGCTGGAAACAGCTGCGCTTTCAGCCCATGTCCACAAGAGGGAGTGCCAAGACCACGGAAGGAGGCGAGATGATTCCCGCCCCCTTTAACCCCAAATGCACAGGTTCCCGTTCCCTGCCGGGGGATTAGAGACTGTAAAGCTCTTAAATCTGAGCCATCCTGGAGCTTAGTGCTGGGACTGGGAGATTCAGGACAGATTAAAGGGAGCACTTCTTTTGCACAGCCCATTGTTGAACTACGGAACTCCCTTCTGCAGGAAGCAGGGACGGCCGCCAAACTAGCTAGCCCTGATGTCTATCTTCTGCCTGCACAACTCAATGCTAGATCAGGCTCTTTTTATGTTCTTATGTCCAGATGTTCCCCCCTCCTGAGGCTTGCAGCAAACGTATGTGAATAACGCAGGCTCGTAAGCATGTGCAGAGTGCATTTCTAGCTGAGAAATGCAGGTAGGATAAAAGATGAATGCTGTAGAGCATGTATAAATGTGGCCGTCATCCCCCCGATCACAACCAGCCACACATATCTCTACTCACAGTGATGCCCATGGTTCTCCGGCTCTCTGTTTTATCCTCACAACAGCCCTTTGAGGTAGGCTCCGCCTGGCAGATGGCGGCTGGCCTTTGAGGTCGCCCAGCGACCTTCGTGGCCGAGTGGGGATTTGAACCCGGGTGTCTCCCAGGTCCTAGAAGAAGTACTCTTAAGCGCTGCGCCACACTGGCTCTCTGCACATGCTCAGGGCACCCTTTGCCAGCGGAATGCTACTTTGGCTGGGGTGATGAGAATCGCTGTGCAAAATATCTGGGAGCCACCCAGGTTGCAAAAGCTGGCATATGGGGCAATTGGGGGCGGCTGGCTGGGCAGGCAGAAACCTCGGGAAGAATGAAGTGGGGTGCCCCATAGCGGAGGTTATTTCCGTTTGGTTTTCCTGCTCGGCCGCGAAAGGTAAACTTGCACGCCGCTATTTTGCGGCACAATGCCGGGGTGTTCGGGCAAACCTTCAGCCTCGATCCTTTTATTTCTCCAGGGGAGGCAGGAGTAATTCCGCTACTAATTATAGTTTTCAGCCAATTTAGCCGGGCGCCTCCAGCCCCTCCCAGTTCCAGCCCCGTACGCTCCTGCAAGGGGGAACCGTAAGGCGGAGGCGTCGGGTTTAATGAGCAGGTGTTGAGAAGATGTTTGGCAAACGCCCCAGTCTCAAATCTCATCTCTTAGGGACTAGGCGCTTGTTAATGCGTCTGTGAATCGCGGTCCCCTGGCGCTGCGGTTTCTGGAGAACCAGATGCAGAAGCCATCATCTGAGCTGGGGGGGGGGGGCATGCAAGAAGAGAAAAGCCGGATCGCCTGTCTTCCTTATGTTTGGTTGGGTGAAGCCCACCCCTCTCCCCAAAAATCAAATTTATTTCATTTACCCTAGGAAAGAGCAAGCCAAGGTCAGGTTTTGTACAAGGGGAGCCTTTCCTTCCCCCCTAAAATTCTCCCAAAGTGGGGAGAATTGGCACTGGATTTGTGGCCCCAAACAATGGCTTTGTGAGGGAGGAGGGAGCGTGGTAGGGCCAGCTGCCAGGCAGGCAGAAATTCACCAGGGAGTGCTTTCTGCACTGTGAGCAGCTGCAGAAGGCAGAAAATAGGTGCCCCGAGCTTTTTCCGGCTGCAAAAACTTCGAAACTGATGCGCGTCCAGAAGATCTGGAGGGCGCCAGGTTGAGGGGAGGCCGGCCTTTGCTTCTCGGTGCAATTAACGCTCTATGGTTCCCTCCCTGTGGTGCAACCCAATCTAACTGCTAGGCAGCGCAGCCGTGCAAATCCACATTGCCCCGCCTTTTTAACCCTCTAGGGAGGCAATGGAGGTCCCCTGTGTGGAGTGTCTGGCTTGTTATTTGAGTGGCGGGCCACCTGTCGTGAGCAGAGGCCTGGGCCAGGCCCGGTGAGGCGAGCAACCGGATCCCCGCCAGGGAGGGAGGAGGCCAAGGCTTCACCTGTGTCCCAGCTGCCAGGGCGGGGCTCTCTGATCCCAGAAAAGGGGCCGTTCTGCCCATAATCGGGAGGTGGCAGGATTCGAAAATGGGACCGGCTCCGGGGAAAGTGTTTGCGTCCTGCCACTGAACTACGGATCAGCCTTTTTGGCCCGGTTGTCAGGACCGGAACTCGCAATCCAGGCACCAAAACCCCAGAGCCGTTCTCTGTCTCTCGGCCTAGCCTACCTCGCAGGGTTGTTGTGAGGGAGAAACAGGCAAGTGGGGAAGCATGAGTGGTTTTAAGAGTTGAGGCTGGATACCTAAGTCAGCTAAGGGATGCGGGTGGCGCTGTGGGTTAAACCACAGAGCCTAGGGCTTGCCGATCTGAAGGTCGGCAGTTCGAATCCCCGCGACGGGGTGAGCTCCCGTTGCTTGGTCCCAGCTCCTGCCCACCTAGCAGTTCGAAAGCATGTCAAGTGCAAGTAGATAAATAGGTACCACTCCGGCGGGAAGGTAAACGGCATTTCCGTGCGCTGCTCTGGTTCGCCAGAAGCGGCTAAGTCCTGCTGGCCACATGACCCGGAAGCTGTACGCCGGCTCCCTCGGCCAGTAAAGTGAGATGAGCGCCGCAACCCCAGAGTCGTCCGCAACTGGACCTACTGGTCAGGGGTCCCTTTACCTTTACCTAGTAGAACACGAGGCTCCTGATCTTAGGGCTGTGGGTTCAAGTCCCACGTGAGGCAAAAGATTCCTGCTCTGCAGGGGGCTGGACTAGATGATTGTTGTGACCCCTTCCAATTCAACGAATCATTGATTCTAGGTGTATTCCATGCTGTTAGCTTATTTAACTGGTTAAAAAAAAATGTGTGTTTTCTGCTGCATTTGTTTTAATTTGGATTGCAAACATCCTTGGGTCCTGCATGGGGAGAAAGGAGGGATATAAATGAATTTAAAATAAGAATATAAGCTGTCTGCCACCTTGAGATGAAAGATGGGATCGAAATGCAACGGCAACTAAAAATGAATGCAATTTTCATTCCCTTCCGGCACCACCATCCCATTTCCCTCCTCTCCCCCCGCCCTCGTTGCTTTAACACAGCTTAGGAGCCTGCAACGCTTTCCAGGTTTTTATTCCCTCACAAAGGAGCGGGGTTGTTAGTGTCCGTGAGGATAGATCGCTCTCCTCCAATCAGGTGTCCTGTCCATATTTTGCGACGCAGTCTCCCCGCCAGCCTCGGACAGCGCTCTGCATCGATCTCCCTCGCGCAGTACGCGGACGAACTGTGGAACTCCCCGCCACAAGACGCGGCGGCGGCCACTCATGTGGGCGGCTTCGAAAGAGGGAGAGGCAAACCCAGGGAGGAAAAGGCTGTCAGGCTAGATTCTTAGCGTCCCCACCCCATAAGTTGCCACAAAAATTCGCCTTTGGGGGTCTCCGGAGGTGGGGTGGGGGGCTTATAGGCCTGATGTTGTGGGGGGCACCATCTAAGGTTCATTGTGCATCGGGGTGTGAGACCTGAATGCGAATTTCTCCAAAATTGAGCATGTTTGTTCATTGCGACCTCCCCCCCCCTTTTTGCGTGGGAGGTCTCTCTCGCACCCCTCCTTTTTGATGTGGGTGCAAGGAGACGTCAGCTTCCTGCTCTCGGTGCACAAAACAGGAAGTCCTGCCCTCCCCCCAAAAAACACGAAAGGTGGGTAGAAACGACCTCCAGGCTTAGAAACTCAAGAGATGTAAGCAAATTGCCAAATGGCACCTTAAACCTGGGTTACGGTCGCCATGACGGAACGTCCAGGCACCGTGTCATTTCTCCTCAGTGGTATTATTATTATTATTATTTTTCTTCCTTTCGTTTCCATACCTCGCTATAGTTCAATGAGAATCTCAAAGCGGTTTACAACGCATTAAACGTCAAATAAGACAATCCGGAATGAAAGAAATTCAAGCTTCAGGGAAAAATGTCTCGCGCCCTTCTCTTAAGTGGCGTTTGGCTTTCCCCGTGATTTTTTACCTAATTAATTTATAGGAACATTAGGAAAGGGTCATTTGACAGTGGAACAGACTTGCCTTGGAAGGTGGCAGCCTCTCCTCTATTGGAGGGTTTAAAATAGAGCCTGGGTGGCCCTCTGCCAGCAATTCTTCCACCTGTGATTCCTGCATTGCGGAGGGTTATACTAGAGGACCTCTGGGGTTCCCTAAAATATCTGTGGTTCCATGGTGCTAAAAAAGAATCCCTGGCAGGTCCAACCTCTGTTTAAAAACCTCCAGCTAAGGTCAGTCCTCTACCTTCTGAGGCCATAGAAAGGTAGAACTGAGTTAAAAGGGACCCCCCAGCGCTCATCTAGCCCAACCCGCTGCAAGGCCGGAATTACAGCTCAAGAATCCCTGGCAGGTGGCCATCCAGCCCCTATTTTAAAACTTTTTAGAGCGTTCGCCACCTTCTGAGCCTGCTTCGTGAGGTGCACAAAAAGTTCCAGCCTCAGTTGACACACGTATTCATTTGGGGGGGGGGGAGAGAACCTGTTCGTCTTCTTGCCGTTTGCCCTCCGGCCCCCCCTCCGCCTCTGGCCTGCCTCCCGGCCCCAACCGGCTGCTGGCAGGTTAATCATCAACCTCGGAGCGCCTTTGCCCTCACCTGGAAAGGAGGCTCAGGTGATTCTCCTTCTCCCCCCCCCTCCAAAAAAAACACCACCCCACCCTTTGTCTCCATCTGTCTGATTCTCTCTTCTCCCCTGTGAGTTTGTGCATCTCTCTCTGTGTGTGCAGAGCTCCCATCCACACCCCTGCCCAGTTCTGCAAGTTGGTTGCATGGGAGAATTCCTGCAGCAGGAAAGCTTATTGCTCAGCAGTTTGTGGGTTCCCGCACCCCAGAGGTTGGGAATCCACAAGGAAGGGCGAGGTGCGGGGAGTTTTTGTGTTGCGACAGAGTTGGCCCACGCACCTTGCCTCTGTTCCCTGCCTGGGGATCTTCAAATCATAGAGTTGGAAGGGGCTCCGCAAGGGCCATCTAGTCCAACCCTCTGCAGTGCAGGAATCGAACCTGCAACCCTGAGATCAAGAGCCTCGCGCTCTACCGGCTGAACTGTCCTACCCCCACAAACCCCCTGCCTGTAGCCATTGCGAAGGAGATTAGGCTGATCACCCAGTGTGCTTCATGACCGAGTGGGGATTCGAACCCCGGTCATAGACCAGCACGCTAACCACTACACCACACTGCCTCCCGGCAACACTTTTCTGGACAAATAAATGTTGTCGGTGGCAAGGAAGGAACAAATAATTCTGAGGGTAAGAGTGGCTCGACCTCAGACGGTGGTGGCCTCTCCTTCATTGGAGGTGTTTAAACAGAGGTTGGATGGCTTTGTGTCAGAAATCCTTTAGCTGTGATTCCTGCACTTCCCGGGGTTGGGCTAGATGGCCCCTGGTGTCCCCTTGACAGTTCTACGACTCTTTAAATCCAGCTACGTTTTACTCATAGGAGTCCCACCGAAGCTAAAACCCCTCTCTTAGATCACACCTTTGCCATACTTTTAAAGCATTATCATACCACTCTGACAGCTCCCCCCCCCAAGGGATCCTGGGAACTGTAGTTTGTTAAGGTTGTTCGGAGACTCATCACAGAGCTTCAGTTTCCCAGAGCTCCCTGGGAGGAAGGTTTGGCTGGAAAACCACTCTGGGAACCGTAGCTCCCTGCAGGGAAGAGGGCTCTCCTAAGAACTCTCAGCAAACTACAATTCCCAGGATTGCGACAGTGGTCCAATACTGCTTTAAATGTGGAAATGCAGCTGCAGCCTGAGTCACGCTCGTTAATTTTAATGGATCCACGCTGAGCATGACTAACCCTGGATGCCACCCATTATCCAGCGAGTCATGAACAGAAACCGTCAGGACAGCCTGTGGCAAGAAGTTCCGCAGGTTAGAGTCTCCCTCTGCGAAGAAACGTTGCTCTTGTGTTGAGCAATGGCGAGCACAGCTTGCAGGGCAGGTGTG
Source organism: Darevskia mixta (assembly GCA_034641385.1). Lineage (NCBI taxonomy): Eukaryota > Metazoa > Chordata > Lepidosauria > Squamata > Lacertidae > Darevskia > Darevskia mixta. Next base: position 86,810 of record JAWWNH010000132.1, on the reverse strand, counting down.
GAGAGCAAGACTGAACAGGATCGGGTCAACATCCCTAGCAAAAGATAAGGCCTGGATCTGGCAGCAGTATGAGCTGAAGCTGGAACCTGCAGTTCTGGGCAGTGCAGCCTAGTGGTTTTTCCGCTTGTGTGTGTGTTTGGCAGTTCTCTCGCTTTGTAGCTGGCAAGAGCCTGCTTTAGCTTTGCACATCCTGCTGCTGTGTGGTAGTCTGGCTGCTGTGGAAGGTATCTGTTTGGGATATTTGATGCTTTGCTAGTGATGCGCTATCTAATGCTTTACTGACTCCCTCAGAAGATGGACTCTCCTTCCCTGGAGGTTTTTAAGCAGAGATTCGATGGCCACCTGTCACTTGTGATCTAGTTGAGATTCCTGCATTACAGAGGGTTGGACTAGATGACCCTTGGGGTCCCCCCTAACTCTATGATACCAGTTTAGCATCCTTTCCCCAGTGGAGGAAGATAGCCTGCCTTTGCATCTAGTTTTCTACACTTGGGGGGAAGTGGGAAGAAAGTGCTGAACGTAATTCACGCTGTGCTGAATCCTTTTGACCCTAAATTTCAGTGCCAGCCCTGAAGCATGTGCAGAGTCAAAAGCCTCTGAGTGCGTGCAGAGTGCATTGCCCCCTCGCCCGATCTGCCTCTGAGTGCGCGCAGAGTGCATTGCTGCCTCTCCTGTCAGTCTCTGCATGCAGAGACCATCGCTCCCTCTCCCCGTCAGCCTCTGAGTGCATGCAGAGTGCATCGCTCCCTCCCCTGTCAGCCTCTGAGTGCGCGCAGAGTGCAGCACTGCCTCTCCTGTCAGTCTCTGAGTGTGCGCAGAGTGCATCACTGCCTCTCCTGTCAGTCTCTGAGTGCGCGCAGAGTGCACCGCTCCCTCCCTCTGCAAACCCCTAGCCCCCCAACCTCTGGTCTTGCAAAGCTGGCTTGGCGCCTCTTATTTGCGGAAGGGGGAGCGGTGGGGGTGGCCCCCCTGCTCTCTCCGTCTGTGCCTTGCCAAGTCGGCCGCAGGACCCAGAGATTGGGCTGGGGGGGCGAGGGAGCCCCCCCTCGCGCACACGCACACACATGGCCGCTCAGCTGGGGTGCTTGCCCTGTTGCTATGGGAACAGCGGCAGGAATGTTTGCCCTCATCCCCAGCCGCCCTATTAACTTTTCAGGGATGCTGACATCACCGGGCGCGGGGGCCAATGGCGGCGCTGCAGCAGGGCCTGGTTGCCGGGGCGATGGGGAGGGCAGGCCTGGAACAGCTGCCGGGAGATTGCACGTGCGCGCACACACATCCCACAGGGCACGCCCGGACACGCTCCCTCACGCATGGAACACGCCTGCACACGCTAGCCCGCATGGCCGGGGAGGGGGAGGGGAGCTGCGATGTGCGCGCATGGCAAACATGCGCCGAGCGCATGGTCCGTGTTAACTCTTTGCACGCCAGGCCTGCGGTTCCTTTGCGGGGAACATGGGAAGCTGCCTCCTGCCGTGTCAGTCCATCAGGGCCCCATGGAGCCTAGCTGGCCTGCACTGGCTGGCAGCAGCGGCTTGGGGAAGACTCTCCCTAGCGCTTCATCAGGGCATGCCACTTGAGCGATCCAAATATTTTCATTATTTTATTGATTAAATGTGTACGCCGCCCTTCGTTTGTCGATCTCGGGGCGGTTGGCAGCTTTAAAACACAAGATAAAAACACAAAATGCCTAATAAAAACAAGGAACAAAAACAAAACAATAACGCCCCTGCCCATATATCTGAACGGCTGCAGGGTTTCACAGTCAACGTGTGTGTGTGTGCTTGCTAATTTGCCACCCCAGAGGTTGGGAGGGTGGCGGCCCTCCCCCCCACCCCACCGAGGCGCATTGGGCACCTTCCTTGCATGGCTTTTCACAAAGCCATCAAATGGTAGAGTTGGAAGGGCCCCCCAGGGTCATCTAGTCCAGCCCCCTGCAATGCGGGAATATTTTCCCAATGTGTGGCTCGAACCCATGATCTTGTGCTCTACTGACTGAGCTATCCTCTTTATCCCTCACCTTCGACACCTGAGATTTATCTACAGTGGTACCTTGGTTTGCAACCGTTTTGGATTACAACCATGTCAAACCTGGAAGTGGGTGTGTCCCTTTTTTTGGACTACATCCCATATTTTTTTTGGATTACAACCCTATTTTCTTTTTTGGAGACCCCATTGGCGAAAGCGCGCCTTGCGTTAAAACCTGTTTTGGTTTACAACCGGACCTCCAGAACAGATTATGGTTGTAAACTAAGGTACGACTGTACTGTATTTGTCTGCTGCATAAGTAGCCCACATTTTTCTCTTTCCCCCACCCTCCTCATTTAATCCCCACAACAACCCTGTGAGGTAGGAAGGGCTGAGAGAGGCAGTGGCTTGGCCCAAGGTCATGACTTGAGTGGGGCATTTAACCGCGGTCTCTCCCATTGCTCTAACCCAGGGGTCAGCAAACTTTTTCAGCAGGGGGCCGGTCCACTGTCCCTCAGACCATGTGGTGGGATGGACTATATTCTTATTTTTTTAGGGGGGGAATGAATGAATTCCTATGCCCCACAAATAACCCAGAGATTCATTTTAAATAAAAGCACACATTATATTCATGTATAATTCCCGGACCGTCCGCAGGCCGGATTGAGAAGGCGATTGGGCCGAATCCGGCCCCCGGGCCTTAGTTTGCCTACCCCTGCTCTAACCACTGGGTATCTTGTGTGTGCGTGACTTAGGGTTCCAGCAATTCTTCCCGTTGTAAACTGGCTTAAGTGATTTTTAATAACGTATATTTATATTGTTGTAACTCTTATTGCAAAAGTGGATTAGAAGCCCTGTAAAAAACCCATGTCGATGCCTTTACTCCAAAGAGCTCACAACAACCCTGTGAGGTAGGTTTAGGCTAAGAATGAGCAAGGACCTGCCTGCAAGTTCACACCCAGTGAGATTCGTGTGACCGACTGGGGATTTGAACCCTGGTCTTTCCCGAGTCTGAGTCCTGTGCTCTAACCACTGCACCACAGTGACTCTCGAGAGCCACCTGGGAAGTCCAGCCACACGTGGAGAATGAGTGCCACGCTGGCTACCACAATTTAAGAAGGATGTTGACAGGCTGGAAGGTGTGCAGAGGAGGGCAGCCAAGATGATGAAGGGTCTGGAAACCCAGCCTGATGAGGAACGGTTGAAGGAGCTGGGTAGGTTTAGCCTGGAAAAGAGGAGACTGAGAGGAGATACGATAGCCATCTTCAGATATCTAAAGCAGGGGTCGGCAAACTATGGCCCGGGGGCCGGATTCGGCTCACCAGGCTCGCAAATCCGGCCCATGGCTGGCTGGTGAGTGAGTGGTGCTGAGACGCGCTCCTGAGCGCGTGCAGAGTGCGTTCCTCCTCCAGGTCCGGAGGCAGCCGCGGGACCGGCTTGCAGGGTATTTATATTTTTCAAAATATAGTCCGGCCCCCCACAAGGTCTGAGGGACAGTGGACCGGCCCCCTGATGAAAACGTTTGCTGATCTAAAGGACGATGGAGCAAGCGTGTTTTCTCCTGCTCCGGAGGGTAGGACTCGAACCAGCGGCTTCGAGTCGCACGAAAGGAGGTTCCAGCTAAACATTGGGAACGACTCTCTGAGGGTCAGAGCGACGCAGGACGAAAGATGGTGGACTCTCCTTCCTTTGAGGTGCCTAAGCGGAGGTTGGACGGCCACCTGTTGGGGATCCTTGAGCTGTGATTCCTGGGGTTGGGCTGGATGACCCTCAGGGGTCCCTTCCACATCGGAAAGGCTGAACCTTTTGCACTCTGGGTTAATTAATCCAGAGGAGCTGCTTCCCTTGTGATGGCAGGGGCGACTCAGGTGCATTTGAGAGTGAGGGGAGCCCAAAGAGGGGCGGGCGGCCGTGTTTCACGCAGGCACACCTGCAGGTGGTTCCTCTCCTCTGGGTGGTGGTTTTGAGGAACGTCTCTCATTTCCGGCGGCCCATCTGTTTCCTCAGCATCAAGGCAACCTGCTCCCTCTCTCCCCCCACCTCAAATCCCTTTGCGGGCAGGGGGTCGGTCTCCTGAACTATCAGCCGTTTTCACTCGTTTTGCTCTCTCTTCCGAGTGTGCATCTGTGTGTCATTTCATAGAACGGGACCTCCGGGGTCATCTAGTCCAACCCCCTACAAGCGCAGGAACGTTTCGCCCAACGCGGGGCTTGAACCCACGGCCCTGAGATCAAGAGTCCCGGGTTCTACCGATGGAGCTGTCCCAATTCCCCAGAGTTAGGTGCCTGTATTGATTTCCTTCTGAAGTGGTGCAGCGCGGGGTCTGGGTTCGAGTGCCATCCCTACGTCAGGCAAAGACGCCTTCCCTGGACACCCAGTAGGTTTTATGCAAAAGAACAATGATTAAAACAACAACAACAACAACAACAACAACAACAACAACAACAACAGCAAACAGGCCGCTAATTCCTTTCCAGGAAAGATATATGCTCTGCAGAGCTATTTTTCCCATCTCTGAGCAAAGCACACATTTTGCTGATTTTGAGGCCCTTCAAAAGCAAACAAAACAAAATCATTATTCCCCCCCCCCCCGCGCTTTCAATGTTGGAGAGCGTGCATAGAAAACATCTCATTTCTTCTGTTCAGAGGGACTCAGTGCTTGCTTTTCCTCCCAAGTTCCTGTTGGCAAGGACTCTCCCTCTTACCTGGTGAGAGCCTGCTTTTGTTTGGGCATTCTACTGCCGCAGGGCAGCCCCTTAGAGCGACGGTTGCCTTGAGTGCTGTGTTGCCTCTCCTCATCTATCTATAGATAAAAGTTTTGAGCGGTGTATGTTGATTGGGTTGATGTGTGTGTTTGACAGCTGATAGCTATGTGTAGCTGCAAGGGCAGGAAACCTTGTTTGCCACACTTGTTGAACTTCGGCTCCGCCCGCCCCCCATCTGCCTCCCCCCAGAAGGGGAGGTTTGGGGGCATGCTTCCTCCTCCCACCCCCTCACCACATGCCCACCCTAAAAATGCAGCTGGTATATTTATAGGGCAGGCAAGTTATCCTTTGACTTCCTCTGGGCCCCTTTGTGGTTAGGGGGCAGGTTTGTGGGGCAGTGGATCTTCCGTGCTGAAGCCTGTGCCCCATGCTAGTTGGCCCTTTGGAATCAGTGAGCAGGACTTTGCTCCGTTCACTCCAATAGGCCTACTCTGAGTTGGACTAGCAATAGGTGCAGCCCTGAATTTCTCTTCTAAGAAGCACCAGCAATGGGGATTTTCAGCCCTACCTTCTGTGGCATGGCACAAGTATTCCCATTTCACAGGTGGAGGAAACTGAGGCGAGCTTTTGGATCTGAGCCTTGCCTGTGTTTTCCAGGTCTGTCGCCCATCTCAGTAGCGCCAGCTTGGCAGAAGGCTGAAATTCTGAAATGAAAGGGGTCTAAATATTTCCCCCCCCCCATTGCCTCCTTTCCAAAGCTCAGGCTAATTGCTACCAGAGGCGAAAGTTCGGGGGCTGGAAAAAACACAGGCAGGGTTTCCTGGCCTGGTTGTGAGTTTTCTGGAAAATTGGGGCGGGGAATGAAAAGGCAGGGGTCTGTGCCCCACAGAAACTCAAGCAGAGCAAAGGATTCTGGGAGTCACGCCAACCCTCATAGTGTGTTCTATAAGCAAAGGTGGGCTGGCTCACTGGGCGGTGCACCAATGCTAACCCCTTTTTTCCAGGGCAGGGGTCCCTCACAGGGTCCTGTCAGCCACTCCCCCCACCCCCAAGACCTCTGACCCCCTTGGAGTCAACAGCCCCCTGCCCATCTCCCCAAATACAGCAAGTACAAATCTTATTTGCCTAGCTCTACGGTTTCCCTGTGACCCAAGGGGTGGGGGGTGGCAGTATCTTCTCCCCTCCTTCACAATATCCCGTCCACCTTTTTCTTGCTCCCATTTCACAGACCTGGAGGACTGAGCCCATTACAGGGAAACCTCTTTGAAACCCTCTCGGCTGTTGCCGGAAGATTCCCAGCGACGCCTCTCTCCACAAGCTGCAAATAATTTTTTTTAGCAATTTTCGAGAGAGAATTTGAGGGGCGGGGGGGGGGGAGTCTCAGTGTATGCAGGGAAAACCCAGTTTTTGAACCTGTCCTGCTCCTGGAAGCGCTCCCATTGGCTGCCTGGGTTGGGTTCCCCCTCTCTGCCCTGATTGGCTGCCCATTGCCAACATGACAGGCTGCCAGGGGGTCAGCCCACAGTGGCACAGCTGTGGAGGGGTGGAGACCCCCCCCCGCTTCATTTGACAGCCTTGCACACTTCTGCTCTGCTGCACGTAATGGGGGGGGGGGACGACGACAACTTCCTCTCTGCCTTCAAGCCAGGCATCTCCCACCCACCCCCACCCAGGAACGACAGGGGGCTTTGGAGAGGTGTAGGAATGGAAAAAATATAATTCGAGTTGGTGGGCGGGCTTGATGGCTCAGGATTCCGGCGAGGGTCTCTGCTAAGCCGCTTGTTGCCGGAGAGTCAGGGTGCTTGGGTCCCCGGATGCCTGGGTCCTCTGGGAGGGAGACCAGGGCCTCCGGAGGGCATGAGTCACCAGGTGCAGCCCTCCCTGGGGGAGAGAGCTAAACACCTTTTCTCCCTCCCTGCCCTGCCTTTACAAGTAAGCTTATATAACGTCTGCTGCTCTTAACTCGTCCTCAGCTGAACTGTCTCCCTCTGTTCTCAATCGGTTTGGGGGGGGGGAAGAGATGAGGGGGTGGTTGTGGCAGCTTTGTGGATCATGCTGTGGGGAGGGGGAGGGAGAGATAAAAAGAAACATCCGCTGCAAAGAGAGGGAAATCTGGGTATGTGGGTCAAGGTTCCAGTGCTCCAGTTTTTTATTTCCCAGTTTCGCCTCCCCGCGCGGTCTTGAAAAAGCACCACATTTATTTGTTCTGTGTGTGTGTGTGTGTGTGTGTGCACATGCAGCCAGGATAGTTTGCAAATCTGGAGCCAGCTCTCTCCCCCCCCCCCAATACGCCACAGTGACCTCTGTCAATCCTCTGCGCCCGCCCCCCTGGCCTGAGGTCACTTCTGGAGTGGGTTGAATTTGTGAGCCATATTGCAAACGTGGACCCAAAGAGCTGTGTGTGTGGGGGGGGAAATCCACTTTGCCCCCTTCTTTTCAGTGTCTCTAGGGTGGGGAAATGGCCCAAAGTGAGGTGCAGGGGAACGGCACCAAGGGGAAGCGTTAAAAAGCAAGCCCCCCATCCTACCACCTCTCTCTGGTGTGGAAATAGAAGCAGCTGTGCGGTTTTGCAAAACGGGAGTTTTTTGAGCCCGGGGAAGGGTGTCTGGAATTGTGCCGGGCGGGGGGGGGGGAGCACTGCAGAAATCTGAGTAGGGGTGTCCTGTCTGGTGTGTGTGTGTGTAGATTGGGGGGGGCAGGAAGGCAACAGAGCAAAAGCGGTGGGGTTTTCGCTCCACCCAGAAGCCTCTGGTGCAGCTGTTCCTCTCCCTTGTGCCGCGAGGTCAGAGGTCGGGGTGAAAGGGCGCTGGAGATTACGCTGCCTCCACACGTGCCCTCCGGCAGTTGCCGGGTAACGCAGGAGGGCCCCCCCCAATTGCTCCGCTCTCCATTCACGCCGGAGCTATAAATATTCTCCGGGTCCCCCCTGGGACCTGCCTTGCTCGATTGCAAAGGCTGTGTGCTCATCTCCGTCCAGCTTTGCTTGGGGGAAGACGGGCCTTCTCACACAAGGGGCACGCTCAGCCCCCCCCCCAACAAGACCCCCTTCCCCGTGTCGCCCACAAAGGCTTGTCCCCACCTACTAGTCCCCACTACTCTCCCTCCGCCCACCAGCCTCTGAGGTTGGGACCCAGGAATCTTGCTTCGCAGCTGTCAGGCCTTGTTTGCTGTAGAGAACGTCAGGAAAGCCCGCCGGATCAGGCCAATGGCCCCATCCTGTCCGGCATCCTGTCCTCACAGCGGCCACCCAGGTGCCCTTCGTGGGAAACCCCCCAGTAGGATCCGAGTGCAAAAGCCCTGTGGTTTCCGGCAGTCGGAAGTATCCTTGCTGCCTCCGACCGGGGAGGCAGAGACCTTTCTCCCTTTTCCTGGGATGGGGGGTGGGCAGCAAAACTTTGATTCCTGCTGGGTTGAGGGGTGCCTTCCTGGGGGGGGGGGAGCAGCAGCAGGGTGAGGAAGCCAGCCTTAAAAAAAATTAATAAATGTATATGGTCACCCACAGGAGGTTGGAATAAATGATCCTCAGGGTCCTTGCAACACAACAGTTCCATGACGCTGAGATGATGGTGATGATTTATTAGAACCTAGCAGTTCGAAAGCACGTCAAAGTGCAAGTAGATAAATAGGTACCACTCTGGCGGGAAGGTAAACGGCGTTTCCGTGCGCTGCTCTGGTTCGCCAGAAGCGGCTTAGTCATGCTGGCCACATGACCCGGAAGCTGTACGCCGGCTCCCTCGGCCAATAAAGCGGGATGAGCGCCGCAACCCCAGAGTCGGACACGACTGGACCTAATGGTCAGGGGTCCCTTTACCTTTATACCACCCTTCGTCCAAAGAACTCAGGGCAATTCACAAGATAAAAATACAAGATAAAAACACAAATATTTAAAACCAAAGCAACAAGACCTGCTTCCTCTTTGCTTCCCTATGTGCCCACTGCTTTCTGGAGACGCCCCATTTAAATAAGGCTTTGAGACACACACACACCGAGCAAATGGAAATGTGTGACCTGGGCAGTGGCACACAGACCTAGCAGAATTCCCACCATGGTGGGGAGAGTCCCTCACGCTCAGGTCCCGCTTGCAGGTTTCCCGTGGAGGCATCTGTCCGGCCGCTGTGAGAACAGGAGGCTGGCCTAGATGGGCCCTCTTTGGCCTGATCCGGCAACCAACCAGGCTCTTCTGACGTTCTTGATTGCTGCACCCGTGTCTCCCCGGTGCACATGTTCCTGGATGCTTCGAGGTGCCGTTTGGCTTGTGCCCATGCCCACAGGCTTCTCGAGCCGTGGAGGTGGGGGGCGCACGGCAGCGCACCGTTCAGAATCCATGTGGCCACTTTTTTGAGTTTGCACATGGCTACACGATCTTGACTGCAGGTCAAGTGGGCATCCCTGCAGCCAGAGAGTGTGTGGGTCCTCAGCGTCTCTCTTGCACACGGTCTTCCGACCTGGACCATCCTCCTCCCCCTGCGCTGATTCAGAGGCGGTTGCCGTGTGTGTGTTAGTGTAGACATCTGCCTCCCATCTGTGTTTTCAGGATGGTGAAATGTGTTCTGTGGGATTTTGGGGTGGTACGGAAAAGTTGTGCGGGGCTCTCTCTCCCCCCTGTTTCTGCATCCCAGGATAGAACTGAGGGATTCTAAAAAGCTCAGTCGGTACAGCGTGAGACTCTTAATCTCAGGGGTGTGGGTTCGAGTCCCGCATTGGGGGATTCCTGCATTGCAGGGGGTCCGACGACATGACCCTCGGTGTCCCTTCCAAGCCTACAGTTCTATGATAAGGTTGCTCTGAGGTTCTCGCTGTGAACCATGGCGCTTTCTTTGTATTAAACTGTCGCTTGGTAAATAGGTGCTGGGACGTGGGAGGGTGGGGTCCAAACTTGTCCAGATGTTTGGTTGTGGTTATGGTGACAATGAGGAAAGTGCCTTTTTGCGCATGCCCAGAGGCATACTGTCCCTACCAGCCAACCGGCCAGTGAAACACATGGGGTTCCTGCCAGATTCTGGAGGGGGCAGCTCATCGGATCAGGGCGGTCTTCCACTTACGTTTTCTCCCCACCCCCACCCCGCCCCATGCTGGAAACTCCTTCCATGTGCCCTTGACGTTGCCAGCACGAGGAGAGAGCATAGTATGCGCCAGATTGCCAGATATTGCAAGCAGAACCGATTATGCAAGTCACAGATTGTAGCAAGCCTCCGTCCTGCTGCCAGCGCCTGAAATTCTGAATTTATGTTCCGTGTGTGGGGTGGTAGTGTTGGGAAGGTTCTGCTCTATGGGAGTTTGCCCTGGCCCGGATGCTGATACGTACCTGCTGTGTCCAAGGTCTGGAGCAAGACCAGGAGGAAGGAGGGCAAAATGTTCAGAAGGCAAGGCAGACGTATCTGGACACAGAAACAAAATGAAGTTAAATGAAATTAAGGGGTGGTGGAGAAACTGTGGTGCGTTTCGAAAGGGACGTTTGGAAAGTCAGATTTCGGGACGGGCATTTCCGAGAGCAAAGGGGAGAGGTTGAAAGCTAGGGGACCCCCCCCCACCCGAAAGTTCACCTTGCAGCCGGGAGGGTTGTGCAGCCGGGCGCCAGACTCTCCCGTCGGCACCATCCATGCGCAGGTAACCCAGCCGGGCGCAGAGCGCGTGGCTGCTGTTTGCGGCCACTCCGGTCCGTCCACCTTGCGCGCCCATCCGCCGGCTGGAGACCCGCTTGGAAAGGCGCAAACCCCGGCCAGTTTCCCTACGTGCCTAAATCCTCCATCGCCACCCCTCCGTGCCCGCCCGCTCCTCTGCTGCAGCGGCCTCCGTGCGCCCTCCTGCGCTGTGCGCCCCTCTCCAAAGACCCGTCCGGTTCCTTAAGGCGCTCTCCACCTTCCCGGGCCATTTGCGCCCTGCATCCCGCTCCGCGCACCTAACCACTCCACCCTTTCCCCCCTCCAGGAAAAATAATAATAATAACAATAACAACAATTCGCTGCTTGCGAGAGGCCACCCCCGGCGCCCTGCCTTCTTGGCTCTCCTGCGCCTCTCCTCCTCGCTCGCTCGCTCGCTTCCTTCCTTCCTCCTTCCCTGGCGCTCTCGGTGCGCTTCCACCAGCGGCCTCTCCGGCGCATGGGAGCATGTGAGCGAGGCTGGGAACATGGAAGTGAGGCGGCCTTTTTGCCGGAAAGGGAGGGGGGCGGCAGGAGGAGGCGGAGGCGGAGGGATGTCTGGGCTCGGGGAAGGGAGGGGGGCCTGCGAGGGGGTTGGGCAATGAACACAACCCTCATTTCTTTGTTTGAGTAGAGACCGAGGGAGGGGAGGGGGGGCGCTGGAGCGAGCCGAGGCAAGCAAAGCCCAGCCGTCGAGTGTGCACGGGAGTTTTAGTACAGAGAGCTTCTGAGCGCCCGAAACCCTGTGGATTGATCCCAGTTGGCACTAAAGTCTGCTCCCCAAAGAAGCAAGATTGGCCATTTTTTCTTTTCTTTTCTTTTTTCCTTCTCCTCCCCTCCCACCCCGCAATTTCGATTTTTTTTCACCCCTTCCTCTCCCCCGTGGGGTGCTGGTTTTTTTGTGGGTGTATTTTTTTTGGAAAATTCGCCAATATTGTACATTTTCTTCTTCTTCAATTTTTTGGGTTTTATTTTTTATTTTTTGGTTTTTCCATCCTTCCTCCTGGCCGGGCGAGGGGAGATCCCGAGGAACAAAGCCCTCCTCCCTCCCCACCCCCGCAACCTTAACAGTCCCCTTCCTGCAGGTAACGTTGGATCCGCACCCCCAAATCCCCCATTTGCTGTCTTGTGTCTGGTTCCCCCTCCCCTCTCTCTCTCTCTCTTTTCTCCCCTCCTTCTACCAGTTTTGGGGGATCTCGCCGTAAACGTGTGCGCTGGTGTGTGTGTGTGTATGCTGGGGGGGTGTTGCAGCCTGTGTGTGTGTGTGTGTGTGTGTGTGTGTCGTTGGAGGGGAGCTGCCTTGTGTGTAAGGTCTTTTCCTGGCTGCTACTGCTGGCTTTGTTATCTTGCCTGGAAGAGAGAAGGCAAGCGAGGAAGGGAAGGGAAGACTGGCGGAGGAGGACAGGGTGGGGGGGGGAGCCCAGTCTGCCACAGGCCTGGCCGTCTCCTGGGCTCACCTTGCATGCCACCTTTAAAGGAACAGGCGTCAGACCAGGGTTCGGCAGACAGACAGACGGACGGCACACTTTTGGAGATACCTTTTTGCTGCAGCAGCACCCATGCGCGCCCCTGGGCTAGTCCAGCTCCGGATGGGTAGCCTACAGAGCCGGCCTCCCTCGGCGGAGTAGGGTGCAAATGGGCTGGAGTTGCCCAGAGCCTTCTGGCCGAGCCGGAGGACGGACCCACGTCTACGAAGCCGCCGCCGCCACCGGGGCAGGAACCCGATGGAGTTTGGCTGGGTCGCGGCTTCACCCTGAACGCAGCTTCCGTGGCCTGGCCGTGCCACCCCTGCCCGATCGGTAGATCAGAAAGGAGCCCGTTCCAGCAACCTGCTGGGCCCCCGAGGCGATGTGGTGGTAGAGGAGGAGGTACAACAGCAGCACCCCCAAAGTCCCTCCGGCGGTTTCTGCAGCTGGAGCAAACGGGGGGGGGGGGCTCGGCTTGGTGGGATGACGGACCTCCGCTCGGAGCCGCCGGCTCACGGCGCCTCCGTTGCCCTGCACACATTGCGGCATGGAAGTAGGACTTTGTATTTTTTGGGGGTGCCCACTTTCTTGGAGGTCGGGGACTCCCATATTCCTCTTCCGGCGAGTGTGGAGATCAGCTTGGCTGTTGATCTTGCCTGCTCTTTACGGTTTGGGCCGAATCGCAGTTGGGAGCCAGGGGCCCAGACCCTGATGTGAGGACGTCCGGAGTCTCTTAATGGTCAGGGTGTCCCTTTTTTGCGGTGACGGCCCAGAGATGTCTTTGGGGGAGCTGTGGCAGAGCAGAGAGAATGCCCCTGCTCTTGGAGTTGGTGGGTTGGGGGGGGCGGGAGTGCTGAAGCACAGCTGGCGTGGCCTGTCTTTTAACCGTGCAACTTTGCAAAAACTCTCCCCCACCCCCCACGGTCTCGCTGCGCCCAGATCCTGGTTCCTCCAGACTGGGCAGGATCTGACCCCCTGTGCGAGTTTTAAAAGCAGCACTTTTCCGTCCTCCGTGGGGCAAGGCCTTGTGGGGGGGCTCTTGTGTGGCTTTCTTGTTTCCGAAGCAAGTGTAATAAGGGGGTTGTTGTGTGTCTATAACAGGCAGAGGCGCCCCCCCATCCCGCCTGCAAATATTCAGAGGGGGCTGCGAGTGGAACTGGTTTGAGACAAGTGTGTTCCGAACTGCTGCGGGAAGTCAGGATTGAGTTGCGATCTGTGGGGTGGGAAAGGCCACGAATCGTATGGGGGCAACCTCCTGTTTAGGGGTTTGACCGGAATGTGCATTTTGGGGGTGCCAAGGACAGCACAGAGGTTTTTGATGAGGGGGAGCACACACCCTCAGTGGATTCATTTTTCTTGAAACTGGGGGAAAGAGCAAGTGCAGAAAGTTTTGAGAATAGTAAGGTGGGGGGGGGCGGGTTGGATCCAGCAACTCTAGTTGAGTGTGTGGGGCTGCAATCAGTTTTTAATAGAAGCTCATGGGGGGGGGTATGACTTGCAAACTCCAGCCCCCTTGCCCTTCTCTTAACGGGTTTTTTTTTGGGGGGGGGGAAGTGTGTTCCAAGGTTAAGAGTTTTGAAACAAAGTCCATAGAAGACTCGGTTCGCGGGGGGGGGGGGCTTTCTTTTTTTACGGAGGTGGGGAGAGAGAAAGTTGAATTGAGGATATCTGCAAACAGCTTAGATAAGCTGCATCTGTTTCCTCCAAGGAGCTGATAGCATGGCAAGCCTCTCAGCCTTTGCTTTGGGTTGTCTGCCAGGAAGTGAGCAGGGTGCAAAGTGGAGAGAAAGAGCGCCTCTGAGAGCGTACAGAGTGTCTTCCGGCTGCCACTGAGCACTTGCAGCTGGACCCTCCCACTTTGGGGCTGGGGTGGTGGTGGTGGTGGTGGTGGAGGGAGGTAGCTGGCCAGAGCTACGCATTGGTGTGGGTGTGCTAGGAATAATGTGAAAGGGGAGCGTGACCGAATGCTTACCTGCAGTGCCGGGTGCTTGAGCGTGTGCCTGGCCCTTTAAGAGTGCCCAGGTGAAGCGGGACAGGTGCGCTGTGATGAGGGTGGCACCTACTGGCTGACAAACGAGTCAAGCAGGCGGCAGCCTTCTAGCGCAGAAAGGAAGCCCAGGTGAGGCTACAAGGTGCTTGGCTGGTTTTTTTGCTCCCTGCAAATATATATATATCTTTTGATGTTTGCTGCCTATTCACTATGCTGAGTAGGGCAGGTGTGTGTGTGTGTGTGTGTGTGTGTGTGTGTGTGTGTGTGTGTGTGTGTACTTATTAGAAGAAATGCTTATCGTTTTAGGTTCTGTAGGTGCGTTTAAGCGAGAGATAAAGGGAAGCTCAGAGTTAGGCAATCTTCTCCGGCTGAGAAAACCCCGACTTGTGAATGTTTGGCACTGGCGCCTGGTTTTTAGGGGGAGCTGCCTGGGGTCGGCCGGTCACCCTGGCCACACTTCTGTTCCCAGGGGTCATTGTGTGTGTCCGTCCGGATCCGAGCAGCTGGAATGTGCTGTCCAAGGGCAGGGGCTTTTGGGGTGGGGGTGGGGGTCCTGGGGGGGGGGACGATGATGCCCTCCCTGGGGACCTCTCCACCCCTTCCCCTGCACCCCTGGCCTGCCTCACACACTCACTTTCCCCGAAACCCGTGTCACATGGTCTCTCCTTGTGGGTTGGCTCAAAGCAGCAAGGGATGCTGGGAGCCAGGACACCTGGGTTCTAACTTTGCCCAGCTCCGGGGAAAGGGATTTTATGTGGGCTTGCAGAAATGAGATTTTGGAGCGGAGGTTTTGGGGTGCCGGATAGGTTCGCTTGCTTCTGTCCTCCTGAAAACCAAAGTGGGGGGGGGGGAGAGTTTAGAGACAAGCGCCAGAACTCCTGGGTTCCTTGGGAGTGGAATATTTTTGAGGTTTCGGTGCCTGGGAGCCAGAACGAACCTCGTGAGTCCTTCCCACTTCCTGGCGTGTTCCCCCCAGGATTGGAATCCTGAGCGGAGAAAAAGAGAAAAAATCGGGGCGGAACAAATTTTTTTTGGGGGGGGGGTTCTGGAAGTGTGTCCGTGATCTGGGCCAAGCCCTACGCCGCCCCCACAATTGTGCCTCTGGGGGGTTTTAATGAACAGCCCCCACCCTGCATCTGCCCCCTTCCCTTGGGTCCTTGTTTTAAAAAGGACAATTTGGGGTGTGGGGGGCTTTTGGTTAACCCCTCCCCACACCAAATCCCAGCCCATGCTCCCCTTCTCCCCCCCTCACCCCACTTATTTCATAAAATTTATATACTGCTCGATTGTAACCCCCACCCATAAAACCTCAAAGTGTTTCACATACAAGACCCCCCCCCAAGACCTTAGCGGGAAAACTCTCCCCCCCAAAAAAAATACTCCTTAGTAGAGCCTCTCTGGATAGGAATCTCCAGATATCCCCATTTTAAAAAACGTTGAAAGCCCTCTGGCTTCCCTCAGCCCCAGAGACTAGGATTCCCCACCCCACCCAAAAAAATGATAGGCCCCCATAGAACAGTTTAAACTCTGCCCCCTCATTTTTTTTAATATATCAGCCTGCTGTTTTCCCCCTGCTTGTTTTTTCTGGTGGGGAATTAAGGGGGGGAGAGGTCTGATTCCAGAGAATTGGGGTGTCACGAGATTGAACATACTGTACTATACACCCACTTTCTACTGACCCCCCCAATTGTGCTTCTTTCTGGGAGGCAGAAAGTTAGCTGAAGCCTCTTCCGTTGCTGTTTAGAATTGAAACCCCAAATTTCTCCATTCATTGGATTTTGTGTGTGTGTGTGTATTTGCACCTGTGCTGATAATATATTATATAAAAATCTGGTATTTCCTTATGCTCTTCTTTCCCTCCCCGCTGTTTGGAAAACCACTTCCGCGCAGGGGAAGGCGGGGAAATTTCACACCAGGTGCTACTTGCGAGGAGGGAAAGTGTGTTTGCTGCACCTGGTCCGCTGGTTACTCAGGGCTAGGGATTTGTGGGATCCTGTCCTCTCTCCTACACAGAGATGTATAGGCAGGTCTGAGGCAGGACTCTCCTCAGGGGGCCTTGGAGTAACAGATTTAAAGCGTTATTATAGGATTACAGAAAGGTACCCAAGGGTCATCTAGTCCAACCCCCTGCAATGCAGGAAACCTTTTGTCCAACGTGGGACTTTTAAAAAAAAATACAGCTTTAAACAGCCACGGCTTCCCCTCCACTCGACAACTCCTGGGAACTGTAGTTTGCTAAGGGTGGGGAGAGTCGCCAGGAGATGCCTATTCCCCCCCCAAGAGCTACTGTTCCCAGTGTTTCTCGGGACTGTTAGACCCCTGAGGACTGAAACTCTGGGAGAGGAATAGGGGTCCCTGAATGACGCTCATCGCTCTTAACCAATACAAGACTTCCCAGGATTCTTTGGGACTGCCATGACAACTGCTTTAAATGCACAGTGAAGGCCTTGCGTTAATAATAGCAGGGGGGGGGGAAACCCCCAAAACTGGATTTAGGTTGAAATACCTTGGCTGTTGTTTTTTGTCTTGCTTTGGGGGAGAGAACAAGGGTCCGTGTGAGTGTGTAAAGTTTCAGTGTATCACAGGCATTGCCAACTAATGTTTTGGACTACAACTCCCATCAGCCCCAGGGGCTGATGGGAGTTGTAGTCCAAAACATCTGGGGGGGGCGGTCCCAGCTTAGTGAAGGCTCTTCTAACCCACCAGTGTGCCTGTGTGCATCCATGTGCAGAGAGCAACGGGGGCAAAGCCCCAGTGAAGCTTTAGGGCTGCGGAATTGGGGGCGCTGAACCTCAACCCCTGGGTCCCGTTTTCCTGTCGCAAGAACCTTCCGATATTTATTTACTTGCTGCATTGATACCCCACAATTTTTCCCGTTAAGGAGAAGCTCAAGGTGGCATAAATGTCTGGCCTACAGTTAATTCCACACACCAACCCTGCGAAGTGGGTTAGGCCGAGAGAGGCAGGTCACCCTTGTTGAGAGAAGACCCTCACAGTAGCTTGGACGAAAGGTTTGGGTTTGTATTCATTTTTATTTTATTTTTTGGTGAGCGACTGTGGCGGCTGACATGAGCCGGCAGGAAGAGAATCACCTATACTGATATCTGCTAGATCTTGTTCCGGGGGGCAGAGAAGGAGAGATAAGGGCCCCGGAGGCTGCCCTTGGCTGGGGGGGGGTGCACAGAAACGAGAAAAACCACCCCTGCGTAGGGGTCCTCGAGGCGGAGGTGCCCGAAGGGAGCATCTGTGCGCGTGGAGAAGGCCGAAGATGGCGCATGGCTGCAGTTGTCTGCCCCTCTACGCTTTCCTTCCTCTGTCGGAGGCAGCGTACAGTGGAACCTCGACTTACGAAGTACTCAACTTATGTATTTTTCGACTTCCGAAAGGAAATCCACTTGGATTTTAGATGCGGTTTACTCGACTTACGAAGTTTTAGATGCGGTTTACTCGATTTACGAAGGTTTACATAGGATTTTCTTACGAATTTTTCGACTTACGTTTCCGATGCATTCCTATGGGAATGCCGTTTTTCGACTTACGAAATTTTCAACTTACGAGTGTGCTTTCGGAACGCTTTAAATTCGTGAGTCGAGGTTCCACCGTACTGGGAAATCGCAAGTGCGGAGCGCCTGCTTCCTGTAGGCCCCTGCCTGACCCGTCGTGAGGCCAGAAAGCTGGACTAAAGTGGGCCGCTAGCCTGACCCAACACGTATATGTTATGTCCCCCCCTAGTAGAGAACAGTTGTGGTAGGCAAAAAAATAAACAAATCCCCTTATTGGGCCAGTTTGGGCTGGTGTAGAAGGTGTTGCCTGCTGCATTTGCAAAACTCAGAGAAACCCAAAAGAGATAAAATAAAATAAAGCAGAGCCCGGTCCGCCGATGCCGGGCTCCTCCCCTTTCCCAGGGGGTGCTCATTGTGGGCCAAAAATATCCGCAAGGGTCCCCCTGCGTCAGCGGGCCCAGCTGCCTGCGCCGCACCAGGGTGGCGTTACATCATCAGGCGCTGCAGGTTGCGCTGTCTTGCATCATCAGGGCAGGACACCAGCTGCTTCGCTCTCTCTGCTCTCCCCAGCCTAACTGTACATTGCCAGAAGCCACACACACACCCGGTCATTCATCTGACACAGAATGAAAATAGAACTGTCCTAGAAGCATTTTTTTAATATGTGGGGCATCCCTGGGTGTCCCCAGGATGTTTGCATGTGGCTGTTCTTGTTGAAGAACTCCCAGGACCTCTCCTCAGTTGTAGGCCTCGCAACCCCCAAAGCGGGCGGGGTTTTTTTGTTCGTTTTTGTGTGTGGGAAAGGGCGTTTCCAAATGAATGGGGAGCGGGACATGGTGAGCCTACCCTTCCATATCGCAAATGGCGAAATGTTGCGCATTGAAGCGCATGAAACCCCAGTGATCATGTTGGGGACGAATGACGCGCTGTGAGCAAGATTAAAAGTCCCACTTCAGGGAGGAGCCAGTTTGCTAGGAGAGGAACGCAGGGCAAGAGTTTTCATCAATTTAAAAAAAAAATGCCCCTACAGTGGACGCTCGGGTTGCGAATGTGATCCGTGCGGGAGGTGCGTTCGCAACCCGCGCCGCTGCGTCTGCACACGCGTGTGACAAAATTCAGCGCTTCTACGTATGCGCAAAGCGTGATTTAGTGCTTCTGCGCATGCGTGAGCGCCGAAACCCGAAAGTAACCCGTTCCGTTACTTCTGGGTTCGGCGCGGTGCGCAACCTAGGATCATGCAACCTGAAACAGCCGTAACCCAAGGTATGACTGTAGTTGCTTGATTCTTAACTGGTTGCCATACTTATTTCCCACTTTTTGTGCGCGTGCTTAACACGTGTGCGACAGCTCACTTTCGTGGTTGTGAATACAGAACCGGCGACAGGTGGAAAGTGGCGGTTTGTCGTGGACTGTTTGGTTTGGAGTAAAAATAAAGTGGTTTTAAGGTTGCGCCTGGAGTATTTGGTTGCAATGTCTCAACGGATCCCCGTTCTTTATTAGTTTAGGAGCCAGTATGGTGCAGAGATTAACAGTGTCGGGCCAGGACCTGGGGAACCAGGGTTCAAATCCTCACTTGAAGCTCACTGGGCGACCTTGCATCCAGCCAGTCTTTCAAAGCCTAACCCACCTCACAGGGTTGTTGGGTCTGGGTCCTGTTCCTGGGTTCCCTGGAAGAGGTGCAGCATCTGGCGGAACTCGGGCCGAAAGCCCGGCCTGCGGAGAGCAGTGAACTCTGCACGCGGTCAGAGGTACGCCGCTTGGTCGCTCCGCATGTCCGAGGGCTGACGTGGGATCAAAAAGCCTCCGGGTTTGGATTCTGAGAAGGTCCAGCCAGAGTTGAATCTCCAGCTCCGCTTCAGTCTGATTTGTTCTTTGGGATTTACTCAGACGGTGCAAATACGATGTTTTGCAGAGGGCGAGAGAGAAATGCCCCTGCCCCCAAGGAGCTTACAGTCTGAAATTTGACAGGAGAGGAAATAACAGAGGAAGCTGAAGCCAGGGCTGTTGTTTCAGTTGCATCATGTATTTAAAAGGCTACTGTAGTGGGGTGCGTTTTGAGGGGGGGGAAGGGGGAAGCACTGGGCGTGGGCTCGATCCTCAGCCCGGGTTGCCAAAGAGACCTTGGCACCGTCTCCAGCTACTCCACCCTCCGGAAAGGGATCCCCCCAGCCCTCGTGGGCGTCTCTGAAGGGGCCCCTTGTGCTGGCTGGAGTGGACCCTTCTGAAGGTCCATTGTCTCTACACACTGGGGCCTTTATCTCCGCCAGGGCTGATAACGCCATCATCCTCGACGCACCATTTCGGCAGACTCTCCCCAGTTAGCGGCCATTATGTCACTTACGAGAGCATCCCTATTAATGCCTTTTTAATGCGCCATTCTTCTGCAGCCCGGCTTGTTCCCATTTTACAGATGAACTGAGGGCCTGCCTCTGCTGCTGTGTGTGTGCGCGCGCACACGTGTGTTCTGCAACATGACACTGATGCAACAACTGTGCGTTTGTGGCGGATTCATACTGGACCACGCACACATTCATTGCGCTTTGCGGGTTCTTCTGCAGTGCGGCCGCGGTACTGACTTCTCAAGGGGTACCCTTGCGCATAGCTGTCAACTTTCGGATTTGAAAATAAGGGATTTTTTCCCAAGCTTTCGGATTTGAAAATAAGGGGTGCCGCGAGGGCGGTGCAATGGCACCAACTAGCCTCGCCACCCTGCGCTCCAGAGGCTGCGCACGAACGGGTGAGCGAAAGAGCGAGCGCGTAGACGGCAGGCTGTCTGTCTGTCTGGTTGGGCGTGAGGGTCTGGCTGCACAAGGCATGCAAGCTCCGCCCCCAGTCGGTCTCAGACTCCTTATTGGCAGCCGAGCAACGCAGCTGAGGAGCCTCCCTGGCCGGCAGGGAGGGAGGGAGAGGAGCTGCTTCCTTGGAAATCCAGGAAATTTAAGGGAGATCAACAATCCGGGATAGCAGCGGGAAACGGCATTGGAATAAGGGAGTTTCCCGCAAAAAAGGGAGGGTTGACAGCCATGCCCTTGCGCCGTAGCGGGACGTGGGCGGTGTGAGGAGTTGCGGGGTCTCCGGAGGAAACTATGGGGCATGCACTGATTGGAAGCGAAGCAGTACGTCTGCCCCCAAACTATTGCAAGCGCAGGAAGTATTGAAAGCGTGGAACCGCCCCAATAGCACCAGGAGCAAGATTAATCACCAATGCACGTTAAAAGGACATCCGAAGGGTTGCTCTCAGCTGTGAAGCAACTTTGCGTCACAGAGGCGAGACCGGAATGCCAGCTCTCTGTCTCTCGCCCGCAGGTTCTCGATTCCAGCTTTCCCCTTCAACCTCCTCTCTGGGTTTCCCCCTTATTTGAAAGAAAGTTTTGACACTTGGGTGACTAAGCTGGTTCAGCAGAAGGCAGGGCAGGTTCACCAGGGCTGCGGTTTTGTTTTTGGCTCAGCCCTAGAGGGAATATCACCGGATAAGTTGGGTTAGGTTCATTTTATTTTTTTGCAGGAAGAGCTCTGGAGCACACAGCTTGCTTCCTCCCTAGGCGCTGGCTCAGCGGTTCCAACAAGGAGCGGGCAGGTGTGTGTGGATTTTGGGGTTCCCCCACAATGGCGCCTTTAGGGACACCCCGGCTTGACACGACTCCCCCCTCGGGAGGAATGAGCAACCCAAATACCGAGCGTGCATGCCCTGGGCTGCAGTCTCTGGGCTTTTGATAAGTTGCAGCTGTTGTCTCCTTGGAGCTGATAAGGCAAGCAGGCCTTGCAGCTTTCGCCCGGGGCGGCCAGCTGCCGAGGTGAGTCGGGTGCAAATCCTGCAAGGGGGCCAGCTTCTGGGTTCTGTAGGAAAAGTGCAGGGAGGTACAGGGGAAGGAGGGCCCTTGCTCACGGGCAGAAGGCCCCAGGTTGGATCCTCAAAGGCTAGGCAGACCTTTCCTGCGTCCTCTTGCGAAAAAGAACATATCCGCTTCGGAGTTTCCTGGAGTTCAGCAAAGAGCTTTCCTTTCCCTTGCACCTCCCAAAGGTGTCCCGGCAATTATGGCGAAGGCGTTTGCTTCAATGCGCAAGGAGGTGCAAGTTTCGCTCGGTTTGCACATCCCCCGTGGGGGGACGGGACCTGTGCTTTCTCTGGAGCAGAGGCAGTTTGGCACATAGGGGAATTGCGGCCGTTTCTGGAGAGGGGCATGTCTGCAGAGCTATGCAAGAACACAAGTTGTGTGTGTGTGTGTGTGTGTGTGTGTGTGGAGCTGGATGCTCTCTTCAAGTGGGCGAGTGGGATTGGAGGTGAATAGGCGGCGGCGCCCTGTGGGATTTGATTACTCCCTGAAAATTTGCAGTAGGGGAATTTCTGACTCTTCAATCAAAGCCTCCTTCGTCCTCTCTTAACTCCTCCTTCCTTCCTTCCCTGCAGGATTGGGTCCCACACCATGGCTGGAGCGTAGTCAGACCCTCCCCCCCCCACCAGCCGTGTCTCACATGGGCCCGGCGTGTGGGGGGAGTCAGCCAATGAGAAGGCAGCGACGGGACCCCCCCTTCCTTTGGTGAGTGGGCTGGTTTTCAATGTCCTCCCGTGAGTGAATTTTTTATGCTTTTTTAATTTTTTGCTTTCCGGTTTGACCCTTTTCAGCGATTTGGGGGGTTTCTGTGTTTTGTTTTGTTTTTCAGTTGGTAGCGGGGGGACTGTGTTTGGGGGTGGGTGCGACCTTTCTTGTGTTTGGGGAAGGGGATTTGCGGTTCTGGCGCAAACTATGGAATAATAGAGCAAGAATAGGGGGCGTTTTCCCAGGCGAGGGCCACGTTCATTTCTGAGCAGCCGTTTGGGGGCCCACAGAGGGCGTGGCCAGAGGCAAAGGTGGGCAGGCTATAAATGTGGCTTTGGCCTTCTGCGCATGCATGTGCATCCAGATAAGCAAGAGGCCTTCTCAAAGGTTGAAGGACGCATTCCAGCTGGGCAAAAATCTTTGGGGTGCAAAGCTGGGCTGGTGAGAGGTGTGGCGTGTGGAATGTTCTGGGGGCCTGAAGAAGTGGCCTGGAGGGGGCCACATTGGACTCCTTAGCCCTGAGATTTCTCGCTTCTGCCACAGACAATTGAGAATAATAATAATAATAATAATAATAATAATAATAATAATAATTTATTTATACCCTGCCCATCTGGCTGGGTTTCCCCAGCCACTCTGGGCGGCTTCCAACAGAACATTAAGGTAAAGGGTAAAGGGACCCCTGACCATTGGGTCCAGTCGTGTCCGACTCTGGGGTTGCGGCGCTCATCTCGCTTTACTGGCCGAGGGAGCCGGCGTACAGCTTCTGGGTCATGTGGCCAGCATGACAAAGCCGTTTCTGGCGAACCAGAGCAGCGCATGGAAACGCCGTTTACCTTCCCGCCGGAGCGGTACCTATTTATCTACTTGCACTTTGACGTGCTTTCAAACTGCTAGGTGGGCAGGAGCTGGGACCGAGCAACGGGAGCTCACCCCGTCGCGGGGATTTGAACCGCCGACCTTCTGATCAGCAAGCCCTAGGCTCTGTGGTTTAACCCACTGCGCCACCTGGGTCCCTCAACAGAACATTAAAATACAATAAACTATTACACATTTAAAGCCTCCCTAAACAGGGCTGCCTTCAGATGTCTTCTAAAGGTTTGGTAGTTGTTGTTCTCTTTGACATCTGAAGGGAGGGCGTTCCACAGGGCGGGCGCCACTACCGAGAAGGCCCTCTGCCTGGTTCCCTGTAACTTGGCTTCTCGTAGTGAGGGAACCGCCAGAAGGCCCTCGGAGCTGGACCTCAGTGTCCGGGCTGAACGGTGGGGATGGAGACGCTCCTTCAGAGAAGGATACATTTTGGTACATCAAAAAACATGGCTTTGTGTGTGTGTGTTTGTGTCAGACAGTGCTGTGGAGGAAATCTCCCCCTGGATGCACATTCTTGCGTTGCGAGGCCGTGAAACGAACGCGCGTCGCATCTCTCTAGGAATACGGAAAGGCGAGCCCCTCTGCGCACAGTTGTGCATGTTGCACTTTTTTTATTTTTCCACAGCCGGGGACAATAGCTGGGCGCCCGCGTGTTGCAGAGACACACAGGCACACATACGCAAAAGCAGATTAGCTCTGCCTCTCCCTTCGCTCTGCCCTTCCTTCCTTCCTTCCAGCCTGTGAGGGGGCCTGGCGGACCAGGCTTGGACCTTGGCACCATTCCCCCCTCCCCGGCGCCTCTTTGGCATGCTGCCAGTGTAGCAGCTGGGCATGTTGAGGGGGGGGCGAGGAAACAGAGAGTGCAAGGGAGGCGGGACACGGAGGGAGGTTCTCTCTCTACGTAACCACAAGGAGGCAGAGACAGGGAGAGAGAGAGAGAAAGAGGCATGCGCCGCCCCCAAACGCCCAGCCACAGCTGTGACCTTAAAAGGCTCCTTGCCGGAGTGAACGCTTAACCCCACGCCGGCCTTCGCCACCGCTCTGCTTCTCGGGCCCAGGCCCACGGACACGGCCTGCCCCCCACCCGCCTCCATTTTTGTTTGCTACCCTCCCCATATTCTCTTTCCCCCAGCAGCTTCTGGGTTTTTGTACAGCCGCAACATGGCCGCCCTGGATGTGAGGGGGAGCGCCCCTCTGTCTGGCGCATGCCCTGCCTTACGATGGGCCTTGCGGCGCTGGGTGCCACAGAGCATTGTGGGATTGATGGTGCGCTTGGCCTGTTAACCTTGTGTGATGCAGAGCGGCTAGCAAGGGACGTCTTCACGTATACAAACACAAAACTGTGAGCGTCCGTGCCCATGCCCAGCCTCCTTTTCCGCCACCTCAGAATTCCCTCAGAAACTGCCTCAAACCCGGCATGGAAAAGCTTGCAACTTCCTCCCAACGACAAAACACAGGAACTAGTGGGGATCTTGCCGCTTGCCCGGGGCCTTTCTTGTTTCTCTTTTTAAAATTGCCTCCCGGTTGCTCTGGAAAGTGGTCCACTACCAGAAGGAAGGAGGGAGGATGGCGCACCGTGAGGGAAAAGGTGTCCAGGCTACGCACTTGCACCTCCTCTAGCCTGAGTCAGCCCACTGGATGGGGTGGCTGAGATGAGCCAGGGGTCAGGGCCCTCTCTCCCCACACCGTGGCAGGCCGCTGGCGGCGGGGAGGCAACAGCGGTCTCGTCAGCAGTTGCAGGGTGCATGGGCCCGCCTGTGGAGGCGTGTGCGCAGGGAGCTGCCTTTTTGTGACGCCACAACTTTCCTTTGCCTCTTGTTTTGTTCGGCTTCCCCCTCTCCGGTCTCTGCGCACTCTTGTCCTCTGGCGCGTGTGCGGCCGCAGGTCTTGCCGCTGCGCCTTTCCTCCTCCCGTGCGTGGGACCGAACGGCCCGCCCTCGGATGAAGGAGAACTCTGTGTGCATGCATGCGCTTGCATTGCGGGGAAATACGTAGCTAGATACACGGTGTGTGTGTACGTCTCTGTGCTTAAACATTTGCAAATGTTCATGCGCCGCCCATGTCTGTTACGCGCTCCTGGCCGGTATGACTGTGTTGGGGTTTGCTGTGTGTGTGTGTGTGTTTCCCCCCCTGTTTCTTGCTTGCGTTTCCTCAGAACGGAAGGCCGGCCGGCCGGGGCTGGGCGAGGGGAAGGCCACCCCCCTCGTCTGGGATTCCCAGGCGGGGCAACGATGTGGGGAGCTGAGTGGAGGAGGGAGCTAGAAGGGGGGGGTGATGATGATGTCACCCCGGCCCTTTAAACCAGGACAAGTTTCCCGGGGGTGGAGGGAACCAGGGGGTGGGGGGGCTGAGTCACTTGTGGCCGGAATCCACCCCCCGCATATGCTCTGCTGACTTGGCAGGGACCCCGAACCCCACACGGTGTGTGTATGTGTAAGGGGGGGGAGAGGCAGGACGCGCCGGCAGGCAGGCAAGCGAGGGGAGGAAGCGCAGAAGTTAACACACGCACGATTCCCTTGGCTGTGTGCGAGGCAGTCAGTGCTCCTTTGTGTACCCCTGGGGGACAGCAACGCTTTGAAGCGCGCCATGCCTCTCTGGGGCCACGAGGTAAGCCCAGGCCGTGGGTGGGGGCGTGGGTGTGCGAGGCTGGGGTCTCTCTGTGTGTGTGTGTGTGTGTGTGTGTGTGTGTGTGTCTGCCTCCTTTGTGTGTGTTTGTGAGGGGAAGGGAAGGATTCTGCGAGTGGCAGAGAGAGGAACACCAGAGTTTCCGTGCCGGTTTTTCTCCTGGCGCATGTCATGCGCTCAACGCTCACCGGCTCAGTCTCGAACGCCTTGCCCTCCCTGAGCTGGGATTCCTTCACATCAAGGCTGTGTGTGTGTGTGTGTGTGTGTGTGTGTGTGTGTTTCGGGGCAACATGACCCTTTGGGTCCCTTCCAACTCAAGGTGTGCGTTTATTTGCCGTGGGCAGCATTCTCAAGCGAAATTGTATGTTGTGTGTGTGTGTGTGTATATGGGGCAGGGGAATGTGGCTCTGGTGGTGCTTGTCCCCGCTGTGCCAGGGGCGACTTGTGCCTGCGCTTCTTCTGGGTGGGGGGGGGACGCTAAGGGGTCGCTGTAAAGTTTTTGTCGGCAAAGGGTTGCGAGACTTTCAGGAGGAGTTGACTCACTTCTGCCCCAGTGTTGTAATCTTGTGCAAGGCCCCGGTTTGTGCTGAAACTCTTGTGTTTTGTTTGTGTGCAATCCGCCCCCCCCTGCCCTGCCAAGCTTCAAGGCCTCTTTTGTAAAAAAACAACACCCATGCCCCCCCCCACTTCTTAGCGCCTGTTTGCCTGGGTCCTTCGCTCTGCGCATTTCGTGAAACAATAATGATATGGAGCAATGTTTGTATATGTGTGTGCAAATTCAGATATGTCCGTACGTCTGGACATTTCTGTGTCTAAAGCACAAAACTGCTGCCCTCGGCCCTGGAGGGTTGTTGTTGTTGTTTTACTATTTATTTATTTCATAAAACTTATATATTGCTTGCTCGTGGAGGAAAACCCTCAAAGCGATTTACGGCGAAGGTGACCCGGCGAAATTATCGCCAAGAAGTTTACAGCCGTAATTTAAAATGTACAGAAAGTTAAAACTGCGATAGAATAGACTAGAGCAAATTCAAACCCCCACAAACTTTCTGAACATCTAGGTGGGCTTGCCCAGAGTGGACACGGCACTCATTTTATAACCCACTTGTACAATAAGTAATATGTTGTTGTTATTATTATTATTATTATCATTGTCATTATCATTATTGCTATTGCTATTGCTACTGTTATTATTAAGCAAGAAGGTTTTCAGCAGGCTCCGGAAAGAGTACAGTGAAGCCGCCAGCCTGATATCAATCAGCAGGAAGTTCCAAAGAGTCACATTAGATGGCCAGGTCATTACAGATGTGTTGCAGTTATTCATTGGTGCCTGAAAAATGCCCCTGGGGCTGATGAGAACTACAGTTCAGAAAACCTCAGGTTGGGGAAGCTGATGTGTCTCATCTGTGTGTGTCCTTTGTGTTGGTGTGTATCTGTGTGTTCCTTAGGGGTATTTGATTTACACACAAACATTTCTTCCCCCCCCCAATAACAACCTGCCCCCCCAAAAAAAAAACAATAGGGAAGGCCCCCTTTGATTTCTGGGTGTTTCCTACTCTCTCTTTTTTGAGGCAGGTAGATGTAAATCTGCAAAGGTGGATTATTGGGAACCCAGGCCGGAATCTTGAGAAATCTGATTCTGCCTGGGATTCCCCAGCTGCAATACCCAAGGGAGAAAAAAAAGGGGGGATTCCCAGCCCTGTTGTGATCTGTTAACCCCTGAAATGCCATGGGGTTTTCCTTGGGCGCATGTTAGCTGAACTCCCTGCTGGGGAAGGCTTATCAGTGTGCGGTGGGAAACAGAAAAATACGCCTGCGCTTCTTGTGAATGATCTATTTGTGCGATTGGCCCTCGCGGGCGGAGGAGGAGGAGTCATGGCAGAACACCACACGCCCACACCATTGGACGACTCAGGCACACCGCGTGGGTCCCTCGCGCATGGGCCCTGCGCACCCCTGGGCGCCGCTTGCGATGTGCGTTTCCCCTAGTGAGTTGGTTAGTGTGCCGCCGTGGCGGCGTCTTGAGCGTGGTGGCAGTTGTGAGGGGATCTGCTTACGTCAGCCTGCCCCCGGCCGTGCGGTTCTCCAACTGTGCGCCCCCGGTGCGATAAGCGTGCGTTGTTTGGCTTGCTGGCGCCGGGTTCAAGGAACCCGTGGGCTCCTGCCGTCACGCCGCCAGCCCACCGTGCTGTGAGAGTGGGTGTTGCTTCACCGCACACCAGGCACTGTTGCGTGTGGGTGTGTCTGTCGCACTGGCCTGTGTGTGGGGGTGTGTTTTCCGGATTGCCGTGTGTGGGCAGAACTGGGCCGCTTCGTGTCCCTCTCTCTCTGTGTGTTTCATCCTGCCTTGCATTTATAGATCAATATGTGTGGATGCCTTGTGTTTTGAGGCGAAGGAGTGTGGGCTCCCCCCTCTCTCCGTGTGTGTCACTGCGAGGGGTGTGTTTTGTGCCTCCCTCGTGGTGCGCGCATTGAGGATATGATGAACCGAATTAACTCCCGCCCTCCTCGCCTCCCAATTCTCTCAGTGGCTTCCAGGACATGGAGGGATGGGGGGGGGGAGAGAAATGGCAGCCTTTCTGGTGTTGACTCAGCGCTGACACAGCTGTTCTCACCCTCCTGTGTGCGAATGTGTGGGAGACACGTTCATTGTGCCTAATGAATCACACACACACACACACACACACACACACAAGAGCCGCCGATCCCTTACAAACAGGTTCCTAAACCCACATCATCCCAGAAAGCGGCCGGTTGCTCCCGGTTCACCTGGCCTACGGGGTCTTCCCACGCTTTGCTCTTTGAGCGCTTCCTCTCCACACTCCCTGGGGGGGGGGGAGGACTGCAGCTCTGGCATCTGCCAGCACCTGGAGGAAAGATTCCCCCCCCCCCCGTGCGCCTCCCCCTGGACTGGGTTTGGGATATGGGGGTCTCCTTGTTAGGACACCGGTCGCTACCAAGACAGATGAAAGGAAGCCAGTCTTCCCGCAGCGCGCAGTTAAACTGTGGAACTCCCTTCCGCAGGAGACAGGGCCGGCCACCGACTTAGACGGCTTTAAAAGAGGATCCGCGGAGGAGGAGAGAACCACCGATGGCTTGTGTTCTTACGGAAACTGGGTGGAAGCAAAGGGGTCTTAATGCAGACACACTAAGTGCCTTTGGGTCCCCGCTGCCCTGAATCCGTGTGTGTTCCTTAAATCTGCGACTTGCTCCCTGCCCAAGTGAGGCCTGTGTCTATGCGCTTGCGGTGTTTTCCGTGCATTTGCACACCTTACGAGTGTGCGCTGCGTCTGTGCATACATCCCCACATGTGTGTCTGTTTGGGTACATCTTTGGGTGGGCGCAGGTGACACCATTCTGTATCTCGGGATCTTTTATTGACCCGGACAGACACCGGCCCAGAGCCCGGTTTGCCCTCCCTAGCCAACGCAGGCCCTGCTGTAACGCCCTGCCATTTGCCTGCGTCTCCCTGCGAGGTGGGGACCTGGTCACTTAAGCAGGAATGAATTAGGACTGCAATGTTTTTATTTTGAGGCCTGGCTCCACCTGGAGAGACGTTCGCTAAACTCCTTAGGTGAGCACCTTCTCTCTCGCCTACATCCCCATCGGAGAGAGAGAGCCTGTTTGGTGGTGGCTCCCATGTTGTGGAATTCCCGACCAAGAGAAGCTAGACTGGCTCCCTCTTGGTTATCATTCCTTTCTCCCTCGCTCTCTCCCACGCCCACCTTTGTGTCCTGCACCCTCTTGGGCACCCATTCCCTCTCGTTTTTGGCCAGCCGCTCCTTCTCTTCCTCATTCACGCCTTGTGTCAGTGCCCTCCATGCTCAGGCACACTTACCCGTGATGCGCACAGTCTCCCGTGACTCGCTGCTTCCTCTGCGGTTGGGGCCAGTTGCCATCTTCCCTTTTCTTGTAAATCTGTCCCGTAAGCAGCGAGCAATCTCTGTTTCGGGGAATGTGGCCGCAGAGGGGAAACTGAAAGGACATTCCCCCAAAACAACGCAGCTCGGGAGGGGTGGGGGGGCATGTTTCACCCGCAGCCCCATCAATGATACAGGGGGAAATTTCTAAATCCTGTTTGCTGTGCGAGCATCGATCTGCTTGATCTCCTGCCCCGTGGCAGCGGGCAGAGGGGGCACCTTCCCCATTTTGTGCCATGCCCTTTGGGGCCAACCCGGCGGTGCCCTTTCTGCCCCACTGGGTTCCGGGCAGCCGCCCCCTTGTCCCCGCGCCTTCCTGGAGGCGTGGGAGTATTGGAGATCCCCTGCGCATCATGTTCGGCGCACCGTGCGGGGGCCGCTGACGCGCATGCCCGGGGAAGCAGGGTCGCCTCGCCTCCTCACCCAGAACTCTGTGCGCGTGGCGGGGTGGGTGGGTGCTGAGCGCGAGAGAGGTTGTGGGAGTATGTCGGGGCGATGGAGCAACGCTGTGATGTGACAGAGCTGACGGCTCTGTGTGTGCGCGCGCATGTGTAGGAGCAAAAGAGAGCAGCCACACACGTGGGTGGGCGTCTTTGTGTCTGCGTGCCCTGCTTTTGTCGTTTTAGATTTCTAGCATCAAATAGGTGTCTTTTGTGTTTGCTGGGTTTGGCCACACCTTCTCCTTTGGGCTGTGTATCGGCAGCCGCTTGCACAGGAAATGCTTTGCTAGACCCGTGTGTGTGTGTGTGTGTGTGTGTGTGTGTTGGGGTGCATTTCCTGTCCCTCCCCCTACTTCCTCCACTCACATGAGCTGCCTCACTTCCTCCCTGGGTGGACGGGTCCCGAGCGACATCCCTGGCGATTTTTCCCATAATGCAACGTGGGCTTTTAGAGCGAGGAACGGTTTTGCGGGGGGGCGGGAGGGAGGGGGGGATATAATGCTTCTCTGATGTTGCAGCTGCCTTGGCCTCTTCGCTGGGAGAAATCTTCAGCCTAGTAGCTGCCGTTAACACCCACACATGCGCAGGCCCTGGAGCGGCGAGGGGTGTGCGCGTTGGCACCCTGGCCAGACTGGGTGGGAACTGGACGCTTCTGCTGTCCGAGGGAGGGAGGGAGGGCGGGTGTAGTAGCTGGAGGCTGGGTGAGTCCCGAGACGGGGCAGCCTCACCCTCCTACGCCAGTTGCGCTGCCAGGACTTGCCCCCATGGTTTCCTCTTGGCTCGGTCATAGTTGCGTCACAGCTCAGCCCCGAAATCCCCGCAGCAGCAGCAGTGTGGAAATTGTGAGGGTTGGCAGTAGCGGGACAGAGAGGAGCATGCTCGTTTGTGTGCAAATCGGCGGGGCGCATGGATGTAGCCGGGCGTGGGGAGATGTGGGGCAGTGGGTCACACTGGTATGAGCAACAGAACGATGTATTTTGATGTATTTTAATGTTTGTTGGAAGCCGCCCAGAGTGGCTGGGGGGACCCGGCCAGATGGACGGGGTACAAATAATAAATTATTATTATTATTATTAGCGAGTGTGTGGTTGGCATCACCGGCTGGTCACACCAGAATACAAGCATTTGTTGTTGTTGTTTAGTCGTTTAGTCGTGTCCGACTCTTTGTGACCCCCTGGACCAGAGCACGCCAGGCACTCCTGTCTTCCACTGCCTCCCACAGTTTGGTCAGACTCATGTTGGTAGCTTCGAGAACACTGTCTCACCATCTCGCCCTCTGTCGTCCCCTTCTCCTTGTGCCCTCCATCTTTCCCAACATCAGGGTCTTTTCCAGGGAGTCTTCTCTTCTCACGAGGTGGCCAAAGTATTGGAGCCTCAGCTTCAGGATCTGTCCTTCCAGTGAGCACTCAGGGCTGATTTCTTTAAGAATGGAGAGGTTTGATCTTCTTGCAGTCCATGGGACTCTCAAGAGTCTCCTCCAGCACCAGAATTCAAAAGCATCAATTCTTCGGCGATTTTACTTTCTTGGGTTCCATGATCACTGCAGATGGTGACAGCAGTCACGAAATTAGAAGACGCCTGCTTCTTGGGAGAAAAGCAATGACAAACCTAGACAGCATCTTAAAAAGCAGAGACATCACCTTGCCTTTCCGTATAGTTAAAGCTATGGTTTTCCCAGTAGTGATACAAGCTTACACAAAGTGCGGCCCGGGGGCATGGGGAGATCATGTAGAAAGCTCCCAGGTGTTTGGGCACACATGGAGATGGTGTGCGTGCCAACAACATGGGCTGCACATGTTTGGAAACGGGCGTGTGTAGCCACACGTGGGGGGGTCACGGGTTTCTGAACACGCACAAACACATGTCATTTGGCCCCGGGGTGTGTGTGTGTGTGTGTGTGTGTGTGTTTGTTTGTGTGCGCGCAGATTTGCGTGCCTGTCGAATCCTTCCTTGTTCGTTTTATTTTATTTAGGAATGCGTGTTCCACATTCTCTGCTGTCTGAAAAAAAAGAAAAAGGCATGTCTTAACAGCATTATGACACCACACGCGTGCACACACACACACACACACAACCCCCCCAAACAATCTACGCAACCGAAAACACAAATAAACTAGAATCAGCCCAAGAGTCATCCTAACACGAGCTAAGAGAACTGGAATTTGGAATTGTCAACAAACGGAGTCCGCCGGGATTCCTTTCCCGTTGCAGCCACTTTTCCGCCTTGGGGGTGGCCAGCCAGTCGAGATGGTGAAGACAAGTGTGCCATGGGTGGCAAAGCGGCCCAGATCCTGGCTCTCGGTGTTGGAAGGTGTGTATGCCTGGCCTTGCAGACTGCTCCGGTTCAGCCTGAGAGGGGAGCAGAAAGGCGCATGTTGGGGGCCGTGGGTAGCACCGATTCCCCAATTCAGTATTCGGAACGGCTCTGCAAAGTTAGTGTGTGGCTTGTGTGTGCATGGCGAGTGAGGGGCTTTAGACCCCTGCGCCTCTTCGGGGAGGATTTCAACTTTCAGTCGGTGTGGTGTCTGTGCTCAGCCTCCAAATGCTTCCGAATACCGGTTGCTGGAAACCACAGAAGGGAAAGGGGTGCTCTGGTGCTCAGATCCTGCCTCCGGGCTTCCCAGTGAGGCATCTCGTTGCCCCCCGTGAGAACAGGATGCAGGACTTGACAGGCCATTGGCCTGATCCAGGAGGGCTCTTCTAACGTTCTTACAAATATGCATTCAGGGGAAGGAGGTGTCTTCTCCCTGTGGCTGTATCTGAATTTCTCTATGTAGCATATACCGTGTTTCTCCTAAAATAAGACGTAGCCATAAAATAAGCCATAGCAGGATTTCTATGCATTTGTGAAATATAAGCCATACCCCGAAAATAAGACATAGTGACGCGGCACCTCTCCCCTAAGACAGCCTAGATAGGCGTGGCTATGCAGCGTACCGACGTGGAGCGGTTAAAATAAGACATCCCCCGAAAATAAGACATACTGTGTTTTTTTGAGGGGGGGGAATATAAGACAGTGTCTTATTTTAGGGGAAACATAGTAGTAGTAATCATAGTAGTAGTAGTAGTAGTAGTAGTAATAATAATAATAATAATAAAGTATCCATGACAGTTGGCCATCCAACCTCTGCTGAAAATCCTCCATGGTCTCATTTGTCTCTATACTAATGCACAGAGTATGGGAAACAAGCAAGACGAATTGGTCATTAGTCCTACCCCCGCCATGCCAGAATCACAGCTAAATAAAGTAAGGGGACAAGGGCTGGTGTAGTGGCGGTTTCTTATTTTAGGAGAAACACGGGTAATAATATTTGTATACAGTAGAGCGGTTTCAAGTCCATATCATGATATCGGTTTTATAATTTGGACCTGGCGATATATTGCGAATCGCGGTGTGTGTGTGTGTGCTGTGCAAAAATCACATTGTAGAAGAACCGTGAAGCTAGCCGATGCCTCTTAACATGGGTCCATCCTTCAGACATCGCGATATATCAGTATATCACAATGTTTAGCCGGTGATACATTGCCGTGTTGAAAACCAGATATTACCCAGCCCTAGTTATATAGGCAAGAACCGTTTTGCGCTGGGGTTACGTTCCTGACCCCATGACGGTGGAGAGCCTTTTCCTGGCCATTTCCAGGTCACGGTGATATGCGCTTGCGCGGTCGTGCATTAATTGGATGTGCGTAAATCGTCCGTTGCCTGTAGACAGCGGTACGCCTAGGGCATAATTTCAGCATGGCGTGCGTCCTGGGTGATGCAAACACACTCCGCAGGCGTTGCAACTTTCCCTGAACTTACCTGTGTCAGAACAGCCTGTTTGGGGCATATTATTAGTATGCGTCCTCCCCACGTCCAATTTGTCATACATGACTCCGGAGGTTTTGTGCCATGTCCCCAGCAGCCTCGTTGCCGTGATTTGCCTGTGTGTTCAGCCCAAGCGCCGGGCACCCTTGGCGCGTGCCATGCTCTGTCGCTCATTCTGTGTGCAGTTGGCGCATTCAGAACGGAGACTCGGCTTTCTCTCACGCCCTCTATGGCGGGGAGACCAGTTCCCCCTGGGACGCCTCCTCTCTGCCCCCCTCGCCACATTTCACAAGGCAGGAGTATGCACAGGAGGTCTTACGACATGCCCCCCCCCCGCCTTACTTGCTCCAACGCAGCCGCCGCCGCTGCCCCGCCCTGAGCCAAACTTAGCCCTCGGCTCTTCCAGAAATAGCCGTGGTCTTTGGCTTCAGGGTTGCTATTTGGTCTGGACGTCAATTCACGCCCCGACTCTCCCTATCCAGAGTTAAAGGTTGGGAGGAGGGCCGTGCAAATCCCCCCCCCCAGCTTGTGTGCGTGTGTGTGTTTGGGGGTTTCCTAAGTGCAGCCAGACCCCTCAGCTCCCTCTCCCACCACCCTTCCAGTAGCCGTGGGTGGACTCACGAGACACTGTCTGGCTCACACCCACGGTAGGCTGACCACACCAGTGCTGCTGGCGGAGGGGGGGGGCGGCTGGTGTGTTTGGCCCAGGCTTGTGGCAGGACGTAGACCCAGACATGCTTGCGGGGGGAGGCGAAAAGACTCTGTGAGCCGTGCCGGCTGAGTCACCGGCGGTGGCTAGAGAGCCCCTTCTTCCGTTCCTTTTCCTTCGCCGTCCTGGGGCAGCGTGGGAAAAAGTTGCCTCCGGTTTGTTTCCGCCAAACCCCCAGGCCTGCAAACTCCCCCCTTTTTGCAGTGGTTGAGGCAGGTTATTTTGGGATGGGAGGCAGGAGGTGTGTGTAGAGAAGGAATAAATCCAGGCAATGCCTCACAAGCCTTATGCATAAGGCTGGATGATCCCGGGACCTTGTTCCAGCTGCCCACCAGTGCAGGGAAACAGCAGTCGAATCATAGAATCGTAGGGATGGGAGGGACCCTGAGGGTCATCCAGTCCACCCCCCCCCCGCAATGCAGGAATGGGCATGTGCAGAGTGCTTTCCCCTTGACACTCAAGTCACCAGGACTCGCACCCAGCAATGGGGCTTTTCAAGAGAATGCCGTAAGCACAACCCGCTAAGAAAATGATCGCAGAGTCTCTGCGCACACTGAACTGAGCCAGAAAATGTCAACCCACTGACAGGTCTTTTGTCTGCAACCCAGATTTCCTGGTGTGTGTGTGTTGTTAAAAGTTAGAGGCCTGACAAGGATACCTGCTCACAGGTTGGAGCAGAAATTGGACAGCATCACACACACACACACACACACACACACACACACACGGCCTTACTCAAGCAGAAGCAAAATTTGAGGGGTTTTTTTAAACTTGGGGCAACTCGCATGGCGGGTGGTGTGAATTTCAGTTTTTTAAATTTTAACCGCTCACCCTGCCAGTGCTTCTTAATTGCACTAGGAAGGGAGAAATGAAATGGCCCAATATTATTTTCACACATGCACACATTTTCAAAGGTGGAGAGAGGGACAGGGAACCATGCGACGACCCTGCAATGTAGGCCAGTGCGGTTATCTCTGTTTTGCGGGCTGCTGCTCTGTGCGCACATCCGTGTGTGTGTGTGTGTGTTGTGGAGGAGCATGAATTGCAGTCTTTTTCAGCTTGTGTGCCACATTTCCTCATGGGGAGGCTGGGAGGGGGGAAATGCCACAGGTAGGCGGAGCCGTGGGCAGGACTGGTTGGGGCAATGGGTTTGGCTTTTTACCTTTGCAAAGTGCACTCACTACGTTGTCGATACGCGCAAAGACGGGAGGCTTCTGCAAACATACGCGCACACACCCCTCTGCCCAGACAAACAAGAGGCAATATCTGTTGGAAGCGGCCCAGAGTGGCTGGGGCAGCCCGGTCAGATGGGTGGGGTACAAAGAACAAATCTTTGTTATTGTTGGGGCTGATGGGAGTTGTAGACCCAAACCAAGGTGGGCACAACGTTGTGGAAAGCTGGTCTGACCGGCAGTGGCTCTCGGGGGATTTTCAGCCGTGAAACCTTTGCCGGCCCCTGCTTGGAATTGGTAGAGATATGAACCTGCTCTGCCCCAGTGGCGTGCAAATCGCCCGAAATCATTGCGATAGCCGTGTTGAAAACCAAAGCGTGCAACCTCTGCATGCAGATGGTGCCTTGCAACAAGAAGACAACCCCTCTCATCCCTGCAGTTTGAAAACGACAAAGGAAACAGTAATTACTAGTTATATGTAGCAGTTGTGCGATTTAATAACACAACTAACAAGTCACTATCAGTGCATATGTTTTGTGGCGCCTTAAAGGCTAACGCATTTGCTATTGCGCAGGATTCTGCGGACTACAGACAGATTCATCCTATACAGCAGGGGTCAGCAACCTTTTTCAGCCGTGGGCCGGTCCACCGTCCCTCAGACCATGTGGTGGGCCGGACTATATTTTGAAAAATAAAATAAAAAATGAACGAATTCCTATGCCCCACAAATAACCCAGAGATGCATTTTAAATAAAAGGACACATTCTACTCATATAAAAACACACTGATTCCCGGACCGTCTGAGGGCCGGATTCAGAAGGTGACTGGGCCGCATCCAGCCCACAGGCCTTAGGTTGCCTACCCCTGCTATACAGGAAGTGTTGCCCTAAGGGCGTCAAGTGTGCTTTTTGAGGGGAGATGCTCAGTAGCTGGTGCTGGTTGTATCGATTACGAGTGTCGGACTAGGAACTGGGAGAACAAGGTTCAAAACACACACTCAGGCACGTGAACTCCACTGGGGGAACTCCACTTGGGCCAGTCACTAGCTCTCAGCCAAAAAGAAAAGGAAAATGACCCCTGACAGTTAAGTCCAGTCGCAAACGACTCTGGGGTTGCGGCGCTCATCTCGCTTTACAGGCCAAGGGAGCTGGCGTACAGCTTCCGGGTCATGTGGCCAGCATGGCTAAGCCGCTTCTGGCAAACCAGAGCAGCGCACGGAAACGCCGTTTACCTTCCCGCCGGAGCGGTACCTATTTATCTACTTGCACTTTTGAACTGCTAGGTTGGCAGGAGCAGGGACCGAGCAACGGGAGCTCACCCCGTCACGGGGATTCAAACCGCCGACCTTACGATCGGCAAGCCCAGGCGGCTCGGTGGTTTAGACCACAGCGCCACCCGCGTCCTACCTCAAAGGGTTGTTGTTGGGATTAAACGAGGAAAAGGTGAACCACATCTGCCACGCTGGGCTCCTTGGAGGAGGAGGAGGAGGAGGAAGGATATGAAAGCAGCAAATAATTAATAGTGAAGTTGGGAAAATAAAATGCAGAGGAGCTCAGTGATAATGACATACTTGACAAACCAGGGTTGTCAGGCACAATTTTATGCCAACAACAACCACAATAATGTCGGTCCTGCTGGTTTTGCTGCTTTTAGCTGCTTTTGCTAAAAAGCAACACCACACTATGCAGGGTCTGGTGACATCTGTCTCAGTGTATCTGAAGAAGTGTGCATGCACATGAAAGCTCAAGAAAAAACTTAGCTGGTCTCTAAGGTGCTACTGGAGGGATTTTTTTTATTTCGACCACACTATGCAGTTTGCAGTAGAGGAGATCCCACATGCAGCACATCTCAGGTGGGGGGCAAAGGTCATCCCGACCCCAACTGCCCCCCACAAGCTGCCCCTGCCCGGCAAAAGCGTCTCTCCTTTTCCGAACACAGACACATTGTGCAGAGTTCCAAAGCAGCCTCCTCGAAAGACTGACTAACCCACAAACCATTCTCTCTTTTTCTATCTCTATGATTTCCAGACCTCATTAGGAGACGGAGGTGAAAGATGATTGGCGGCCACGTGGAGGGCGTCCTGTGATTGGCCGTCTTCTAGGAGAGAAAGAGAGAGAAGGATACAGAGAGAGCCACTCAGAGCTTCTCCAGCACAGTAGGTGTGTGCAGGGTGCGATTTCCATCTGGAGAGGCAGAAGGGGCGGGTGTGGTAGGGCAAGGGTTAACCTTGGGGCTGGCAGGAGCAGAGGCCCCGCCTCCCTTCCCCACATGAAGGAATTCCATTGGAGGGAGGGCAAAGGAGGCCCTGTGTTGATTGGACGAGAGGAACACATGGCTCAGTTAACTCTTTCCTGCTGCTTATCCACAGAGATGGGTGGAGAAGGGAATGAGTATCTGCTACTAAATTAATGGCGTCCAGCCCACTAATAAGGCAGAACAGAGGAAACTGATATAAAACCACCACAACGTGTTTGTGTTTAATTATATAAAATTTTAGGAGTTCACATTCGTATGAATGTTGTTTTGCATACGCCTTTTGTTGTTTTCAGCAGTAAAAGAAACAGAAACGCTTTGTGTTTGCAATAAATAGCTTACAGACCTTTGTATAATTTGAATTTGTGATTTCCAATTCAGGCCATGTTCATATTAATTTAATCTGAAACAGAGATTATCCACCCGAATGAATTTAATTGTATATTTGAGCAACAAACATCAAGGCTTCCAACATTATTGCTTATCCGATCTCTGGCTGGGCTTACTCCAGATCATATTTTCCCCAAGCCTGGGCCCCACCTGGTGCGTTTGACTACAACTCCCATTATCGTATGGCTGGGCTGGCTCAGGCTGATGGTAGGTGTAGTCAAAGCGAGGGGGCGCCAGGTTGGCAAAGGCAGATCGGTGGGGGAAAGGGTGAGGAAACGGAGTGCCTTCCAGATGTTGTTGGACTACAACTCCCCTCAGCCACCACAGCCAGTGATCTGGGATGATGGGAGTTGTAGTCCGGGAACATCCGGAGGCCTCTGCGTTGCTTGCCCTACCTGGGAATCTAATAATAATAATAATAATAATAATAATAATAATAATAATAATAATAATAATTTATTATTTGTACCCCGCCCATCTGGCCGGGCCTCCCCAGCCACTCTGGGCGGCTTCCAACAAATATCAAAAAACATTAAAATATCACAGATTAAAAACTTCCCTAAACAGGGCTGCCTTCAGGTATTTTCTGAATGTCAGGTAGTTGTTTATTTCCTTGACATCTGATGGGAGGGCGTTCCACAGGGCGGGTGCCACCACCGAGAAGGCCCTCTGCCTGGTTCCCTGTAACTTGGCTTCTCATAGTGAGGGAACCGCCAGAAGGCCCTCGGCACTGGACCTCAGTGTCCGAGCTGAATGATAGGGGTGGAGACGCTCCTTCAGGTCTACTGGGCCTTTGAGGCCGTTTAGGGCTTTAAAGGTCAGCACCAACACTTTGAATTGTGCTCGGAAACATACTGGGTCACCTTCAAAGGTAGCCCCACGTAGAGCGCATTGCAGTAGTCCAAGCGGGAGATAACTAGAGCATGCACCACTCTGGCGAGACAGTCTGCGGGCAGGGAGGGTCTCATCCTGCATACCAGATGGAGCTGGTAGACAACCGCCCTGGACGCAGAATTAACCTGCGCCTCCATGGACAGCTGTGAGTCCAAAATGACTCCCAGGCTGCGCACCTGGTCCTTCAGGGGCACAATCTTCCCGTTCAGGACCAGGGAGTCCCCCACATCCGCCCGCCCCCTGTCCTCCAAAAACAGTACTTCTGTCTTGTCAGGATTCAACCTCAATCTGTTAGCCTCCATCCATCTAGACCCAAGGTGGGCAATTGAAGCAAACATATTTGTGAATTCCAAGTAATTTGTGCGCTCTCTCTCTTTTTTCTCCCTCGCCCCCCCAGCATTTTATGTGGCTGTGCCTGGAGAAGGAATAAACCAGAGGAAACTGCAGCAAGCCGCGGCCGGGTGGTGGCACCCGTCGCTCAGATCGGGGGGGTGGAGGGTGGGGTACCAAGGCGCATCCACCACAGCAAGAGAGGTAAAAAAATAACAATTACTTGGGGGAATTAATAATGTGCTTGTTTGTTGTTGGGGGGAGGGGAATAGCAAAGTGGGGAGGGCATGAACTTTGTTGGGATGGGGGCTGCAAGATATCTATTTACATATTTCTATGTTTATTTCAAAGAATCTGCACCCCTTCTTTCCATATTTTTTTTTAAATTTAAGCCCCCAAATGGCTTAATCAAATTTATAAATTCCGAAACGCACGTTTTGGCAATTGTCACAAAAGTGAAATCTCGCAGCAGCAGCGGCAGAAACTAATTATCTGGGCGTATGAATATGAAAAAAAGTTCTAAATGAAGTGTTGTGAGGTGGGGGGGGGACACGCATAGGAGGCTGCCTATTGGTTGGGGTGGGGCAGTCATTTGAAAGGGGAGTTGCTAGACGGGAAAGGAGGGCTGGGAGAAACTGTCCTGCCAGAAACCCTGGAGAGCTGCTGCTGCTGCCAGCCAGTGCTACCAGTACTGAGCTAGATAGATGCCAATGGTCTGATTTGACACAAGCTAGCATCCTAGATGCTAGATCCTAGATCCAGGTGGCGCTGTGGGTTAAACCACAGAGCCTAGGGCTTGCCGATCAGAAGGTCGGCGGTTCGAATCCCCGCAACGGGATGAGCTCCCGTTGCTTGGTCCCTGCTCCTGCCCACCTAGCAGTTCGAAAGCACGTCGAAGTGCAAGTAGATAAATAGGTACCAC
Organism: Darevskia mixta; assembly: GCA_034641385.1. Lineage (NCBI taxonomy): Eukaryota > Metazoa > Chordata > Lepidosauria > Squamata > Lacertidae > Darevskia > Darevskia mixta. The sequence goes on along the minus strand of JAWWNH010000132.1, from coordinate 46,669 downwards.
TCCAGCGGGAAGGTAAACGGCGTTTCCGTGCGCTGCTCTGGTTCGCCAGAAGCGGCTTAGTCATGCTGGCCACATGACCCGGAAGCTGTACGCCGGCTCCTTCGGCCAGTAAAGCGAGATGAGCGCCGCAACCCCAGAGTCGGACACGACTGGACCTAATGGTCAGGGGTCCCTTTACCTTTACCTAGCATCCTATGTTGGGGCCTTGGATGGGGAGAACAGGATGTTGGACTTGAGGGGCCAGGGAGCTGGAATAAGCTCCATATTGTGGGGTCTTTTGGGGGGGGGGGTTGCTGAGATTGTGGGAGGAGCCAGAAGCTGGAAGGGGTGGGCCTTAGGAGAAGGGCGATGATGGGTTGGTCAGAGGGGGGGAGGAGGAGGAGTTGGCCTCCATGAAGGTGGGAAGGAGCTCCCTGCTTGCCACCTGAACCCCGCTTCTCTCCCCCCCCCCCACATCACAGGCTGGATGCATCGCACAGTGGAGCAGTTGGGGGGCCGTGCTGGACGGGACCCCTTTTCTCTCGGCAACATGGGCTGCAGCGGCAACGCCTGGAGCTCCTGCCATTCACGCCCATGGCTCCAGGGCGGCAGGTGAGTGTCTTACGGCCGGGGAGGCGGGAGCGGCTGGGAGTCGTAGTCTGAAGGGGCTGCGCTGGCTGCGGCGGATGGGAGTTGTAGTCCAGAAAGCACCAGGAAGCTCTCCAGCTTGGCGAAGGCTGTTCCACACACACACACACACACACACAAATATAAAAAAATAATTCATGTTTACACACCTGTAAAGCAAACACACCCACAGCTGTGCAAAGAATCATGGGCGATGAATTGCATTCGCCTCCCCGAACGCCCTCCATAAAACCGCACCCGTTGCAGGCGGGGAAGTCAAGAAACTGACGTTGCTTTGATGTCGGTTGGAGTTTAGACGTACTGCTGAATGCTCTTGAGAGAGGTTTCATCTCTCCCTCTCTCCTCCACCCCCCCCCCCACTTCAGCGTCCACAGCTTCCTCTGCAAAACAGGAAGGAAAAGGGTCCCGTGTCTGACTTCAACCCCACCCCCACCCCCAACCTTTGAATAGTTTACATGCCCCACCTGCCCTCTGGAACTCCCTGCCTGTTGACACCAGGCAGACTCCTTCCCTGTGCTCTTTGTGGTATCTGCTGAAAATACGTCCCAGGTTTTTAGGAGGCAGACACGAATTTGAATTTGCTTTTTAGTTGATTGCTGATTTTGCTTTTTTGAACGCTCTTTAACTTTTTCTAGTGGTCATTTCGTTGATCTGTTCTCTTCGTGAACCGCTTTACAACCAGGTGGTTTGGAAATTTCATCAAATAAGTAAATAATGCCACTCAAGGAGACTTCGGCTCCCAGGCCTGTCCTTGGAGCTGCAGTTCAGCCCCAGGGTGCATTCAATGAACTACGAATCAGAGAGCCTATAAGCATGTGCAGAGTGCTGTCCCCCCTCCCCACTCCTGCTCCGAAGAGTAGCTGCAGCTGGCCTTGAGCATTGACAAGCCTGGCTTGTGTTGTGGCTGACCTCTCTTTTACACACCTAGGAAGGTGCTTTATACAAAACCAGGCCATTGGTCCATGGAGCTCAGTAGTGCCTACACTGGCTGGCAGCAGCGGCACTTCAGAGTTTCAGGAAGGGGACATGCCCAGCCCTCCCTGGATATGCCGTGTGTGTGTGTGTGGAATTGAACCCAGGCCCTTCTGCATGGAAAGCAGCTGTTCTCCCGCTCGGCCACTACACCAGCCCTTGTCCCCATACTTTATTTAGCTGTGATTCTGGCATGGCGGGGGTAGGACTAATGACCAATTCGTCTTGCTTGTTTCCCATACTCTGTGCATTAGTATAGAGACAAATGAGACCATGGAGGATTTTCAGCAGAGGTTGGATGGCCAACTGTCATGGATACTTTATTTTTATTATTTTTATTATTATTATTACTACTACTACTACTACTACTAGTATACCCCCCTATACCCATAGATCTCAGGGCGGTTCACAACATAAGTTGAGATTCCTGCATTACAGGGGGTTGGACTAGATGACCCTTGGGGGTCCCTTCCAACTCCAACCTTCTGACATTTCTCTCCCCTCCTGCCTCCGCCCAGGTGCTCTGCCAGCGTCGGCCAGCCTCAGCTGCCCCCGCACCTGCCGCCCAACCATGGCTCTAACATGGGGCAACACAACAAGGGCTACTTCCCCCCGGGGTAAGTGCTCCCAGAGGGCATTTTGCCAACATCAGCAGCTACGGGAGGGATTGTGGTGGCCCATCCTTTCAGCTCCCAGCCCCGAATCCTGTATATTGTGGTGGTGGTGGGGGGGAAGAGGTTGAACGAGGAGGTCCAGACCCTGAGCACCATACTTTCCGGATACAGGGGCTCAGGCTAGCCCAAAGCCATTTCCCCTGTTCCTCGAGAGTCTTGGTTGCTGGTGCTTTGCTGCTATGAACTTCCTTCCCACCGCATGGCACCAAGAGGTCAGTTTTCCCAGAATCCCCCTCTCTAAACCCCCACCCCAAGGAACGGGATCCCCAACCTGCTGGTATCTGGATGTTTCGGAGCACAGTCGTACCTTGGTTCTCAAACGCCTTGGTACTCGGACATTTTGGCTCCCGGGTGCCGGAAACCCAGAAGGAAGTATTTTGGTTTTCGGACGTTTTTCAGAAGCCGAACGTCCGACGCAGCTTCCGATTGAGCGCGGGAAGCTCCTGCAGCCAATCAGAAGCTGTGCTTTGGTTTTCGAACGGTTTCAGGAGTCGGACGGACTCCCGGAACGGATTACCGTATTTTCCGGCATATAAGATGACTGGGCATATAAGACGACCCCCAACTTTTCCAGTTAAAATATAGAGTTTGGGATATACTTGCCGTATAAGAAATACGACCCGGCGTATAAGACGACCCCCGACTTTTGAGAAGATTTTCCTGGGTTAAAAAGTAGTCTTATACGCAGGAAAATACTGTAAGTTCGGCAACCATGGTTGCACTGTACTGTTTAGGGAAGTTTTTAATGTTTGATGTTTTATCGTGTTTTTATTATTCTATTGGGAGCTGCCCAGATGGGTGGGGTATAAATATATTATTATTATTATTATTACCACCACAACCACCAACCCTCTGCTGGCTGGGGCTGATGGGATCTGACTAGGAAAGACCTTACCAGAGGCCCCAGCGTTCCTTCCTCCAAATCCTGGCTGCCTCTCCCCATCGCTGATGCCTCTCTCCCTCCCCAGTAACCTGGCCCCGCGCCCCCTGCACGGGAAGCTGGAGGCCATCCACGGCTGTGTCCAGGCCCTGCTCCGGGATCCAGGGCAGCCCCAGCTCTGGGAGCAGCTGGGTGAGATCTACGAGTCGGAGCAGGATTGTGAGGAGGCCGTGCGCTGCTACCAGAATGCCACCCGGTACCCGCGAGACTACGACTACGGGAGCTACGGGGAGATGCATGCCCGGATCGGACGCCTGCAGCAGGTATGGGAATAAATATAATACCCGCCTTCAGCCCCCAACGGCCTCATAGCTGTCAACCCTCCCTTTTTTTGCGGGGAACTCCCTTATTCCAATGCCGTTTCCCGCTGCTATCCCGGATTGTTGATATCCCTTAAATTCCCCGGATTTCCAAGGAAGCAGCTCCTCTCCCTCCCTGCCGGCCAGGGAGGCTCCTCAGCTGCGTTGCTCGGCTGCCAATAAGGAGTCTGAGACCGACTGAGGGCGGAGCTTGCATGCCTTGTGCAGCCAGACCCTCACGCCCAACCAGACAGACAGCCTGCCTGCCGTCTCTGCACTCGCTCTTTCGCTCACCCGTTGGCGTGCAGCCTCTGGAGCGCAGGGTGGCGAGGCTACTTGGTGCCATTGCACCACCCTCGCGGCATCCCTGAGCCCAGGCGGCCACCGCCATGCCCTACCATGCCCCGCAGTGCCATCTGCCTGTTTGAGAAGGGGCCGCGAGCTCGCTCTGCTTCCTCTCCTCGTGTCACCATGGACAGGCTTACTTTGGAGTAACACCTACCGGACTCGGGGGCTTGCTTGCCCTCTGTCCAAAACACGTGGAGGCTTAGCTTGCTTGCAGGTTAATTTGTTCAGCCTTAGCTTGTAGCCTGGTGTAAATTAATTTGTAGCCTGGGGGGATTGCCGCAGCGTGGACTGTCCCAGAGAACCGTAGACTGTCCCCGGGACAGGTGAGGCTGCTGATCCCTTATTTTCAAATCCGAAAGTTGACAGCTATGATCGGCCTCCTTGCAGGGAGGAATGGCGGGGCTGAGGGTGGGGAGGCAGCCCCTTTCATTTCATATTTAATTTGCACACCGCCTTTCTACGTTGTGGCACGCAAGGCAGTTTGCAAGCTGTCAAAGAGACAAAATATCTCATTCTTCTTTGGCGGTCCCTCATAGCCGAGTAAGATTGTCTTCCATGAACACGGTTTTAGCAGTGAGTCCGTAAGTGACTGTGGAGGCCAGTTCTGGATCCACATGCCCTTCCACAGTGGGGACATTGGTTCCCGGGCGGGAGTTGATCACGGTGTGGATTTGCCAAGCATGCCTTCCTCTTAGCACGTTCCTCCCTTGCGTCCTGAGTTCGAGTGTCTTCAAAGCCCACGAAGCTTTTGGTCAAGGCTGTTCTCCAACTGGAGCCCCTGCAGGCCAGTGTTTCCCAGTTGTCACCCAAAATGTGTGCCACAAAGCTCACACGCCCTATAACAATGCAAATAAGCCACGATTAAAAAAAATTGACTTGGTAATAAACAGCTTGCATCAAATTAAAGCACTCGGGTATTCAATAATCTGCTTATAACATTGCACAATAAAATTAGCAAACTATCAGCAGAGCGGAAATTCGCTCTCAGCAGTTAGAACGAATCGTTGGTAGGAAATAATTCTGTAAAAATAAGAGGAGAGTCACCATACATGGAAATACCGCAATAAGTAGAAGGTTGAACTGGGCAACTGAGTCCCCCGACTTATGAAATTACAAAATGCACTAGCGTAACTGATTCCCTGGTGCAAATCTGTGATGTGGTGGTTAAGAGCGGTAGACTCGTAATCTGGGGAACCGGGTTCGCGTCTCCGCTCCTCCACATGCAGCTGCTGGGTGACTTTGGACGTCACACTTCTTTGAAGTCTCTCAGCCCCACTCACCTCACAGAGTGTTTGTTGTGGGGCAGGAAGGGAAAGGAGAATGTGAGCCGCTTTGAGACTCCTTCGGGTAGTGATAAAGCGGGATATCAAATCCAAACTCTTCTTCTTCTATTCTGAATCTGTAATATTTAGTATTTATTTTATTGCATCCATGTCTCACCTTTATTTATTTTTTACCAAGGAGCTCAAGGGGGGCATGCCCATGCTTCTTCCTCTCTCCATTAATCCCCTGTGAGGCAGGTTAGACTGACAGTCAGTGACCGGCCCCCAAAGTTCACCCCCAGGAGCTTTCCTTGGCCGAGCGAGGATTTGAACCCTGGCCTTTCTTCCCGGGGGGGGGGGGTTAGTCTGACACCCTAACCACTACCATTTCATTCGTTATACGCACTTTATGTGTGGAATTGGGTTTTTATTAAGGCTTGGAATTATTTTGATTGCTTCCTGTATGGTTCCTTGCACACTTTCCTCGCTTTGACTGGTTTTATTTGCTTTGTAACTGTACATTCCGTCCTTTCCGGCTCTCCCCGTGACTTTTCCCAGGCTCAGCTGTGGAACTATCACTCGGGGTCGTCTCACCACCGGCCGAAAGCCTTGCCCCCCCTGCAACAAGTCTGGAACCTCCTGCACCTTGAGGTGAGTTGTGGCCAATGAGGGACCCCCGCCCCCCAATTCCCCTCTCTGCCTCTCCTCAGCATCTCTCGACTGCTTTGGCCCTCAAGGGCAAACCTGTGATGCTTGGGATGTCGGTGGACGGCAACTCCTGTCAGTTGCACCGTTCGATGTTCTGAATTTAACTACTAAAGCAGGGGTCAGCAACCTTTTTCAGCCGTGGGCCGGTCCACCATCCCTCAGACCTTGTGGTGGCCGGACTGTATTTTTTTTGGGGGGGGGGGGATGAACGAATTCTTTTTTAAAAAAAATAATTTTTTATTGTTCTTCCACAAATTTGATACATACAATACACAAAGAAATATAACAATAGTAACAAAACAGAAAAGAAAAAATAAACAACAAACATAAAATACCCAATATCATTTTTTCCTTTAACATTTTTATATGGACTTCCTCGATTCCCCCCTCATTGAGTCCCTTTTTTAATCCTTCTTTAACAATTTTCATTAAATTCATTTACCACCACTTATACCTTATCATCCTTTCTTATCTTTTCTTTTCTTTTATTATCATCTTATTCAATTCTTTTCACAATTCTTCCCATAATCCTAACCTACTATTATGTAATTACATATCTACTATATGAATGAACAAATTCCTGTGCCCCACATATAACAGGACACATTCTACTCATGTAAAAACACGCTGATTCCTGGACCGTCCGCGGGCCGGATTGAGAAGGCGATTGGGCCACATCCAGCCCCAGGGCCTTAGGTTGCCTACCCAAGTTCTAAAGCAGGGGTCAGCAACCTTTTTCAGCCGTAGGCCGGTCCACCGTTCCTCAGACCATGTGGTGGGCCGGACTATATTTTGAAAAAAAAATATGAACGAACTCCTATGCCCCACAAATAACCAGGAGATGCATTTTAAATAAAAGCATACATTCTACTCATGTAAAAACACCAGGCAGGCCCCACAAATAACCCAGAGATGCATTTTAAATAAAAGAACACATTCTACTCATGTAAAAACACCAGGCAGGCCCCACAAATAACCCAGAGATGCATTTTAAATAAAAGCACACATTCTACTCATGTAAAAACACCAGGCAGGCCCCACAAATAACCCAGAGATGCATTTTAAATAAAAGGACACATTCTACTCATGTAAAAACACCAGGCAGGCTCCACAAATACCCCAGAGATGCATTTTAAATAAAAGGACACATTCTACTCGTGTAAAAACACCAGGCAGGCTCCACAAATAACCCAGAGATGCTTTTTAAATAAAAGGACACATTCTACTCGTGTAAAAACACGCTGATTCCTGGACCGTCCATGGGCCGGATTGAGAAGGCGATTGGGCCGGATCCGGCTCACGGGGCCTTAGTTTGCCTACCCCTGTTCTAAAGCCTTAAAATGGGCTGGGCCCAAGAAACATGAAGGGGCTGTCTTGCCCCCATGCAAACCTGTCGTTGGCATTGAGATTTGCCTCAGAGGTTCTGCTTATGCACCCACATACGTCAGCCTGGTTGACGTGGTTGTTATTATTATTATTATTATTATTATTATTATTATTATACCGCCCTTCATCCGTAGATCTCAGGGCCGTGCACAGCATAAAAATATAAGGTTAAAAGCACAAAATGCATGATAAAAACAAGAACAGAAACAAACTGATAACCCCACCTCCCACAACACATTTTAAAGGTTATCAAATGTTGAATCAGCCCAAAAGACCTGGTTGAATAGGAACATTTTCGCTGGGCAGCTAAAGTTGTATGATTCATTCTGCACCGTTCAAGATTTCTTTCTCCTTTTCGAATTTTACAGATTATGGTATTTCCGCCCCTCCACACTTTAAAAGAAAAAAACCCGCTATCTTTATATAAGGTGAAATACATGAAGCGTCACTTACATTGTTTTATTTCTGTAGAAACCTCAAAATGTTGGGGGATGTGGATTTAGGCTGATAGGGAGGCTATTTTAATCCATTAGCATAGATAACAGAGCCGTGGATTGGGTTACTTTCCCCTCTTGGCACATCTTTTGAATAATCTGAGGTAATCTGTCACAAACAACTTGGAACCAGCTTATTTTTTATCGCATAAGATCTATATTCCGCTTAATTGTAAAAAAAAGAAATGCTTCAAGGCGGTTTAACAAGAGAATAAAAAAATAATCAATCAATCAAATCTTTATTATGGTCCAGAGACCCAACGATTCAGTACAAAACAATACACAATTTCGACAGCCCGCCTTCAGGTTACACAAGCATTTTGTTCAGATTTAGGAATAAGGATCATTGGTTCTTGCAACCACCGATAGAAACTTCGCCACTGCTAATGTTCTGTCATTTGTCCGGTCTTAAACTAGGAACCTGACATAGTAAGCCTCTGATTTTCCCGGGAAAGGTACTAGCAAGGGTAATATCAGTTCAGCCCTGGCTTGCTCGAATTTCACACAGTGCAGCAAAATATGTTTTATAGAGTCAATGTCTTGGGCACATGAGCATAGTCTGTCCTGGTATGGAACTCCTCTCAATCTGCTATCCAACACTGCAGAAGGAAAGACGTTAAGTCTGGCTTTTGTAAATAGCCTTCGGTAATTTGGAACTGTCAGATTTTTAATATAAGATGTTAACTTAAAGGCATGCCCATATTGTACTCCTACTGCCAGCGGACTGCAGACTGCGTGTGATCGATGTCGCAAGTCACTGTGTGTAATGTCCCAGAGTCTTTGCTTTAAAGTCTTTAGGGCACCTTCATAACCCAGGCAATAGAGGTGGGTGGGTGACAGACCAATAGAGGTGGCTTTTTTTGCCATTGTTTTCTGCCAGTTGCTGACATGCTCCTCATTGTTCAGGTGTTGATATAGACCCTCCCCTAGCTCAAACACTGCAATCTTGAGCCAATGTTTTAGTGCAGCCCACCATGCCTTAGTTGAAATTGGGCATTCACCAGCTTCTAATAAAAGTATGGAGTTCAGTAAAAACAGAAAACCCCCCAACTATTTGGAAACTTCAGATGATGAAATAACCAATAAACTAAGAACAAATCAAAACAAATCAACTGCTCCATCGTTCTCTCATTCCCTATTTCACCATCGTTGAGCTAATAATAAATAAAATTTATTATTTATTACTATTATTAATTTTTTGGGAACAACTTGGAAGCCTCGTTATCACTTCCTGTACTCGCCAGAGCAAGGGGGAGCTGGTGGGGAGTTTTGTTGAAGCCATTCCCAACCCTTCAGTGGCTGTAGATCACCTCCTGCCTCTTTAAAATAGAGTCACGGGGTTGTAGGGTTGGAAGGGACCCTGAGGTACATCTAGTCCAACCCCCTTTTGCCCAGCGTGGGGCTCGAACCCACAACCCAGAGATTTAAGGGTCTCGTGCTTTACCGACTGAGCTGCCCCTGCTGCCACCTTAGCGTTTAACGAAAATAACCCCTTGCAAATATCTCCTTGCTCCCCAATTTTCCCCGCACCCTTCTCAAATTTCCAGAAGAGGAACTTCTCTGCCAAGCGCAACCCCCAGCTGAAGAGGCCTGGCCCACCCATGGAGCCCCCCGTGGTCCAGCCGATCCCCCCAGTCCAGCACCCGCCACACCCGGGGCACGGGGAGGACCTGCCCACCCCCATGAAGAGGCGGAGGAGCACCAGTCCTGACCAGGTACAGGGGGTGCAAAATGGACCACCGCAAACCACTGCCACGCTCCCGCCGCTCTGCTTGCTTGCGCTGCGGGGGCAGCCCAAATCCTGCCCCACGCTCTCTCGCTTGGCATGGGCCCGGCTGCCTTCGCTTCGCTGCCCCCCCCCCCCGGCGCCACTCGCAGGACTCGCTGCTCGACGCTTTGCTCCAAGATTGCTTTGGGGGGCTGCGGCGATTTAATTGTTGCCGTTTTCTTGCATGAGCCGCTTTGGGGGGGGGGTTGCGGTTTGAAGTTTCCTGGGGCGGGGGGGGGGGACACACACGCTTCCCTTCCCTGTTTCGGTTGCCCGCTCGGGTTTATTTCGCCGTACGGAGGTGGGGAGGATAGATTTGGGGAAGGGGCTGCCTCTTGTTGTTGGGCGCTGTGACCATCTCCTCCCCTCGTTTCTCTCTCCTTCCCCCTCTGCTTTTTCTGTCTCGCTGTCTCCCCCCCCCCCATCCCGCAAATCTCCGCTCCTGGCGCACGCAGAATGGTAACGGGGTCTGCCAGCACCCGCCAGGTGTCCCTGGCAACCCCCACTACCAGCTGCCCAAGCCGGGATTATGGAACCCCCTCCACGGAGACTCCTGGGGGCAGGAGCGCAAGAACGTCGCTGCCCCAGAGAGACAAGTAAGACTGCCCCCACCCCACCCCTGGATCCACCCCCCCCCTGCCCATGGACATTGGCCTGGCCTCTTTCACCACCAGGCAGGGTTGTATCCTCATAGCAAACAAAATAAAAAATTAAAAAATTCCTTCCAGTAGCACCTTAAAGGTAAAGGGACCCCTGACCATTAGGTCCAGTCGTGACTCGGGGGTGTGGCGCTCATCTCGCTTTACTGGCCGAGGGAGCCGGCATACAGCTTCTGGGTCATGTGGCCAGCATGACTAAGCCGCTTCTGGCGAAACCAGAGCAGCGCACGGAAACGCCGTTTACCTTCCCACTGGAGTGGTACCTATTTATCTACCTGGACTTTGACGTGCTTTTGAACTGCTAGGTGGGCAGGAGCAGGGACCGAGCAACGGGAGCTCACCCCGTTGCGGGGATTCGAACCGCCGACCTTCTGATCGGCAAGTCCTAGGCTCTGTGGTTTAACCCACAGCGCCACCTTAGAGGCCAACTAAGTTTGTTCTTGGTATGAGCTTTGGTGTGCATGCACACTTCTTCAGATACACTGAGACAGAAGTCACCAGACCCTTATATATAGTGAGAGGGTGGGGAGGGGTATTACTCAGAAGGGTGGTGGGAGATGGGTGATGGGCTGATAGGTGTGGTAAACCTGTTGACTGTTAACAACTGCAATTGGTCTTACAGGAAAAAGGAAGGGGTGAGATGGCCAAAAATAGCTTTGTCATGTATAATGAGATAAGAATCCAATGTCTCTATTCAGACCAGGTCTCTCCATGGTTTTAAGTTTGGTAATGAGTTGCAATTCAGCAACTTCTCTTTCCAGTCTATTTCTGAAATTCCTTTGTAATAAGACAGCTACTTTGAGATCTTGTATAGAGTGTCCTGGGAGATTGAAATGTTCTCCTACTGGTTTCTCTGTCTTAGTTGGTCTCTAAGGTGCTACTGGAAGGAATTTTTTTATTTTTTTTCGACTAAGGCAGGCCAACACGGCTACCTACCTGTAACCTCATAGCAAAGGTTTGCAAGTAATTAATGTCATTTAGTTCTTATCAGATAGCTGATGGCGTCCATTAGAGGGGCAATTGACCCTTCCCCTCCCCGCCGCTCTTTTGCCTTCCTTGCTTTTGTATTCATGGGCAATGTCAATATTCTGGGCATTTCCATATCCTAGAATCGGCTGCCTTTAAATTTAAAAAACAACAACAACTCCTCACAAGTTTCTAGCCCTCTTGACTTTCCCTTGCAGAGGGAGGGGAGGGTAGCCTGGCTGGCTGGCTTGCTTGAGGGGGCTTCAGCGCTGTGCCTGCTCCATTGCATGGGGGTGGGGGGCCCTTGGGAAGCGGGTGGGGTGGGGTAGGGTATCCCCTTAACTGTTCCCACCCACCTCAGAGATGTGCCCTCAACTCTGCCTCCAGTTCATGCGGAAACGCAAGAGTCCGAATGGTTACATATTGGAGGGAAAAACAGGCCGTTCCCAAACTGGTGCCCTCTGGACTACAACACCTATCAGTCCCTAGATAGTGTGGCTGTTTTGGACTACAATTCCCATCAGTCCTCAGCCAGTATGGCCGTTTGGACTACAATTCCCATCAGTCCTCAGCCAGTATGGCCGTTTGGACTACAATTCCCATCAGTCCTCAGCCAGTATGGCCATTTGGACTATAATTCCCATCAGTCCTCAGCCAGTATGGCCTTTTGGACTACAATTCCCATCAGTCCTCAGTCAGTATGGCCGTTTTGGACTACATTTCCCATCAGTCCTCAGCTAGTATCGCTGTTTGGACTACGATTCCTATTAGTCCTCAGCCAGTATGGCCGTTTGGACTACAATTCCCATCAGTCCTCAGCCAGTATGGCCGTTTGGACTATAATTCCCATCAGTCCTCAGCCAGTACAGCCGTTTTGGACTACATTCCCATTAGTCCTCAGCCAATATGACCATTTGGACTACAATTCCCATCAGTCCTCAGCCAGTATGGCCGTTTTAGACTCCAACTCCCATCAGCCTCAGGGTGTACTGGCTGGGGCTCTACCTAAAGGACACCATGTTAGGCAAGGCTGATTTATGCTTTATGTGAAGAGCACCTGCCGTTCAAAGAGTTGGGTGTCCCTCCACCCCACCCCACCCCACCTGGTTTTGTGCCCCCTCTCCTGACTTCTCTTCCTCCTCCTCTCCCCCAGGAGCAGAGGAACTCGGTGGCCCACCCCTTCCCCTACCCCTGCCCCGCCTACGGCTCCCACCCGCCCCCGCACCGCCTGCCGGCCATGGCCCCCAGCCCCCGCACACCTCCAGCACACCGGCCCCCTCTTGACAGCCATGGCTGCCTGGCCCGGCCCAACGGAAGTGACCTTAGAGACGGCAGAGCCCCCCGGGTGCGGTCAGACTCCACCGCCACACCAGCAGCAACCGCCGCCTGCGTGCCTTACGTCCCGCGCCCAAACCCCGGAGGAGGAACCAGCGCCACCAGCAAGACCACCTCGCGGGGGCCACTGAACCCTGACTGCCTTGTGAGTGGGGGCGAGGGGGGGCTCTCGCGGGGGTCCGGGAATCGGAGGGAGCTTCGGAAGGCCTCGGGTGCCGGCTCCCGAAACTGGCACCGCTTTTGTCGAATCAATTAAAACAGCCCCGATTGCATTTTGAATAAGCATGCAATTGGTTGTTGACGTTTTGAATTTTATTAGCCGTTTGTTCCGTAAAATTTAGGCACCGCTCTGTCGCAAGGAAAAAACCCTTCAAAGCGGTTTACAAAAAAAGATAAAACGAGGGAGGGGAAATCACAACGACACTAGTGATAGCTCAGTTGGCAGAGTGTGAGGCTCTCGGGGTCATGAGTTCGAGTTCCGCATTGGGCAAAAGATTCCTGCATTGCAGGAGGGACCCTCGTGGTTCCTTCAGACGCTGCAGTTCTGTGATTCTGAGACGTACAAAAGTTAAAATGCTAGAACAGATTAAAATCGCCTCGGCTTCCTAAGCACCCAGGTAGGCTTGTTTAAACAGTGCAGTGAAGGTGCCTGCTTGCTATCAATAGGCAGGGAGTTCCAAAGTTTCATAGGTGCTGCTGGACTAAACGACCAGGTTCTTATAAACGTGGAACGGGGATTATGTGGCAACCTGGGACGGCTCCAGTTCTGCCCATCGAAGCGGCAAAGTGGGGGAAAGGCAGTTCCATAGGAAAACCGGTCGCCCGTTGTTAAGGGTTGTATATACTGATAGTAACACCTTGAACTTTGCCCGGCAGCAAATTGGCAACGGGTGCAGATCCCTGATCATGGGTGACCTATGCTGACGAGGCCTCCCTCCTGTTAGCAGTTGTGCGGCAGATCAAGGGCAGCCCCACACAGAGGGGGCCGTGTCATTTTATGGCGCTATTATCTGAGTTGTGCCAACAGCTGTTCTGAATAACGCTTGCTATAGGGTAGGGGACGCCGAGGATGAGTCTAGGGCACGAAGCCTACCTGAGCAGAACGGCAGGACCCTTGAGTCCGTTGACGGGCGGGCGGCGTGTGAATAAGCCTGCTCTCTCGTGATCCCTTCTGATTGGCTCTTCCTTCTGTCCATCCCGCAGGGTTCCGACCATTACCAAACGCCGGCATTGGAGCCATCCAGTCCCGCCCAGGAGAACGGGGGGCGCAAAGCACCCTTGCAGCAGCAGCCACCGCCTCCCCGGCCGGCTCCTTGCCTTGCCCCTCGCAACCTGCCCTGCTCTCGCATGCCTCCTCCTCCGCCCATCGCCAGGGGGCCTCCACCAGCAGTTGCCCGGCCACCCGCAGCTCCGCAGTGCCCACCGCCCCCGCCCCCTCTGCCCCCGCCTCCTCCGCCAGCACCCCCCTTGCCCTGGCTGAAAGGCCCTGCGTTCGGCAGCAAAGGGGACAAAGCGAAAGCCAGCAGCGACCCCCTGGGCGATATTCTCTTTGGGTGCGGGGGGGAGCCGCCGCGGGGCGACGCTTCCCCTCTCGGGGCCTGCGACTCGGGGCGCAGCTTCCAGGATTCCAACGCCAGCAGCCAGAAAGGGCCCTTCTCGCTCCCCGGAGAAGAAGGGGCTGAGGAGAAGGCCAGCCCCCAAAGATCAGCCAGCCCCGAACCCACCCCGGCAGCCGCTGACTACTGGATGCCGGAAAGCACCCAGGAGGAGAAGGGCTCCGGCGGCGCCAGGGCCCCGGCCCTGGAGAGCCCCACCATTACCTCAGGAACCTTCGGGTCCCCGGAGAGCCCCCCTCAGCCGCCAACGCTGCCCCCGCCACCCCCGCCACTGCCCCGGGCCTCCTATCCAAAGACACCGGAGCCCTCGGCAGCGCCCCCTGCAGCGGAGCCCGCGCACGAGAGGCTCTTTGGCTTCGCCAGCCCCCAGCTGGAGGACCAGTTCGAGGAGCCCCCCGAATTCTCCAAGATCCTGCCGGACGGCCTGGCAAACATCATGAAGATGCTGGACGAATCGATCCTGCGCGAGGAGGAAGAGCGCGAGGAGAGCTTCCCGCCGCCCCCGCCGCCTGCCCCGCTGCTCCCCAGCCCCCCGCCTTTGGCCAGACCAAAGCCCCCCGCCCCGTCCAACGCCTCCTTCGACTACCCCAAGCCGCCGGGGCAGGACCCGCCGGAGCCGCCTTGCCTGTACCGCTACGGCAAGCGGGACCCGGAGGAGCGGCCCCAGGCGGCTGCCGCGACCGCTGGCGGGGCGGGCAAGTTCCCCCACCACAGCACCGCCTCCCTGCTGAAGTCTCTCGCCAACATGCTGGAAGGGCAGAAGCACTCCTACCGGCCCAAGCCGCTGACCCCCCCAGGTGCTAAGATCGCTCCTCCGGCCGGCGCCAGCCCGGGGTCCGCACCCCACTTCTCTACCTCAAGCCAAGGCTGGGCCGCGGGAGCGATGGGGGAGCAGGCGGCCAGCTCTCCGCCCCCTCCGCCCGCCCCCCGGCCCATCAAGACGGAGTCGGAGGTCCTGGAGGAGATCAGCCGCGCCTGCGAGACCTTGGTGGAGCGAGCGGAGAGGGAAAAGAGCCCCGCTGCTCTGGCTACGCCCCCGCCCCCTCCCCTTTCCTCTCCCGCGATGCTGCCCACTCCGCCGCCCCCGCCGCCCCCTCCTTCAGCTCCCACCCAGCGCCCCAAGGACGAGTCCCGGAAGCGCGACCGGGAGCACCGGAGGCACCGGCGTTCCAGCAAGGACGGGTCACGGCGGCACCGGGAAGGCAAGGCCCACAAAGAGAAGAACCGTCAGATCCTGGGCAGCCTCGACGTGCAGAGCTCAGAGAGCCAGGCGCGGGAGAACGGCGCCAAGCCGCCCCCGACTCCCCCCGCCGCCCCGCAGCAGCCCGAGCGCCGGCCGCCCCCCAGCAAGAAGGAGGAAGGGGCGGTGGGCACGGGCTCCACAGTGGTGTGCTCGGCCGACCTGCTGAAGCTGCGCTCGTTCACGGAAGGGCCGCCCAAGGAGCTGAAGATCCGGCTGATCAAGGTGGAGAGCGGAGACAAGGAGACGTTCATCGCCTCCGAGGTGGAGGAGCGCAGGATCCCCCTGGGCGAGCTCACCATCAACCATTCGGCGGCCGAAGTGGTGCGGGCCAGCAAGTGAGTTGTTTTATTTATTAAATCTGCATGCCGCTCTCCATCCGTAACGTAAAATCGCAGTGTAAAAAACACAAAATGCATAGCAGGAATATGAACAACAAACCAAGAATCCCCGCTACCTCTCTTCCGTTCTGTGGTCTCCTGCCTCTGCCCCAGGTATCAAAGCGCAGCACATCAGCGCACTGCTCTAGGGTGTGTCTCGCAGGCTTTTCTGAGATCTCTCGCTCGTGAGCGTCCCTAGGCTTCCCTTGTCTCCAAACAGAGGCGGAGAGCTTGGAAGCTCTTTTCCTGCCAGGTGACCCAAGCGAATTTGGCACAAAAAGAGCTTGTTTTGGACTACAACTCCCAGCAGCCAGCAGGGAATGATGGGAGCTGTGGTCTGGCGTCACCCGGAAGGCTGCAGGTTGAATGAGCGCACTTGGACAACGCTGTGGTCTAAACCACTGAGCCTCTTGGGCTTGCCGATCAGAAGGTCGGCGGTTCGAATCCCCGCGATGGGATGAGCTCCCGTTGCTCTGTCCCAGCTCCTGCCAACCTAGCAGTTCGAAAGCACGTCAAGTGCAAGTAGATAAATAGGTACCGCTGTGGCGGGAAGGTCAACTGCATTTCCGTGTGCTCAGGTTTCCGCCACGGTGTCCTGTTGCGCCAGAAGCGGTTTAGTCATGCTGGCCACATGACCCAGAAAACTGTGAACAAACGCCGGCTCCCTTGGCCTGAAAGCGAGATGAGCGCCACAACCCCATAGTCACCTTTGACTGGACTTAATGGTCCAGGGGTCCTTTACCTTTACCGTTTTTTACTTGGGCAACCAGGAGGGGCTGGATTTTCTGACTCCCATACGGCCTGGGATTTCTCTTATTCTATTCTGCATTAAAAAAAAAAAATTGGGGGGGGGGGCAGAATTCTGGCTGAGCTGCACTGATTCCCCAGCCCCACTGTTTGGAACCTTACATTGCCGCTTGCTAGCTTCCAAAATTACTTTAGGCAGGGCCCACATGCTTAGCACGAATGAGGACTAGAAGCTTGTTCCTTGTTTAAAAGTGAAGAAGAGTTTGGATTTGATATCCCGGTTTATCACTACCCGAAGGAGTCTCAAAGCGGCTCACATTCTCCTTTCCCTTCCTCTGTGGGGTGAGTGGGGCTGAGAGACTTCAAAGAAGTGGGACTAGCCCAAGGTCACCCAGCAGCTGCATGTGGAGGAGCGGAGACGCGAACCCGGTTCACCAGATTACGAGTCCACCGCTCTGAACCACTACACCACATCTGGGTTGCAAGATGCGCCTGACTCTCCCCCTCCCTTGCCATTTTGATGTTGGGAAAAGGCCTTCCTCTCAGGGGGGGGCTCCTCTGGTGTGTTTTACCCCTTCCTTTTGGGAATGGCCTACTGCAGTTTCATCCTCAAACCTGCAACGCTTGTGTGGCCAACCCAGGGGTCCTGCGGCCGGGGAAAAGATGCCCAGTGGGGTTTGGGAAGTGGGGTGCATGGCAGGGTCGAGGGGCAGGGGGCATCCATCCAAGGCATGGGTTTGGGTGGGTGTGGGTCTGCGGCGCAAGCCATGCGTGGCACAGAGGGACCCAGGGAGCGCCCTCATATAGTGTCAGACCTTTGGCCTACTCTGATTTTGCAGCAGTGGCTCTCCCTGGGTTCAGGCAGGGCACCTCTGCCAGCCCTCCCCAGAGACGCCGTCGGGGGTTATAATATTTATTATTTATTCCATTTATATACCGCCCTTTATCCAAAGATCCCAGGGCAGTGCGCGACAGCAAGAACATAATTCATGCAGCGTAATAACAAAAGCATAGGGACGCGGGTGGCGCTGTGGGTTAAACCACAGAGCCTAGGGCTTGCCGATCAGAAGGTCGGCTGTTCGAATCCCCACCACGGGGTGAGCTCCCGTCGTTCAGTCCCAGCTCCTGCCCACCTAGCAGTTCGAAAGCACGTCAAAGTGCAAGTAGATAAATAGGTACCGCTCCGGTGGGAAGATAAACGGCGTTTCCGTGCGCTGCTCTGGTTCGCCAGAAGCGGCTTAGTCATGCTGGCCACATGACCCGGAAGCTGTACGCCGGCTCCCTCGGCCAGTAAAGCGAGATGAGCACCTCAACCCCAGAGTCGGACACGACTGGACCTAAGCGTCAGGGGTCCCTTTTACCTTTTAATAACTAAAACACAACCCGCAGCATGTTAATAAAATAACCATAGTTGCAGCACCCCTCCCACATTGAACAGGCCGTAGATTTAATGGCTGAAGGCCTGGGTAAAGAGGAATGTTTGTCTGGTGCCTAAAGACGTGTGCAGTGGTACCTCAGGTTACATACGCTTCAGGTTACATACGCTTCAGGTTAAGAACTCCGCTAACCCAGAAATAATGCTTCAGGTTAAGAACTTTGCTTCAGGATAAGAACAGAAATTGAGCTCTGGCAGCGCAGCGGCAGCAGGAGGCCCCATTAGCTAAAGTGGTGCTTCAGGTTAAGAACAGTTTCAGGTTAAGAACGGACCTCCGGAACGAATCAAGTACTTAACCAGAGGTACCACTGTATTGCCAGTGCCAGGTGAGCCTCTCTGGGCAGAGGAGCCACCGCAGAAAAGGCCCTGTTCTCATGTTGCCACCCTCTGGACCTCTTGTGCAGGGGGCACACAAAGAAGGGCCTCGGATGATCATCTCAGGGTCCGGGTCGGTCCGTATGGGTCCTTGCAGTATTGCGGTCCTGAGCCACGTCAGGCTTTACGACACCAGCACTTTGAGTTGGGCCCGGAAACTTAATCGGCAGCCAGTACAGTACAGTCGGGCCGGGATCACACCTGGAATTTTCCGCCTGCAAGGCAGACACTCTGCCAACTGGGCTGCTGCCCTGCCCATAACACACCCGTAAGACCTGTTCCTTTAAACCTGGACCTGCCCCTGAGCACTTGCAAACAAGGGCGGTTTTTAAGAGCAAATCTGGTGCGCAGCGGGGAGCGAATCCTGCCTCCTCCCTCTGTCTCCCGCACCCCTCCGCTTTCCCCACGCTGGGCTCAATTGCCGGTGGGGGTCTTAGGAGAAAGGGCAGGGTGCGGGTTGAACGAGTAAACCAATCTACAGCATCGCTAAGCCCTTTCGGCTGCGCGCACACCTCTTTCAAAGCCCTCTGCGTGGTTGGGCAGGCTTGGTTTGGAGCGAAGGTGGCTGCTGATATCCCTGGCCTCTGCATCACGAATGGGAGGGCTGTGTTGTGTCTCTGGGGCAGAGGGAGCCCTATGGGAGACTCTGGAGGAGGAGGGAGGAGGAGGAGGAGGAGTAAGGCAAGCCTGATAACGGAGGCGGCTTTGCAGAATGGAGGGCGTCGGAGTGCCGGAAAAGTCCTGCTCCCGGAGGGTTTGGTCTGTCTCTGCTTTTTTTTTTCCAGAAAAGTAGCTCTGCTCCTCTTTGCAAACTAGGGCAGGCTTGGGGGCAAGGGTCAGCCCAGATAAGGGACTTGGCAGCCGGAGGGCGGCAAGGAGGCCTTGGGGTTCGAAGCGGAGGGAAGGGAAGACTCTGGGTGGGACGCAGGGCGATCCCTCCACTGCCCCAGTGGGCATGAGTTGCCCCTCGCCACGTTCCCTCCAGCAGGCGAAATTTCAACCAGAAAGGTAAACACAATATTGTGCCCTCTAAGCCCAGCGTGGCTGCGGAGGGGGGTGTCTCTTCTTCGAGGCCGTCGCTTTGCACATGCTCTGGAGCACCCTTCAAGGGCTGCCACGGACTGGCCTTGACTAATTTGTGGGGTCTCTATGATCTTTGAGCGGGAATAGACTCGCGCCAGGCTATTAAAAGAAGTCTCAGCATTAGGGCGGTTCATAAAAAAACTTTTTTTAAAAAATGCCTGCTCCAAAGGTCTTGTCTTACTACACTAGGGATTATATCTGAAATTTCATGCATATCAGTTAATATGTTGGCCCTGCTCCACTGAATTGAAATTTCAGCCTTTACAACATAGGAAAACAGCTATTTCCGGGGACCTTTGGAGCAGGGATTTTTTTTTAAAAAAAAAGTTTTTTATGAACCGCCCTACTCAGCACCTGAGTGTCAGGTTCTGCCGGGCAACCTTTCCCAGGCCCAAGGGCCACATTCCATTCTGGGAAGCCTCCCGAGGGCCACGTGCCCAGTGGTGGGCGGAGCCAGAGGCAAAACAGGGCGGAGCAAAAAGATGTTGACGTTTCCTCTGCGCTGTCTGCGAGTTTTTACGCTTGTTCTCCTACATCTCCCTCTCTCCTCCATCAAGGCAAGGAAGAAGGATTATCAGAGTTGAAGGACGCATCCCAGATAGGCCAAAGGGCGCACTCCAGTGAGGGGCAGGGGTAGAGTTTTTTGGGGGGGGGTCTGGAGTGGGGGCCGCATTGGGTTTCTGGTTTCTGACTCTCACGCTAGACGGTTAACTTATGTCTCTTTTTAACTTCTTAATACAGGTTTTGTTGCAGAGTTTTATGTTTCTAGTGCTATGAACTGCTTTGATACATGCATGTATATTTACAATTATACTGCTAGCATCGGTATTTTTATATAACAGAATAAATCAATGTGATGGGCTTGCTAAGTGCTTGAATTCACGAGGCCTCCTGGGATGGTTCACAGGGAAAGGGCTGATCCAGGCATGTCATTTTAGGGGGGAGGTTTTTTTAAAAAAAAATTATTCAGTGAGGGGTCTTAAAAAAATTTTTTTGGGAGTCTGAGGATTTTAAACTTAATATTATTTCTGGGGTTGGGGAACATTTAGCTTGGTAAGTCTACATTTGATGAAGAAGTACATAAACTGCTTTCAGGAAACGGAATAATTTTAATTTTACCTTCTGAAAATGCCTAATAATAATAATAATAATAATAATAATATAACTGCAAGTACTTGGCGATCATTTTTAATTATTTCTCTGCAATTTTACTGGCCAAGCAAAACTAAAGCATATTAATCTTAACTGATATATCTTTTGAATTTCCAAGTCACTTGGCAACTTTTTTGCACCCCTCATTTTTGGAATTTGAAAGGCAGACAGAAGGAGCTGTTGGCCCTTGAGGCTGCCCCCAGACTCTCCACTGCCCCTTTTCTCTGGGCAGTTTGGGGGTTTGGACTGGGTGTTCATCAGTATGCGGATGATACCCAGCTCTACCTCTCTTTCAAATCAGAACCAGTGAAGGCAGTGAAGGTCCTGTGTGAGTATCTGGAGGCGGTTGGAGGATGGGTGGCGGCTAACAGATTGAGGCTGAATCCTGACAAGACAGAAGTACTGTTCTTGGGGGACAGGGGGCGGGCGGATGTGGGGGACTCCCTGGTCCTGAATGGGGTAACTGTGCCCCTGAAGGACCAGGTGCGCAGCCTGGGAGTCATTTTGGACTCACAGCTGTCCATGGAGGTGCAGGTCAATTCTGTGTCCAGGGCAGCTGTCTACCAGCTCCATCTGGTATGCAGGATGAGACCCTACCTGCCCGCAGACTGTCTTATGAGAGTGGTGCATGCTCTGGTTATCTCCCGCTTGGACTACTGCAATGTGCTCTGCATGGGGCTACCTTTGAAGGTGACCCGGAAACTACAATTAATCCAGAATGCGGCAGCCAGACTGGTGACTGGGAGCAGCCGCCAGGACCACGTAGCACCGGTCCTGAGAGATCTACATTGGCTCCCAGGACGTTTCCAAGCACAATTCAAAGTGTTGGTGCTGACCTTGAAAGCCCTAAACGGCTTCAAAGGCCCAGTAGACCTGAAGGAGCGTCTCCACCCCCATTGTCCAGCCCGGACACTGAGGTCCAGCTCCGAGGGCCTTCTGGCGGTTCCCTCCCTGCGAGAAGTAGGTTACAGGGAACCAGGCAGAGGGCCTTCTCGGTGATGGTGCCCACCCTGTGGAACGCCCTCCCATCAGATGTCAAGGAAATAAACAACTATCTGACTTTTAGAAGACATCTGAAGGCAGCCCTGTTCAGGGACATTTTGAATGTTTGATGTTTTATCATGCTTTTAATATTCTGTTGGGAGCCGCCCAGAGTGGCTAGGGAAACCCTGCCAGATGGGTGGGGTATCAATAAATAAATTATTATTATTATTATTATTATTATTATTATTATTATTATTATTATCCATCGCTGACTCTCCTGCTTCCCTCATCCTTCTTCCAGGCACGCCAAGGTGAAAGGAAAGTTCAAGGAGTCGTACTTGCTGCCCAGCCACTCGGTCAAACCTCAGATCAACGTGGACGAGAAGCTCCCGCGAGAAAAGCTCAACCCCCCGACCCCCAGCATATACGTGAGTCCCTGTTTGGCGGGGTGACGGGGAGAGGGCAAAGGGAGCGTTTTGTTGGGCCTCTCTGAGATGGATTAACTGGGGTGAGGGGGGCGTTGATAAATGGGGCTCTGTGCTGCGCCAGCACTGGGTTCAAATTCATGACGATTCTGACGTACGAGCAACATCACAAGGTTCTAGCCCTCATGGCTACAGAGGGGAGTTAGCCTGGGGAAATTCTAGGAGGCCGGAGAGAGCCGGGCACGGCTTTCCTACGGCCGGCAGCAGCTGCGCTGGAGCAACAAGGAGCGACTTGCTGCAATTCCAGCTGCAGAATCCGCCCCTCTGTGGTGCGGTTGCCCTGAAGTGACATCCACTGACACCCCCACCGACCTAGGGGTGATAGAGGGGTGCTTCCAGAGTGGCTGGGTCACCCAGCCCAGGGAGTGGGGCTGAGTGGAGTCTGGGGAGGACTGGGGCATGTCGGCCGAGTCCGCAAAGGAGGGGCTATGCTTGTTGATCTGTGTTCCCCCTCCCTAATTTCCCCCCAAACAGACATGCTCATCCTACTCCCATCCCGCACTCCTTAACCACCTCCTGTTTTTTTATTACTACTACAGTGGTACCTTGGTTCTCAAACTTAATCCGTTCCGGAAGTCCGTTCCAAAACCAAAGCATGTTCCAAAACCAAGGCGCGCTTTCCCATAGAAAGCAACGCGAAACGGATTAATGCATCCCAGACTTTTGAAAACAACCCCTAAAACAGCAATTTAACATGAATTTTGCTATCTAATGAGACCATGGATCCATAAGATGAAAGCAGTAAACAATGTACTGCAGTCACACAATCAATCACAATCAATCAATCAGTAGCTGAACTGGGTTCCACACAGACACAAAAAAGAGCCACAAAAACCGCAAAATAAATAGCAAAAACAGACAGACCTCAGCGTAACACTCAAACCGGAAGCGCAGCACGCAAATCGGAAGCATAGCACTCAAAACGGAGCGCGTTCGGCTTCCGAAAACAGTTTGCAAACCACTTACTTCCGGGTTTGCATTGTTTGGGTTCCAAGTTGTTTGAGTACCAATGCGTTTGAGAACCAAGGTACCACTGTACTCTTGATTATTATTATTTCTCCTCCTTTCCGCAATGCTTCCAAGGTTCCTTTCTCCACGTCAAAGGCAGCTGTTGGCCGTTAGAAATAAATAAATATCGCCCTTCCCCACATAATGAGCTCATCACCAACTTCTCTGTTAGGCCATCAAATAAATGCATTCGTTTACTTAATAAACAAGTGAGCCATATTCTTAATCTTGCTACGACAGCATCCACCTTTAGAAAACACCATTGCCCCCTCTTTCTAAACAGCTCTGATCTTTCTCTTTTATGATGGCCCTTTGACCATAGCAGTGTGTACCGCAAAGAGGACTGGCCTCTCAAATTTATCTTTTAAGGCCTTTCTGCAAGATCCTTCCTAGTGCCTGCCTATCTATCTGTCGATCGATAGATCAATCGATTGTTCTGGCTGCCCATTAAGTTGCCTGCATCCCAGAGTCTGTGTCCAGAGGGGGAATCTTGCTCCCTTTCTCCCCCTTTTATCCCCTAAGGCCTAAGGGGTGTTGTAGGTCCCTTTGGGAAACCTTTTGCTCTGCCCTCTCTCGTTCTGCCAGTGGGGTCCACCTCCTGGCTCAATGGCTTCTTGTCCCTAGATAGGGAGGGAGATAAGGCACCTGGCTTATTTTCGCTTGCCTGGCCTTGACCCTTGGCTGGAAGCAGCCACACACATCTACTGCAGTGCCCTTCCTCTCACCGCTGGCTAATTAAAACCTCAGTGCCTTCATCCCTCTATCCCGGCCCTATCGTTTGTCTGGAGGATGCAGCCGCCTCAGGCAGCAAAATAGTCCTGCCTCTTGCAGGTGGGATCTTGCTTGGAGTGTATGAGTGCATGCTCTGGTTATCTCCCGCTTGGACTACTGCAATGCGCTCTACGTGGGGCTACCTTTGAAGGTGACCTGGAAACTGCAATTAATCCAGAATGCGGCGGCTAGACTGGTGACTGGGAGCGGCCGCTGGGACCACATAACACTGGTTCTGAGAGATCTACATTGGCTCCCAGGACGTTTCCAAGCACAATTCAAAGTCTTGGTGCTGACCTTTAAAGCCCTAAACGGCCTCGGTTCTGTATACCTGAAGGAGCGTCTCCACCCCCACCATTCAGCCCGGACACTGAGGTCCAGCTCCGAGGGCCTTCTGGCGGTTCCCTCCCTGCGAGAAGCAAAGCTACAGGGAACCAGGCAGAGAGCCTTCTCGGTGGTGGCACCCGCCCTGTGGAACGCCCTCCCAGCAGAGGTCAAAAAGATAAACAACTATCTGACATTCAGAAAATACCTCAAGGCAGCCCTATTTAGGGAAGTTTTTAACTTGTGATATTTTAATGTATTTTAATGTCTGTTGGAGGCCGCCCAGAGTGGCTGGGGAGACCCGGCCAGATGGGCGGGGTACAAATAAATTTTTTTTATTATTATTAGTATTATTATTGGAGGAGCAGACCGCGACGTCGGCTTCACTCAGCTGCACAGTGGTACCTCGGGTTATGTTACCTTCGGGTAACGTAATTTTGGCTTGCGAACGCAGCAAACCCGGAAGTGTATGCTTCCGGGTTTTGCCGTGTGCGCATGCAGAGAAGCACTCTATCGCGCCGGTGCCTCTGAATACGGACTTTTTGGGCTACGTACGGACCCCCAGGACGAATTAAGTTCGTATCCGGAGGGTCGACTGTACATCGCTGGTGAAACGGCCGCCGCCGCTGCTAGCAGAGCAGACGGCGGCCGTTTCACCAGCGATATACCGCTGAGTGAAGCTGCCATCCCACTCTGCCCTCAGACGAAGCAGAGGGGGAAACAAACTGCGTTGGCGAGGCGCCGAAACAGCTTGTTCCTCCCTCTGCATCTTTAAAAAGCTCGACTGAGGAGTGTGCAGCTGCCCTCGCCTCAGCCAAACAGTAAAAGGAGCCCCCAGCCCGGCGCTGGCTCCCACAAGCCGGCGGTGGGGTGGGGGCTCCGTGAAACGGCTCAACCTTCCTTCCCCCCCAGCTGAGCAGCACAAACAAGCAGCGTTGTCCCAGCCTGCACACCTGGGTTGAAACTGCCTCAGCTCTTGAGGCGAGAGCTGGGGCAGTTTCACCCGGTGCCTCACGGGCAGAGGCGGATGTGTCGTTTTTCCCAACATCGCGGTATATCGCCAAACCGCGATGTTTGGCTGGCGACACACCGTGGTGTTGGAAAGCTGATATCGCCCAGCCCTAGTGGGTGGGCTTCCCCCTTGCTTGGGGGACCAGGCAGCCCCCCCATTGCGAGGGGGCTGTAGGTCCCTGTGCGGGGAAGCTCCAGCCCTCCGGGTTGATTCCGAACTACAACTCCCATCAGCCTCCCTCCACCAGCAAGATAAAAAAGCCTCTGTGTTGCAATCTTCAAACAGAAACCAAGAACGAGCAACACGGCGGCCAATGAAAGCAGTATATATTTTTTACATGTATGATAACAGAAAGACAACGGACAGTGATCCGGTATTGACACTGTTTCGTGCATGTCTTCTTCAGCATGTAACTGCAAAATACAGATAAACAATCCCTCCACCAGCAGGCATGGCTGATGGCCAGCGATGGTGGGAGATGTAGTTCAGCAACATCCGGCGAGTCAGAGGGGGCTCCCCACGGCCCCTCTCAGCGCTGGATTTCCTGGATCGAGCAAGGAGGGGAGGTAAGGGGGTCTTGCGAGGCCTCCTCCATCTCTCTTCCTCCCAGGCCTGCCCCCCCCCCTTATCTCTCCGGCTCCATCCTTGGGTTAATCAGGTTCTGTCTCCCAGCGCAAGGTACCTTTCACCTCCTTTCAACCTCCAGCCGGCCTTTCCTTATCTCGTTCCTCTGGCCCTCTGGAATGTGAGCGCATCGAGCCAGACACCTATTATGACGATCGTGGCTTTTATTGTTTAAAAAGCCGCGTTCCCACACCAAAACACTGTTACTTATCCTTCCCCACTGTTTCCTTTGGATGCATCATCCTTGGCTCCCCTGGCTGTTTTGGAGCAAAACTCCCTTCATTTTGTGTGTGTTCCTTTTAGAGTCTCTCTCTCTCTCTCTCTCTCTCTCTCTCGCCTCTCAATTTATGCCCTTATTTATTCTGTAGCAGAAAGCTACAGGGTTCTGAGATTACTGAATCAGGCAGTCCAAACCTTGGCCCAATTCTCTCTTGGGTACTCTGGTTCAGAGTAAAGTTTCCCATTGCCTGCCCCAGCCTGCCCTTCCGCTGGTTCCTGCGTCTCGAGGTCACCAAGGTCATCCATGCTGCCCCCTCTTTACTCGGGGGCTGTCCTCAGCCCCACTGCGGGCACATGCACCCCACCCACCCACACCAGACATCCTGGCGCCCAGATTTGTTGGTCCACAATGAAACTTCTGGGCTGGGAGTCAGTCCACCTCAAGTCATTTGTCCTTTCTTGGTGGGGTAGCATCTCTTAGGACAAAGTTCTGCTGATGTCCCCCCTCCCGCCACCCTGTTCTGCTGTGCTTTGTGGCTTTATGGAGGTGACGTTGCAGAGAGCTGCAGTTTCTGCGTTGTTGTTGAGTCGTTCAGTCGTGTCCGACTCTTCGTGACCCCCTGGACCAGAGCACGCCAGGCACTCCTGTCTTCCACTGCCTCCCGCAGTTTGGTCACACTCTTGTTGGTAGCTTCGAGAACACTGTCCAACCATCTTGTCCTCCATCGTCCCCTTCTCCTTGTGCCCTCCATCTTTCCCAACATCAGGGTCTTTTCCAGGAAGTCTTCTCTTCTCATGAGGTGGCCAAAGTCTTGGAGGCTCAGCTTCAGGATCTGTCCTTCCAGTGAGCACTCAGGGCTGATTTCCTTCAGGATGGAGAGGTTTGATCTTCTTGAAGTCCATGGGACTCTCAAGAGTCTCTTCCAGCACCAGAATTTAGAAGCATCCATTCTTCGGCAATCAGCCTTCTTGATGGTCCAGCTCTCACTTCCATACATCACTACAGTGGTACCTCGGGTTAAGTACTTAATTCGTTCCGGAGGTCCGTTCTTAACCTGAAGCACCACTTTAGCTAATGGGACCTCCTGCTTGACGCTGCGCCACCAGAGCACGATTTCTGTTCTTATCGGAGTTCTTAACCTGAAGCGTACTTAACCCGAGGTACCACTGTACTGGGAAAACCATAGCTTTAACTATGCGTAGGCAGGGTTTAATCCAGTTCCTCTTGCACACCCCCTGCATGGCTCCGGCCCTCCTGCATGGAAAGAGGCATGGAAAGAGGTCTTTTCTTTCCCTCCACCTTGATCTATCTCCAACTCATGTTTCCACTGTCTTTTTAATTCCTCCCTTGAGTTTCCATTTTGGTTGTGTTTGGGAGTTGGGGGCCATTCCCCAAAAGTCTCCGTTCCTCCCCTCCCCTCCCTCAACAAGTTGCACCATTAGTTTAACGGCCTTCTGACTGCTCTTAGCTTAGCTCAGCATCCTAGAAGATGAGGTTTTTGAAACCCTGCACCTGGAATCTGCCTGGAAACCAAAGGAAATATGGAAGCCCAGCTTGGACCGGTGGAGCTCCTTGCTCGCCTTCCGCCCCAGGACGTATCTCCTCCAAGAAGACTTTTTTTTGGGGGGTGGCTGTTTTCCTCGAGTGTTTCCCCCACCTCCAGCACTTCCTTCCTCCCCACACTGTCTCCAGACTGCAAAACGGCCCCCAGAGCCCACCTCCTGACATTCTTTGGAGCGAGACTTTCCTGCTTCCCATTTCTTCATCCTAAGGGGCGTTGTTTGCCTGCTTGTCTTGATTTTATGGAAAGCAGAGTAAAAGTCTTTCCTCTGGCTGCTTTGGGCTGCATCCTGCAGCTTTTTTGCTCGACTGTTTCCAACATGGAACTGCAACCAGCTCTCTTTATTATTCCGGATTCCTCCTGTAGCTGCACAGATAAGACGGCGCTTCCTCTGTTCTCTGGGGATTCGTCTCTGGTCTGCTTCGAACCCCGCAGTGGAGGGGGAAAAAAAAATCAAATCTAAAAGGAGACTCTGAACTCCGCAAACTTTCTGCGCCCTGTGTCCTTCCTGCTCATTCTTAAATGATCTGGAGAACTTAAGGACATAAGGAAAGCTTGCTGGATCAATCCAGCGGCCCATCAGTAGTCCAGCATCCTGTTCTCACAGTGGCCAACCAGATGCCTCATTCGGAAACCCGCAAGCAGGACCCAAACACAAGAGGAACTCTCTCCCCTCCTGTGGTTTCCAGCAACTGCTATCCAGCAGCATCGCTGCCTCCGTGCAAAAACCCACCTTGCAAATGTCTCCAAAAGTGGAAGACCACCGCTGACCAGTGAATGAGTACCCACCACTGGATCTAAGGGCGGGGGGGGGAGTTTCTGGTTGAAGATGGGGGCTACTGGAGCAACATCAGGTCCTCTAGTCTAAACTGGGGGGCGGGGGGGGTGGTTTGGAAACTGAGCAGGCCTGGTGACCTGGACTAGGCGGTTCTGTTGATCCTGAGCAGTGGGCTTATCTGAGTGGACCCTCTGGTCCAAACTAGGAGGTGCGTTGTTGTTCTGCTGTCACTACTGTTTCTGGGGGTGCCTTAGGCCCGTGGCTTTTGCTTTTGGGGGGTGGGGGGACCCCAACTGGCATCTTGGCCTCTAACGGGTCTCCTCTTTCCTCTTCAGTTGGAGAGCAAGCGGGACGCTTTCTCTCCGGTCCTCCTGCAGTTCTGCACTGACCCCAAGAACCCCATCACCGTCATCCGGGGCCTGGCCGGATCCCTCCGCCTCAGTGAGTATCCCGCGGGTGGCGTTCTGTGGGTCTGGAGGTGGGGGTCAAAGAGCGCCCGGGTTGGAGGCCGAGGCTCTGTGGAGGAGAGCCTGAGTTGGAAGTGGAGGCTTCTGGGCATGGGAGAAGGAAGGACGCACAAAGAATTGCAGAGTTGGAAGGGACCACGAGGGTCATCTAGTCCAACCCCCTGCAAAGCAGGACTCGTTTGCCCAACAAGGGGCTCGAAACCACAATCCGAGGGGTCAAGAGTCTCGTGCTTTCCCAACAGAGAAGAGTGTGTTTGTTTCTGCAGCGTTGTGTAGGTTCGATCGCAGCGTACGCGCGTTTAACTTGCACAGTTTCGGCCACGCATGCTTGGAGGCTGGCTGGTTGAAGTTCTGCAAGGTACATGCAAGCATTTGCAGAGGGTTGGACTAGATGAGCTTTGGGGGGCCCCGTCCAACTCGTATGATTCTAAGTCGGAAAGGTTATAAGCGCTTTCTGCGCTGGTTAAACCTGGCAAGAAGTCTTAAGCTCCCCACCTTGCTTTCTGGGCCTGCCTCCCCCACCAACCACAGGACAGGGTACGCACGTTTTTGTGTATACATGGAAGTCTCAGGATCGAACCCCCATGCAGGATGCGATCGTACTGTATTTGGGTTGGGTAGATTTTTGAGAGGGGAGTGTGTGCATTCGTACCTCGGAAGTCGGACGGAATCCGTTCGACTTCCAAAAAGTTCGGAAACCAAAGCGTGGCTTCTGATTGGCTGCAGGAAGCTCCAGCAGCCAATCGGAAGCCCCGTCGGACCTTTGGCTTCCAAAAATAGTTTGCAAACCGGAACAGTCACTTCCAGGTTTGCGGAGCCAAAACCAAGCTGTTTGAAAGCCAAGGTCCGGCTGTACTTTTAATGAAAAGAGGCCCACAAAATGGAATGTGTGATCTTGGTAAGCCAGTGAGGATCTTAGTGAGCCCTTGGGATCCAGTTGTCCAGGAGGAGGGGGCTTGTTTGAAGAAGCCGCTTTTTCCATATTGGGGAGAGGCAGTGAAAAGAAAAAGAGGTCACGATTCCCAGGGGTCTTGCCTTGGGTTAGGCAGCCCCAAACCGGGCACCTCCCGGGTGTTTTTGCCTCCGACTCCCAGCCAAAAACATCTGGAGGGCACCAGGCTGGGGAAGCCTGGAGAGGGTGGGCTTCCCTGTGTGTGTGGAGTTTTTCCTCCTCCTCCCATAAACGTACCAGCGAACAGGGAGGGGCAGAGGTCTGTCGCAGCTCCGCCATGACACCCGCTCCCCCCTCAGACCTGGGCCTGTTCAGCACAAAGACGTTGGTGGACGCGAGCGGGGAGCACACCGTCGAGGTTCGCACGCAGGTCCAGCAGCCCTCGGACGAAAACTGGGACCTCTCCGGGACGAAGCAGGTGTGGCCTTGCGAGAGCAGCCGCTCACACACCACCATCGCCAAATACGCTCAGTACCAAGCGGCTTCCTTCCAGGAGTCCCTTCAGGTGAGAAGGCGGCAGGCGGGGGCATCTCTCGGGGCCATTCCCCCCCACCCCTACTGCCAGGGCTGGCCCGAGACATTTTGCCACCTGAGGCAAAGCGGAAAAGGGTGCCTGCCCCCTTGCTGCTGCTACCCGAGGCGGCCCAGGGAAGCCCCAGAGGCTAATGCGTGGGCCGGCCCTCTCCTTAGGGAGATGGAGCAAGCCACCCTTTGGCATAGCTGTCAACCCTCCCTTTTTTTGCGGGAAACTCCCTTATTCCAATGCCGTTTCCCGCTGCTATCCCGGATTGTTGATATCCCTTAAATTTCCCGGATTTCCAAGGAAGCAGCTCCTCTCCCTCCCTGCCGGCCAGGGAGGCTCCTCAGCTGCGTTGCTCGGCTGCCAATAAGGAGTCTGAGACCGACTGGGGGCGGAGCTTGCATGCCTTGTGCAGCCAGACCCTCACGCCCAACCAGACAGACAGCCTGCCTGCCGTCTAGGCGCTCGCTCTTTCGCTCACCCGTTCGCGCGCAGCCTCTGGAGCGCAGGGTGGCGAGGCTACTTGGTGCCATTGCACCGCCCTCGCGGCATCCCTTATTTTCAAATCCGAAAGTCTGAAAAAATCCCTTATTTTCAAATCCGAAAGTTGACAGCTATGCCCTTTGGGCTGGGGAGGGGTCTCCGCATTCCTGCAGTGTTAAGGTTGGCGGGTGAAGGTCTTTTTCCTCTCACTGGGTGACCCAACTTAAATGCCTCTTCCTGGGTGGGGTGGGGTTTTGGGGGGGGGCGGCGGCGAGGATTTCCAATCTGACCTTTCCGTCTCTTGAGGCAGGAAGACAAGGAGACGGACGACGAGGAAGCTGATGAGCCTGACAGCACCACCGAGGCGCCCCCAAGGTAGGAGGCCTTGCCAGAGCTTCCTTCCTTACCTTGCTTTGTGTTTCCAATGGCATTTGCCGTTTTTGTTCATTTTGAGGGGGGGGCGGATTTCTGCTGGAGGAATGGCTTTGCAACAGTTTAAAATTGGATGCAAATAAAAGAGGGTGTGAGTTGTGGGGCGGGGTCTGCCAGGCTGCTGCACCCCCAAAATGATTTAATCGGGTCACGTCATCTAGCCCCCTGCAATGCTTTATGAGTGAATTTTGAAGGCAGAGGGGGGTTTCTATGCTTATGGGAAGGGGCAGTTCGTAGGTAAATTATTATTATTATTTCTTTGGGCCTGGATGGAGGGTTTTGATGGGCCATGGTGTGGGGAAGGGGGCAATTCCCTCCCATCTCTCTTATCTCCACCTCCTGCATCATAACTCTTCCTTTCTTGCCCTTCGCAGCAACCCGGACCAGAAACCCCACCAGATTATCAAGTTTGGGACCAACATTGACCTCTCGGATGCCAAACGGTGAGAATTGTCGCTTTGCTCTTTTAACTGCCTCCAATTCCACCCCCACCCCCGCCTTTTCACTGCAAAGTGCCGGGGTGGTTTTTCCTACAGGCAAACACACAATCCTTGTGTCTTATGACTGCAAGAAAACGAGGGTCATGATTTTAGGGAATTGTAGAACCATAGATTCATAGAGTTGGAAGGGATCCCCATCTAGTCCAACCATCTGCAACGTAGATATCTTTGGGCCCAACGTGGGGCTCGAACCCACAACCCTGAGATTAAAAGTCTTGTGCTCTCTCAATGACCTTGTTTTTTGTGGCTCATTGCTGCCCCTCTGTGGCCATAATTTGTCACTGCAGACATGAGAGTATTGCTCTTTGCTGCCCCTCTGTGGCCATAATTTGTCATTGCGGGCAGGAGACTTAATATTGCTCGGTGCTGCCCTTCTGTGGCCATAATTTGTCATTGCAGACATTAGAACATTGCTCTTTGCTTGCCCCTCTCTGGCCATAATTTGTCATTGCAGGCATGAGACTTAACATTGCTCGGTGCTGCCCTTCAGTGGCCATAATTTGTCATTGCAGGCAGGAGACTTAATACAGTATTGCTCATTGCTGCCGCTCTGTGGCCATAATTTGTAATTACAAGCTGGAGACTTAACATTGCTCTTTGCTGCCCCACTGTGCAATATTTTGTCATTGCAGGCAGGAGACTTAAAATTGCTCGGTGCTGCCCCTCTGTGGCCATGCCCTGGAATTATTCTTCCCCTCTGTTGTGATGCTCCATGCTGCCTCCCTGTGGTTGTATTTTGCCATTGCATTGTATGCCACCTTCTCACCTTGACAGAGCTCTTTGCTTTCCCTCCAGTGGTCATAACTGGTCATTGCAGGTGAAGCTCCCCCCCCCCCCAGTCTCCACCCCAACACCATTACTATGGTTGTTGTCACTAGACGGAAACATGATTGCTTCTCAGTGCTGCCCCCCAGTGGGCAACAAGATGTGCTTTCATTTTAAACGGGCTCTCATTGAGATGGAGGGCAGAGAATAAATGCAAAGAATCAGTAAATGAATACATATGAGTGTCATAATAAATATTTAGAAAGCGGTTTCCCAAAAACTAATCTTGATAGCCATTGAATTACGGAAGGGCCACCTAGTTCAACCGCCTGCGATGCAGGAATTGCAGCTAACTGCTCTCCCCTGAAATGCATCGCAGGTGGAAACCGCAGCTGCAGGAGCTTCTCAAGTTGCCAGCTTTCATGCGAGTCACGTCGACGGGGAACATGCTGAGCCACGTAGGGCACACCATCCTGGGCATGAACACGGTGCAGCTGTACATGAAAGTGCCTGGCAGCCGCACACCAGGTAAGCTGCGGTGATAGTCATTGGCTGGGTTGTTTGATTGAGTGGTTTTATTTAAAGTATCTTTACCCCCCCCTTAAGCCGAAAAAGGTCTGCAGAGCACCTAACATACAGCCCAAGGCAGTAGGTAACAAGGCAGCCCCTGCCTGCAGGCTTATGATGGGGGGGGACACATGACACACAGGAGGAAAGGGATGGGGAGGCAAAAGGAAAACCAAAACTCAGGCCCAGTTTCTGAACGGTCAGCTGCTAGCCTAGTTCAGGGGTGCGGGCAAGTTTTCTGCTTCCCACCTCTCCAGCAGAGGCAATCTGACAGCATGGCTGCCCCCAGATAATTATGAGCGCATACAGTGAGAGGCATGAGCTTGCTTTTGCCAGGTAATCTCATTCATATTCGGACCAATTTGAGAGGAACAAACTCTTATCTGCTCATCAACACAAAGATGCCTCTCTCTTTTCCGATCTTTCATACTTGAGACTTGAAAATCACAACAATATTGTCCTCGGTATCCATTTCTTGCTCTCATTTTGAAAAGATAGGTAAAGGTAAAGGGACCCCTGACCGTTAGGTCCAGTCGTGTCCGACTCTGGGGTTGTGGCGCTCATCTCGCTTTACTGGCCGAGGGAGCCGGCGTACAGCTTCCGGGTCATGTGGCCAGCAGGACTAAGCCGCTTCTGGCGAACCAGAGCAGCGCACGGAAACGTCGTTTACCTTCCCGCCGGAGCGGTACCTATTTATCTACTTGCACCTTGACGTGCTTTTGAACTGCTAGGTTGGCAGGAGCAGGGACCGAGCAACGGGAGCTCACCCCGTCACGGGGATTCGAACCGCCAACCTTCTGATCGGCAAGCCCCAGGCTCTGTGGTTTAACCTCAGTGGTTTAACCCCTGGGTTATCTAGCCATAATTTGCAAATAATCAAAAATAATTTTGTTTGGATACTGCACACTACATTGAAATGTTTAGGATTGTCCTCAAATCCTCCTGCCGCACTTGCCATCCTCTGATGCCAGGCCCTTTGAGAACCTCTGTTATAACTTGTGTCCTGTTGGCCCCCCCCAACTTCCAGGGCACCAGGAGAACAACAACTTCTGCTCCGTGAACATCAACATCGGGCCGGGGGATTGCGAGTGGTTTGCTGTCCACGAGCATTACTGGCAGGACATCAGCGCCTTCTGTGACAGGTGAGTGTCTTCGGAGCGTGTCCTGTCCCTGCTGCTGTGTAAATGTCATATATGCTTATGCAAGATGGAGATCTCGCTGGTCCCGGGGGCTCCCAACCTTTCGGGGCCCATGTGGGTTTTTGAGCAAGCGCCATTGGCGTGCCCCCACCCCCCCGGTCACCTCTCTCCCCCCAGATAACCCCTACCACCTCAAGAGGCATATAGAGGGAAAGCACACACACAAAACATGCACACTTTGCTTTGGGGAACTGAGCAGAAGTCAGATGCACTAAAATTAAGCTGAAAGCTTGAAGAGGAAGTGGCCAAGGAAGCCACTCTTGCAACTTCCTTCTTGAACTCTATGGTCCGTTCGGGGGGGGGAAAGGTAACCCCTCTGGCCACCTCGTGACCCAAGAGTCAGTGTGGGCTTCGTGGGTCCCAGGAGAATACTTCGAGGGTGCCGTTGCACCCATGGGTGCCATGTTGGGGACCCCTGCCCTAAGGGGATGATTTGGGGGCTCGGTTCCTGGGATCGGGGGCACGAGAGGTGCTGCTACATTGTTTTGCCCACTTCCATGGGGCCATCATAGGAGAACGTATGAATCCTCGGGAGGGGAGGTCTTCCCCCTTGCCTCATCACCCCAACACCCGCTTTCCCGCAGGCACGGTGTCGACTACCTGACCGGCTCGTGGTGGCCCATCCTTGAGGACCTCTACCAGTCCAACATCCCCGTCTACCGCTTCATCCAGCGCCCCGGAGACCTCGTGTGGATCAACGCCGGGACAGTGCATTGGGTTCAGGCCACCGGGTGGTGTAATAACATCGCCTGGAACGTCGGGCCCCTGACAGGTAACTCAGCTGGATGGACGAGGTCCCGAAAAGCGGGGAGGGGGGGTTGAAAACGGGACACCAGAGCCCCACCAGCGCCCCACACTCTAAAGGGCAGGGTCATGTCCTGCTTCCACGGTTCTATTACAGTGGGACCTCAGTTTAAGAACAGCCCTGTTTACGAACGATTCGGTTTACGAACTCCGCAAAACCGGAAATAGTGTCCCGGTTTGAGAACTTTACCTCTGTCTAAGAACGGAGACACCCACGCGGGTGGCGTTGTGGGTTAAACCACAGAGCCTAGGACTTGCTGATCAGAAGGTCGGCGGTTCGAATCCCCGCGACGGGGTGAGCTCCCGTCGTTCAGTCCCAGCTCCTGCCCACCTAGCAGTTCGAAAGCACATCAAAGTGCAAGTAGATAAAGAGGTACCGCTCCGGCGGGAAGGTAAACGGCGTTTCCGTGCGCTGCTCTGGTTCGCCAGAAGCGGCTTAGTCATGCTGGCCACATGACCTGGAAGCTGTACGCCAGCTCCCTCGGCCAATAAAGCAAGATGAGCGCCGCAACCCCAGAGTCGTCCGCGACTGGACCTAATGATCAGGGGTCCCTTTACCTTTAAGAACGGAAGCCGAACGGTGGAAGGGCACCGGCGGTGGGAGGCCTCATTAGGGAAAGCAGACCTCGGTTTAAGAACGGTTTTGGTTTAAGAACGGACGAAGCTTCCCTAAGCAGTAGGCTTCTGAATGCCAGTTCCTGGAAACGGCAGGAGAGGAGAGGGGTCTCGTGGTCAGATCCTGCTTGCGGGCACCACCTTCTTCTGCCGTGTGTGCGTGTGACTTGGGCCACCCACCCGCGTCCTTCTTCCTGCCCCCCTGACCGCTTCCCTTTCCCTTGCAGCTTACCAGTACCAGTTGGCGCTCGAGCGCTACGAATGGAACGAGGTGAAGAACGTCAAGTCCATCGTGCCCATGATCCACGTCTCCTGGAACGTGGCCCGCACCGTCAAGATCAGTGACCCCGACTTGTACAAAATGATCAAGTGAGGAGGGCTTCCGGTTTCTTTCTCCCCACCCCCCTTGCAACTCCTCCAACCTTTCCTGGCCGTGTCCCGTCTGCTCTTGCCTTGGCGCCCCCCCTGCCTTTTCTCTTCAAGTGCACAAAAGTCTTGGGGACCAGATACGAGGGGTCCTCGGTGGGAAGGCACAGGGGGCTGCCCTCTGCTGAAATGATGAGGACCCCAGCCTCATTTCGGTTGCAGGTGGGATCTCCATCGTTTGGTGGTGGGGGCGATGGGCAGGCCTCTTGTGCCTTTAGCACAGATATGGGGGACGTTTCACCCTCCAGATGTTGTTGGATGTTGGCTCAACAATACCTGGAGGGCCGCAGGTCCCATCTCCCTCCCCCCCACCCCGTTTCAACAGCTGCACAAAACACAGGAAGTGTGTTTGTGTGTGTAATCTATAGAACAGATAAACAGGCAATACGTTACCGTATGTTCCAAAGATACTGTATATTCCTGCATATAAGACTACTTTTTAACCCAGGAAAATCTTCTCAAAAGTCAGGGGTCGTCTTATACGCCCAGTCGTCTTATACGCCGGAATATACGGTATTTTGTTTAATTCACATATGCTAGAAATGTGGTCTAAACCACAGAGCCTAGAGCTTGCCGATCGGAAGGTCGGTGGTTCGAATCCCCGCGACGGGGTGAGTTCCCGTTGTTTGGTCCCAGCTCCTGCCCACCTAGCAGTTCGAAAGCACGAAGTGCAAGTAGATAAATAGGTACCACTCCAGTGGGAAGGTAAACGGCGTTTCCATGCGCTGCTCTGGTTCGCCAGAAGCGGCTTTGTCATGCTGGCCACATGACCCAGAAGCTGTACGCCGGCTCCCTCGGCCAGTAAAGCGAGATGAAAAGCGCAGCAACCCCAGAGTCGTCCGCAACTGGACCTAATGGTCAGGGGTCCCTTTACCTTTAGAAATGTTGCAGTACCAATAAGAGAAGTAGTCTTAGGCATGTCATCCCCGGCACTGGAAAAAGAGTCTGGGGAAGTTTGTCTGGGAAAACAAACATGGATTTTGCAATAGCAGCTGGTGATTATTTAGGCATCCATCTGTCTCAACAGACAATGGAGTGCACTTCCAGGGGTGAAGTCCAATTGCTGTGTTAGTAGCAGCACCAAAGTGACCTCCCCGGGGCACCAGCCTGGGCAGTGTGTAACCGTGTATGGACGTCCTGGGCTGCCCAGATTATGTTCCAACTCAGCGAGGAAGGCCTGCCCCCCCCCCCACAAAATATTTATTATGGGAAAGGTAATTCACAGTCAACAAATGATAAAAAAAATTCCTTCCAGTAGCACCTTAGAGACCAACTAAGTTTGTTCTTGGTATGAGCTTTCGTGTGCATGCACACTTCTTCAGATACCTGAAGTGTGAAGTCTGAAGAAGTGTGCATGCACACGAAAGCTCATACCAAGAACAAACTTAGTTGGTCTCTAAGGTGCTACTGGAAGGAATTTTTTTATTTTGTTTTGACTATGACAGACCAACACGGCTATCTACCTGTAACTGGAACAAATTATAATTGACACTTGCATTTGGGGAAGAAAAGGTTCGCTTTGACAAAATGTTGACGTAATGTGAATCGATAGGATTTAGAATTTGAGCGTTGTTTCTTTAAAAAAAACATTTTTTTTAAAAAAAATTGTATTTATTAAATTTGTATACCACCCTTCATCCATAGATCTCAGTGCTGCTCACAACATAAAGATACAATATTTTAAAAAATGCGTGATAAAAATAAGGAAAAAGAAACATGAATTTGAGCTGGTTATTGGGGTGGGGGGGGGGGGAAACAAGGCTTGAGGCTCTTCCCCCTCCCTGAGCTCTTGCTGCCTTCTGTCCTTCCTTCCTTCCAGCTAAGAAAAAGGCTCTGCAATTTTATGAGCTTCCAGTAGTTTTGGGCTAGTGACAGAGCTCAGCCCCCCACCCCCAACTGGCCTGAGTCCCTGCCCGGACGTGTCATTTACCGTCCCCCTGTCTCTTCCGTGGCTACTGTTTAAATACAGATGCAGTGTTTATTGCGCAGGCCTGGTAAAAACACCAAAATCGTGCAGTTTCTAACATGTGCAGCCTTGACACACATTGACCTTCAGGGGCAATGCAAGATGCAATTAAATTAACAGGATCCCTTCGGGGAACTTTGTCCGCCCGCCCCACATCAATGTGTTGCCTGCTTCATCTAATCCAGAATGCGGCAACTAGACTGGGGACTGGGAGCGGCCGCCGAGACCACATAACACCGGTCTTGAAAGACCTACATTGGCTCCCAGTACGTTTCCGAGCACAATTCAAAGTGTTGGTGCTGACCTTGAAAGCCCTAAACGGTCTCAAAGGCCCAGTAGACCTGAAGGAGCGTCTCCACCCCCATCGTTCTGCCCAGACACTGAGGTCCAGCTCCAAGGGCCTTCTGGCGGTTCCTTCCCTGCGAGAAGTGAGGTTACAGGGAACCAGGCAGAGGGCCTTCTCGGTAGTGGCGCCCGCCCGGTGGAACACCCTCCCACCAGATGTCAAGGAAATAAACAACTATCTGACTTTTAGAAGACATCTGAAGGCAGCCCTGTTTAGGGAAGCTTTTAATGTTTGATGGATTATTGTATTTTAATGTTCTGTTGGGAGCTGCCCAGAGTGGCTGGGGAAGCCCAGACAGATGGGCGGGGTATAAATTATTATTATTATTATTATTATTATTACAGTGGGACCTCGACTTACGACGATAATGCGTTCCGACGCAATTTTCGTACGTCGAAAACATTCGTAAGTCGAATCCCCATAGGAATGCATTGAGCGAAAAAAAATCGTAAGTCGAAAATCCGTAAGTCGAAAAAATCCTATTAAAGCGGCTGCGACTTCCATTCGTAAGTCGAAAAATTCGGTTGCGGCGGCCATTTTGTTTCTCCCGGAAGTCATTCATAAGTCGAAAAACACGTAAGTCGAATCGCTCGTAAGTCGAGGTCCCACTGTATTATCATCCATCTCTGTGGAGAGGTGCATCCGGCCGCATCCTGACACCTGCCCTCTCTCTCCCGCTCGCAGGTACTGCCTGATGGAGTCCATCAAGCACTGTCAGGTGCAGAAAGAGAGCCTCGTCCGGTCCGGCAAGAAGATCGCCTACCAGGGCCGCGTGAAGGACGAGCCGGCCTACTACTGCAACGAATGTGACGTAAGCCTTTCCGGCTTTTCTCGCTTTTCCCTTTCCCGCCACAGTGGCAACTCCACGGGGGTGAGGCTCCCTCCTTCCGTCTCTCAACCTCGCTTTTCCTCCGGGGCGCTGCCCCTTCTCCACAGGTCCGCCACAGCGCCAGCAATGCAGGTGGCGCTTCCTGCTCCGAGACGGGCACCCACCCCCCAAAAAACAAACCCGGGTTCACTGGGCTTCCATGTCTGGCCCTCTCCGCAGTTCTGACTGTGGGGACGAGGTTTGCCGTCCGCATTCACGTTCTCTGAAAGTTGACCCCCATGGAAGCGGCCATCTTTCCGTTCTCGGCGATCCATTTCCTCCGAACTCTTTGGCAGAGAGCGACCCGGCAGGTCCTCCTAGCCTGTGACAGACTCTGTTTCCCCCCGCCACAGACTTTTATTTTTTGGAAAACTGTCCTTGCCCTTTCCACTGAAAGGACCCGCCTTAGGGCCTGGCAGGAGGGTATTCCTAGGCCTTTATGGTGTGAACAGTGTTTGATAAGGCCTGCATTGTCTTTAAAATACCTCCTGTACCCAACTCCAGTTTGAGGCTCCCATGCCTCCTTCATGCCTGACGGCCCCCGAGAAGCCATAAAGGTCGAAACAGTGAGTATGAAAAAACGCGTGTCTTAAAAAAAACCGCTGTGGTGAAAAAGAAGCCTCCGGAAGGATCGGAAGCGTATTGTGAACTCGGACCTCGTGGCTCTTCGAAACTTTACCTCAGGCCAAGAGTCTCAAACTAAGAAGCCTCGCCCAAGCACCCATAAGGCTTGCAGCGGATCTCCATGATGAAAACGGGAGGGAAATATAATTTTATATCTCCCCTCTCTGACCCTGATGGAGGAAGCTGGACCCCAAGCAGAGTTCTGGTGGCTGTGCCTCAAAAGGTGTCGTCGTGCAGAGATAGGAAAGGTTTGGGAAACGGCGACCGAAACGATGAAGCGGCTGGAGCATTTCCCCTGTGGGGCTTCTTAGTTTGCCGAAAAGGTTAAATAGGTG
Organism: Darevskia mixta; assembly: GCA_034641385.1. NCBI lineage: Eukaryota > Metazoa > Chordata > Lepidosauria > Squamata > Lacertidae > Darevskia > Darevskia mixta. The sequence goes on along the minus strand of JAWWNH010000132.1, from coordinate 6,567 downwards.
TATAAAACGATGCCTGGTGCAGCTTAGGGGTCAGAGAGTGAAGCTGATCCTTGGAAGATTTCAGGGTGGATAGAAGAAAGAACATGCTTTAAGTGCATCCTCGAACTGTGGAACTCCCTGCTGCAGGAGGCAGTGGCGGTTGGAAGTCTCTGGAAGAGGATTAGACAAATTCGTGGGAGATGAGGCTCTCAGCGGCTACTCACCTCGGTGGCTGTGCTCTTCTCTCAATCGTCTGAGGGAACATGGCTCTTAGCTGCTGGGAACTGCAGGGGAGGGATAAGATGCTAGGCTGAATGAGCCTGATCCGGCCGCAAAAAAAGAAAGACAGTCACGGGAAATCTAGGACAGAGACAGAGGGCCTAAGGCCCTGCCGTGACACTCTCTGAAACGAGATACGGATATTTGAAATTAATAAACCAGCACTAAACGATACTCAAAGATATATATAAGAAAACTATTCTTCTACAAAACTTAATAAGAACAAAAAAAAAAAAAAAGAACCTCTGAACTGAAATTCCTGACGAGATGCCAGCTAATTAAATAAATACTCGTTTCACTGGATACTGCCTGTTTCCTCAAAGGAAAATGATTCATCCAAACTTACTGAGAGCTCCAAGAGCTTCAAAGATTTAAACGAAAAAGAACAAGTGAGCAGTCCAAAAATAAATGGAACTTCTTAAAGATATCATTGCTAAAGGTTACTGAAGGTTAGACCACCTAAACGGCTTGTAATTGCCAGTTCTCATAAACTTAGGAAGGACAACCGAAAAGTGCAGCATTGCTTTTTGATAAGGTGTTGAACTCTTAATTAAGACTGCTAAAGGAGGTTCCTAGTTCCTGGTTTATATACTCAGTGAGGTTTGGTTTCTTAAAGAGCCAGCTGAGGTCTTGGGGTACTCTGAGAGACAGCGCAGCTCAAGCAGCGAAGAAGGAACGTCTCCTTAAGGCAGGGTCAAAAGCGAGGCGCCAACCCGACTGAGCCGTGAATTTGGGTGGAGGAAATTGCAGCCCCTGCCAGCCAGGGAGAAGAACCTCCTCAGCCGTGGAGCCAGGACTCGGCCGCCGTGACTCAGGTTAAAAGAAGCCATAGAAAATCACAGAACGGTAGAGTTGGAGGGGAACCCACACGGTCATCTAGTCTGACCCCCTGGATGTGGAAAGGAAGCAGGGCTGGTTGTTGGCCAAGCCTCATAGGGAGAGCGGAAGTCAGCCAAGCCTGTGTTTGTGGCATGAAATGCCTGAGATGCAGGAAGGAAGCCTCTGTTTGCAGAGTCGCACCCAACTCAAAAACAGTATCCTGCGGTGGACCTCCTTTGCCTCCATCACAAGGACAGCTATCCTAGAGTCCTTCCGGATGATGCAGGGAAGACCATCCTTTGAAGATGCCAAGATTTGGAGATCCCTCCCTGTCGCTGGAACAGGGACCCAGGTGGCGCTGTGGGTTAAACCACAGAGCCTAGGGCTTGCTGATCAGAAGGTCGGCGGTTCGAATCCCTGCGACGGGGTGAGCTCCCGTTGCTCGGTCCCTGCTCCTGCCAACCTAGCAGTTCGAAAGCACAAAGTACAAGTAGATCAATAGGTACCACTCTGGCAGGAAGGTAAACGGCGTTTCCGTGCGCTGCTCTGGTTCGCCAGAAGCGGCTTAGTCCTGCTGGCCACATGACCCGGAAGCTGTACGCCGGCTCTCAGCCAATAAAGCGAGATGAGCGCCGCAACCCCAGAGTCGGACACGACTGGACCTAATGGTCAGGGGTCCCTTTACCTTCTACCCTGTCGCTGGATCAATGCTTTCTCTTCCAGATGCACCGGAGAAGGACACTCGGCAATAGGTTGCGTTTCGGGCATGTGATGCGTCAGCCGAGCTCTGTGTTGTTGTTTTTCCCCCTATTATGGTGGAGAAGAAATAAAACTCCTTCCCCCTTGGTTCTGTGTTGGCGTCGTTCTTCTCTGGGTCCCACACTTCTGCCCCTCTTTCCAGCAAGAAAGCCTCACCCCGTGGCAGAAGGAAGCGGCCGCAAGCTTGATGTTTTGCTCTCTTCTTTCGCCGCGGCAGCCAAGGGGGGCTCCTTTGGCCCGCCTTGAGCCACGGATGAAGTTCTCTGCCGGTGGCAGGCATGCGCTTGGGCAAAACCACCCACCCCTGCCCTTTCCGGAAGGGGTTTAACCAGTTAAACACAAAAGGCTTGCCCTTCTCAGTGCTTCCCGCATACTGTCTTTGCTTCGAGTGTGACTGCAGCGCTGAGCAGGGCGGCTGGGAGAGATCCCTGCTTAAACGCTAGGAACCATGGCAGGCTGGCATTTATGCTTTCGCTGGAGGGGTGGCCGTTGTTAAATGCTAGGTTTGGATTTTGCAATGCAGGAGGGGGGCGTGATCCGCCATGCAATTAAAGGGGATCTAGTAGCTGAGGGCGAGGGAGCAGACCTGGGTGAAATTTGGAGGGGTTAAAAGGTGGGGCTGAGCACCAGGCCTCTTGGAGCCTCGGGGGGCTAATCCTGCTTAGTGTGATTAGAGGCAGAGGTGGGGAGGAAAGCCCCACCATGAACTTGCTTTTCATGGCTCCCAGCACAGGTTGGCCGGGGTGGTGGTGGTGGTGGAGACAAAGGCCGTGTCCCCTTGCGACAGTCGCTGATTCCCCGTGTGCTCCCCGCAGGTGGAGGTCTTCAATATCCTCTTCGTGACGAGCGAAAACGGGGGCAAAAACACGTACCTGGTGCACTGTGAGGCCTGCGCCCGCAAGCGGAGCTCCTCCCTCCACGGCGTGGTGGTGCTTGAGCAGTACAAGACGGAAGAACTGATACACATCTATGACAGCTTCACCCTGGTGAGTATATATGTCTGGGGAAGGAGGAGAGGCAGGCCCCACGGGGCAAGGAGGGGCTGCCAGGCGCCCTCAGCTTCCCCAGCCCTGCACACCCCTCGCAGTCTTATTTCCCGGCTCGCAGATTTGGTAAAGCAAAGAGGAAGGCGCCGCCTAGTGGCAGAAAAGAGAAACGTCACCAAGGCTCTTCAAGGCACTGCAGAGCCGTTCAATCAACTCTAGTGTCCTCCCAAAGTGGCTCCCCGAGGATTACTGGTTGTTGTTATTAATTATATTTAACAGATCTATAACACATGAAAACTGGATACAACACAAAAACCCAGTTTCTGTTAGCAGTGAAGTCATTTCTACCAAGTCCCCCCCCCGTCTCTCTAGTAACCTTAAAACTCACAAAATTAAAAAAAAATCCTTCCAGTAGCACCTTGGAGACCAACTAAGTTTGTTATTGGTATGAGTGCATGCACACGAAAGCTCATACCAAGAACAAACTTAGTTGGTCTCTAAGGTGCTACTGGAAGGAATTTTTTAATTTTGTTTCGACTACGGCAGATCAACACGGCTACCTACCTGTAATTAAAACTCACAGGCGTTCAACAAAGCTGAATGTGGGAAGATTCAGGACAGATAAAAGAAAGCCCTTCATGCAGCGCATAGTTAACCAATGGAACTCCCTCCAGCAGGAATGGCCACCCACTTGGATGGCTTTAAAAGAGAACTAGACAAACTCATGAAGGAGAGGGGAATGGATGGCTAGCAGCCCCAATGACTACGCTCTGTCTCCACGGTTGGAGGCAATGCTTCTGAGTGACAGTTGAGGGGAAGAGGGCGCTTGTGCTGGGATCCCATAGGCATCTGGCTGGCCAGTGTGAAAACAGGATGCTGGGCTAGGCTCTGCTTCTGTTCCCATGCTGGTGTGTCGCCCAGGATGAGATGGGGAATCGGGCTGAGGAAATAGCAGGAGAAAGAATCAGGATTCAAGGGGACTGTAACAGATTGGAGAACTGGACCCAAAACTAGCAAAATGCATGTCAACAGGGGCAAATGGCAGGTTCTGCAGTTATACTGAAAGGAAATACCGTATTTTTCGCTCCATAAGACGCACTTTTTTCCTCCTGAAAAGTAAGGGGAAATGTCTGTGCGTCTTATGGAGCGAATGTGTGGTCCCTGGAGCTGAACTGCCCAGGGGCAAAAGCAGATCGTGCTTTTTTTTTAAAAAGAGAGAGAAGGGGGTGTTGAAAGGAAGCCCCCTGAGCAGCTGCTCAGCAAACGATCGGGGAGAGAGATAAGGGAGAGAGATTCCAGCCCCGCCCCCTTGCAGAGGGAGGCTGTTTCCCCAGCGACATGTGACTGGCTGATTAGATTATCTGTCTGGAAACTGTAGAAATGACTCCCTTTCCTGAAGCTGCAGAACTGTGAGTTAAACCCCATAAAACAGGGTTTTTTCCCTTTGCAAAGTAAGCTCAACAACTTTGAGCTGATCCTCAAAAAATGGGGCTTTTCTCCTTTGCAAAAGAAGCTGCAGAAATTTGAGCTGATCCTCAAAACAAATGGGGCTTTTCCCCTCTAAAAACTAGGTGCGTCCTATGGCCAGGTGCGCCTTATAGAAAGAAAAATACGGTACACACCAAGAGCTCTGGCCAGAAATTTCAATACTAGGGATAATTCCTACTCATGAGTTACAATTAAATAAAAGTATGTATTCTGGTAGGACTTACAATCTTAGGCAGAGAATGTCAATTCAAATAAGAAAAACAGTTTCAAGTTCACAATAATATGTGTGGCTTCAAATGAAAAATACAACTTCAAATTCACAATAGTATGTGTACATAATAATTCGTTACAGTATAAGAACATGAGAGATTTCAAGTAGCAATAAATGTATATCAGTCCGTATTCAAAAGGATCGTTTTATAAGTAAAGCCGGAGTGAAGAGTCGATCCAGGAAAAGCAACCAGGACAGGGCCCTGTTTCGAGATGGATGTCTTCATCAGCTAATTTTTGAGTTCGTGTTAATTTGTAGAGTACGCATGGATGTATCGTGTAACTCTCTGTTTTTCAAATTTTCTACGCATAGAAAAAAACACAGATACATGCTGATCTCTCCATTCTCAGACACTATACTTGAAAAACATAAGAGTAACTCACGAGTAGGAATTATTCCTAGTATTGAAATTTCTGGCCAGAGCTCTTGGTGTGTATTTCCTTTCCGGTTCTGCAGTTAGGCAGGAATAACCAGATGCACAAACTTAGGGTGGGTGTGAGGGACACCCGGCGTGACAGCAGCGCTTGTGAAAAGTATATAGGCATCTGAGCCGACCATAATTTTAACACGACTCAGCAGCAGCAGCAGCAAAAGCAGCTCATCCGATTCTAGGCTGCATCAACAGGTCGAGGGAAGCCATAGTCCCGCTCTATTCTGCCTTGGTCAGACCCCACCTGGAAAACTGTGTCTGATTCTGGGCACCCCGGTTTAAAAAGGAAATTGACAACCTGGAAGGTGTGCAGAGGAGGGCGACCGAGACTGGTCTGGAAACCAAGCCTTGTGAGGGGCGGTTGAGGGAGCGGGGCATGTTTAGCCTGGGAAACAGGAGATAGGATAGCCGTCTTCAAATATCGGAAGGGCTGTCACGTGGAGGACAGGGGGTTGGACTAGATGACCCTCGGGGGTCCCTTCCAACTCTGCGGTGCTACGATTTCCCTAGATCAAGGGAAGTAATAGTACCACTGTATTCCGCTCTGGTCAGACCTCACCTGGAATACTGTGTCCAGTTCTGGCCACCACACAAGCTGGAACGTGTCCAGAGGAGGGCAACCAAAATGGTCAAAGGCCTGGAAACGATGCCTTAGGAGGAACGGCTTAGGGAGCTGGGTATGTTTAGCCTGGAGAAGAGAAGGTTCAGGGGTGATATGATAGCCATGTTCAAATATATAAAAGGATGTCATATAGAGGAGGGAGAAAGGTTGTTTTCTGCTGCTCCTGAGAAGCGGACACGGAGCAATGGATTCAAACTACAAGAAAGAAGATTCCACCTAAACATTAGGAAGAACGTCCTGACAGTAAGAGCTGTTCGACAGTGGGATTTGCTGCCAAGGAGTGTGGTGGAGTCTCCTTCTTTGGAGGTCTTTAAGCAGAGGCTTGACAGCCACCTGTCAGGAATGCTTTGATGGTGTTTCCTGCTTGGCAGGGGGTTGGACTGGATGGCCCTTGGGGTCTCTTCCAACTCTAGGATTCTATGATTCCTCTCTCCTGCGTGTGGGGGAAGCACCTTGTTGCAACAGCTTTAATAAAGATCAGGCTTATAGCCGCTTTGCTTTCGTATATCCTGGTCTGGTCTCTGTTCATTTCCCGGCTGGTTTGAGCCTTAAAAGGTACACTCTCTCCGAAGGTCCAGTCTCCCTTAAGAAGCTGAACCCCTTGAAGGGACCCCTCAATATTCTTATTTCATCCCCACCTAAACCTGGGTAGATAAAAAAATAATGCAAGGAAGTCAGATGCTGTCATGTGACACACACACATATGCATTTCAGCATGCACACAAGTTTAGGAAAACTAAAATTATATTTTATGGTCCACTATTTTAAGGGACCCAGGTGGCGCTGTGGGTTAAACCACTGAGCCTAGGGCTTGCTGATCAGAAGGTCGGCAGTTCGAATCCCTGTGACGGGGTGAGCTCCCGTTGCTCAGTCCCTGCTCCTGCCCACCTAGCAGTTTGAAAGCACGTCAAAGTGCAAGTAGATAAATAGGAAC